>CM059440.1:60375284-60975284 GCA_030390025.1 Squalus acanthias | reverse complement strand
GTCGGGTGGGAGGAGGCTTGTGTGGAGCATAAACACCGGGATAGACCAGTTGGGCCGAATGGCCTGTTTCTGTGCTGTATAAAAGCTTCACCCTTGTGTCCAAACCCCTACATGATCCTTTCACTCCTGTCACTTTACCTCCATAATCTCTTTCAGCTATAAGTCGCCACATAAACCCTCTTACAAAAGCAAAATACTGCGGATGCTGGAAATCTGAAATAAGAACAGAAAATGCTGGAAATACTCAGCAGGTCAGGCAGCATCTGTGGAGAGAGAAACAGAGTTAACGTTTCAGGTCAATGACCCTGACCTGCTGAGTACTTCCAGCATTTTCTGTTTTCATTACATAAACCCTCTGTTCCTCCAACACTAACTTATTTCTCGTTTTCTTCCTCCCCATTCCGCTCTCCACCTCTGGTGGCCATTCTTTCAGCCACTGTGCTGCTGGCCTGTGGAACTTTCTGCTCTTTCTTTAAGTTATGTCTTCCTGACCCCCCACCAACCCCGCACTCCCAGCCAGGTCCTCAGCATTATTTTCATGACAGCGTTCACTTCATCAGTCATATATTTCACACTTTAGCATCTTCTTTGCATATTTGAAGTCTTCTCTTCCCCCACCAAAAATATACTTGCGTTGCAGCATTACTGAGCTTACTAACACTTGCAGGGCCTTGCTGGTAAATCAACATTTCCTATTGCTGTTGAGTTACTTTTACCAAAGTATTGCTCACTGGATTGCTGGATTAACAAACGTTCTGCGATTATTACTGGTGAAGTGTCTCATTAGCTGCCCGAGAAGCATGAAAAGTGTCTTTATTACCAGAGCATCATGATTCATTGCTGCTCACCTAATCGCGTACGAAGATATCATATGGTTTGAAAACTTTCCAATCCCGCTCGATCATTAGAGATTCATTGGGGGAGAAATTGGACAGCGCCCGAAACCGGGCGGGTTTCTGGCAGAGTACAGAGAGGCCTGAGGACCGTCCTAACCCGATCCAAGGACCCTCATCGCCATGTTTCCGCCGAGCAGCTCTCCATCCGGGGCCGAACCAATCTTGGCCAGCGGCGAGGCACACAGATAAGTTCGGGGAGTGGGGAAGGCGATCAGGGGTGGGGGTGGGGATGTGGGGGCTGCGAACGCTGGTCGACAGTGGCCTGCAGTTGTTTTTGTGAAGCCAAGAGGAGCACTCCTGCTCCTTCCTTGTCCATGAAATATTTAATTTCTCAAAGCTTTAGGACCTTTTTTGAGCAGCGTCCAGTGGTCCCTTTAAGAACTGCTGGTTAGGCTACTTAAGACGCGTAAACACTAATTGGTGCTTCTGACTACCATTGGCGCAAAGCTCCACCATTGGCGGTGATGCCTTCAGCCTAGGCCCTAAGCTCTGGAATTCCCTCCCTAAACCTCTCTACCTCTCTTCCTCTTTTAAGACGCTCCTTAAAACCTAACCTCTTTGACTAAGCTTTTGGTCACCTGTCCTGACATCTCCTTATGTGGTTCGGTATCAAATTTTGTTTGATGACGCTCCTGTGAACCGCCTTGGGACGTTTTACTACGTTAAAGGCGCTATATAAATGCAAGTTGTTGTTGTATTCTAACCAAATTTAGGAATCTGGTTTGGAAATGGGTGCAGGAGCCTCCTTTCAAAATTGGGCCCCCCCCCCCCCCTTCAAAAAAGATCCCGACCGATCTAGCAGTGGCCACAATACCCCAGAGATCAGGCACAGGCCTCTGCCCTGCTAAATTGGTTATCATTTTGCCCCCGTATAAATGGGCGCAAAAGTGTTGAATTTATGCCCCATTAACTTGTGCAAAAAATATGCACTTATCCCCTTTTTTCATGACAAGAGCACTGTCAAGACCAATGTGCTTGTAACACCAGAAAAATCAGCTAATGCTCCAGCTCCTGCTTCTAATGCGGATAATTGGTTTGTGCCATTATAACCTAAAGCGCATTTTGTACTCATTAAGGTGATGGATGACAACTAAAGAATGAGAAAATGTTTTGTTCCAAGTACAAGTGTTACCCATTTCCAGGTCAGCTGGAAATATAGAGCCCACTCATAGTCCTAACTTCAAAGCAACACTTCCAGGAATGCCATTGTTCTCTATCTATATATGCTTTGGCGATTCTGTATCTCTTTACTTCACCCGACGAAGGAGCAACAGCTCCGAAAGCTTGTGATTTCAAATAAAACTGTTGGACTATAACCTGGTGTTGTGCGACTTCTCATTTTTACCTTGAAGAAGTTCTGCTCCTCGCTGGGATTTTCATTTGCCGCTGTTACCCTGTTGCTAGCTATCTCCCTTTTTGTGCTCGACCATGGGTTTGCTGGAACTCGCTTTCACAGGCTTCTGGAAAGGGGTAATTGACCGGAAACATTAACCCCACCTCCCCAAAGGGACAGACTTGCATTTATAATGTGCCTTTCGCAACCTCAGGACGTCCCAAAGCACTTCACAGGTCCTGAAATATTTTCGAGGTGTAGTCGCCGTGGCAGCCAATTTGAACACAGCAAGCTCCCACAAACAGCAATGAGATAATGACCAGATTGAATCTGTTTTAGTGATATTGGCCAGAGCACCGAAGAGATCCTTTCTTTGAATAGTATCATGGGACCTCTTCTGTCCACCTGAGAGGCTTTATCATCTGATCCATAAGACATCGCCTCCGACAGTGCAGCCCTAGATTTTGTGCTCATGTTACTGGAGTGGGCCTATGAACCCACAACCTTCTGACTCAGGGGTGAGAGTGCTACCCACTGAGCCACGGCTGACACCTATTTCCTATCTCCACAGATGCTGCCTGACCAGCTGAGCATTTCCAGCACGTTCTGTTTCGCCAGTGTCCTGCACAATGGGCCTTGGCTTAGGGTTTCTTCAATAATTTTGATTTTTAAAAATGCATTTATCAAGGTAAGAGATTGAAGAATTGGACATGAGTTATTTGCAAGACTGAAAGGCGCAAGAATGTACTTGGAGTTATTGCTACTTTTGTGCCAATATGCGTTGAATAGAGAGACATTTCATGTGTTGGGCTTAGAAGTTCAAAAATGTCACAAACAATTTCTCTTCTAGCTTCATTTAATTCGCCTCCTCCTCTACAGTCGTACAAATGTGTTCGAAATGAAAGGACAATGATGTAATTCATCGCGTCACTTACTCAGGACCAAATACCTTTCCTGTCAAGTGAAAACGCAATTAGAATCACTAAGTATTCAGACGCATTAAAGTTTTAAATAGAATTTAATTATTGTCATTTTTGGTTGCCCTGAGTAGAATAGGGAGTGTTTGGTGTGTTGGAGGAAAGCCAGCTGTGCTTTTTTCTTGAAACCTATCGGTATTTCTTGTAACAGTAGGTTATTTTTGCTATCTATCTACGTTTCCTATTATCTGTCTACTTCTACATTCTCCCTATTTTGTCTCAGCGCATCCATCACACACCAGGCATCGTATCTCAAAGTGTCAAAAGTCCACCAAAAAAGAAAGACAGTCATTTCATGCTAGTTTCTTCTGACCAATTTAGAAAATAGAAAATAATATTTTATACGATACAGTATAGGAGTAATTTGAGACATGGCGTGTGGTAAGTGTAGCGGGCTTGGGAGGAACAGGTGACTTTGGGCCTATGGTTCCCAAAGCTCTCCACCACTGGGGGTTTTCCTCACCTCATATCTGGGTCTGTTGTAGCCTAATTGATAGAGATTGATTGTTATGATTAGTCAACAACCGCATTATCGTTGTATCGTGCGACTACCAGGATGGCAGAAGGCGAACTAGATGGATCTTGGTCTTTCTTCATTTAGTAATTCCTATGTTCCTTTAAGCAACTACCGATCTGCAAACTTCCCTCGCCCACAACAAATAACCTTTAATTAGGCTTTATGGCCTCAAAAGGATGCGACAGAGACCTGGTATTTAGCAGCTCCGCACCCACTTGGAGCTGGCCTATTGGCACCTGCTGCAGGGGCAGCCTATATGTATCCCAAAGTGGCTCCAATTGCATAGATGTCAGCCTGCAGGACAATCCAAAGGATCCTGAGCAGGAAAAGTCAATGTGAGTTCATTACTGCAGTGTTTTTAGCTGGGAATAACTTTATTCTAGAACGTGGGAGGAGGGGCAAAGGGGCGAAGAAAATTAACATTCTTAAATTCCATCTGTAAATTAAAAAAGAAAACATAAAATATTATAGTGCCGTGTTAACAATCCTGTTCAAATATTTTAACATATTGTTAGGCACATTTAAACTAGGGGAAAACAGAGTGGGGCCATCAATATAAGACAGTCACCAATAAATCCAATAGGGAATTCAGGAGAAACTTCTTTGCCCAGAGAGTGGTGAGAATGTGGAACTCGCTACCACAGGGAGTGGCTGAGGAAAATAGCATCGATGCATTTAAGGGAAAGCTGGATAAGTATAGAAGGGAGAGAGGAATAGGTTATGCTGATAGGGTGAGATGAAGTAGGATGGGAGGAGGCTCGTGTGGAGCATAAACGCCGGCATAGATCAGTTGGCCTGTTGTAATTCTATGTAAATGAACCATTGTCCAGTTTGTGGGCCCATAAAGAAATTTTGTCCACTAAAATTAATGGATGGGAAAGCGCGCCAATTCATCTCAAACTAGCCAACCCAAGTCAAGAAGACAAGCAGAACTTTTTCCCCATGAAGGGTAATAGAGCTGTTTCGATGGGAAGATCAACAACAACAACAACAACTTGCAGTTATATAGCACTTTTAATGTAGAAAAATGGCCAATATACTCCACAGAGGGAGAAACAGACAAAAATAGATGCCGAGCCAAAGAAAGAGATATTAGGAGGCAGTCAAATATTTGGGTTTTAAAGGAAGATATTAAAGGAGGAGAGAGAGGTAGAGAGGTTTACGGAGGGAATTCCAGAGCGTAGGGCCTAGACAACTGAAGGTACGGCCGCCAATGGTGGGGCAAAGGGAGTGGATGCACAAGAGGCCAGAGTTAGAGGAAGGGAGAGCTCGTTATAGAAGATGGTGCAAATGGGTTTTGAAGGCAACTACAGTTGGAAGGGGTTATGGGATTTGGTGAGAAGATGTTTGTGTAACAACACTATCCTGTCAGATGCCATCACTCACATAGGGGTAAGGATTATGATTTAGCACTCCCAGCACAGAGCTTCATGTAACATGAGCACAGAGATAAGGTGTAAGATTGCGTTATCCCAGAATCAGGCCCAAATTCCCAACATAACACGCCTGTCACACAAAGCTCTGTTGGAGTTACAGTCGCCAACCCTCCAGGATTGTCCTGGGATCTCCAGGAATTAAAGACTAATCTCTGGGACACTGCTGCGAGCGACCCAGGGGGGAAAAAAAATCGTAGGGCCATTAAAAAAAAATTGCATGCAATTTTTTTCATATTCTTTGAACACTTTCATTTATTAAGTTATAAAAATATTGGAGATGGGATAACAAAGGCTGTTTGATTGACAGTCAAGAATCTGTTTGCTTTCCGATTGGCTGGGGATAGGTGGGGCGCCACGAGGATGGACGTGTCAGGTGACCAATGGCGGGATTATGGGGGGGCGGGGTGGTTGGAGGTGGGAGGTTATGTAACGAAACCGCCAGGAATACATCCGACCAGAGTTGGCAACCCTAGTTGGAGTGTTAAATCGTAACGTTTATCCCGTGGTTTTTTGTGTACGGATGTTTTGACTGGGGACGGTCCTGAATGAACACTTGTGCTAATAATCTCTGTGTGCTATTTAAACATAGTCATTAACCTGTTTATTAGTGCATGTGCTACAAAAAAAATCCTCAGTGAATCATAAAACTATTCCTTCCCACCTGGAATAAAAAGAGACATCTCGCAGTCAGGCCAGTGCCCTCCCTATTTCCGCACCATCATTCTTCATACTCACACTTGTTTTTCCTATTCCTCCACCTACTGCTTGGCACCACGTTGCTGCCCTTTCACCAGCTTTCTTCTTGACTGTCAGTCAAACAGCCTTTTTAACCAGTCTCCAATATTTTTATAACTTAATAAATGAAAGTGTTCAAACCAATTCGGAAGGCAAATGGTATGATAGCCTTTATTCCAAGGGGGTTGGAGTATAAGAGTAAGGAAGTCTTGCTGCAATTATATAGGGCTTTGGTGAGACCACAGCTGGAGTACTGTGTACAGTTTTGGTTTCCTTACGTAAGCAAGGATATACTTGTTTTAGAGGGTTTGCAAGGAAGTTTCACTAGATTGATTCCTGGGATGAGAGGGCTGTCCTATGAGGAGAGATTGAGTAGAATGGGCCTATGTTCTCTGGAGTTTAGAAGAATGAGAGGTGATCTCATTGAACTGTAGAAAATTCTTAGAGGGCTTGACAGGGTAGATGCTGGCCGGAATTTTCCCTCTGCCGGGCGTGTGGATTTGGAGGTGGGCTGGCAGTAAAAGTTGCAGAAATTGCGAGCGCATTGGGAGCCCGCCATCATCCCGCCTCCTCGCACCTTTAACTCGGGTGCGTTTGCCAGCACGCCACGGACCCAAATGGCAGAGGCGGGTGACCTAACTAAGCTCATTAAATCCTTGTTGTGAGACCCTTAACAGTGTTTTTAACCAGACCTTTTGATTTTTACTGGATGACCACGGGAATCACGCAGCTTGGGAACCACATCTGTCAACCTGAGGCCAGTGAGCGAGGTCATTAATGGAGAGCATAGAAATCCCAATAAATACTTCCACATGACACCTGCTTACTTGCCTAAGGGAAAGGCTGTTGCTGACTCCATTTTGAGCACAGATTTAGGTGTCTAGAGTTTGCAAGTCTTTTCTTCAACCTCGGAAGCCACTCTCATCACATTGCTAATAACTATCACAACTTTGACAGATTGGTCCTCTGACCTCTACTTGACCTGCCATCTATTACATCAGCATGGGTGCCGCTTATACTGTCTCACCTTGGTCCTCAGAAATGGACCAGGGTGACCCCCACCACCAGCAGCAGCAACAACACCACCAACCTTCTCCTCAATGACCTGATGCTCCACAGAACGGAGGGCTTCAACACAGGGCTGCAATACCCCCAACACAGGGTATACAGGCAGAGGATGAGCTTCTTCAACATGACTGAGCAGCAGTGCCAAAGGAGGCTCAGGCTATAGCACCAGGTTGTCGCAGGCATTTGTAGTTTGCTGGAGCAAGACCCGCAGCCCAGAAGACCTGGTGGACACTCCTTACCAGTGGCTGTCAAAGTCACCAGCGCCCTCAACTTCTTCACCTCAGGATCCTTCCAGGGATCTGCAGCAGACATTTGTGGCATCTCGCAGTTGGCCGCCCACAGATGCATCACACAGGTCACCGATGCCATGTTTAACAAGTCAGCCAATTATGTGAACTTTGTCACTGATGAAGCCAGTGTTACTGAGCGTGTGCTTGGCTTTGCCGCTCTGGCTGGCTTCCCACGGGTGCAGGGCATCATCGACTGCACACATGTGGCCATCAGGGCACCCCATCATCACCCAGGAGTCTTTGTCAACTGCAAGGGCTTCCACTCCCTCAATGTGCAGCTGGTCTGCAATCTTGGGAAGATCATCATGCATGTGTGCGCCAAATTCCCTGGCAGCTGTCATGACTCTTTCGTCCTGCGCCAGTCCACCCTGCCTCAGCTCTTCACTTCTCCAAACACAATTACTGGCTGGCTGCTTGGAGACAAGGGCTATCCACTGAAGGTGTGGCTCATGACACCCTTGAGGAGGCCAAGCAATGAGGCCGAGGAGCATTATAATGAGAGCCACATGTCTACCAGATGTGTCGTAGAACAAACAATAGGGATGCTGAAGATGCGCTTCAGATGTCTTGACAGATCTGGAGGAGCCCTTCAATATGCACCAGCCAGGGTTTCCAGAATCGTCATTGTCTGCTGCGCGCTACACAACATAGAGAGGCAGCGAGGATTGGAGCTGCATGAGGAGCAAGGCGCAGAGCACACAGCCTCTTCAGAGGAGGAGGAGGAGGAGGAAGAGGAGGAGGAGCATCAGCTGGAAGACGAGAAGGAGGAGCAGGAGGAACCTGAGGACCAGATGGCAGCAGCACCCGAGCACATTGCTGCCTGGGAGACCAGGGATGGCCTCATCATGGCCAGATTTACTTAACTTCCTGCATTGCACCCATATGGCTGCCACATGCTGTGCCAAGTTCCCCCTCCCCCCACAACACCATAAAGCATCCCTACAATGACCAAGCCATTCCTTTCACACTGACCCCCATTGCTGGAGGTTACGTTATGTCTCAGCATTCACTCCAACTCACAAAGCCACTTCCAAAGTAACAGACAAAAATGGGCATGACCGGAAAGTGGTGAAAATAAATAACTTTTTATGTGTGATAACAGTAACGGAACCTTAACAATAACACTTCTTTATACACCTATGTGCATACCCTTGTGCAATTATGATTGTGGCTTTTTTCTTTTATGCGTGCTTCTACAAGGTGCAACCCCTGTGGCTTCAGCAGAGATAGAGGCAGGCTGCTCACTTCCCTGCTGCAACTGCGTAGACACTTTTGGCAGACTTCCTCTGGGTTTTGGTGCCTTTGAGGGCCCCGCGGAAGACTGCTCCTCCTGCGACTGTGCAGGGGCAGACTCAGCCATCGGGATCCGAGGAAGCATTTGGAGCTCTGACTGAGGGGGAGGCAACGCGGGAGATGTGGGAGCGCTTTGAGAGGAGCCCCCACTTCCAAGTCCCCTCTCACCATCATCCCTCTCATGGGCCACCCACAGTTCCCTGCTAGCAAAGAGCTGGAGAGCACCTTGCTGCACAGCACTGGGGCCATGAGGACCCAAATCTACATTTAGGTCCCTCCTAGAGAGGAGATCTATGAGCCTCTGCCATCTGTTCTCCATAGCTAGCATGTGCTCAGGTGAGTGGCGCATTAGCTGCTCCATGCAGGTGACTATCCTTTCCATGGAACAGCACATCGTTACGATCGCCTGAGACATGGTGTTGCTCATGTTGGAGATGGAATCCTCCATTCTCTGCACAGTTGCAGACATCTCAGCTGCAAAACCTGCCAGAGCCTCCTGCATTTCTCGCTGCCCCTCCAGGATCACCCTCTTTCTGGATGGCCCCCGAGGCTCAGTGTCTGCGTGCAGCTGAGCAGAGCTTGGAGCGTCCTGCGCCATCCAGCGAGGAGTCTCCACTTCTGTTCCTGTCAACACCATCTGTTCTTGGTCACTTGTGAAGTGTGGAAGCTCATTTCATAAGAACATAAGAACATAAGAAATAGGAGCAGGAGTAGGCCAATCGGCCCCTCGAGCCTGCTCCGCCATTCAATAAGATCATGGCTGATCTGATCCTAACCGCCAATCTACTATCACAGAACCATCTCCTGAACCTAACAGAATTGGACACACGAAATAGGAGCAGGATCAGGCTACATGGCCCCTGGGCCCGCTACGCTGCCCACAGGGCCATGACCAATCCGAACCTAGACTCATGTCCAAATTCCTGCCCACTCCCCGTAACCCTTAATTCCCTTTACTTCTAGGAAACTGTCTATTTCTGTTTTAAATTTATGTAATGATGTAGCTTCTACAGCTTTTTGGGGCAGCATATTCCATGGACCTACCACCCTCTGAGTGAAGTAGTTCCTTCTCATCTCAGTTTTGAAAGAGCAGCTCCCTATTCTAAGACTATGCCCCCTAGTTCTAGTTTCACCCATCATCGGGAACATCCTCCCCGCATCCACCCGATCCAACCCCTTCACAATCTTATATGTTTCAATAAGATCACCTCTCATTCAGGATCAAATATGACACCAAGGTTGCGAACAGTGTGGTTCAGCCTCAGACAAATGTTAGGGAGAGGGATGGAGTCGGTGGCTAGGGAACGGAGTTTGTGGCGGGGACCGAAAACAATGGCTTCGGTTTTCCCAATATTTAATTGGAGAAAATTTTTGCTCATCCAGAACTGTATGTCGGACAAGCAGTCTGACAATTTAGACACCGTGGAGGGGTCGAGAGAAGAAGTAGTGAGGTAGAGCTGGGTGTCGTCAACGTACATGTGGAAACTGACACTGTGTTTTCGAATGATGCCGCCAAGGGGCAACATGTAGATGAGAAATAAGAGGGGGCCAAGGATAGATCCTTGGGGGACACCAGAGGTAACGATGCGAGAGCGGGAAGAGAAGCCATTGCAGGTGATTCTCTGGTTATGATTAGATAGATAAGAATGGAACCAGGCGAAGATCCCCATCTAACCAGGTTAGTCAGATGGGGATGTACGTATGTACATAGAGAGAGAGGGATGGGTGAATGTGCAAGGTATGTCGATGTGAGGAATGACATGCAGGAGTAGGCTTGGGAAGGCAGAGTGATGGGGATGTGGTGACATGAACATCAGGATGAATGAGTGTGGCTTTGCACTGACCATTCCTGATCTCATGAGATCATTGAATCTCTTCCTGCGCTGTACCCAGGTCCTCTGACAACATTCCTGCTGTTGACCTCTTCAGCAATTTGAGCCATGCCCTTTTGGTCTCTTGGGGAGGTCTCTTCTGCCCATCAGCAGGGAAGAGGACCTCCCTGCGTGCCCTGACTCCCTTTATGCTAAAGTCGCTCTAAAGAGTGGGCTGACCAAGACATCACGGTACCGATCCGCTACGCAGCCCGTATGCACCCGGCCCGACTCGGTAGGGAAAATTCCGGCCACTGTTTCCCCTAGCTAGGGGTCATAGTCTCAGAAAAAGGGGTCAGCCATTTAGGACTGGGATGAGGAGAAATTTCTTCACTCAGAGGGTTGTGAATCTTCAGAATTCTCTACCCCAGAGGGTTGTGAATGCTCAGTCATTGCGGCGGCGGACCTGCGGGAAGCGAGGCGGCGGCGGCGAGGTTTAAAAGAGGCGGCAGAGACCAGGTAGACCTCAGAGCGGCGGCGGACCTGCGAGAAACGAGGCGGCGGCGGCGAGGTTTAAAAGAGGCGGCAGAGACCAGGTAGGCCTCACCAATCTCCGAGCTCAGAGGGAGGGAGAGAAGTAAAAAGTAATCGAAGTGTGACGTCACCAGAAAGCAGGTAAGTGATTGGTTGGTGAGTATTTCTCTCTTTTTAAACTTAAACTCTGTGGTTTATAGTTTCTAAGCTCTCTGTGGTGTAGCGGGGACTGTTGGTAAACCAGGGCCCTTAAGTATATCATTTAACTGTAGTGTAATTGGTGGGATTGATTTGATTTAATTTAATTTGAATTAATTAAAGGGTAAGTCATGGCAGGAGAGCTCGGACCCGTGGTATGCTCCTCCTGCGCTATGTGGGAACTCGGGGACACTTCTTGTGCCCCTGACGACCATGTGTGCAGGAAGTGTATCCAGCTACAGCTACTGGCAGACCGCATTGCGGCGCTGGAGCTGCGATTGGATACATACTGGACCATTCGCGATGCTGAGGACGTCGTGGATATCACGTTTGAGCAGTTGGTCACACCGCAGGCAAAGGATACACAGGCAGAAAGGGAATGGGTGACCAACAGACAGAGTAGTAGGCGCAGGCAGGTAGTGCAGGAGTCCCCTGTGGACATCCCCCTCTCAAACAGATATACCACTTTGAATACTGTTGGGGGGGATGGCTTATCAGGGGAAGGCAGCAGCAGCCAACTTCCTGGCACCAGGGGTGGCTCTGCTGCACAGGACAGGAGGAAAAAGAGGGGTAGAGCTATAGTGATAGGGGATTCTATTGTAAGGGGAATAGATAGGCGTTTCTGCGGCCGCAAACGAGACTCCAGGATGGTGTATTGCCTCCCTGGTGCAAGGGTCAAGGATGTCTCAGAGCGGCTGCAGAACATTTTGGAAGGGGAGGGTGAACAGCCAGTTGTCGTGGTGCATATAGGTACCAACGATATAGGTAAAAAAGGGGATGAGGTCCTAAAAGCTGAATATAGGGAGTTAGGAGGTAAATTAAAAAATAGGACCTCAAAGGTAGTAATCTCAGGATTGCTACCAGTGCCACGTGCTAGTCAGAGTAGAAATAGAAGGATATTTCAGATGAATACGTGGCTAGAGGAATGCTGCAAGGGGGAGGGATTCAAATTCCTGGGACATTGGAACCGGTTCTGGGGGAGGTGGGACCAGTACAAACCGGACGGTTTGCACCTGGGCAGGGCCGGGACCGATGTCCTAGGGGGAGTGTTTGCTAGTGCTCTGGGGGAGGGTTTAAACTAAAATGGCAGGGGGTTGGGAACCTGAGCAGGGAGACAGAGGAAAGGGAAACAAGGATAAAAGCAAAAGATAGGAAGGAGAAAAACAAAAGTGGCAGTCAGAGAAATCAATGGTTTAAATCAAACATGACCACAGTAAATAATAATTCTAATAGGTCTAAGAGCATTAAAAAAATAAGCCTGAAGGCTTTGTGTCTTAATGCGAGGAGCATTCGGAATAAGGTGGATGAATTAGCTGCGCAAATAGAGGTAAACGAATATGATTTGATTGGGATTACGGAAACATGGCTCCAGGGTGGCCATGGCTGGGAACTCAACATTCAGGGGTATTCAATATTCAGGAAAGATAGGCAAAAAGGAAAGGGAGGTGGCGTAGCATTGCTGGTTAAAGAGGGGATTAACACAATTGTAAGGAAGGATATTAGCTCTGATGATGTGGAATCTGTATGGGTAGAACTGAGAAATACCAAGGGGCAGAAAATGTTAGTGGGAGTGGTATATAGACCTCCAAACAGTAATGCGGAGGTTGGGGATAGCATTAAAAGGGAAATTAGAGAAGCATGCAATAAGGGCACAGCAGTCATCATGGGTGACTTTAATCTACATATAGATTGGGCTAACCAAATTAGTAACAATACTGTGGAGGAGGAATTCCTGGAGTGTTTACGGGATGGTTTCCTGGACCAATATGTCGAGGAACCAACCAGAGATCAGGCCATCTTAGACTGGGTATTATGTAATGAGAAAGGATTAATTAGCAATCTTGTTGTACGAGGCCCCTTGGGTCGGAGCGATCATAATATGATAGAATTCTTCATTAAGATGGAGAGTGAAGTAGTTGACTCAGAGACTAGGGTCCTGAATTTAAATAAAGGAAACTACGATGGTATGAGGCGCGAGTTGGGTAGGATTGATTGGGGAATGTCACTCAAAGGGTTGACGGTGGATAGGCAATGGCAAACATTCAAAGACCGCATGGATGAACTACAGAATTTGTTCATCCCAGTTTGGCATAAGAATAAAACAAAAAAGGTGACTCAACCGTGGCTAACAAGGGAAATTAGGGATAGCATAAGATCCAAGGAGAGGACATATAAATTGGCCAGAAAAAGCAGTAAATCTGAGGATTGGGAGCAGTTTAGGATTCAACAAAGGAGGACAAAGGGATTAATTAAGAAGGGGGAAATAGAATATGAGAGGAAGCTTGCAGGGAACATAAAAACTGACTGTAAAAGCTTTTATAGATATGTGAAGAGAAAAAGATTGGTGAAGTCAAGCGTAGGTCCCTTGCAGTCAGAATAAGGGGAACTTATAATGGGGAACAAAGAAATGGCAGACCAATTAAATACATATTTTGGTTCTGTCTTCACAAAGGAGGACACAAATAACCTCCCAGAGATGTCGGGGAACATAGGGTCTAATGAGAGGGAGGAACTGTAAGAAATCAGTATTTGTAGGGAAATGGTGTTAGGGAAATTGAAGGGATTGAAGGCCGATAAATCCCCAGGGCCTGATAATCTACATCCTAGGGTACTTAAGGAAGTGGCCCTAGAAATAGTAGATGCATTGCTGATCATCTTCCAACATTCGATGGAATCTGGAACAATACCCATGGATTGGAGGGTAGCTAATGTTACCCCACTATTCAAAAAAGGTGGTAGAGAGAAAACGGGGAATTACAGACCGGTAAGCCTGACATCGGTAGTGGGGAAAATGCTAGAGTCCATTATAAAAGATGTAATAGCAGAGCACTTGGAAAACAGTGACAGGATCGGACAAAGTCAACATGGATTTACAAAAGGTAAATCGTGCTTGACTAATCTACTGGAATTTTTTGAGGATGTAACTGGTAAAATGGATAAGGGAGAACCAGTGGATGTGGTGTATTTGGACTTTCAAAAGGCTTTCGATAAGGTCCCGCATAAGAGATTAGCGTGTAAAGTTAAGGCACATGGGATTGGGGGCAAGGTATTGACTTGGATAGAGAACTGGTTGGCAGACAGAAAGCAAAGAGTTGGAATAAATGGGTCTTTTTCCGAGTGGCAGGCAGTGACTAGTGGGGTACTGCAGGGATCGGTCCTTGGACCCCAGCTATTCACAATATATATTAATGATCTAGACAAGGGAACTAGATGTAATATCTCCAAGTTTGCAGACGACACAAAGCTGGGTGGGCGTGTGTGCTGTGAGGAGGATGCCGAGAAACTCCAGGATGATTTGGACAGGTTGGGTGATTGGGCAGAAGCATGGCAGATGCAATATAACGTGGATAAATGCGAGGTTATCCACTTTGGTGTCAAAAACAGGAAGGCAGATTATTATCTGAATGGCAATAGATTGGGAGAAGGGGAAGTGCAACGAGACCTGGGTGTCCTTGTGCACCAGTCGCTGAAGGTAAGCATGCAGGTGCAGCAGGCGGTTAAGAAGGCAAATGGTATGTTGGCCTTCGTAGCGAGAGGGTTTGAGTACAGGAACAAGGATGTCTTGCTGCAGTTGTACAGGGCCTTGGTGAGACCACACCTTGAGTATTGTGTGCAGTTTTGGTCACCTTATCTGAGGAAGGAGGTTCTTGCCATGGAAGGAGTTCAGCGAAGATTCACCAGGCTGATACCTGGGATGGCAGGAATGACGTATGAGGAGAGATTGGGTCGATTGGGCTTATACTCGCTGGAGTTTAGAAGAATGAGAGGGGATCTCATTGAAACTTATAAAATTCTGACAGGACTGGACAGACTAGATGCAGGAAGGATGTTCCCGATGGTCGGGGAGTCCAGAACCAGGGGTCACAGTCTAAGGATAAGGGGTAAGCCATTTAGGACAGAAATGAGGAGGAATTTCTTCACCCAGAGAGTGGTGAACCTGTGGAATTCTCTACCACAGAAGGCAGTAGAGGCCAATTCATTAAATATATTCAAGAAGGAGTTGGATATATTTCTTAAGGCTAAAGGGATCAAGGGATATGGGGAGAAAGCAGGGACAGGGTTCTGAATTTGGATGATCAGCCATGATCGCCTTGAATGGCGAAGCAGGCTAGAGGGGCCGAATGGCCTACTCCTGCTCCTATCTTCTATGTTTCTATGTTTCTATGTTTCTATATTCAAGACTGAGATCGATAGATTTTTTGCACACTAAGGGAATCAATGGATATGGGGATAGGGCAGGGAAGTGGAGTTGAGGTAAAAATCAGCCATTATCTTATTGAATGGTGGAGCAGGCTCGAGGGGCTGTATGGCCAACTCCTGTTCTTATTTCTTACGTTCTTAAGACAGAATGCAGGGTACCCAGATTCCTGCTTGAGGTGCTGCTGCCATGCCAGGCATGATTGGGTAGCATACATGTATTCACAGGGGGTACCACCTTTAAATGGTTACGCTGATAGTGTTAGATGAAGTAGAGTGGGAGGAGACTCATATGGAGCATAAACCAGTTGGTAAAAGTCCTGCTTTTATAAACACTAAAATTCTATGGGGGAAAAATTCGGTATCGACCATTTGGGGGCGCTAACATCGCCTGGGCGCTAGCTTTAGCGCACGGTGCTAATTAACGCCGGCGACCGCAAAATTCAGTTTTAGCGCCCCGAGAGGGAAGTGGAGCGCTAATTCAAGCACTCCACTGCCTTCTCAGAGCACTAACCCCGAATATCGGGGCGGTGCCTTCTGCAGCGCTACGCACTGGGCCACGTAGCGCTGCCGCATGGAAGGGCTCTTCCCGGCATTAAAGGGGAGGGCCCAAGCTCACAACTCTGCAGGGCCCTACCTGGACCACCGGGGAGCGAGGTGCCGTGGCAACAGCCCGGCACACAAGAGGAGTGCTAACGGGAGGCGCTAAGGTACCCAATTTCTAGCCCAAAGTCCTTCTGATTCACTCTGAGGGCTTCCATTGTACCTGCTCCTTTAAGGTTCCTGTTGTAACTAAGGCCGATGTACTGCCTGGCCTTTCACCTCTTTGCTTTCCTGCAATCAATAGCGCTCCCTCAGGTGTGGTCAGTGCGTACCTGTGCTATGCAGATTGGACGCTGAGGTCATCCCCCTTTCAGTGCACCTGGCCAGGAAATTCCACTTACTGCGCGGCCTTTTGCATTCCTTCAGTAGGCTGAAAGAAAACCAGGTCACATTCTAACCTTGTACAGTCTGCCGTACTTGTTGAAACAAACCACAGTGTTAGGAATCATCAGGGACACCAGATACTTAACAATTTTTCAAGTTTCAATTTTCCAGCATCCGCAGTATTTTGCTATCAGATACTTAACAATGTCGGTGCTACATAGAATTACATCGAATGTACAGCACAGAAACTGCCCATTCAGCCCAACTGGTCCATGCCGGTGTTTATGCTTCACACGAGCCTCCCCCCACCCCTCTTCATCTAACCCTATCAGCGTAACCTTGGAGGTGTTACTTAAAACAAGTCAAATAATTTGTAA
This sequence comes from Squalus acanthias, assembly GCA_030390025.1. Lineage (NCBI taxonomy): Eukaryota > Metazoa > Chordata > Chondrichthyes > Squaliformes > Squalidae > Squalus > Squalus acanthias. The sequence continues at coordinate 60,958,695 of CM059440.1, read as the reverse complement.
ACCTCAGAGATCTTTCTGGTTTCTGCGTTCTCAGTTTCAATTAAAAAAAAGATGCTTCTCAAAACTTCTACAGAAACATCTCAGGCTCAGTTTTTTTAAATTATTGCAGTAAGTATGGTTATGTTGCTTGCAAATCTTAACCATAATATGGCATTTCATTCTATTGATCTGGATTATACAACCACCTGTTTTGGAAGGATTCGCCCTTCAGAACTTTCTGGTTTAATTAAATAAGCATTTGCTTCAGTAAGACACCTGCCAACACTGAACGGCAAGATTCACCGGAGAGGATAGGCAACTTGGGAGAACAACCAGTGGTCCCTGGGTAACCATGAAAACATGTTCCGTCTCAAAGAATCATCATCTCGATAGGCCGCACTGGGGGAGTAGGAAAGCAAATTGGAGGACAGAAGAAAAAAGAATTCCATTACTGAATGCAATGCAAATGTCTGGTATAAATTTACTTCTAAGTGCACAGCAAATATAGATTCATTTATGCATGAACACATTTGCTGAAATCACAGAAATTCATAAATGTTCGACCTCAATGCAATTCCTTTCACTCCATGCTCTCTGGAGATGGATAAATTAAAGCCTGGTTTCCAGTGTCATTATAATAAGCCAACATTCGATGGAATTGTTTTTCCTCCTTTGTCTGGCTTGGCAAAGAATTTGTTTTGGGAGAATCAGAATTCACATTGAATAGCTGCGACTGAACCACAGCTGGACATCAGTACCGTTGATTGTTACGAGGTTACTTTAATAAAGTACATGTCATGTTATCTCAATCCTTTAGGGTAAATAAATGAAAACTGTATGTGCATAGTGAGAGAGAGGAAGAAAGAGCGAGTAGCCACAGGAGCCATGTATAAAGCATGTTGAAAACTCTGGCTGCATGCCAAATGTATTTTAAATAAATTTGCAATACATATGGGTTCAAATAAAGGGTCCTCAATTCTTCAGAACAATTTATGAGATTGAAAACTGCTAAGAGAAAGAAGGAGGCATTGAGCCATGCCTACAATAACAAGTGGTCCAACCATGATTAGTTATATCAAATGTGAGAAGTCGCACAACACCAGGTTATAGTCCAACAGCTTTATTTGAAATCACAAGCTTTCGGAGCGCTGCTCCTTCGTCAGGTGACGAAGGAGCAGCGCTCCAAAAGCTTGTGATTTCAAATAAAGCTGTTGGACTATAACCTGGTGTTGTGTGACTTCTCACATTTGTCCACCCCAGTCCAACACCGGCATCTCCACATCATAGTTATATCAAGTCAAGTTAAAGTTTGAATTTGCTGTAAAATGCCAGAATTCTCTGATGAACCTGCCGTGGAGATGAGTCAAGTTATTATATTGCAGTAATATTTGACTGCAACTTTGGTGGTTCATGAGTAGGAACAGCAGTTGCCCACTGAGCCTTAGAAACATACTCTGGGCCAGAAATTCGGCTCTCCGGCTTCCCGCGGGTGCAAGGATCCCGCGCGTATTTACCTAGCGCGCCTGCCATTGTGCTTCAGGCCCACGTGGAATTCGGCTCCTGGGCCTCCTGCAGCTGCCGGCGCGCAGTGCTTGCGTATCCCAAGGGCCGCAGTTAGTTCGAAGCGTCCCCTGGGATCACGTGGGCCATGGAGAGCCAATCGGAGCAGGGAATCTTCATTCATAGGTTTTGACAGGAAGACCTGTCAAATCTATGAATAGAGATCGGCCCCAAAACCTCACTAAAACTTCAAATAAATTTTTTAAAAACATCACATTTTTAAAATAACTATAAATTACATAAATTAACTACATTAAACAAAAATTTAAATTTTTGAAAAAATTAATTACACTTTTTAACGGTGCTGAAAATAAACTTACCTTTCTTTAAAGTATGTAAAAAAGATAAACCTGTTGAAAAAATGTTTAAATTGTACTTAATTCACCACTTACCCTGTTAAAAGCAGGCCTTGCGCCTCCTTTTTTCCTGCGCAGCTTCTCCGTACTTACCCTCACGGAGAAACCTGAAAAAAAAAACGAAGTTCGCTGCATGCGCGCTGCCTCTCCGGTGCACGCGTTCGACCTCTGAACCACTTCCTTCAGGGGAACGTAAGTTCCGGTTTCCAGCGCATGCGCAGTGCATGCGCAAAACCGGCACTTTCGTTGGGTCTACGGGTGAGTACACAGCGCGTACTCACCCGTGGAGACCCGAATTTCTGGCCCAGAAAAAATAGAAGCAGGACTAGGCCATTCGGCCCTTCGAGCCTGCTCCGCCATTCAATATGATCATGGCTGATCCTCTATCTCAATACCATATTCTTCACCATTTTGTTAGCTGTGCCAGCTTTATCTGCTTAATCCCAAATTCCCTCTCTTTTATTCACATCCAAAGTGGACCTGGATTCATGTTTGATGGTCAATTCAGGTTAAATTGGAAATAACTGAACCAAAACCAGACTTGATGGACTAAATGGCCTGTGCTGTACCGTTCTATGATAATAAATCAATTATGCTTAAATTAATATGCTCAAATCCTTTAGTCATTTAACCTGGGATGTGGGCGTCACTAGTTTTATTCTTAATATTGTTTTTCATAGTGGTTTGGTACAACTGAGTGGCTTGCTACGCCATTGCTAGGTCTGAAGTCATATAGGCCAGACCAGGTAAGAACAGCAGATTTCCTTCTCCCAAAGGACATTAGTGAACCAGATGTTTTTTTTTATGACAATCTTAGTAGTTTCATGGTGAAGCTTTTTATCCCAGATTTAATTAATTGAATTTAAATTCCCCAGCTGCCATGGTGGGATTTGAACTCACGTTTAACATGGATCAGTAGTCCAGGCCTAACTAGGATTACTAGTCCAGTAACATAACCACTATACTACCAATACGAGACTCCCAAAGCAAGCGCTCTACTCGGAGCTCCGACACGGCAAGAGAGCCCCAGTTGGGCAGAGGAAACGCTTCAAGGACACCCTCAAAGCCTCCTTGAAAAAGTGCAACATCCCCACCGACACCTGGGAATCCCTGGCCCAAGACCGCACAAAGTGGAGGAGAAGGATCTGGGAAGGCGCCGAACCCCTCGAGTCTCTTTGCCGGGAGCAAGCGAAAGCCAAGCGCAAACAGCGGAAGGAGCGCACGTCAACCCAAGCACCCCACCCACCCGCCCCTTCAACCACCGTCTGCCCCACCTGTGACAGAGACTGTAGATCCCGCATTGGACTCATCAGTCACCTAAGAACTCATTTTTAGTGTGGAAGCAAGTCATCCTCGGTTCCGAGGGACTGCCTAAGAAGAAGAAGAGAAGAAGAAGAATACTACCGTACCCATACCATGTCTGGGGACACCTGGTAGACTTGCCACTCCAGTCTCTACTGATAAATACTCAACTACAACATGTCCCAGAATGTCATCAGTGGTTTATTTTACAGTGGTCAGTCCAAGCTTGGGTTGACATTCATTGTACTCTGCATAATCTCTGCAGTGTGCATTGCATCTTAGTCCTGCTGGTGTTGTGGGTGACTTTATTGTTTGAGAGCTCTCAGGTTTGGCCACTTCAGTCTCCAGTGTTTAAACATTCAATTGGTTGGAAAAACTGGTCTTCAAAGCCATTTCTCAGCCAATGCAAACGCAGTCTGTTGAAAGATGATCCCACCTCCAAAAGTAGTATTGACAACAAAGAAAGATGTTGAAGTTAGAGAAAGGTTGAAAAAATAGATTAGGTGGAACAAGTAAAAATACATTTAAAAAGGAGAAAATTGGGAGTTAAGGAAGTTACAAACAGAATGAAGGAGAACAACATTTTAATTAAAATTGCATTTAAATTTCATATTTAGAAGTCCAAGTAATAAAGCTACTTCTAGTGTTTGAGTGGAATTCTTATTGTCATTTCAGTGTTTGTCACAATGTCACAGAGAGCACGAGCTGAACATTTGAAAAAAGAAAACTGATTGGAACAGGAAGATAGAAATTTGTGTGAGAACAGCTGTGGCAATTCAGTGGTGGTGCCAGATCAGTTCAGGGAGGGAGTGGGGGTTCAGTGCTGGGAGGGAGTGGGGGTTCAGTGCTGGGAGGGAGTGGGAGTTCAGTGCTGGGAGGGAGTGGGGGTTTGGTGTTGGGAGGGAATGGGGGTTCAGAGCTGGGAGGGAGTGAGGTTCAGTGCTGGGAGGGAGTGAGGTTCAGTGCTGGGAGGGAGTGGGGTTCAGTGCTGGGAGGGAGTGAGGTTCAGTGCTGGGAGGGAGTGGGGTTCAGTGCTGGGAGGGAGTGGGGGTTCAGTGCTGGGAGGGAGTGGGGGTTCAGTGCTGGGAGGGAGTGGGGGTTCAGTGCTGGGAGGGAGTGGGGGTTCAGTGCTGGGAGGGAGTGGGGGTTCAGTGCTGAGAGGGAGTGGGGTTCAGTGCTGGGACAGAGTGGGGGTTCAGTGCTGGGAGGGAGTGGGGGTTCAGTGCTGGGAGGGAGTGGTGGTTCAGTGTTGGGAGGGAGTGGGGGTTCAGTGCTGGGAGGGAGTGGGGGTTCAGTGCTGGGTGGGAGTGAGGGTTCAGTGTTGGGAGGGAGTGGGGGTTCAGTGCTGGGTGGGAGTGAGGTTCAGTGTTGGGAGGGAGTGGGGTTCAGTGCTGGGACAGAGTGTGGGTTCAGTGCTGGGAGGGAGTGAGGTTCAGTGTTGGGAGGGAGTGGGGGTTCAGTGCTGGGAGGGAGTGGGGGTTCAGTGCTGGGTGGGAGTGAGGGTTCAGTGTTGGGAGGGAGTGGGGGTTCAGTGCTGGGTGGGAGTGAGGGTTCAGTGTTGGGAGGGAGTGGGGTTCAGTGCTGGGACAGAGTGTGGATTCAATGCTGGGAGGGAGTGAGGTTCAGTGTTGGGAGGGAGTGGGGGTTCAGTGCTGGGAGGGAGTGGGGGTTCAGTGCTGGGTGGGAGTGAGGGTTCAGTGTTGGGAGGGAGTGGGGGTTCAGTGCTGGGTGGGAGTGAGGTTCAGTGCTGGGAGGGAGTGGGGGTTCAGTGCTGGGAGGGAGTGAGGTTCAGTGCTGGGAGGGAGTGGGGGTTCAGTGCTGGGAGGGAATGGGTTTCAGTGCTGGGAGGGAGTGGGGATTCAGTGCTGGGAGGGAGTGAGGTTCAGTGCCGGGGGGGAGTGAGGTTCAGTGCTGGGAGGGAGTGGGGTTCAGTGCTGGGAGGGAGTGGGTTTCAGTGCTGGGAGGGAGTGGGGTTCAGTGCTGGGAGGGAGTGAGGTTCAGTGCTGGGTGGGAGTGGGGGTTCAGTGCTGGGTGGGAGTGGGGGTTCAGTGCTGGGAGGGAGTGGGGGTTCAGTGCTGGGAGGGAGTGGGGGTTCAGTGCTGGGAGGGAGTGGGGGTTCAGTGCTGGGAGGGAGTGGGGGTTCAGTGCTGGGAGGGAGTGGGGGTTCAGTGCTGGGAGGGAGTGAGGTTCAGTGCTGGGAGGGAGTGGGGGTTCAGTGCTGGGTGGGAGTGGGGGTTCAGTGCTGGGAGCGAGTGGGGATTTGGTTCTGGGAGATCCAACTTCACTCGGGAGTAGCGGCAGTTTGACTTTTGTTTAAAGGATGGTTTGAAGGTTATTTCGGTTGAAAGCTGTTTACGGATATTTACGGATGTGAGTTACAGATCATTGACTGCAATGGAACTGTATATCAGGCGTTGCGTATAACGGGTGGCCAATCCGATGCCGCATGCTTTGTGACACCGCCCAAGGCAAATTTCTACCCCTCTGTCACACATGCTCACAAGCTTGGTGACACACCTGAAATTAAATTATTTAATTCCCCAGTACTAATGTCATTCACCTCATTGAGCACAAAGTTCGAAATAAAGTAATGGCCCGAAAATTCGACCTAATACGGGAGATTACGCACTGTGTACTCTCGCGTATTAGGTCCCGAAGTGCCGGTTTCCTGCATGCACTGTGCATGCGCGGGAAACCGGCACTTCGGGTATTGCGAAGGGGGCGGTTCCTAAGTGAACCGTGTGCGCGCTACAGGTTGTGCGCACGCAGCGCACTTAGTTTTTTTTTCAGGTTTGAACGCGCAGGTAAGTGTTGAAGATTTTACACAGAAAGAAAGCAGGCGTAAGACCCCCTTTTAACAAGGTAAGTAGTTAATTAAGTATTATTTAAAAAAAATTCAACAGGTTTATCTTTTTTAGAGACTTTAAAGAAAGGTAAGTTTATTTTTATAACTTTTAAAAAGAATTTAAAAAATTTTAAAAATTTAAATTTTTGTTTAAAGTGGTTAATTTATTTAACTATAGTTATTTTATTAATGTGATGGCTTTTTTTTAAATTTAATTGAGGTTTAGCTGTTCTTTTGGGGGCTTGTTGTATTCATAGTTTTGACAGCTCTTGCTGTCAAAACTATGAATGAAAGATGGTGTGCTGCCATTGGCTCTAACTGGCCCACGTGATCCCAGAGGTAGCATCGAACTAACTGCACCTCTGGGACACGCACACACTGTGCGCCGGCACCAGGGAGAGGCCCAGGAACTGAAGTTCGTGTGGGCCAAAACCATAAAGGTAGGCGCGGAGTGCGATATCGCGGGGGATCCTTACCCCCACGGCAACCATCGAAGTCCAATTTCTGGGCCAATATTTTTTAAATCAGCCACATCTTGAAGTTGAGTTCACATTTCATTTTTAATACATGCTAAGGGAACATAGGATCAGCCTTAGGCCATTCAACAACTCAAGCATGTTCCACCATTCAATTAGGTCATGGGCTGATCTGTATCTTAACTCCATCTACCCTCCTTGGTTCTGTAACCCTTCATACCCTTGGCTAAAAAAATCTATCAATTTCAGTTTTGAAATTTTCAATTGACCCCCAGCCTCAACAGCTTTTTGGGGGAGAGAGTTCCAGATTTCCATTGTGTGAAGAAGTATTCTTGACGTCACCCCTGAATGGCCTAGCTCTAATTTTAACGTTATGCCCTCTTGGGATCATTGAATTAGGGCCTATCCAACCTCTCTTTCTGTACAACCTTCAATATTAACCCTATTGTGAGGTATTTAAATCGGCAGTTTTAGGAATGGTTAAGAGCTTCCTGACCAATCCGTACTCTGCTTCGAATTCCAGAATTTGTTATGCAAACGTGTAAGAGTAAATTTTTGGAAATTCCACTGCCAGTGCAGGTAGGGTTGCCAACCCTCCAAGATTGCCCTGGAGTCTCCGGGAACTAAAATCTCCAGGACCAACCCAGATGAAAAATCATAGCGGCATTAAAAAATTGTGTTTTCCAAAAAAAATTATTTGTACACTTTTAGATTCATAGAATGATACAGCACACCTGTGCCAGCTCTTTGGCACTCCCCTGTTCTTTCCCCATAGCCCTGTAATTTGTTTCCCTTCAAGTATTTATCCAATTCTCTTTTGTTTACTAGTTACAAAAATATTGGAGATTGGGAAGAAAAGGCTGTTTGACTGACAGTCAAGAATCATCTAATTGGGTAATAGTCTATTCGCTTCCCGATTGGCCGTGGGAAGGTGGGGCACCGTGGGGATGGACATGCCGGACGACTAATGGCGGGAGTGTGGGGGCGGGGCGTTGGAGGCGGGCGGTCATGTTGAAAGGGTATTTACTAGTCCTAGCCCCTTTGGGGTTATCCCGGATCAGACTTATTTCTCAGACGTTCACTTTCAACTTAAGTTTGAGGTAGCCGAATCCTAAAGATATTTAATTGGGTCTAAAGGTCCAGGCTATCTCTCCCTTCGAGCCTGCTCCGCCATCCAATATGATCATGGCTGATCCTCTATCTCAATACCATATTCCGGCTCTCTCCCCATACCACTTGATGCCTTTTGTGTCGAGAAATCTATCCATCTCCTTCTTAAATATATTCAGTGACTCGGCCTCCACAGCTTTCTGTGGTAGAGAATTCCACAGGTTCACCACCCTCTGAGTGAAGAAATTCCTCCTCATCTCAGTCCTAAATGTCCTACCCCGTATCCTGAGACTGTGACCCCTCGTTCTAGACCCCCCCAGCCAGGGGAAACATCCTCCCTGCATCCAGTCTATCTAGCCCTGTCAGGATTTTATACGTTTCAATGAGATCCCCTCTCATTCTTCTAAACTCTAGTGAATACAGGCCTAGTCGACCCAATCTCTCCTCAGAAGATGCGTGGCCAGGGTTGGGGGAGTCCCTGCTTCTGTGGCCTCGGTAAGGTTGTAGGCCAGAATACCCTGTGAGATGAAATGTACCAGCTTCCAGAAGGGTGCAAATGGGTTTCACTTGCACACTTGTTTTTCCTGTTCCTCCACCTACTGCTTGGCACCATGGTGCTGCCCTTTCACCAACTCTCTCCCAGGCAGAAAGCAGGGGGAGCACCCAGATTCTTGCTTGAGATGCTGTTGACAGCCCAGGCATGATCAGGTATTCCCAGGGGATACCACCTTTAAATGAGCGTTAAAACACCAACATTGAAACTACACTTGTGGCTGGCATAAATGGATTTAAAAACTTACCTCTATTGATCGGAAGGTAAAAATCCTGCTCAGTGAGTAGCAATCTCGCCTCTGAGTCAGAAGGTTGTGGGTTCAAGTCCCATTCTAGAGACTTCAGTGCAGTACTGAGGTTGGGGGTCGAGATCGGGGGTTCAGGGCCTGAAGTCCGTGGTTGGGTGTCGGGAGCATAAGTGATTGGGGGGGGGGGGCAATGTTGGAGCGGGGTCCTGAAACAGGCGGTAGGCCCCTTATTTGCATAAGCACAGGGCCTAACGTTCACTTCAGACATAGGTAAAGGATGCCTCTCGTTTGTCCTTGTCCAATATGGCAGTCGGTGCATTTTCAGCCGGAAGTGTGTGCCCGCTTCCTGCCCGCCATTTTGCGACAAGCAGGCGCTAAGCAGCCCAATTTCTAGGCCAATATCTAAGGTAGGTGCTTCACAGATGCTTAAGCTCAGCAATCTACCTCACTACAGATGCAAGACTCTATCTGAAACCTTTGATGAAATAGCTGCATTGTAATTCACATTCTAATGTTGATTATTCCATGCGTCACTTCCATTGCAGTTTAATATTGTGTTGAATAGATTTTCTTGATGCAGCACCAAGTTTGATAGCAGCTCTCTGGAGCTTTCCAGCTTTATTACGTTATTGCATTCTCACTGAATTCTTGCAGAAGCTATGTTTATTTTAGCATTTTTGCCAAAGGCCTATTTAATTAGGACCGCTGTAACATGTGATATTGTTTTGAACATACAATATGTAAAATGGAGCTTTAGGTGGAAGAAAAATATTATTCCTCTCACGTTTCATTATTCTTGACCCTGCAGAGAGGGAGTGGTAAACAGTTGGACTGAACATATTTTCACAGAATATACTTTGCAGCATAATTTATATTTCACTGTGTTCCTCTCTAACTATCTTCCCTGACCTCCTGAGGGCATTGGCTCATACTGGAGTAATGATCTACAAGTATGATCTGCCTTCTAGTATCTCGCCCAAAAAGGCTGTTCTTTGTTTGTCAGCAAATTACTCAGCACGGGGGAACACATACAAACCCAGTCCTTCAATCGACCCTCCCAAACCCGCGACCTCCATCACCTAGAAGGACAAGGACAGCAGGTGCATGGGAACACCATCACCTCCAAGTTCCCCTCCAAGTCACACACACCATCCTGACTTGGAAATATATCGGTCATTCCTTCATCGCCGCTGAGTCAAAATCCTGGAACAGCACTGTGGGAGTACCTTCACCACACAGACTACAGCGGTTCAAGACGACAGCTCCCCACCACCTTCTCAAGGGCAATTAGGGATGGGCAATAAATGCTGGCCTTGCCAGCGACGCTCACATCCCGTGAAAGAAAAAAAGTCCTGTCCTCACGCCATGTCCAACGGGCGTCAGCCTTGGCTCACTGGGTAGCACGCTCACCTCTTAGTCAGAAGGTGATGGGTACAAGTCCCACTCCAGAGACTTGAGCGTGTAATGTAAGCTGACACTCCCAGTGCAGTACTGAGGGAATGCTGTATTGTCAGAGGTGCCGTCTTTCATATGAGATATTATACAGAGTCTTAGACAAAAGGCAAAGTCTGCCCTTACAGGTGGATGTTAAAAAATCCCACGGCACTATTGGAAGAGTAGGGGAGATGTACTTAGAGTGAAGCCTTTCAGAATGGAAATCAGAAAGCATTGTTTTCACACAATGGGTGGTAGTCTTCGGACAATCGGAGCCTTCATGACTGAGATCGATAGATTTTTGTTAGGTAATGGTAGCAAAGAATACAGAGCCAAGGTAAGTAAATGGAGTTAAAGTACAGGTCATTCATGATCTAATTGAATGGCAGAGCAGGCGTGAAGGGCTGAATGGCCTCCTCCTATTCTTAATTTCCTGCCCAATGTTTATCCTTCAACCCACCCAGAAACAGATTATCTGGTCATTATTTAATTGCTGTTAGTGGGAGCTTGCTGTGCGCAAATTGGCTGCCGTGTTTCCTACATTACAACAGTGACGACACTTCAAAAGTATTTAATAGGCTGTGAAGTGCTTTGGGACGTCCTGAGGTTGTGCAAGGAGCTGCAAACCTTTCCCCTCAAGTATTTATCCAATTCCCATTTGAAAGTTACTATTCAATCTGCTTCCACCACCCTTGCGTGCTGTGCATTCCAGATCATAACAGCTTGCTCCTCATCTTCCCCCTGGTTCTTTTGACAATTACTTTAAATCTGTATCCTCTGGTTACCAACCCTCCTGCCACAGGAAACAGTTGCTCCTTATTTACTCTATCAAAACCATTTATGATTTTGAACACCTCTATTAAATCTCCTCTTAACTTTCTCTGCTCGAAGGAGAACAACCCCAGCTTCTCCAGTCTCTCCACGTAACTGAATTCCCTCATCCCTGCTACCACTCTAGTAAATTTCCACTGCATCCGCTCCAAGGCGTGGACATCCTTCCTAAAGTGTGGTGCCCAGAATTGGACACAATACTCCAGCTCAGGCCTAACCATTAATTTCTGAACGTTTAGCCGCCCATCAGTCAGGTCTGGATTTGAACCCTGTAGAAACACAAACCCTCTCTCCACAACCTATCCCTAGCCACCTCTCTCGACCCCTATTCCTCCAATCCCTGACCTCTGATTCAACGGCATTACCATCGCTAAATCCCCCAACATCAACATCCTGGGGGTCACCATTGCCCAGAAACTTAACTGACCAGCCACATAAATACTGTGGCTACAAGAGCAGGTCAGAGACTGGGTATTCTGCGGCAAGTGTCTCACCTCCTGACTCCCCAAAGCATTTCCACCATCTACAAGACACAAGTCCGGAGTGTGATGGAGTACTCTCCACTTGCTTGGATGAGTGCAGCTCCAACAACACTCAAGAAGCTCGACACACTTCAGGACAAAGCAACCCGTTTGATTGGCAATCCATCCACCACCTTAAAAATTCACTTCCTCCACCACCGGTGCACCATGGCTGCAATGTGTCCCATCTACAAGATGCACTGTAGCAACTCGCCAAGGCTTCTTCGACAGCACCTCCCAAACCCACGACCTCTTCCACCTAGAAGGACAAGGGCAGCGGCGTATGGGAACACCATCACCTCCAAGTTCCCCTCCAAGTCACAAACCATCCTTACTTGGAAATATATCGCCGTTCCTTCATCATCGTTGGGTCAAAATCCTGGAACTCCCTTCCTAACAGCACTGTGGGAGTACCTTCACCACATGGAGTGCAGTGGTTCAAGAAGGCGACTCACCACCACCTTCTCAAGGGCAATTAGGGATGGGCAATAAATGCTGGCCTTGCCAGTGATGCCCACATCCCAGGAACTAATAAAAAAATAAATCGGGAGTCGGTGGATCAGGGGTCGGGAGAGGTGGCTAGGGATCAGGGGTCGGGAGAGAAGGTCGGGAGAGGGGGATATTGGGAGTGGCAGCAAGCTTTCGTTAAATTTGGGACCGGGAGGACTGCTCCTACAGGCTCCACACTCAGGTAAATAAATGTGAAAAACATACCTTGTATCTCTCAGGTGGTCCCAAGATCTGGTTTTACTGAGTGCAGCCAGTGTTGGCATGGGCTGAAAGGATTATTACCAGTCCTAGCCCTTTTTGGGCTACCCCAGATCAGGCGTATTCCCCAGACATTCACCTTCAACTAAAGTTAGAGGTAGCCGGATCCTAAAGATGCTTAATTGGGTCTAAAGGTCCAGACTATCTATCCCTAAAGGAAAGGAACGACCTGAAGATGTTACCGTCCTCCAGATAGCACTTTTAATAAGTTTAGCTAGACTGTAACCTTCCGGATATTATAAGGGTCCGGAAAACTCCTTCAGAATTCTGCAACTCCTCACCAAAGAGTGTACAGAGATTGAGTTCGCGAGTTTGATACAGAAGTACTATGTGAGATAATTCTAAAAAAAATAGATTTATTAAAGAACCGACATGTAGTTTTCAGATGGTGATTCAATCGCAACTTTAACAGTTTCAAATACAAAAAGCTTACAATTCTTATCATCAGAGATCCTTATTCTCAAATCTTAACTTCGTTACATTTACATTTCTTACTTAGTCTTATTCCAGAATATCCACCAAAATCAAATACAAGTACCTTTGATCCCCGAGACTTAAAGAGTTGAAAACTTACAGAGCTTGCCTCTGAAGTCTGAGAATCGCTTTGCCCCTTCCAGCGAATTCTGTCTTCCTATTTGAAAATCCAATCTTTTATACTCTTTCTCAGTGGTATATCCTTTGAAGTTTTCTGCTGATGTAAGCTAATTATCTCTAGTCATTTTTCTGTTGACCCCTTCTATTCTTACAATTAGTTCAGCTTGTAGCATTCAGAATTATGTCTGCTGTGTAGGTGTTCGAAGCTTATCATAAAAACAATGTGACAGCAGTGGTTCTATTTGATGTCTTTTTTACGAAGGTCGTCTATGCAATTCTTAAGTCACCTCAGCTGGTTGTATTACAGACTTCGTGTCTCCTAGGTGTTCCAAGTTCAACACAAAAACAATGTGATGGCTGTTGCATCTATTGATGTCATATTTATGAAAGTCTTCTGTTTGTATCTTTTTACAACATGTAAATTAAAAACACCTCAACCGGGTATCTCATTGTCTTCTTAGCTACCTCAGTTGGTTGTACTAAGAATTATGTCTCCTGTCTTTCATTTGATGTCATATTTACAAAGGCATATGTTTCTTTAATTTATGTCATTCATTTCGAAGTGTTGGTTTATGACACCTAAACAGGGTATGGCTATTGTGTTCTTTCCAAACTGCAGACTTCTAGGAACCTCCAACCTTCTGCTTCAATGAGGCTATTGTTTCAGTGTCAACAACTTATCTTATCTCAAAAGCTTGTATGCTGTTTATAGCTTTTCCTTGTTGAGGCTTTCAGATTTCCAAGCCCAGTTTGTCATGTTTTAATCAGAATTCTTTCATAGGATGGTGTATTTTTCTGAATTATGGCATATTCCTTCACAGGGCTGCCTCAGGGCAAACCAATCTTGAAGTGGGGCCTCAAACCAGCATTAGGCCCCTTGTTTACATATGCAAAGAGCCTAATGCCTGTTTTGGGCGTGAACGCTGGACGCTTACTTTTTTTCCTTTCCCGATATAGCGGCGTCGCACTCCCAGCCAGAAATGTGAGTGTTCTTCCTGCCCGCCACACTGGGGGCTTTGTAGGCCATTTAGTGCCCGCAGAATGGGCTGATTCAATGTTGCTGAGGTGAGTTGTAAAATGGCTCTCTTCCAAGCCCACTAAAAGAAAGAAAGAATTTGCATTTATATAATGTCTTTCATGTCCTCAAAACGTCGTATATCACTTCACAGCCAATAAATTTTATTTTTGAAGTGCAGTCACTTTTTGTGTCGACCAACATGGCACAGCAAAGTCTCACAAACAGCAATGGGATCATTGGCCAGGCAATCTGTTTTTAGTGATGTTGGTTGAGGAAGGAATGTTGGCCAGGATAACAGGAGAACTCCCCACACTCATTTGAATTAATGCCATGTGAACAGGCCAATGTGGGCCTATGGTTTAATGTCTCAAAGACAGTACCTCTGGCAATGTAGCATTCCACTGAAGCCTCAGCCTGCATTATGGGCTTAAGTGCATGAGGAGGGCTTGAACCCACATCTGTTTGACATAGAGGCAAGTGTGGTACCACTTTGCCAAACTGATACATTAGCCAGCAGAGTTGTATTAGTGGAAGAAAAACAGTAGCTAGAATCCTTTCTCAAAAGGTAAGTATGGATGAGAAAGATATTTTGGCCCATCTTAGTTCATTCACCCAGAAAGAAGCTACAATCCCCTGAATCACAGAATCGAACTATTTCTGAAATGATCTCAGGGTTTCTACCTCTTTTACCTGATCTGGAGATTTGTTTCTTGTGTTGATGGTGTTATGAGAGAAGCACCATCTCATAATAGCAGCACAAGGTTTCCTCTCTTTAGACATGTAATCCCAGCACTCTAAGCCTTCTCAATTCCAACCACTCTCAGCTCAATTACATTTAGGACAAGAGCTTGCTATGCAAAGCTAGCCATGTCTTTTTCACCACATTACAGGAAAGATGTGATTGCACTAGAGAGGGTACAGAGGAGGTTTACAAGGATGTTGCCGGGAGTAGAGAATCTTAGCTATGAGAAAAGACTGGATAGGCTGGGTTTGTTTTCCTTGGAACAGAGGAGGCTGAGGGGAGACCTTATTGAGGTGTATAAAATTATGAGGGGCCTAGATAAAGTGAATAGAAAGGACCTATTTCCCTTAGCAGAGGGGTCAAAAACCAGGGGACACCGATTTAAAGTAATTGGTGGAAGGTTTAGAGGGGATTTGAGGGGAAATTTCTTCACCCAGAGGGTTGTGGAGGTCTGGAACTCACCGCCTGAAAGGGTGGTAGAGGCAGAAACCCTAACCACATTTAAAAAGTACTTGGATGTGCACTTGGGATGCTGTAACCTGCAGGGCTACGGACCAAGGGCTGGGAAGTGGGATTAGGCTGGATAGCTCTTTGTTGGCCGGCGCGGACACAATGGGCCGAAATGGCCTCCTTCCGTGCTGTAACTTTCCATGATTCTATGATTCATCGAAATCTTCCAGCATACCTGTCAAGCATCAGTTCTTCCAAAGCCATCTATTCTCTAGTCCATTAGTTTCTCTTTATTGTCCGTGACGATCTGTCTCCCATCAAATTTTTCGGTTCTTTATCTCACTTCAGTATTTTCAGTTTAAAGGCTGCAGTCACTTCTTTAGTGGTAGCTCTCTCGCCTCTGAGTCAGAAAGTCGTGGGCTCATAGGAACATAGCAACATAGGAACAGGAGGAGGCCATTCAGCCCCTCGAGCCTGATCCGCCATTCAATGAGATCATGGCTGATCTGTGTCTTAACTCCATCCACCCGCTTTGACTCCATATCCCTTTATACCCTTGGCTAGCAAAAATCTATCAATCTCATGATTTAAAATTATTAATTGAGCTACCATCGACTGCTTTTTGTGGAAAAGAGTTCCACACTTCTACCACCCATTGTATGAAGAAGTGTTTCCTAACCTCTCTCCTGAATGGCCTGGCTCTGATTTAACGTTATGTCTCTTTGTCCTAGACTCCCTTCACCAGCGGAAAAAGTTTGTCTCTATATACCCTATCAGTTCCTTTCAAAATCCTAAAAACCTCAATCCAATCACCCCTTAACCTTTTAAATTCCAGTGAATACAAGCCTAGTTTATGTAATCTCTCCACATAATTTAACCGTTGAAGCCCTGGTAACATTCTGGTGAATCTGTGCTGCACTCCTTCCAAGGCCAATATATCCGTTCTAAGGTACAGTGCTCTGAACTCTACACTGTACTCTAGATGTGATCTAGCCAGGGCTTTGTATAGCTGTAGCAAAATTTCCTCCCCTTTATATTCTAGCACTCTAGATAGAAAAGCTAACATTCCATTAATCTTTTTGATTATTTTTGGACTGCATTTTAGTGATCAGTGTACATGGACCCCTAAATCTCTTTGGACCTCCACTGGTCCTAGCTTTTCACCATTTAAATAATACTCGGATCGATCCTTTTTTGGTCCAAAATGGATGACCACGTATTTACCGACGTTGAAATCCATCGGCCACCGCTTTGCCCACTCCAGGGATTTGAGCACAAAATCCAGGATGGCACTCCCAATGCCATGTTGAGGGAGTGCTGCAATGTTGGAGGTGCCGTCTTTTGGATGAGACATTAAACCGAGGTCCCGTCTGCCCTCTCAGGTGGACGTAAAAGATCCCCGCGGCATTATTTAGGAGGAGAGCAGGGGAGATGTTCAAGGCAATGAAAATGGCAGGCGATTCACCAAAGTGCTTAAGAACAGTGTTCCAGAGGTGTATAATGTGGGCAACAAGATCAAGGCAAGGAATAGCAATGCCAAAAGCCATACTGGCAATGTGGATTAGGTCAGATCTTCCAATGTGATGGATAATTTGAGAGTTAACAGCAGCTTTCAGAACTGTACAAAGTACCGAGGTAACGGCAATACTAGTAAAGAGATGTTAAAGCGTTTGTTCAGGTCTGCTGGGAATGCTGGCTGCACCCTAATTGCGTGTAAAATTTTCATATATCTTGTTTTCACATCCTGCTGCTTGTCCTAAACGAGGAGGCTGGAGATACTAAGGAACAGTAGAAGCATTGCTCTGTATCTTTCAGAATATCTAGTGATTACATAAGTGGACAGGTTTACATAGTGAGATGTTTTGGCCCAGAATTTGCTGAAAATATAACAGCATCTGAACGATGCACACCGTTATTTATGCATAAATCGGCCAGCAACTTGTGGCGAGGAAGAGATACCCCGTGAATTGCAAATTGCCACAAGTCGCTGGACAATTTGCACCGCTCCGCCGTTAGCTTCGCAAAACTGGCATCTTGTCCTCAATCTCCCCGTGATTATCATGAAGTTGCTGCATTTACATATTAATTGCCCATTAAACTCGCCACAGAAAGTTCAGTCTAGTATTTAACAACATAAGTAACTTTTTAACAATGTGATAATTGTTAATGACTGCCAATCAACCTCTCTTGCCCAGAAAGTGAACAATTAAAAGTATAGAGTCTCATTCCTTCAGGTTATGAATTGTTGTTGGAGGTTTTAAAAATTTCAAATTTAAATTTTAAATTTTATTTCTTACTTTCCCTTCCTGGCTCTTTTTTCTCTCTCTCTTAATCCAATCTTTCTTTCCCTCTCTTTATTTCTCTTTCTGTATCTGATTTGACATTGAATTCAACGGGCTAGAAATTTGGATCCGTAGCACCCGATTTTTCGGCGCGATGGGTACCATTTTGTGTCAAAAATGGCGTCCGCGATGTGCGCGCATACTTCTGGTACAGCCCGTGCTGGACGCCATTTGGTGAGGGTGAGCTTTAGGAGCGTGGATCAGAAATATGTAGAGTAGGCAGATTGTGAGTCAATCAGAGTGCATTGCTGATTTGACACCAGCATTGCCATTTGCGTCCTCAACGCTGGAGCTAACGCCCTGTCGTAACCTCGCACAGCTGAGCATGCATTCAGCAACAGCAAGGACCCCATACCAGTGGTATTTAAAGGAATCAGCAACCACTCTCAGTTTAGATGCTGATTAATTTCTACTGGCTCTGTGTAAGTTTGTAGAAGTGTTCGGTGCTTTCCAGAGTTGTTTACAGTTGGTGAGGTGACAGTGAGTGGTGCTGCAAGTGGAGAAGGCCTTGGTTCTGATGTCAAGGGTTCTGGTCAGATCACTTGCTCCCAGTCATGGGCAATGTTCCCTCTAATTTTGCTTGGCGCCGTACGGTCCATTCAAAATACCGCACATGTGCATTTTTTGTATTGAGAAGCCGGCACACCGGCTCCGCGGGTTCCCTGGAACATTGGTCATGGGTGCTGTAGTTGCCATCCCCCTTGGCCTACAGCATGACAAGGAGAAGGAGCAGAGGCAGCAAAGAAGAGGACAAGCTGCTCGTAGAGGGAGGAGGAGGAGAGGGGGAGGGGGAGCAGGAGGGGGAGGAGGAAGAGGAGGAGGACGAAGAGGAGGAGCAGGAGGAAGTGCTACTCCAGTGGCTACAGCATGGCTGGTGGAAGGCTGCTGACTTCCAGTAGGTGAGACTGCAGATGGCCTTGCAGGATGGCTTCGAGTAGCTCTGGGCCTAGAAGGCCCGGCTTTAGACTGCGGCAATAGTCTGGGATGGCTGGCTGACAGACAACAGCAACACTGTCAGAGTGACAGTGGTGGGAGGACGAATGTTGACATCCTGAGAGAGGACAGCAGGTTCGTGCTCCATGGAGCCACTGCCATTTCCCTAGGGTTGGAGGACAGATTACTGGACTGCTGTGACACCCTGCAAGCCCCTTTCCACACTGGCAAACGCAGCCACGTTGGCAGCAGTATGAGCTTGCGTGGCAGCAAGCTGAGTCTGCATGAGAGCAGTCTGAGATTGTATGACAGAAGTCTGAGCTTCCACTACAGCACTCAGACATTGGGTGGCTTCTGCTTGTGCTGCAATGGAAGATGAGACATCGGCCATCAGACGCTGCATGATGGTTAGGTCCACAAGTGCGCGAATGGAGTTGCCCATCACTTCCATGCTGGAAATCATGAGTTCCAAGCTCTGCGCAAAGCCCTGTGCAAAGTTGGAGCTGGACTCCTTCATGCTCCTTGACAATGACCACAGGCTTTCTGCCAGGCTTGCCAATGCACCAAACATTTCTTTATGTATACCCATCAGCCTTCTTCTGTAGGCCGCCCCATTGAGGTCCTCATCTGAGTCCTCTGCAGCAGAACTCGTGTGTGACCTCGCCCTACGGGGAGCTGGCACCTGCACTACCCTTTCCCCCTGACCTGATTGCAGGCCACTCATGCCCGGTGACTCACCACGTGCAGATCCCGCCTTCAACCAATCCTCTAAAGTATGCGGAGTGTCAGTATCTGAGCTGGTGGATGCGAGTGTGAAATGGAGTGACAGTGCTGTTACTTCAACATCAGTGTCTTGGTCCTCTTCAATTTTCTGCTCCTCCACCAGTGCCTGGAAAGGTGGCAGTTCCTGGCTATCTGAAAGGAGAAAGGCACAAGGGTAAGGTTGTGGTGAGGGGAGGGGGGTAAAGCAAGAGGTGCATGCTTACACTATGTGCAGCTTGTAAATCAGAAAAGATTGTGGGATGAGGGGGAAGTGGGATGTGAGAAGGAGGATTACGTGTGAGAATACCGTCGTTTTTTATTGTTTCAGCCCCACTGTTGGCCATGGGCTCAGCAATGGCCCTTCCAATAATGGCCAGCACCGTCTCCTCCATGGGGTAAGGTAATGCAGGTGCGCCTGTCCCCCACCAGTTAGATGCTGCTTCCTCCTGTTATGCGCCACCTTGTCCTACAAGAGAAAGGGAAGTGTGTCAGTGAGTGTAGTGCAATGTGTTTAGGTGATGTGCCTGTCATGATTGAATAGCTGACTGTGTGTGCAAGCTGTGAGATGTGGGTGTGAGGCTTGCAGCTGTGGTAAGTGTGTGAGGGTGAGGGTGAAGTTATGAATGTGAGGTATGAGTCGTGTTTGGTACAGATTGTTGGTAGGTGAGTGATGTGGGTGTGGTGCATTGAGCAGTATGTGAGACTAGTGGTGCAGATGGTGGGCTATGGCATTTGAAGATGAATTCACTGACCTTGACCACTCATGTGAGGTCATTAAACTTCTTTCTGCACTGCATCCAGGTCCTTGGGGCTACACTGCTAGCATTGACCATGACAGCTACCTGCTCCTGTTGCCTTTTCTGCATTTGCCTGGAGGGACTCCTGGCCCCCTATGGAAACTTCCTGTTCATCTCCTGCACCAAGGCCTCCATGGCTGCATCGGAGAACCTTGGACCTGCGCTTTCTCCACTGATGTGACATGAGTAATACTTTTTCCTGCTCAGACTCTGTTCCCCAGCCAGTTGAATGTCCTGCTGCAGGCAGAATGCACCTCCCCTTTAAGAGGTGCAGACTGCCTTTAAGAAGTGCAGACTAGCTTTAATTGGTGCTAGCATTGCACGAACTTGGGCCCCCTACTGAGCGTGCAGCCACTCAGCAGTGCGTTCTACGCTGGGCTGCTTGCCACAATCATGTTAATCAGTAGGCAGCACCAAGTTAGCGTGCTGCCTACATTACTTTGAACGGGCGCATGTTGATCCCGCATTGCGATCCCCGCGCCCATTTCCAGGGGCAAACGAATTTCTAGTCGAACCACTTTAATTCACCCTCCTTCTCAGTCCTGCCTCTGTTTACTGGTTAAAGAGACAGATTGTTTGTCCCGTCGTTCACCAAGGTCCCAGATGCCCCGTTTTCCCCTCACCACGTCGTTATCAGCTCGCACTTCCAGCAACTTCGTGGGCAAAAAATTTTAAAACCTCAAAACGTGCACGGACAAGTCTAACTAACACATTCCCCCAATGGAGCAAAACCTGGACCATTATGTTTGTTTTCCCCCATTTTAATCGCTCCACCATTGACGGATGTGCCTTCAGCTGCCTGGGCCCCAAGCTCTGGAATTCCCAGCCTAAATCTCTCCACCTCTCTACCTCTCTCTCCTCCTTTAAGACACTCCTTAAAATCTACCTCTTTGACCAAGCTTTTTGCCATCTGTCCTAATATCTTTTTATGTGGCTCGGTGTCAAATCTTGTTTGATTACACTCCTGTGAAACGCCTTGGGACATTTCACTGCATTAAAGACACTATATAAACGCTAGTTGTTCTTGTTGTTAACCAGGCTCCAATGTATCCTCTCATCAGTGGCTATTTAGGAACTTAATTAAATTCAGTTCTTGGCAATGCGATTCCCTGGTACAATCCTAGGTTGTTTGACATTTTCTTTCAAGGAGTGAAAAGCTCCCAGCTTTCCCAATCAGCTTGGCCCAATACATCAGGTGAACGTGATTAGGAAAATTGAGCGAATCTCCACTCACTTTGCACTTCACCCATGTTTCCGCCACTGAATAAAACAAGGCAAGAAACTCAAGCCTGAAACAGGTGGGAGTTTCGCTGTAATACTAAAATTGTGTCAGAGTAGACATTTAAAGACCTCCGTGCTATTTCCCGATGTGTACAGGACATTGAATGCTCTTCACATCCATAAAATCGACCAAGGTGTCAGCCGTGGCTCAGTTGGTGGCACTCTCGCCTCTGAGTCAGAAGGTCGTAGGTTCAAATTCCCACTCCAGAGGCTTGAGCACAAAATCTAGGCTGACACTCCCAGTGCCAGTACTGAGGGAGTGCTGCACTCTCAGAGGTGCCATCTTTCAGATGAGATGTTAAACCGAGGCCCCATCTGCTCTCACCAATGGAGGTAAAAGATCCTACAGTATTATTTTGAAGAAGAGCAGAGAAGTTCTCCCAGGTGTCCTGGCCAATATTTATCCATCAACCAACACCTAAAATAGATTATCTGGTCATTATCACATTGGTGTGTGTGGAACCTTGCTGTGCGCAAATTGGCTGTTGCATTTCCTACATTACAACAGTGACCACACTTCAGAAGTACTTCTTTGGCTGTAAAGCCCTCTGGGACATGCTGAGGTCATGAAAGGCGCAAGTCTTTTTTTACATAAAAACTGATGCTCAGGTTGCTAGATGCTGAGTTACATGCGAAAGTTTAAAGAACCCAGTATGAAGACTGCTTAATTGTAAGGCCATTTCTCAACTGTTTTGCTTCCTTTTTTTTGTTTGTTTTCCGCCGTCACTTGGTTTTAAGGAGCCTTGGAGGCCACTGTTGTGCTGTTGCCTTTTTTGCCCCCCAAGATTCCGACAATGGATTGCCTCAGAGGCTTTTTTCTGGGATGGAGAAGTGGAGGACCAACGCAAGAATGGCAGACAAGTCAAGCTGCACACGAAGCACCCTGCACCCATTCGCCAGTGCCCCCTAACACCAGAATCTACAATGAGGTAGAGTCGCATAGGAACAGGGGTAGGCCATTGAGCCCCTCGAGCCTGTTCCATTATTCAATTCTGATTCACGGCTGATCCGTATCTTAACTCCATTTGCCCATCTTGATTCCGTAACCATTAATACCTTTACCTAACAAAAAAATCTATCAATCAAGGGATAGGGCAGGAAAGTGCAGTTGAGGTAGAAGATCAGCCATGAATGGCGGGGCAGGCTCGAGGGGCTGTAGGGCCCACTCGTGCTCCTATTTCTTATGTTCTTATGTTCAATCTTAGTTTTGAAATTTTCAATTGCCCCCCAGCCTCAACAGCTTTTTAGGGGAGGGAGTTCCAGATTTCCACTGCTCTTTGTGTGAAGAAGTGCTTCCTGATAAGACCCCTGAACGGCCGAGCTCTAATTTTAAGGTTCTGTGCCTAGTGGAGCACATGAGGCAACCCACTTCTTCCACTGCTGTCTCTCCAGATATTTATCTGCACAGTCCACAGTCGAAGGTGGGGAGGTTTAAAACTGCCCCCTCCCCAAAGATCCAGCTGCGAGAGATTTGCTGTAGAGAATAATTTTAGCAAACAGTTTGTCATTTTGCTCAATATTCTGGTTACAAAATTGAGTATGATAAGTTAAAAAGAGTGTCCGGCAGCAGATATATTCCAAATGGCATTGGAATGAAACTCCTCTTCAGGTATTTGACACGTGGATTTTGATTTCTGGGAAGTGGTATTATGCTGTTTATACTGCAGCACGAAAAGAGGAACGCGGATTTTCTGCCAGTGCTTCAGGCATGAAAGCAGATACAAACAGAAGGACCTTATACACTGCCTTCTCCAGGCAGGATTAATGTAATTAAAATGAATGTTTCCCCTGAGATTAATTGGCTCTGTCAGACACTGCTAGCCATGTTGTGGAAGAAACATCTGTGAATTTAGATCAAGTAATGTTTCAGGCAAGAGACTAAAATGATGTTGTGAGTTATTAGTGACAGACCTGTGAACACTCCACAGTTTATCGTTCTATGCTGTAATCCCTTTAAATTGGGCTTTAATTAGGTTTCCCTTTAATAACATCTTGCAATCATATAAAAGAAAGACTTGCATTTCTATAGCGCCTTTCACTGCCTCATGATGTCCCAAAGCACTTTACAGCTAATGAAGTACTTTTGGTGTGTATTCACTGTTGTAATGTAGGAAATGTGGCAGCCAATTTGTGCACAGCAAGATCCCACAAACAGCAACGTGATAATGACCTGATAATCTGTTTTTAGGTGTGGCTTGAGGGATAAATATTGGCCAGGGCACTGGGGATAACTCCCCATTGCCCTGCATTTTTTTTCTTTTCAAGTATTTATCCAATTCCCTTTTGAAAGTTACTATTGAATCTGCTTCCACCACCCTTTCAGACAGTGCATTCCAGATCACAACAACTGGCTGCGTAAAAAAGATTCTCCTCATCTCCCCTCTGGTTCTTTTGCCAATTATCTTAAATCTGTGTCCTCTGGTTGAACAGATAATGGGCCAGAAATTCGGCTGTTGTCGGGTGAGTACGCGCTGTGTACTCACCCGTAAGGCCACCTGAAGTGCCGGTTTCCTGCATGCACTGCACATGCGCGGGAAACTGGAACTTCCGTTCCCCTGAAGGGAGGGGTTCAGAAGTCGAACGTGTGCGCGGGAGAGGCTGCGCACACGCAGCGAACTTCAGGTTTTTTTTCAGGTTTCTCTGGGAAGGTAAGTATGAAGAAGCTGCACTTTTAAAAAGGAGGCGCAAGGCCTGTTTTTAACAAGGTAAGTGGTTAATGAATTACAATTTAAAAAAATTTTCAACAGGTTTATCTTTTTTAGATACTTTAAAGAAAGGTAAGTTTATTTTTAGCACCGTTAAAAAGTATAATTAATTTTTTCAAAAATTTAAATTTTTGTTTAAAGTAGTTAATTTATTTAACTTATAGTTATTTTAAAAATGTGATTTTTTTTTTAATGTATTTGAAGTTTATGTGTGGTTTTGGGGCCAATTTCAATTCATAGATTTGACAGGTCTTCCTGTCAAATCTATGAATGAAAATGCCCTGCTAGGATTGGTTCTCCATGGCCCACGTGATCCCAGGGGACGCTTCGAACTAACTGCACCCCTGGGATACACAAGCACTGTGCGCCGGCAGCTGCAGGAGGCCCAGGAGCCGAAGTCCTCGTGGGCCCAAAGCACAACTGCAGGCGCGGTAGGCAAGTACGCGCGCGATGCTTGCACCCGCAGGAAGCCTGAAAGCTGAATTTCTGGCCCAATATGTTTTTTAGTGATGTTGATTGAGGGATAAATATTGGCCCCAGGACACTGAGGAGAACTTCCCCTGCTCTTCTTCAAAATAGTGCCGTTGGATCTTTTACACCCACCTGATTGAGCAGACAAGGCCTCGGTTTAACGTCTGATCCAAAACACAGAACCTCCGATAGTGCAGCACTCCCAACTATTGTACTGGAGTAACAACAGAAAACACTGGAAAAACTCAGCAGGCCAGGCAGCATCCGTGGAGAAAGAAACAGAGTTAACATTTCAGGTCGAAGACCTTTCGTCAGAACTTCTGACGAAAGGTCTTCGACCTGAAACGTTAACTCTGTTTCTCTCTCCACGGATGCTGCCTGGCCTGCTGAGTTTTTCCAGCATTTTCTGTTGTTATTTTGGATTTCCAGCATCCGCAGTATTTTGCTATCGTACTGTACTGGAGTGTCAGGCTAGATTTTGGGCTCAAGTCTCTGGTGTGGGATTTGAACCCACAACCTTCTAACTGAGAGAAAAGAGTGCTACACAGCTGACACTACACAAGGAGCCTTCGTGCCTCCATTTTCACAGGTTTTTATCTTTTACCTGTTTCGGCCCAGTTTCCCAGGCCTCAGGAAAACCAGCGCATAAAAGGAGGCGAGAAGGGCTGGATCCATCAGGTAAGTGCCTTTTCAGCACTGCTTGTGTGCCAGGATGAGTAGGAGTGTTTCCTCCAGGCTCAACAAGCTTACATGCTTCCCACCCCATGATCAACCCCACCTCCCCGCTCTCCCCCCTACACGGTCTGTCCCCCTGACAACGAGATCCCCTCCGACCACAAGAACCCCCAACCACGATCTACCCCCCCACCCCAACAAGATTTCTCCCCTCCCCCACCATGAATTCGGTGGCATTCCTGTGGTTGTCAGGGCAAACTCAAAGAGAAGCTGTATAGACCTTGGATTACCTATTGTTCATTCCGTGTACTTAAAGGCTTTTTTTTTGATGGCTTTTAATCGTGCTGTGTGGATGATTTGAGGCATTCTGAGATACAGTCTTTGCTTTTAAATCAGGTGTTTCTCAAGCCCTCCTCTGGATACATCGCCAACAGGAGTGATAAATAGGACCAGACAGATCTGAAGCGAAAGTGGCTAGCTCAGTGGGGTATACATGGGAAATGCATTTAAACTCCATGTGCCTTTGATGTAGTTTTCATAAATGATTTGAAAAAATGTAATCATACTATTTCACCATTTCCGAGAGAGGTAATTGGAAATGGAAATGTAACCACAGTAGTCACTTCTTATTTCCGCTCTACCGCAGTTCATCATCACATTTTATCTGCCCATTTAATTTCCTTAATACAGTAATAAATACTTGAATTTACAGCACAGAAACAGACCATGCAGCCCAACTGGTCTATGCTCCACACGAGCCTCCTCTTACCCTATTTCATCTAACTTCAACATATCCTCCCATTCCTTTCGCCCTCGTGTTTATCTAGCTTCCCCTTAAATGCATCTATGCTATTTGCCTCAACTACTCCCTGTGGTAGCGAGTTCCACATTCTAACCACTCTCTGGGTAAAGAAGTTTCTCTTGAATTCCCCATTGGATTTCTATCTTATATAGATGGCCCCTAGTTTTATTTTCCCCCACAAGTGGAAACATCGAGTTTGTAGTTTGTGTCAGTGTGTAGTTTGTATGTGTGTTTGTAGTTTATTTCTAGTGTGATTTTTCTTTTTTTTTCCCTTTCCCTCACAAGATTTGACAATATAGAACAAAACAGTTACAGGAACTGTGCTAGGAACTCACTAAAACTAAACAGGATAGCATCTCCGGTAAAAGTGAAGAGAGAAATTTGACACAAGTGATTTAATTGATCAGACGAGAAGATTGGTAGTTATTTCCAGGCGATAGTAAAGGAATACAAAAGTTCAAGCTCTTTAAACCCACAAGTATGCCAATGCCACGATGGGCACCTTACATTGAAAACTTCCAGTTTGATGTCTGATCACATCTCCATTAAACAAAAGACTTGCATTTATATAGTGCCTCATCACATCTCTCGGAATATCGTTTCATACAATTAGTTGCTTCGGAGTTCAATGACGGTATGTGGTCAAATGCGGCAGCCATTTAGCACAAATCGAGACCCCTTAAACAGCAATGGATTAGGGAGGAATGTTGGCCTGGACACCCGGACAACTCCCTACTCTTCTTCCAATGGTGCCATGGGATCTTTAACATCGATCTGATACTAGTTTGACCCTGTGTGCCCGCCCTTCTCCCACCCGGTCCTATTACCCTGCTTTAGTGTGAAATAGGATTCATCTTTTCTGTACCATTTACTATCTTGAATACCTCTCTATAAAGTCATCTCTCAGTTACTTTCTTTCAAGACTGAAAAGCTCAAGTTTCTCCAGTCTTATTTCATAACTGAGTCCTCTGGCACTAGACCTCTGCCTTGCGGGTCTCCTCTTAGCCAACTCCAGGGCTCCAATATCTCCCATGTGTCTCAGTAACTAGAACTGGACACAGTACTCAAGATATGGTCTGTGCAGAGTGTTCTGCAGTTTCAGGATGATTTCCTCTGGCTTGTACTCTACTGATCTGGCGATGAGGTTCAGCATTCTATTTGCTTTGCTGGTTACTGATGAGTATTGAATCTACTAAAAACCCTTAGACCTCTTTGAACTTCATTCTTGGCCCTTTAAACACCTCCCGTGGAGTACGTGTGTCACACTTTTTTTCTTCCCATATACACGTGTTTGCATTCAATTTCATCTGACATTGTTCTGCCCAGTTTGTAGTTCCCAGGTTACCTCCCCAGATACAGCTACCCCAATTAGTTCGGTATCATCTCCAAACTTGACAAGTTTACATTGAGCTTCGAAATCCAAATCACTGATGTAAATTAGAAACAGTTGCGGGCCCAGCACCAATCCCTGGGGTAGCACTCAACACTTCGTCCTCCACTCTACTCCGATTGAACTCTTCTAACAAGTACCCTGCCTTTTTTTTTATCCATTTCCATGATTTATTTTGGAATCCCTGCCACTTTGAAAGAATTCGCAAAATTTCATGTGTCCCCCCCCCCCCCCCCGAAGATTTTATTGGACTTATTAAAAGGAACCCTGGTCAGACTGAGTTTTAAAATCCAGGGCATATCAAAATGGCTGCGGTCAGACCTCGTGACCAAGAGCCTGGCAGTTTCATTTCAGACTCTGGCAAACTATCAGCTTGTGTATTCCGATTTCCTTATGCATTGGGGACAAACCCAATTACAATCAGGTCTACGCATAAGGCTTTCGAGGTGTTTGCTCAAATAATCAGCGGGGACATTGAGACTGGGCTGGCCCCCATCGAACCTGTCGGACAAAGGGAGCAGTTGAAGAACTGGCATGATACAATTACCGGCCATCTAACATGATGGGCCAAGATCGGAACCTTTTGTTAAAATTCATTATGCCCAGATCAGACAATAGAAATGAGCTGATCTGGCGGGAGATTACGACAACCGGGAGGGTATAACTGGGAAGACCCAGCCACTCGCTCTCTCTCTCTCTGCCTCGGTCCCGGGTACTCTGTCTGTCTTCTAGCAGCCAAGAAGGAAGAAACTTAGTAGCCACGTTTCGACGGCAGAGACAGGTACAGGGTCAGGTTTTCCATCCATTTCACCGGTGAGCATTATCTTCTTCTGACTGTCGCAAGACAATTTTAGTTAGGCGTAAGGGTGGGAATTAATGGGGATATTGCTAAAATTGTAATTTTTAGGATTTTCCCTCGATGTGTCCATTCTCCTCCCCTGTTAAGTGTAAAACCGTACTGCATAGTGATTTCATTTTCTTCATATAATACTGTTTCTCTGTAGTTTTACTTCTGTAAATATAAACATTGGTTTTCCTTGCACCAATCCACGGGTCTGTTCGTTTGTCCTTATCGCCACTCGATAAGTCCTGGGCTCAGAACTAGGAAGGGGATAGCGATTCGCAACCGCACAGCGGACAGGACAGCCCAGGAAAACATAACTGGCTGACCTACAAATAAGCCCCTGAGACAAAAACCCCTTACAACTTTATGGTTAAGTGGTAACTTCAGCCTGGACTGTCCCTGTAGACCTAGCTATAAAAGCACAGTGGAAGGTATCAGTAGTGATTGTTGGGAAGAGGGGTCAGAACAGGTACTTCAAATGAGAAAAGAAAGTCAAATGATTAAAAACAAAAGTCTTATGGAGCCATCTCCTTGCTGGTTACTGTCGAAGTTTTACATGCTGAGTAGAACTAATTTAAACATAGAATCGTGTCAAAGAAGGCTTTTTAATAAAGTTTACTTGTTACAAGGGAAGGTTCTGACACAGTCAAGTTGCTATGTCAGAATGCTTCGAAGCTTACAAGATTTGAACATACTTTATACAAAAAGAACACAGAACAGGCCATATGACATATCATTAAACATCCTATTTAATGATGCACAAACTTGTGAGTTATTGCATAGGTTTTCGTTATAATAACGAGCAGAAATTCCTTAAAGATCAGATAACCAGACCTTCCTTGTGGGATCCCTTTGTTCAATGTTCATTCTCTAATCTGTGGGTTGATGGCTTACCTTATCTCATCCTGAGCTGGTTAGAACTAATTGATGCCTTATTTTGCTAAGCTTTTCTTAGATAAGGAATTCCGAGTTGTCTCTATCCTTGTAGCTAATTAGAATGATTTACTTATTATGGTGACTCCTACTGTCGGCCATTTTGAATTCCCTTTTTTAAATTCTTTTCTCAGAGAAGCCATTTTGTTTGTGTCTTAAAAGTAAACTGCACTTCCACATTACCCTGTGTCTGAATTGGTTTCTCAGTGACTATGGCAACAGTTTCCTCCAGTGGTTTTGCTGGCACTTTGTACCCTGACGTACAAGTTATACTGCAATATAGCAGCAACCCTGTCAGCCATTAACAGAAGAGACTCTGTCATAGGAATATAGAAATGAGAAGTCGCACAACACCAGGTTATAGTCCAACAGTTTTATTTGAAATCACAAGCTTTCGGAGCTTACGTGGCCCCTTCCTCAGGTGAAGTCACTTCACCTGAGGAAGGGGCCATGTAAGCTCCGAAAGCTTGTGATTTCAAATAAAACTGTTGGACTATAACCTGGTGTTGTGCGACTTCTCATTTTTGTCCACCCCAGTCCAACACCGGCATCTCCGCATCATGACCGATAGGAATATAGGAACAGGAGGAGGCCATTCAGCCTCTCGAGCCTGTTCCGCCATTCAATGAGATTATGGCTGATCTGTATCCTAACTCCATCCATCCACCTTGGCTCCATATCATTTAATACCCTTGGCTAGCAGAAATCTATTGATTTCAGAATTAAAATTATGAATTGAGCTTGCATCTACTGCATTTTGTGGGAGGGAGTTCCATATTTCTGCCATCCATTGCATGGAGAAGTGTTTCCTAACTTCTCACCTGAATGGCCTGGCTCTGATTTAAGGTTATGTCCCCTTGTACTGGACACTCCCCACCAGCAAAAAACATTTCTCTCTATCTACCCTACCAATTCCTTTCAAAATCCTAAAAACCTCAATCAAATCACCCATAATCTTCTATTTTCCAGAGAATACAAGCCTAGTTTATGTAATCGCTCCTCATAAGTTAATCCTTGGAGCCCTAGTAAAATTCTGGTGAACCTGCACTGCACACCAAGGCCAATATATCGGCCCGAAAATTAGACCTAATACGGGAGATTACGCACTGTGTACTCTCGCGTATTAGGTCCCGAAGTGCTGGTTTCCTGCATGCACTGCGCATGCGCGGGAAACCGGCACTTCGGGTATGGCAAAGGGGGCGGTTCCTAAGTGAACTGCGTGCGCGCTACAGGTTGCGCGCACGCAGCACACTTAGGTTTTTGTTCAGGTTTGAACGCGCAGGTAAGTGTTGAAGATTTTACACATGAAGAAAGCAGGCGTAAGACCCCCTTTTAACAAGGTAAGTAGTTAATTAAGTATTATTTAAAAAAATTTCAACAGGTTTATCTTTTTTAGAGACTTTAAAGAAAGGTAAGTTTATTTTTATAACTTTTAAAAAGAATTTAATTTTTTTCAAAAATTTACATTTTTGTTTAAAGTGGTTAATTTATTTAACTATAGTTATTTTATTAATGTGATGGCTTTTTTTTAAATTTAATTGAGGTTTAGCTGTTCTTTTGGGGGCTTGTTGTATTCATAGTTTTGACAGCTCTTCCTGTCAAAACTATGAATGAAAGATGGTGTGCTGCCATTGGCTCTAACTGGCCCACGTGATCCCAGAGGTCGCATCGCACTAACTGCGCCTCTGGGACACGCACACACTGCGCGCCGGCACCAGGGAGAGGCCCAGGAACTGAAGTTCGTGTGGGCCAAAACCATAAAGGTAGGCGCGGAGTGCGATATCGCGGGGGATCCTTACCCCCGCGGCAACCATCGAAGTCCAATTTCTGGGCCATCTTTTCTAAGGTGTGGTGCCCTGAATGCTACACAGTACTCCAGGTGTGGTCTAACCAAGGCTTTGTATAACTGTCACAAAACTTCCTCCACTTTATATTCTAGCCCTCTAGTTATAAAATCTAACATTCCATTAGCCTTTTTGAGTATTTTTTGTACCTAACTACTACATTTTAGTGATCTGTGTACATGGACTCCTAAACCTCTTTGGACCTCCTAGCTTTCCTAGCTTTTCACCATATAAAAAATACTCGTATCCAACTTGGTCCAAAATGGATGACCTCACACTCGGTGGAGAGACTAGAGAAGCTGGATTGTCCGCCTTAGAGTAGAGAAGATTAAAGGGGAGATTTAATAGAGGTGTTCAAAACTAGAAAGGGTTTTGATACAGTAAATAAGGAAAAACTGTTTCCACTGGCAGGGGGGTCAGTAACTAGAGGACACAGATTTAAGATAATTGGCCAAAGAACCAGAGTGAAGATGAGGAGAATTTTTTTTACTCAGCGAGTTGTTATGATCTGGAATGCACTGCCTGAAAGGGTAGTGGAAGCAGATTTAATAATAACTTTCAAAAGGGAATTGGATAAATACTTGAAAAAGAAAAAAAATTCAGGGCTATGGGGAAAGAGATGGGGAGTGGGATTAATTGGATAGCTCTTTCAAAGAGCCAGAACAGGCGCGATGGGCCGAATGGCTTCCTTCTGTGCTGTAGGATTAAGGAACTATTCAGTGAGCTCCCTCAAATAGCTTTGTTAAATGCACTGCTCATTGTAGAATATGTTATTTCTGAAAATATTGCAGCGCTCCTTTTCGTAGATGATGGGTTGTATTGGGACTCATCTCACGATCTAGTGCAATCAACTCACCATCTTGAACAGGTGAACTACTGCAATATGCTGGTCGGGGCACCTAAGTGCAATATTATGGTTTTGCATGGCTTAAGAGGAATTATCAAAGTTATTGATTGGGAGATTAGAGGGCCATCTGTCCCAATTGTTGACTCAGGTTGGTGGGTAAACTCAGGTTACCTGGCCCGGCATCGCTCCCCGCCTGGTACCTATAGTTTAACACCATGCTAAGAGGGCATTGTGCTATGTTTTCCTCAGGAGGTTATTAAATTTGAGTTGTTTTACTCAGTCTGAAGCTAACTTTGGGTTATGATGTGGAGATGCCGGCGTTGGACTGGGGTGGACAAAAATGAGAAGTCGCACAACACCAGGTTATAGTCCAACAGATTTATTTAAAATTACAAGCTTTCAGAGCTGTCGCCCCTTCCTCAGGTAAAGTTACAATGAGTGAATCGTTGTCTGTCTTTCCAGTTTTTAAAAAAAACCACAAAAAAAACAAACACACAAAAAAAACCACAGCAGACAGCAGGATTTGACACTTTGGACCCCCTGTGACACATCTCATTGTCTTGGCTGTGCTCTTGGTGTGTCTTTGATGTAAGGACACCTTCCCTGAAAGATTGTGGGGGAAAATTCAGTTGGTTGCGCCTCCCGTTAGCGCCTTAAGAGGGCGCTAATAGGGCGCAAAGCATCTAGCGCCCAGGCGCGGCGAAGTTTGCGCCGCTCGAGAAATTAACTAGACATTTTGCGGTGGCATTAAACACTACTGCCACGATCTCCTGCGCCGGCAGATCGTGACGTCACTCGAGTGCGCAACGCCCCGGTATCGCCCCGGAGCGGATATTGAGTGGCGCCCCCTGCCTTACCGCCTGACGCTAGCAACGACAGGTTGAGGGGAGCGTTCTGCAGTCATGTAGGGAAAGGGGGAGCGCTATTTAAAGGTGACCGCTTCCTGCCTTTTATTGTTTGTGCCATTTTTGAACTACGCATTCTGAGAGAGAGAGGGAGAGACTTCTGGAGAGATTCAACGTTGTGTGAAGGAGTTTTGGGTACTGAGCAGCACTTTGCAGGTTCATTTTGATTTGCCATTCCATGTATCGATTTAGCAGAGACTGTGGGGGCATCACTCTGAGCTCTTTGCCTGGTACTCTCCATTGTTCTTTCCAGCACATTTGATGTGCAGGTCTCTCCAGGCCGAGATTCAAGGCTGCAATGAGCAGGATGTGGATGGAAAGCAAGATTAACCATCCCCTTTAAGAACTGGCCCATGCCATTGTGTGTGTGTTCCATTGCTGACTGACATCACATGAGCTTCGCCAGCGCTCTGAGGGAGCGCCTCGCTCCTCGGCCTTTGCGCCTTAAGACAGGTGTGAAGCGCCTGATTTAGCGCTGCAATCACCTCCAGGGGCGATAAAAGTCAAGTTTGCAGTCGGTGGCGATAATTAGCACCAGGTGCTAATCTTTGCGCCCGGCCGATAATTGCGCCCCAAATGGGGCGATACTGAATTTCTCCCCCTGTATCTCTGCAGTTTCTGTGTTTATATACTGTGAAATATTGTAGATTCACTCATTGTAACTTTACCTGAGGAAGGGGTGACAGCTCCGAAAGCTTGTAATGTTAAATAAATCTGTTGGACTAAAACCTGGTGTTGTGCGACTTCTCAACTTTGGGTTAAATAGATAGCAGTGTGCTTTACAGGTTGGCATTTAGATGAATGTTGGCATGGCTCTCACCACAAGTCAAATGTGACATTACACGAATCATAGAAAGTTAACATGCAGATGCAGCAAACAATGAGGAAAGCAAATGGTATGTTAGACTATATTGCAATGGGGTTGGAGTATAAGAGCAAGGAAGTCTTGCTGAAATTATATAGGGCTTTGGTGAGACCACACCTGGAGTACCTTGTACAGTTTTAGTCTCCTTACCTAAGGAACAGGACTA
Source organism: Squalus acanthias (assembly GCA_030390025.1). Classification (NCBI taxonomy): domain Eukaryota; kingdom Metazoa; phylum Chordata; class Chondrichthyes; order Squaliformes; family Squalidae; genus Squalus; species Squalus acanthias. The sequence goes on along the minus strand of CM059440.1, from coordinate 60,925,347 downwards.
ACAGGACTAGACAGACTAGATGCAGGAAGGATGTTCCCGATGGCCGGGGAGTCCAGAAGCAGGGGTCACAGTCTAAGGATAAGGGGTAAGCCATTTAGGACTGAGATGAGGAGGAATTTCTTCACCCAGAGAGTGGTGAACCTGTGGAATTCTCTACCACAGAAGGCAGTAGAGGCCAATTCATTAAATATATTCAAGAAGGAGTTAGATATATTTCTTAAAGCTAAAGGGATCATAAGAACATAAGAACATAAGAAGTAGGAGCAGGAGTAGGCCATACGACCCTTCGGGCCTGCTCCTCCATTCAATAGGATCATGGCTGATCCGAACCTAGACTCACGTCCACTTCTCTGCCCGTTCCCCATAACCCTTAATTCAGGATCAAGGGATATGGGGAGAAGGCAGGGACAGGGTACTGAATTTGGATGATCAGCCATGATCTCATTGAATGGCGGAGCAGGCTCGAGGGGCTGAATGGCCTGCTCCTGCTCCTATCTTCTATGTTTCTATGGAAGGATATACTTGCCTTCGAGGGGGGTGTAACAAAGGTTCACTAGATTGATTCCTGGGATGAGAGGATTGTCCTATGAGGAGAGATTGAGTAGAATGGGCCTATATTCTCTGGAGTTTAGAAGAATGAGAGTTGATCTCATTGAAATATATAACATTCCTAGAGAGCTTGACAGGGTAGATGCTGAGAGGCTGTTTCTCCTGACTGGAGAGTCTAGAACGAGTGGTCATAGCCTCAGGGTGAGGAAAAATGTCTTCACTCAGAGGGTTGTGAATCTTTGGAATTCTCTACCTCAGAGGGCTGTGGAAGCTCAGTCGTTGAGTATATTCAAGACGGAGATCGATAGATTTTTAGACGCTAAGGGAATCAAGGGATATGGGGATAGGGTGGGAAAGTGGAGTTGAGGTAGAAGATCGGCCATGATCTTATTGATAGGTGGAGCAGGCTCGAGGGGTCATATGGCCTACTCCTGCTCCTATTTCTTATGTTCTTATGAAAATGTACCTCAACCTGTGTATCGGCTTAGCATTACCATGGTGTTTACCAACCCTTCTGGTGACCTTACTCCAGTGGTCAAGGCAGAATTTCAACCCATGTCCTGCAGGTAGATTGATAGTGTTCTAACACACAACACTGCACAGTCTCCTTACTGATATCACACTTATAGTTTACAGCCAGGTAAGTAAAACTTTGTAATAAAAACAGAAAATGCTGGAAATACTTCGTCAGACGGGTCATCGACCTGAAACGTTAATTCTGTTTCTCTCTCTGCAGATGCTGCCTGACCTGCTGAGTATTTCCAGCATTTTCTGTTTTTATTTCAGATTTCCAGCATCCGCAGTATTTTGCTTAAGTAAAACTTTATGTCAATTTTTCATTAACAGGAGCTCCCTGGATGGGTCGGTTGGTAAAGGCCCCATGTAGCTTCCTGGCCCATGCTAAGTTAGCTGATTTCAACCATGGTGGCAGTATGGGCATTATAATGAAGCAGTCTGTGCCCACATGCAGCAAGACCTAGACAGCATCCAGGCTTGGGCTGATAAGTGACAAGTAACATTTGCGCCACACAAGTGCCAAGCAATGGCCATCTCCAAGAGAGAATCTAACCCCCGCCCCTTGACATTCAACAGCATTACCATCATTGAATCCCCCACCATCAATATCCTGGAGGAGTCACCATTGACCAGAAACTTAGCTGGACCAGCCACATAAATACTGTAGCTACAAGAGCAGGTCAGAGGCTGGGTATTCTGCACCCCAAAGCATTTCCACCACCTATATGGAATACTCTACACTTACCTGAATGAGTGCAGCTCCAACAACACTCAAGAAGCTCGACATCATCCAGGACAAAGCAGCCCACTGGATTAGCACCCCATCCACCACCTTAAACATTCACTCCCTCCACCACTGGCGTACCGTGGCTGCAGTGTGTAGCATCTACAAGTTGCACTGCAGCAACTCGCCAAGGCTTCTTCGGCAGCACCTCCCAAACCCGTGACCTCTACCACCTAGAAGGACAAGGGCAGCAGGCTCATGGGAACACCACCACCTCCAAGATCCCCTCCAAGTCACACACCATCCTGACTTGGAAATATATCGCCGTTCCTTCATCGTCGCCGGGTCAAAATCCTGGAACTCCCTCCCTAACAGCACTGTGGGAGTACCTTCAGCTCACGGATTGCAGTGGTTCAAGAAGGCGACTCACCACCACCTTCTCAAGGGCAATTAGGGCTGGGTAATAAATGCTGGCCTTGCCAGTGACGCCCACATCCCGAGAATGAAAAAATATATATTTTTTAAATTATACTTGATCTCAGTACCTCTGGGTCAGGCAGCGGAAGCCCTGGTTCCCCTGACTGATCTCTAACCAGCAACCCCTGCTGAAATTATACATGCGTGGACATCTGGATTAGCCTGGTTTGTGATGCCCTCCACAGATCAATAGCTGCTGAAACTCGCTGTCAAGGTTCATACATAAATGCTGGAGATGTTCACTTGGATGAGGTACAGGAGGGTACAACAACAACAACAACAACTTACATTTATATAGCACCTTTAACATAGTAAAATGTCCCAAGGCGCTTCACAGGAGCGTTATCAAACAAAATTTGACACCGAGCCACATAAGGGGACATTAGGACAGGTGAAGAGGTTAAGTTTTAAGGAGGAGAGATGGGTAGAGAGGCAGAGAGGTTTAGGGAGAGAATTCCAGAGCTTAGGACCTAGGCAGCTGAAGGCACGGCTGCCAATGGTGGAGCAACGGAAATTGGGAATACACAAGTACTGGAGCGCATGAGTGAGAAGCAGACACTTCCAGGAGAGGAGTGAGGAGGGAATGAGACAACATTGGTTATAAATCTGGCTAGGGTATGTTAGCGTAGTGGTTCTGTTACTAGACTAGTAACCCAGAGTCCTGGACTAATAATTCCAGATGAACGTGAGTTCAAATCCAACTGTGGCAGTCGAAGAATTTGAATGCAGTTTTGAAAAATCTGGAAATAAAAAACTGGTGTCAGTAATGGTGACCATAAAGCTGTTGGATTGTTGTAAAAACCCAACTGGTTCACTAATGCCCTTTAGGGAAGGAAACCTACCGTCTTTACCAAGTGACTCCAGTCCCACAACAATGTGGTTGACTCTTAAATGCCCTTAGCAGTGGCCAAGCAAACCACTCAGTCGGGGCAACTAGGGGATGGGCAATAAATGCTGGCCTTGCACATCCCGAATAGATAAAAAACAGAAATGCTTTATCTGCAGTTTAATCAATGCTGCCTCATACGCGGAGCGCTTGTTCTGCTCGATGGTGGCTCATTAGAGAAAGTAAATTGGAAAATAGGATGACAAAAACAATTTGAAACATGTAAATTAGAACAGGCCACTGGTGCGGGACCTGAAGTGTAGCTTGTTTGAGGAGTTATTGCCAGTGATTCAATGATTACATTATGGAAAACCAGGAAATGAAAGACCTGTATGAAATTTATGGTTTCAAGGTGATTCTAATTACAGGCCAGCAAGGCTTCCATTTTGTTTCTTGTGGCTCAGTCTGAAACTTGAAGTTCTATTTTGCTGAATAAACAAACTCCTGCCACTTTTTTTAAAGGGGCTATGGAAGAAATTGCATGATCCGGTTCTCCCAGTGGGAACTGTTGCTCAGCAGGGGCCTGAGCCATGGTTAGATTATGACAGTAGTGACAGTTCTACAGCTCGTGCTCATTGCACGAGGCTCCACGCTGGGAGCACAACATTGCTGCAAAATCATAATGATTCACATTGGATTCAGAACTCAAATGTAGTTAGAAATATGGACTTGTGGAATTGTTAGGAAAAGGACCCTTTTTGAGAAGTTTCAACTGCATCAACCCACAGTGTCACAAATTCCCTTCTGTCCCAAAAACACATCTAATTTTTACTTAAACCAAGTCTCCACCTAACCCCCCGCCCCCCTCCACCATCCAAACTTGCACACCCTCTCTCCTCTCCCCCGTCACCTCTCGTGAGCTGTTCCCCCTCTCCTCTCCCCCCTGGGCTCAGTACCCCTCTTTACTCTCTTCCCACCCCCCGGGCTCATCCCCCTCTTCCCCCCCCCCCACCACCCCTGGGGCTCAGCATCCCTCTCTTCTCTCTCCAGGCCCAGGCTCTGGGTAGGAAAATGCACACTTGAGGAGAGCATAGGAAGAAATAAATGAATCGGATATTCTTTGTTCTTATAATTATCCCAGTGGGAGTGAGACGGTGTCCCATTCCAAAATATAAAATGGCTGCACAGTCTTCCACAGCTAGAAAAGTTGGGCATCTTTGACGCACGCCAAGGTCTAGCAGAATGGCGGAGCAGGCCCGAGGGGCTGAATGGCCTCCTCCTCTTCCTATTGCTTCTTTGGTCACTGAAGCACCAAACTCTGCCCAGCTCGAACTAGGGATATATAAAAAGTGACTGGGTGCTTTTCCTTTCCTCTTCTCTTCTCTCGGCTGATTAAACTACCCACAGGTTCAGTGGGGGCGAACAGAATGCTATGCTGTGCGCAGCCAGAGTGATCACCAGAATGATCACTGAGCGGGGAAGCAGGTTTTGACAGCTGGCTTTATATGGGTAGCTAGCCCTTGTTTTTCTGACTAACCTGATTAGTGTCTGACATAAAAAGCTGCCACAGGCCCTGCAGGAGCTATCAATGCTCCCAGTGGAGGGAGAAGCCAACTGTTGAGGCTGCAACGTAGCTCGTTGGGGTAAATTTATCTTCCACAACCATTGGGACAGGTCCAGGGGCCAGAAAACAATGGTACGAATTGTGCAATAAAAACAGAAAATGCTGGAAAGACTCAACGAGCCAGCCTTTTCTGTTTTTTTTCAGATTTCCAGCATCCGCAGTATTTTGCTTTGGTTTGCTATGAATTATGCAGTTCTTTGTTCCTCTTGTGATTTATGAATTGGCTCCACAACATCCCAGAGCACTGAGAGTTTCAGGCTGGGTTTACATAACGGTGTGTGACATTCAGAGCAGACCATTTTGTATATTTCCTCTGTGTTTGTTCTTGTACTTCACCATGAATTGAAGGTTTTCCAGGGAAGGAAAGCTGAGGGGCAGTAATTTCTGTCCAAAGTACTTTCCCAATTTGGAGTGAAGTGCTGACCTTGAGAGAATTTTGATTCTGGCCATATCAATGTTCTTCCCATCAAGGCAGCTTTTGAATCAGGTCTTCTTCCCAATTACATTTCCAATTTGATCACGTGGTCTCCCAAGGGTTGGGTACTGCCAGAGCTGTACTCAAGTCAGGCTGAAAATGCGGGGTGGGGGGCCACTCATGGTTAGCCATGGAGCTAGTTTCAAATGCTCCCCATTGGTGGTACCATCAGGGAAGGGAGACCAGACTCCAACGTCCCTGCGTTGGTAAGTAAATTGGCACGTTTAACAAAATGACCAGCAAAATCCTACTGATGCTAATATGTTCTTCTCCAAAAGAGAGGAGTATTTCAAGCAAAAAGAAAGTCAAGCTACTTTGTCTTTCCCTATTAACCTAAACCACCCTATCTATAGCCGTACAGACGCTGTCCCTATATTACTGAGTCTCCACCTTCAGGACAGCAATAGGGGAAAAAATGGGACAAACAAAAGACAAACAGTGCATTCCAATTTTTAATCCGGTCACAGTTATCATCAAGTTAAGAGCATCTCACTCTGGCAGCTGTCATTCTTGAGTAGTCGGGAACGATCTAATGCTTTATGATATTCAAATAACCGCTGCAGTCTCAGAGGAAAATATTTAATTCAGGCTTCACCATATTTTAATACCAATTTTTTTGCAAAGGTAACCCACATGGACTGGAGCTAAATTGGTTACCACACTGCGCTTTTTAACTCTGGGCTTAAACTCACTGAAGACAAATGATGTTGTTAGGGAAGCTACGCTAGATGAAGACGAAGATGAATTCGAATTCTATTTTTAATTGAAGACTCCATTTTGTGGGTCAAAGACAACTTTTTCAGAGATTTATTGAAATAGGGAATATCTGGAGAATGTCAACAAATCTGTGAGGCCGTAAGTGTGGTCATAAGAACATAAGAACATAAAAAATAGGAGCAGGAGTAGACCATATGGCCCCTCGAGCCTGCTCCGCCATTTACTAAGATCATGGCTGATCTTCTACCTCATCTCCACTTTCCTGCACTATCCCCATATCCCTTGATTCCCTTAGTGTTCAAAAATCTATCGATCTCAGTCTTGAATATACTCAACAACTGAGCATCCACAGCCCTCTGGAGTAGAGAATTCCGAAGATTCACAACCATCTGAGTGAAGAAATTTCTCCTCATCTCAGTCCTAAAGGGCCGACCCCTTATCCTGAGACTATGTCACCAAGTTCTAGACTCTCCAGCTGGGGAAACAGCCTCTCAGCCCCTGTCAAGCCCTCTAAGAATTTTTAATGAGATCACCTCTCATTCTTCTAAACTCCAGGGAATATAGGCCCATTCTACTCAATCTGTCCTCATAGGACAACCCTCTCATCCCAGGAATCAGTCTAATGAACCTTCATTGCAACCCCTCTAAGGCAAGTATATTCTTCCTTAGGTAAGGAGAACAAAACTGTACACAGTACTCCAGGTGTGATCTCACCAAAAGCCTTATATAACTGGCTGGGGGGTCTAGAAAGAGGGGTCACAGTCTCAGGATATGGGGTAGGACATTTAGGACTGAGATGAGGAGAAATTTCTTCACTCAGAGGGTGGTGAACCTGTGGAATTCTCTACCACAGAAGGCTGTGGAGGCCAAGTCACTGAATATATTTAAGAAGGAGATAGATAGATTTCTAGACACAAAAGGCATCAAGGGGTATGGGGAGAGAGCAGGAATATGGTATTGAGATAGAGGATCAGCCATGATCATATTGAATGGCGGAGCAGGCTCAAAGGGCCGAATGGCCTACTCCTGCTCCTATTTTTCTATGGGGGAAAAATTCAGTTGGTTGCGCCTCCCGTTAACGCCTTAAGAGGGCGCTAATGGGGCGTAAAGCAACTAGCGCCCGGGCGCGGCGATGTTTGCGCCGCTCGCGAAATTAACTAGACATTTTGCAGCGGCGCTAAACAGCACCGCCACGATCTCCTGCGTCGGCAGATCGTGACGTCAGTCGTGTGCGCAACGCCCCGGTAGCACACCGGAGCAGATATTGAGTGGCGCCTATGCCTTACCGCCTGCCGCTAGCAACGACAGGTTGAGGGGAGCGTTTTGCAGTCAGGAAGGGACTGGGGGAGCGCTATTTAAAAGCGACCGCTTCCTGCCTTTTTTTGTTGGCGACATTTTTGAACCACGCATTCTGAGAGAGAGAGAGAGAGAGACTTCTGGAGAGATTCAACACTGTGTGAAGGAGTTTTGGGTACTGAGCAGCACTTTGCAGGTTCATTTTGATTTGCCCTTCCTTGTATCGATTTAGAAGAGACTGTTGGGGCTGCACTCTGAGCTCTTTCCCTGGGCCTCTCCATTGTTATTTCCAGCAGATTTGATGTACAGGTCTCTCTAGGCCGAGATTCAAGGCTGCAATGAGCAGGATGTGGATGGAAAGCAAGATTAACCCTCCCCTTTAAGAACTGGCCGGGGCCATTGTGTCTGTGTTCCATTGCTGACTGACATCACATGAGCTTCGCCAGCGCTCTGAGTTAGCGCCTCGCTCCTCGGCCTTTGCGCCTTAAGACAGATGTGTAGTGCCTGATTTAGCGCTCCAATCACCTCCAGGGGCGATAAAAGCCAAGTTTGCAGTCGGAGGCGATAATTAGCGCCAGGCGCTAATCTTTGCGCCCAGCCGATAATTGCGCCCCAAACGGGGCGATACTGAATTTTTCCCCCTATGTTTCTAAGACATCATTACCCTTATATTCCAACCCCCTTGCAATAAAGGCTAACATACCATTTGCCTTCTTAATTGCTTGCTGTACCTGCATGTTAACTTTCATTGATTTGTGTACGAGGACACTCAAATCCCTCATATAAAATAACCTTCAATACTTCTAATCATCTCGTAGATACATCTATATGTTTATTCTTTTCTGTACAAGTAAATAGATAAGGTCATTTATGTTATGTCCTGAGATCGTGCTGTGGAGCCTTTAGGAGTCTTTGGTACATTGAACTAATAATACCTGATGTAAATTCAAGAGTCAAGGTCATGGAGGAGGTGGTGGAATGGCCTTTAGCTGAGTTTAATGTGAGGTTGGGAGATCAAGAAAGGAGATATCTGGAGGGATGAGTTGCAATGTGTGTATCTTCTGTGGCAAAGCATCCTTTGTGATCTCGGTACATTGTCCGTGAGCATATGTAATATTTATCTTTTAATAAACAAGTGTTTGGCTGGGTATTGAATTCATCTTTGACATATAGGCACAGGACTTTTGTCTATATTATTGCTAAATTACTGATAGAGGTCTTCAGGATTATGAAAGGAATTGATAGGGTACATGTTTCCACTTGTGGGCGAGACCAGAACTAGAGGCCATAAATATAAGATAGTCACTAATAAATCCAATAAGGAATTCAGGAGAAACTGCTTTACCCAGAGTGTGGTTGAAATGTGGAACTCGCTACTACATGGAGTAGTTGAGGCGAGCAGCATAGATGCATTCAAGGGGAAGCTAGATAAGCACATGAGGGAGAAAGGAATAGAGGGATATGTTGATGGGGATAAATGAAGAGGGGTGGGAGGAGGTTTGTGTGGAGTATAAACACTGGCATGGACCTGTTGGGTCGAACGGCCTGTTTCTGTGCTATTATACTTTGGGCTAGAAATTCGTGGCCTTAGCGCCTCTCCATGGCACCATTAAATGTCGCTAAAATGGCGGCGGCTGCTCTTTCACCAGCTGCTGGCGGTTCCCATGGCGGCCGCAGTTTTCGTCCCTACCTTTGCACTGCCGGTAACTAGCAGCGACATCCCCAACAAAATGGCAGCGTTGTGACGTAAATCAGCGTGCAATGCCGACTTAAGGTCACCAACGCGAACTTCGACCCTAGCGCTGAATTCAGTGCAATGTCTGGACCTCTTAAAGGAACACACACATTGTTCAGGTAAGTTTGAAATTAAGGTTTTGGACTGGGTTTCTTTGATTTTATTGAAGTGGTGGCTTGCTGCAATAGATGTGAAAAGTTTTTTAAGTGTAAAGGAAGTGCTGCTGGATGCTTGCAAGAGCTCAGATGGTAAATGAAGGCCTTTAAGAAGACAGAACATGCCGCAAATGCTCAGCAGGTCATGCAACATTCGTGGAGAGAAAAACAGAGTTCACGTCTCAGGTCAAGATGCTGCCTGACCAGCTGAGTATTTCCAGCATTTTATGCTGTCATTTCACATTTACAGCATCCACTTGCAGAGGGAAGAGGAAGACGCAGAAGAGGAGGAAGCAGAAGAGGAGGAATCAGAAGGAAGGATGCATCTCAGACCGCCCCTTTCTGGCCAGGATATCCGGGATGGAATCATCCGCCTCCGGTCCCGGTGACCACAACCCCAATTCCCCTTTCAACATTAGTCCCACACCTTACCTTCCATCTGTTACTGACCATCACAATGTCCTCTTGGCCACGATGCTGAAATAAAAGCCATCACATAGCAAACTTTCTAATCCACCTATATTTGTCTATCCATCCAATGTGACATCAAGAAATCAACTCATCACCCATATGCATTCTCTTAGTGACTGTCTTGCGTATCCTACTGATGTCATGCAGTGCTACCCCAGTGACTGCAGCATGGCTGATGGAAGGCTGCTGACTTCCAGTGGGGGACACTGCAAATGCCCTTGCTGGTTGACCTTGAGGAGCTGGTGGCTGGACATGTCAAATCAATCTTCTCCTGTTCTCCTGTACATGCAACGGATTTCCGCCACCTCCAACGTGATCCCACCACCAAACGCATCTTCCCCTCACCTCCCCTTTCAGCATTCCAAAGGGACCGCTCCCTCCGCGGCACCCTGGTCCACTCCTCAATCAGCCCTTCCCCTTCGCTCGGCACCTTCCTGTGCAAGCACAGGAGATGCAACACCTGCCCTTTTACCTCCTCCCTTCCCACTGTCCAGGGCCCCAAACACCCCTTCCAGGTGAAACAGCGATTTACTTGCACTTCTTGCAATGTAGTATACTGTATTCGCTGCTCACGATGCGGTCTCCTCTACATTGGGGAGACCAAATGCAGTTCAGTCCGTAAGGGTGACCCCGAGCTTCCGGTCGCCTGTCACTTTAATTCTCCGCTTCACTCCCACTCTGATCTCTGTCCTCGGCCTCTTACGCTGTTCCAATGAAGCGCAACGTAAGCTCGAGGAACAGCACCTCATTTTTCAATTAGGCACTTGACAGCCTTCTGGACTCAACATTGAGTTCAACAATTTCAGACTATAACCCCTGCCCCCATTTTTCAGGCTGTATGATTCTGCCATCCCCATTTGCAACATTTAATCTTTCCTGCCTCCTACCCTAGCACAGACTGTTCCTTCAGATCCTCCCCTCCCCACCACCCTCCCCCCGCCCCCCCCCGCCCCCCCGCCTCTGCACCTGCTTAAAATCTGTTACATCTCTAGCCTTTTCCAGTTCTGAAGAAGGGTCCTAGACCTGAAACGTTAACTCTGTTTCTCTCTCCACAGATGCTGCCTGGCCTGCTGAGTGTTTCCAGCATTTTCTGTTGTTATTTCTCCTGTTCTTGTTCTTCTTCACTCTCCTCTCCCTCTTCTTGGTCACCCACTGGCTGGGCAGGCTGCATTTCTTGGGTGTGTGGAATGAGGAAGGCACAAGGGTGGAGTTGTGGTGACAGGAGGGCGGGAAAGCAAGAGGTGAATGCCAGAAGGAGGATAATGTATGAGGATACCAGGATATTGTATCCTTTCAGCCCCCCCACTGGGCAAGGGCTCAGCAAGGCCACTGCCATGAATGGCCAGCACTGTCTCCTCCAAGGGGGTGAGGAGAGACTAGGAATGGGAGATGTGCCTCGTGATTGGTGCGTATTGTTGGTAGGTGAGTGATTGGGAGTGGGGGTTGTGCATTGAGCAGTGTGTGAGACTAGTGGTGCAGTTGGTAGGAGATGGCTTTTGAAGATACATTCACTGACCTTGACCAGTGGTCTGAGGTATTGAATCTTCTTTGGGCACTGGAGACTGGTGGTGGGGGCGACACTGCTGGCAGTGACGGCCTCGGTGATGTACTCCCACATTGTTCTTTCTGGAGGGCCTCCTGGCCCCTGTGGGTAGAGGGCTGCTCTTACAGTGTTGACCCCCCTGCACAAAGCTGAAGTGTTGTGTGCGAGACCTTGGGTGCCCCTTCCCTGGCTTGCTCAGTCATTTGCATTAGTGCTGAGGCATTTTTCCAATTTTTTGAGGTTAGAAAGGGAATTCAGCTTTAAGAGCTGAATATTCACATTTGGGACTTCTTTTTAATATTAATTTTTTTTTAAAGGCAGAAAGGGCTGAAAACTGTATTGTCTCACTTCATTTTAATTTGTATTGCTTCAGTGTGCGTGGCCCCTTTAATTCCCAGACCTCTTCATTGCCCACAATTCCTTGCGAGCTCCACAGCCTCAATTCCAGAGGCTGTGGGAAGCTCCACGGCTGCACCTGGACAGGAACTTGGTCTCGGGTGCCTCCAGCAACACCACCAGGAGAGCGTTGCACAGAAGATAAGCGCTGCGCCAACAATCTCCTGCCCCCAGATGAATTTTGCCCTGTTAGCGTTGAGGCCATTTTCAGTGGCCATTAACTCCAATTACCAGTGACACCGGCAACTTTACTGGCAAACACGAATTTCTCCCCCTTTGTACTTTGTAATTTTGTAATACTTGTAAATTCACATGAAAATATTCTCTCCACCTTTGCTGGCTCTAAGGGTTTGACATGAAATGAGTTTGGGCAAACTCAATTCGTTCCTTAGTGGATGCCGCACAAAGTATAAAACTGCCCATAATTCAGTACAAGTTGACATTGCATGGTTGATTTTCCAACTTCAGGCTCCGAGCTTGGAGCCTTGCCTGAAGGCACCCCGTATTGGATTCTGGATATGCGCTGAATACGATTTTTTGAACATTTAATTGAATGCTGTGGAGTCCTCACTCCACTATTGGTGGCCGTGCCTTCAGCTGCCTAGGACCTAAACTCTGGAATTCCTTCCTAAAACTCTCCACCTCGCTACCTCCCTCTCTCCTCCTTTAAAACGCTCCTTAAAACCTACCTCTTTGACCAAGCTTTTGGTCACCTGTCCTAATAGCTCATTTTGTGACTCAGTGCCAAATTTTGTTTGATAACGCGCTCCTGTGAAGCACCTTGGGACGTTTTGCTACGTTAAAGGTGCTACATAAATACAAGTTGTCGTTATTGTTGTTGAATGGGCAACTATAGGGTTAAGTTTGCGAACCCCCCCCGGAACAGAGCAGATCTCGGGCACATATTGGAGATTTGGGATACATTCTTGAATTCTCAACATGCGTTCCCTTTGGAAAAAGCTCCATGCAGGGAGGGCAAATTCATAAAATTGTCCCTTAGATTAGCAATCTGAATCAAGCCACAAGGATGATTTGTGTGGGAAGTGGAATATTTCAGTCTGGTGCCGCCACTTTTTTTGAGGTGTGGGTTATGGCACACGATTGGAATGGAGCCTGTCTTTGTATCTAGCGTCTTCTGCACCTGATCTGGGTGCTCTCGACCCTGTTCTGTTCCTAGCAGACCGCCATTAAATATTAAAAGCCACCTTTGGTATTTCTCTGTATTCCACCATGTTTTGAAGTGAATGGGTACAGTACTATAATCCATGGATTGTCTGTAAATAGAGTACTAGATATCTGAACTATTAATATAATTTTCATTAAGACATAGGGGTAGAAATTAGGTCGCGCCCCATTTGGGGCGCAAATATCGTCCGGACGCAAATATTAGCGCCTGGCGCTAATTATCGGCACTGACAGGAAACTTCACTTTTACCGCCCCGGGAGGTGAGTGGAGCGCTAAAGCAGGCGCTGCACACCTCTCTTAAGGCGCAAAGGGCGAGCAGTGAGGCGCTAACTCGGAGCGCTGGCGAAGCTCATGTAATGTCAGTCAGCAATGGAACACACACACAATGGCACGGGCCAGTTCTTAAAGGGGATGGTTAATCTTGCTTTCCATCCACATCCTGTTCATTGCAGCCTTGAATCTCGGCCTGGAGAGACTTGCACATCAAATGTGCTGGAAAGTACAATGGAGAGTACCAGGCAAAGAGCTCAGAGTGCAGCTCCCACAGTCTCTGCTAAATCGATACAAGGAATGGCAAATCAAAATGAACCTGCAAAGTGCTGCTCAGTACCCAAAACTCCTTCACACAACGTTGAATCTCTCCAGAAGTCTCTCCCTCTCTCTCTCAGAATGCGTAGTTCAAAAATGCCACCAACAATAAAAGACAGGAAGAGGCCCCCTTTAAATAGCGCCCCCCCCCCAGCCCCACAGCGATTGATAGCGTTCCAGTCTTCTGGTCGTTGGAAGCGCCAGGCGGTAAGGCAGGGGGCGCCACTCAATTTCTGCTACGGGGCGCCACAAGGGCGTTGCACCATGGAATGACGTCACAATCTGCGCGCGCAGGTGGTCGCAGCGGTAAGTTTTAGCGCCGCCGCACAATCCCAAGTTAAGTTCTCGAGCGGCGCAAACATCGCTGCGCCCGGGCGTTAGCGGCTTTGCGCCCCATTAGCGCCCTCTTAAGGCGCTAACGGGAGGCGCAACCAAGTGAATTTTTACCCCATAGAATTTACAGCACAGAAACAGGTGATTCAACGCAACTGGTCTGTGCCGTTGTTTATGCTCCATACAAGCCTCCTCCCACCCTACTTCAACTAAACCAATCAGCATATCTTTCTATTCCTTTCTCCATCATGTACTTAACCAGTCCTTCATGACAAATGCATTCCTTTCTCACTAGCCTTAGGCTTTTGCATTTCAGATGTGCCTAATATAGCACAGATGCAACAAAATGAAAGGTAACTATAATTAAGAATTATGATCTTCAGCTGCCCACCATTTTAATTCCTGTTCTCATTACGTCAACCCCAAACTGATTATCAGGATAACACAAAAAATTTCCTTCCGCTTCCCTACTTTGTCACTGCTGTTAATACCTTGAGTCTGCCTGCAACAGAACAGGGACATTCAGAAATAGATGGAGTCAATCAAACTGCTTTGAAGTAATGGCTAAATGCTTGTTGCTATAGTAACATGTGTAATTCACCGTTGGAAATACAGCTGGGGAGGTTTGAGAAACTGAAAGCGTGTATACTGGTCATCACCTGGATATTGACATACTCTGTACTGACGAGGTATCCCGCTGTGAAAGAATGGGACTCACAACAGGGAGTAACAAACCAACTTTCCTTATTGTTCCAAACGAGATTGACAAGTCTCATAAATGACTCCATTTGTGATCAGAAACCTGGAAATGGCACTCCTGGTACATCTAAATGGCAGACTCAATTGTAGGGGAGAACAGTGCTCCCTGTTTTTAATAAAGCTATTCTGGGAGAAACAAAAGGACTCTAAGATTCTTATAAGAAAGCAGAGAGTAGGGGTAAAGAAAGGGTAGCTATTCAGAGTGGCAGAAGGTGGAAGTGGAGTCCCACAAGGATCAGTGCTGGGACCACTGTTCTTCACAATTTATATTAACAATTTAGACTTTGGAATCAAAAACATAATTTCTAAATTTGTGAACTACACCAATTTGGGAGGGATAGTCAGCACTGAGGAGGACTGCAACAAATTATAAGAAGACATTAATAAACTTGCAGAATGAGCACATAATTGACAAAAAGAAAAGTGTGAGGTACTACATTTTGGTAAGAAAAGTAAGGAGGTCACATATTACTTGGAAAATAAGAATCTAAATAGAGTAGATGCGCAAAGGGATCTGGGAGTACAAATACCCAATCACTAAAAGTAGCGACACCATAAGGCCATAAAAAAAGCAAACCAAGCACTGGGGTTTATTTCTAGAGGGATAGAATTGAAAAGTAGAGAAGTTATGCTAAATTTAAACCTCCATTAGACCACACTTGGAGTACTGTGTACAGTTCTGGGTGCAATATTATAAAAAAGGATATAGCGGTACTGAAGAGGGTGCAAATAAGATTTAAAAGGGTGATACCACAACTGTGAGGTTATACCCATCAGGAAAGGTTGAACAGGCTGGGTCTCTTTTCTCTTGGAAAAGAGAAGGCTGAGGGGTGACCGAATAGAGGTTTTTAAAATTATGAAAGGTTTTGATAGAATAGACAGAGTGTGTTTCCACTTGTGGTGAACTGTTTAACTAGAGGCCATAAATTTAAGATAGTCACCAAGAAATCAAATACAGAATTCAAAAGAAACTTCTTTATCCAGAGAGTGGTGAGAAAGTGGAACTCGCTACCACAGGGAGTGGTTGAGGCAAATAGTATAGGGGCATTTAAGGGGAGGCTAGATAAGCATATGAGGGAGAAGGGAATAGAGGGTTATGCTGTTAGAGTTAGATGAGGAAGGATGGGAGGAGGCTCGAGTGGAGCATAAACGCCAGCATGGACTGGTTGGGCCGAATGGCCTGTTTCTGTGCTGTATATCCTATGTAATCCTATGTAGATTGGGTATATTTTCTAAATCTCTTTTGCTCTCTTGACACCAGAAACTGGTCAAGACCCAAAAGACTGCCTGTTGCCTGAAGCCCAAGGTCTATGGTCCTCCCACCTCCCCCTCAGTGGCTCAGCTAGTTAGGGAAATAACTGAGCTGTACAGTCTGGTTTCCATCTCCTTTTTCCACAGGAGAAAGTTATTTTCCCAGAGAGAGTGCGAACTGTGAAACAGGCTGCCGGCTCCTGTGGTGGACGCTGATTCACTGGATTCCTTCAAGCAACAGCTGGACCTGTTTCTGGCTGGATCGGAGATCAACTCCTACAAAAGGTAGGTACTGTATGACATTAATCAGGGCCAGAGTGATCTCCTGGACTAGTTTCAATCGCCTAAGGGGGGTCAGAGAGGAATTTTCCAATTTTTTCCCCCTAATTGGCTAGACTTTTAAATCTTTTTTGCCTCTCCCAGGAGATCACGTGGCTTTCGGGTGGGGTGGGGCGTGTCTATATTGTGATGCACAAGATATCGCAGTTGTGTGGGACAGGCTGGATGGACCAGAGGGCCTTTCCCTGCATGTCATTGTTCGTATGTTCATAAGTGCAATCCTGGTCCACTCTAAATGTGATTTCCACAGGACTGCGTGCTAGTGTATGGACCTGGGGGTGCAAATTCACAAATCTTTGAAGGTGGCAGGGCAAGTTGATAAGGCGGTTAATAAAGCATATGGGATACTTGGCATTGTAAACAGGGGCACTGAATAGAAAAACAAGGAAGTCATGCTAAACCTTTACAACTTACTGGTTAGTGTCAGCTGTGGCTCAGTGGGTAGCACTCTCTCGCCTCTGAGTCAGAAGGTTATGGGTTCAAGTCCCACTCCAGGTGCTTGAGCACAAAAATCTAGGCTGACACTCCAGTGCAGTGCTGAGGGAGTACTGCGCTGTCGGAGGTGCTGTCTTTCGGATGAGACATTCAACTGAGGCCCCGTCTGCTCTCTCAGGTGGTCGTAAAAGATCCCATGGCACTATTTTGAAGAAGAGCAGGGGAGTTATCCCTGGTGTCCTGGCCAATATTTATCCCTCAATCAACATAACAAAAACTGATTATCCGGTCATTATCACATTACTGTTTGTGGGAGCTTGCTGTGCGCAAATTGGGTGCCACATTACAACAGTGACTACGCTCCAAAAGTACTGTAAAGCGCTTTGAGACGTCCGGTGGTCGTGAAAGGCGCTATATAAATGCAAGTCTTTCTTTCTTCTTAGGCCTCAGCTGGACTATTGTGGACAATTCTGGCCACCACACTTTAGGAAGGATATCTAGGCCTTGGAGAGGGTACAGAGGAAGGTTACCAGGATGATGCCAGGAATGAGGGACTTCAGTTATGTGGAGAGATTGGAGAAGCTGGGATTGTTCTCCTTTAGAGCTGAGAAGGTTAAGGGGAGACCTAATAGAGGTATTCAAAATTATGTAGGGTTTAGATAGAGCAAGTAGGGAGAAACTGTTTCCTCTGGCAAGTGGATCAGTAAACAGAGGTGATAGATTTAAAATAAATGCAAGTCTTTCTTTTTTCTTTTTCAATCTGATTGGTTGAAGAGACAGGCTGTTGCTTGCCCGGCTCATACACCCCACAGATCCCCTGTAGAGGGCACCGCGCTGGAAAGGATCTCCAGAAACCATAAGTTGCCACTCAAAAGCCCGCGAAAAGTCTGTGGGCAGCTGTAAGCGCAATGAACGGTGAGCGCTGTTCCTTCACCACTGACTGCAAAATCTGGCCCATAGTCTATATGAGGACAATCATTTCGAAAAGCATTTTATTCCTGTGTGTAATGACGGCAGCAAGGAAAGTAGAAAGAAAGTTTGGGTGCTTGAAGATTTTGTCAGCAAATGTTCAAAGGACATAGAAACAGAGTATTCCTGTACTTAAGTCAAATTCCCCAATACCCAATAAATTATTTAAAGTTAGAACCTACAGGATCCCACAATACTATTTCATTCTCTTTTATTTATATGCACGATGAGGTGAAGGGTAGCAGTTTCAAGGCACGGAACATCTTTTCATGTTGGACAGCTAGTATCAGCATCAAGTGGGCCCATGTCAGATAAAGATCTTTCTACTCTGCCCAACATTGCCCCGTGCAGCCCTATTGCTGTGCAAGTTTTTCTCCCATTTCCCGCACCATCCACCTAAATGGTTTCAGAGTGAAATTGCCCGCGAGGAACTCTCCAACCTCGTTTCATAATCTTTAGGAATTTGAGACTTTAGAAAAAAAACGATTTTGCAGTTATATAGCAGTCACAACCAACGTTCCGGCCGCACAGCTCTCAGCCGGTCCCGCGCAGCCTGGAACCGACTTTACCAATGTTAAATTTCACACCTGCGCGAAACTGTGAATGGGCCGTGCTGCCCCTTAAAGGGGCTGTGCACCCACAAAAGAATTCTGGGGAACATTGGTCACAACCTCAGGACATACCAAATCATTTTACAGCCAATGAAGTACTATTGAAGTGTAGTCAGTGTTGCCTTGTAGGGAAATACAGCAGCCAATTTGCACACAGCAAAGTTAAACAAAAAGTAACGGCCCGTATTTTCCGATCCCTATGGGTGTGTACGAGCTGTGTACACACCCGTAGGGACCTCGCAAGTGCCGGTTTCAGGCATGCGAAGCGCATGCGCTGAAAACCGGCATTTCCGATCTGTCAAGAATCCTCTTGACAGATCGCACGCCTGCCCTGGGGAAGGGCCTCTGCGGGTGGAGAGTTCCGCTTTCTGCAGAACCTCCGCCCGCTGAAAACCTTTAAAAATCTTATGCCTGGTAAAAGCATGCATAAGGCCTGCTTTTACCAGCATAAGGGGTAAAAATTCAGTTGGTTGCGCCTCCCGTTAGCGCCTTAAGAGGGCGCTAATGGGGCGCAAAGCCGCTAACGCCCGGGCGCAGCGATGTTTGCGCCGCTCGGGAACTTAACTAGACATTGTGCGGCGGCGCTAAACTTTACCGCTGCGACCACCTGCGCGCGCAGATTATGACGTCATTCCATGGTGCAACACCCTTGTGGCGCCCCGGAGCGGAAATTGAGTGGCGCCCCCTGCCTTACCGCCTGGCGCATCCAACGACCGGAAGACTGGAACGCTATCAATCGCTGTGGGGCTGGGGGGGCGCTATTTAAAGGGGGCCTCTTCCTGTCTTTTTCTGTGGTTGACATTTTTGCACGACTCGTTCTGAGAGAGAGAGAGAGATTCGGAGAGAGAGAAAGAGAGACTTCTGCATTGACTCAACGCTTTGTGAGGTAGTTTTGCCTGCTGATCCTAACTTCGCTAGTACTTTGGTTGCTGTCCTTCATTACTTTGCTTGCAAAGAGACTATGGGGGCTGCACTGATTGGGGGCGTCGTCCTGCTCCAGCTGAATCGGAGGACACAGAGACGCAGAGAGAGAGTGGCAATGATGGCCAGACGGAGGAGGGCCAACAGGCGTATGTACAGGAGAGCTTACCCTCCCAGGGTATATCGTGAACAGCTCTCCTACATTCATATGTCTGAGGAGCTGTGTTTGCGAAGGCTGCGATTCAGCAAGGAGGTGGTCACTGAGCTCTGCCACCTGCTGCAGCCAGATCTGCAGCCTCAACTGAGGTCCAGGACGTCTCTGTCGGTGGCAGTGAAGGTCACAGTGGCTCTCAACTTCTACGCTACTGGCTCATTTCAAGCTGCTGCTGGGGACCTCGCCAATATCTCCCAGTTCGCGGTGCATTGCTGCATCCGGCAGGTCACAAATGCCCTCTTTAAAAGGAGACGAGAGTTCATCTCTTTCCCCATGACCCCAGACAAGCAGCGTGACCGCGCTCTGGGCTTTGCGAGGGTAGCGGGCTTCCCCATGGTGCAGGGCGCCATTGACTGCACGCATGTGGCTTTGCGTGCTCCACATGAGAATGCCGAGGAATTCCGGAACAGAAAGGGGTTCCATTCCTTGAATGTTCAGTTGGTCTGTGACCACAGACAGCTGATACTCGCTGTCAATGCCCACTATCCTGGCAGCTGCCACGATGCTTTTATCCTGCGCCAGACTACTGTGGCAGAACTTTTCGAGGCACCGCATCAGCCAGTTGGTTGGCTTCTCGGGGACAAGGGGTATCCATTGAGCACCTGGCTGATGACACCACTCCGTACGCCCAACACCCCTGCTGAGCTGCGGTACAATGAGAGCCATCAAGCTACCAGGAACATCATTGAGCGCACAATCGGTGTGCTGAAGCAACGGTTCCGCTGTCTCGACCATTCTGGAGGAGCCCTGCAGTACTCGCCTGAGCGAGTATCCAACTTCGTAGTTGTGTGCTGCATGTTGCATAACATGGCAATCGTCAGGACCCAGCCAATGCCACCAGGCCTTGGAGCACCACCAGAGGAGGAGGAGGAAGAGGAGGAAGAGGACGAGGAGGATGATCATCAGCAGCACCAAGGCGGGAGGGCGGCCCACAATGGTGAAACTGCAAGGGCCGTCCGTCAACGGCTAATAGCAAGCCGCTTCTAGGGCCCCTGCTGTGGAAATGGCTTCTGCCATTGCTAACAACATCAATGAACCCAGCACGCAACCCCTAAGCCGGCCAAGACACCAATAATTCCAAACACCAACCATGTATATTTTGAATACAGAAACTTATTTATTTTACAAACTCTGTGTGTGTCAATTCCTCATGACAAACTCATAGAAATAAACACAAAAAAACAGTCAATAACATAACTGGTTCTCACAACCTGGAGATAATGTCCAAAACACTAAACAAAAGTTGGACCATGAACCTCGGCCTTTAATAAAAAAATGACCAGCATTTTGTCACACCTCCTACTTTTTGCCCTTCGAGGGTGATCTCCTTCCCTTGCGCACTTCCCCCCTTCTAACCCTACTGCTCCTCCGTAATGGGACCTCAGTGGCTGCAGCAAGGCTGGTGGAAGGCTGCTGATCGTCAGACCCTGACACTGCAGATGCCCCTGAAGGATGGCCTCGACCAGTTCTGGGCCTGGAGGGCCCGGCTGCAGACTGCACCAACTCTGCATGGGCGGCAGCAGTCTGTCCTACAGGCGGTGGCAAGTGCAGTGGAGAAGTGACAGTGTTGGCAGCAGGAATGCTGTCATCGTGAGAGAGGACAGCAACTCCCTGCTCGCCCGACACACTGGCACTCCCACGGGGCAGCACTTCAGCATCCGGAGCAATCTGCTGGAGAACAGATTGCTGGCCTGCTGCGGCGCGGTGAGAGCCCCGGGGACATGTGAACGAACCATCGAGGTTGGCAGCAGTCTGTGCTCGCGTGGCCTCAATCTGAGTCTGCATGAGAGCAGTCAGAGATGGGATCACGGCAGCCAGTGACTGAATTGCAGCACTAAGCGTTAGTGTGGCATCCGCCTGTGCTACAGCGAAGTGCTCCACACTCCTTGCCAGTGACTCAATGCATTCGGGCACCCTTCCCACTGCACCCATGAGCTCAGTGTGCATGCCCACCGCCTGGGTGTTCATTTCTGCGATCAGCCGCTCCTCCTCTGCGTCCATTGCAGTAGGAGTCTCTGGCATACTCTCCCTCTGGGGAGAAGGCCCCCGTTCTTCCCTACCCCCATGGCGTTGCTGCAGCCCGCTGGGTCCTGGAGCTTCACCCTCATCAGACCCTTCCCCCCTGCTCCCCTCCAGGGAAGGCGTGTTCCCAGTGTGGGCATGGGCTTCCTCGGGAGAGGGTGGCACTGATGCTCCGGCTTCCTCTTCCTCCTCGGCTGCAGCTTCACTCCCAGTGGCAGCTTCAGGGCCCGTCTCCTCAGCTGGTGAATCACCATCTGAAAGCAGGGAGGTACAAGAGTGGCTTTAGCGTGAGGACAGGGTGGCAGTAAGGGAGGAATAAGTGCAGCGAGTTAGCAAGTTGGATTGAAAGTGTCAAAGGCTGGTGTTGTGAGGGACAAGTGGAAGGACAGAGGACAAAAAGGTGATGACCTTACCATTGCTGTCCAGAACGGGGTCGGCGTCTCCAGTGGCGACGGGACCGATCACCCGGCTTGCCACAATCCTGTGGACGCGCTCCTCAAGATCGCTGAGGGGTTGCAGCTGAGGCCGCCCTCCACCTGTCCGTTGCTGCTGTCTCTGATTATGCGCCAGCTTGGCCTGTAAGAAAAAGGACAGCATCTGAGTAAATATACAGCCATGGTCTTGCCTGATGTGCCTCCCATAGGTGAATAGCCCTTACTGTATGCAGCCATGGTCTTGCCTGATGTGCCTCCCATAGGTGAATAGCCCTTACTGTATGCAGCCATGGTCTTGCCTGATGTGCCTCCCATAGGTGAATAGCCCTTACTGTATGCAGCCATGGTCTTGCCTGATGTGCCTCCCATAGGTGAATAGCCCTTACTGTATGCAAAGTGTGGAATGTGTGTGTGTGTTTCATGAAAGGGCCATAGGTGTTGGATGAGTGTTGTGCATTGGGGTTTTAAGACCCTCTGGCCATAGAGTGAGGTTGAGATGGAGGGATGGAGAGGTATTGAGAAAAAGCCACTCACCCTGACGACCCGAGTGAGGTCGTTGAACTTTTTGCGGCATTGAACATGGGTCCTGGGCACCATGCTCCTGGAGGAGACGCTCTGAGCCACCTCCCTCCACACTCTTCTGTACTCGCGTGGCAAAGGCCTCCTGCCACTCTCAGGGAAGAGTATACATCTTCTGCGCTCCACCGCGCCAACCAGAGCATCCAAGGCCCGCTCGGTGAAGCGATGAGCTCGTTCTCTCACCCTCTCCATCCTTGGCAGCAAAATGGATTCACAGGTCTCTCCAGGCCGAGATTCAAGGCTGCAATGAGCAGGGTGTGGCTGGGGAGCAAGTTGGCCCCCCCCCCCCGCTTTAAGAAGTGGCCGGCGCCAGTGTGTCTGTGTTCCCTCGCTAACTGGCAGCTCCTGCGCTGCGCTCGCGCTCTGAGTTAGCGCCTCACTGCTCGGCCTTTGCGCCTTAAGACAGGTGTGCAGCGCCTGATTTAGCGCTCCACTCACCTCCCGGGGCGGTAAAAGTGAAGCTTCCAGTCAGTGGCGATAATTAGCGCCAGGCGCTAATATTTGCGTCCAGACGATATTTGCGCCCCAAATGGGGCGCGACCTAATTTTTCCCCCTAAGTGTTTAAAAAAGTTTTTTTTTTAAATGTCACTAATTTATCATTTAAAAATACTTTTAGAAAAGGTAAGTTTATTTTTAGCTCCGTAAAAAACTTTAATTATTTTTTTTCAAAAAAATTTAATTTTTGTTTAAAATATTTAATTTAATGTAATTTTAACTCATTTTAAAAACGTGATGGTTTTTTTTTAATTTATTGAATGTTGTAGTGTCTTTATTCAGTGATCCCCATTCATACTTTTGACAGGTCTACCTGTCAAAAGTATGAAGGGGGATTCCCTTCTCCCATTGACTCGCCTGGCCCACGTGATCCCAGGAACGCTTGTGAACCACCTGCGCCCTGGGATAGCTGGGCCTCTGCGCGTGCGCGCACCAGGAGAGGCCCAGGATCGGAAATAGCTGGACCTCGGGAGCCCTCAGGTAAGGGCGTAGATGTTTTCCTGATGGGCATCCGCACGCAGGAAGCCTCCTATCGGAAATTACGGGCCCATATATTAAATGATCAGATCATCTGTTTTAAGTGTTGGTTGAAGGATAAATGTTGAATGGTCTTAGATGTCAGACCACAAGCACCAGGACTCACACCGCTGTCAGAAAGAGGAGTCTTTCATTGCATCAGAGTGAGTTAGAGCTGAACTCCGGTCAAAAAAAGTGAAACGAGCTTCAAGCTAATACACTGTGCCATTGCACACTGAGAGAAACCCAGTGACTTCATTCGTACACTGGGCAAACCCAGCCTGGAACTTCCCCAGGGTGACGGGATCAGTATTGAGGGTAGCTGTAAATAGAGGGAACAGGAGTTAGTGATGAAGTATTGTAGTTCAGGAGTGTCCAGTTACATCGAGTAAACAGCAGAGAAACAGGCCATTCGGTCCAACAGGTCCATGTTGGTGTTTGTGCTCCACACGAGCCTCCTCCCACCCTTCTTCTTCTAACCCTAACAGCATATCCTTCTATTCCTTTCCCATCTTTTAAATTCTTTTATACATTTGTTATCTCTCACTCTTTCACTCCCTGAAGTGATTTTTCCTCTTTGATGTGTTTGTTGCAAGTCCCAAATGTATAGCGCAGCTGGCAAAAATAAATAATTTATAACAATTGCCACAAAGGGATCAAGAGAACCTATATAAATGACAAACGCTACCTGTTGTAAATTCATGTTTTAAGGAAAGCATAGACTGCCCAATAAAAGTAGGTGAAATGGAGAGGAAGGTGAAATACAGGCCCTAAGCTCTGGAATTCCCTCCTTAAACCTCTCCGCCTCTCTACCTCTCTCGCCTCCTTTAAGATGCTCCTTAAAACCTACCAATTTGACCAAGCTTTTTCACCTGTCCTAAAATCTCCTTGTGTGGCTTGGTGTCAAATTTTGTTTGATAATCACTCCTGTGAAGCGCCCTGGGATGTTTTACTACGTGAAAGGTGCTATATGAATGCAAGTTATTGTTGTTTGTTGTTGAAATGCATACACCCACTGTCATTCAAATCCTGTGCTTAAAATGGTGTGAATAAATAGGTGTTTCCTGTATGTGATTTAGTACAGCAGGGCTTGAACGGATTTGAAAGTGTTTCCATTGACTTACTCATGCAGATAGAATAGCTACAGTCCTAGGCTAATCAGGTTTATAATACCAATGCTGAAAATAGCCCTGGAGGAGCTTAATAATTGTCTTAAAATAGCACAAAACCAACATTTATGCTAATACAGTAACCACTGCGCTGATGAAGATCAAATACTGGAGAATGAGTGATCTTTGTTCATCTGGTTGACCACCTGTCTGCATTGCATCTTCCTGCTAGATTGGACTTCAAACACAAGAGCAATGGGGAAGAGACAGGGTGAACTGGCCGATGAAAATTTCTTCATCCAGTACATTTCACATTTTGGAATGCACGATATAATTTGCATAACCCTACCTTTTTACTTCGAAGGCCTTACTTGCGATATCCTTGCTAATCGTTCTCTGCATCAGTGCAACGATTGTCACATAGCTCTTTAATATCTACTATTTCCAATCGGGCCCACATGCATCCTGTGTTGCTGCTGAGGAAGGTACGGCCAAAAAACTCTCTCGTTTGAGGAGGTAGAAGAACCATTAAGTTCCATTTCATCACAGTGATATTAAACACAATGCAATGTGTGGTGTGTATTGTGTATATGTCTGTGTGTGTATGTTTGTGTGTGTTGTGTATATATTTGTGTTGTGTACGGGCATGCTCGTGTATATTGTGTATGCGTGTGTGTTTTATGCGTTTGTGTGTGCATGTGTATGCTTGTGTATATTGTATATATGTGTGTGTTTTGTATATGTTTCAAGTGTATGCTTGTGTCTGTTTAGGAACATAGGAACAGGAGGAGGCCATTCAGTCCCTCGAGCCTATTCCACCATTCAATGAGATCATGGCTGATCTGCGACCTAACTCCATATACCCGCCTTTGCCCCATATCCCTTAATACCTTTAGTTAACAAAAATCCATCAATCTCAAATTTAAAATTAACAATTGATCTAGCATCAATTGCCATTTGCGGAAGAGAGTTCCAAACTTCTACCACCCTGTGTGTGTAAAAGTGTTTCCTAATTTCACTCCTAAAAGTTCTGGCTCTAATTTTTAGACTGTGCCCCTAGTCCTAGACTCCCCAACCAGCGGAAATAGTTTCTCTCTATCTACCCTATCTGTTCCTGACTTTTATGTTTGTGTATGTTTCTGTGTATGTGTTTGTGAGTGTGTATATGTTTCTGTGTGTGAATAAGTTGTATTGCTAATGTTAGCATAAGTGGCAGCCAATGCCATTCACTGGTATATTATTCAACAAATGGACCTCTTGCCATCGGTAGTGAACTATCTGGTCAATCAGTAGTGGTTTGTGTGAATCTTGTGAGGCTCTGCACCCAAAGTGGAGCCTCACTAGATAGTAGCATGGGTGACAGAATCCACCCTAATGGGTTATAGCTCTATCTCTGCCCTGCACTCTCACCTAGCGAGGTTATAGCTCTATCTCTGACTTGCACCCCCACACTAAGAGCCTTGCCTCGCAAACTTACCCCTCATAAATCAGCAGATGCCATGCTGAAACCATACAATGTACTGCGTGCAGTTTTTCCCACCAAGGCATTCTCTGCTGGTAACAGAGTAAAGTAGAACCACAAATCTAATCCCTAAGGTTAGAGCGCTGAGCTCTGGGGAAAGACTGGACAAACTTGGTCTCTTCATTATTTTAGATGAGACAGTCGAGAGGAGACCTTATATAGGAATGCAAGATTTTACACACTATAGAAAAGGTATGTCATGGCAAGGGACCATTGGTTCAAACCAGTGAGTGGCAAATTTAGGACTGATGTCTGCAAGTTTTTCCACACAGAGTGATCAGCACAGGGAATGGATTATCTAGGAGGCTAATAGAACTAAAACCCTTGGAGTAGTTTGAGAGATAGTTGGCAGACTGTAGATTTTTCTAGATGGATGTCTATATATCTGTGGTGAGAAGAGAGAAAAGATCATTCATTCCATGAAGTCTGCTACTTCCTGAACCCATGTACATTGTCCCCTATCATAGAGTCTACTCAACCCATTTAACCTCCTTCCACAGTCCATGTACAATCTGCCCTATCATAGACGCTACCCAAACTATTCACAGCCCATATACAATCTATCCTGTATAAATGCAAGCTCTTTCTTTCTTTTCCCGCAGTCCATGTACAATCTGCCCTATAAAATACTCATTGATCCCCAAAGGTATTCAAGCAAAAATCTAGCAGACTTTTTTCATCCTCACACCTCAAGTATTCACCCGGGCCGCTTCCCTCTAATATTTCAGCCTTTCCAGGACTCCATCAGCAAAAGAGCCATCGTGCTGCGTAAAGCATTTAATTTATCTCAGGGCGCGTCTGTAGTTCAGATCATGGGAGAGTAACATTCATGTGTCGGCTTCCCTACATTTACATTGTTAAAGCCGGCTTCCTTGTCTAAACAAACATGTTTTGGTGGGATCCAGGTTTTAGCAATGTAGATGTGAAAAAACTGCTGCACACAAAAATCACACTTCCACAATCCAAAATAATAAGCGGTGTCCATGAGGAAGTCTTGCAGTTATATTTGCGTTAGTTACTAGTTGATTTCCTGTGGCGTTGTACATAGGGAGTCATGACCAAGTGTAGTCTTAAGGTGGTGGGGTTAGAGGGTGGGCATAATTGGACCAAGGTGCACCTGTAGTTCAATCTCTCCACCCTATTTCAAAGACATAGATTGTTTATTATACATATTAGCATTATAAATTCATATGCCCACATTTATATGCCACGTTGCAGCACCTCCACTGGTGGGAGGCTGTAATTACATTGTGACAAGTTCACATTGGCAGTTTCCGTTATAAATGTGTATATTGGGATTTATGAAGATAAAAGTTGACAGGTAGTGCACACAGATGTAATAGTTTTAATATATTATCAAAAAAAATCATTTTTATGGCAATGTGGTTATGAAACAAGCCAGTCTGAAAAATAGATTTCATAAAATACATCCCCTGATAATTGATTTAAGTTGTGACACTGAGCATTAATATTCAATTGTCTGGCAAGATTTCAGCCCCTCTAACTGTAACAGGATAATAACAGGCATAATTTGGCTTTGTTTAAAATTCTTTTAGAGCATCATACAAGGCAGGAGTAACGATTTAACAGCAAGAGGAACAGTGCCTGCAAAACTCATAACAATATTGGTATAATTATAGCAAACTGGCACCTGTACCTACTTAAAGTGTTGCGATAAAAACCCAGCTGTATGCTTTATTAAACACATAAATGGTTCGAAGCAGCTGCACTGAGATTGTCTTTTATGGTCAGACTGCTTATCCAACATCCAATCCTCTGAAGAACAGCAATTTCCTCCAGTTAAGCATGCTCTCCATCATAAAGACCTTCTACATCCACCTCTCTACCATTGCATGTCTCCGCCCCAGCCCAACTGCTGCTGAAACCCTTGTCCATGCCTTTGTCACTGCCAGACTTGACTATACCAATGCTCTCCTGGCCAGCCTCCCAATCGCCAGCCTGCATAAACTTTAGTATATCCCAAACTCTTCTGCTCCTTTCCTATTGTGCACAAAGTTCTGCTTACCCATCATTCCTGTCCTCGTTTACCTACATTGACTCCCGGTCCTCCAGTGTCTCAAATTTAAAATTCTCATCCCCATGTTTAAATCCCTTCATGTCCTCATCCCTCCCTAGCTCTGTAACCTTCTGAGAACTTTGCGTTCCTTCGACTCTGGTCTCTTGTGCATTGTGCCACTCCTTTTGTCCCACCACTGGCGACCGTGCCTTCAACTTTATCAGCCTTAAGCTCTGGAATTCCCTCCCTAAACATCTCCGCCTCTTTACCTCTCTCTCCTCCTTTAAGATGTTCTTTAAAACGTACCTGTTTGACCAAGCTTTTAATCACCCCTCCTAATATCTCCTTCCTCAGCTCGGTGTCAATTTTTATCTGACAACACTTCTGTGAAGTGCCCTGTGATGTTTTTCTATCTTAAAAGCGCTATATAAATGCAAGCTGTTGTGGATTTAAGGTTGCACTTTGTGAAGCTTTATTCAGTAATAAAAAGCCACAGAGCAGTAAAGAACCCACTGAGTGAGCTGTGAATAAGACACAGACACGATGGGGTGAATGGCCTCCTTCTGTGCTGTATGATACTATATCGGGGTTGAAATCACACTACATGATATTGGTAGCAGACGCTAGTACAGTTGTGTGACATTTCTTTTGTCTGTGGTCTCCGACTAGCTCTACCGGGATCCAGATAAGCCAGAAAGCCTGGTCCCAGACTTGCCCTGGAGCCCTCTGTGGCCTTGGTTGTGGGTGGACTCTGCAGCCTACCCCAAACAGGGCCACTGACGTGGAGAGGGCAGGGCCGAGGCTGGGGACTCCATACGCTGGGAGACCCTTTGTCCTCGGCACAAAATCACAAATCGTTCAAAATCAAGGCCACTGTCTCAAGCAACTAAAGAAAATGTATTCTCTGAAACTGCTATAAATTGTACCATTAACACTGTAGACGAACGCAGCCCTTCAAAAAGAAATACATCCTCTAAATTAGTCTGATCTCCTATTATCAAATGGAATGCTTTATTTAGGGGAGAGGTTAAGCCCAATTAATTAAAAGGTCGGTCAGCGTTTTATGAGTTTTGCATTGAGGTTTTGGGGCACGTTTACTTTGCCTTCTTTCAAATCTACACGAAGATGTGTTGAATCAGAGGAAAGTGCTCAGTGGCACACGTTAAAAGAGGGATTCTAGAATTTTCTGGGACAGTTGAAGAGAGTTTCAGACTCACAGCTGTGGGACTGTCTGTTGGGAGGGATAAAATATTCATTGCACATTTCAGTTTCATAACACTTGGGCTGTGGACTCAACATACTCAAAGGTAAAAGTAATGAAACAGAAACCTAAGCCAACAACAGAACTGTTTCCCATCTACTGCAGTGCCACAATGCAAATATGACTTCACCTGACGAAGGAGCAGCGCTCCGAAAGCTTGTGATTTCAAATAAAGCTGTTGGACTATAACCTGGTGTTGTGCGACTTCTCACAATGCAAATAGTCACACCATGTACTGGACTACAAATCACAAAGGCTCTCTGCACAGACAGGTTCATTTTCCAATCCTCTTCAGTCCCTTCAAAACCTGCAGCCATTTCTCACTGCGCAGATAAAGTTGCCAACTCTGGTTGGGATGTATTCCTGGAGGTTTCATCACATGACACCCCCCCTGCCCCCTCGCCATTGGTCGCCTGACACGCCCATCCTGGCGGCACCCCGCCTTCCCACAGCCAATCGGAAAGTGAGCAGACTCTTCGTTACCCGATTGGATCATTCTTGACTTTCAGTCAAACAGACTTTTTTCCCCACCGTCGACAGATTTATTTCTAATAAATGGGGAAAAAAAGCTTAATACTCTGATGATGTTCCTCCCTTGTTTGATGGCAGCAGTGTCCTGGAGATTAATCTTCAATTCCTGGAGGCTCCAGGGCAATACTGGAGAGTTCGCAGCCCTTTGCACAGAACCAGTATGTACAAATACAGAGGGGTGCTTATTATTGGTCTATTAAGGAATACTAGTCGATCTCATGTAAACTTGTCACGCTGTAATTGCAGCTTCCCGCCAGTGGTGGCGCAGCAGCTGCATGGCAAACTCCGGCGGGGTCAGTGCAGGAGGGTAGCAATGGGCACAATCATCATTTAATTGCTGTGAGCGCGGCCTGTGGCTTTTCAGTGTCAGCCGTGGCTCAGTGGGTAGCACTCTCGCCTTTGAGTCATGAAGGTTGTGGGTTCAAGTCCCACTCCAGAGGCTTGAGCACAAAAATCTAGGCTGACACCCCAGTGCAGTACTGATGGGAGTGCTGCACTGTCGGAGGTACCGACTTTCGGATGAAATGTTAAACAGAGGCCCTGTTCAAGTGGACGCAAAAGATCCCATGGCACTATTTCGAAGAAGAGCAGGGGAGTTCTCCCCGGCGTCCTGGCCAATATTTAACCCTCAACCAACAACGTTAAAAAACAGATTATCTGGTCATTATCATATTGCTGTTTGTGGGTCCTTGCTGTGCGCAAAAATGGCTGCCGCATTTCCTACATTACAACAGCGACTACACTTCCAAAAGCGCTTCATTGGCTGTAAAGCGCTTTGGGACATCCTGAGTTCGTGAAAGGTGCTGTATAAGTGCAAGTTCTCTCTCTCTCTTTCAGGGCCAATGGAACTAGATTTGGTCCACAAGAGGTTAATCTACTCTTTTCAGTCAGTCACTTCCTACAGTCTATTGGCAACCGACAGATCCTTTGAACTGATTTTTCTCTTTCATAGGCCTTTCAAGGTGAGATGTGTCCACGTGGATGATTTGAGTTCGAGTCCGCCCACCTCTATTCCACCTACGCCACAACTGAAAATTAACACCAGGTCCGTTGCTTTATGCTTATGGTCCTTCTTTCCTGTTACAGCTACTTTTTTTCAGTAATCAAGCGGAGATGCTAATGGACTTTAGAGCTTGGTAGGGGAGGTGATAATGGTTTACATTGCAGCTTCCTCCATATATTTCCCCCGGACTGGACTTCACACCTTATAATGGAGTTTCCTAATCAGAGAGAGCAGGGTCATCCATGTGCCATTCTGTCAAGCTGTATATGTTATCACCTCTAAGCCTACTCCTCCCTCACCGCAGCCCCACCCACCCACCATCAAAGGGATCAAAGACAGATCTTTTATCATTTATATGTCACTTTAATTCTCCGCTCCACTCCCACTCTGACCTCTCCGTCCTCGGCCTCTTACGCTGTTCCAATGAAGCTCGAGGAACAGCACCTCATCTTTCGATTAGGCACTTTACAACCTTCTGGACTCCACATCGATTTCAACAATTTCAGACCATAACCTCTGCCCCTATCATTTTTTTTCTCTCTCTCTCACATGGCAGCTGTCGATCATTCTGCCATTGCCATTTACACTTCATCTAGAGTCATCTTTTGTTTCTTAACTTGTCCCATTACCATCTCCTTTTGCCTTGCACCATCTCTTAATGTCTCTAATCTCTCCTGCCTTCCATCCTATCACAGACCTTCCCTTTTGTTCTTTCCTCCCCTCCCCCCTCTCCCTGCCCCTACACTTGCTTAAAAACCTGTTCCACCTCCAGCTTTTTCCAGTTCTGACGAAGGGTCATCCACCTGAAACGTTAACTCTGTTTCTCTCTCTCCTGATCTGCTCAGCATTTCCAGCATTTTCTGTTTATATTTCAGATTTCCAGCATCCGCAGTATTTTGCTTTTCTCTTATCATTTATCTGTTTCCCCAAAGACAGAAGCCCCGATTTTAAATCTGGTGGGTGAGCTAGAAACTCACCCTCTGCTCCAGAAATTAGTGGTCATGATGCGGAGATGCCGGTGTTGGACTGGGGTGGACAAAATTGAGAGGTCGCACAACACCAGGTTATAGTCCAACAGTTTTATTTGAAATCACAAGCTTTCGGAGCTATCGATTGCTCCTTCCTCAGGTGAAGGTGTTGTGCGACCTCAGAAATTAGGCACAGGGCTATTTTAACTCCCAGGCCTCATTTAAATTCCGCTGGTTTATTTAGGGTTGCCAACCCTCCAGGATTGCCCTGGAGTCTCCAGGAATTAAAGGCTAATCTCCAGGACACTGCCGCGAGCAAAACCTGAGGAGAAAAATCATAGGGGCATTCGAAAAATTGTGTTCTATTTTTAACATTTTCTTGGAACATTTTTATTTATTTGTTCATTGAATCATAGAATCATACAGCACAGAAGGAGGCCATTCGGCCCATTGTGCCTATACCGGCTCTTTGAAAGAGCGATCTAATTAGTCCCACTCCCCTGCTCTTTCCCCATAGACCTGCAAATTTTTCCCTTTCAAGTATTTATCCAATTCCTTTTTGAAAGTTATTATTGAATCAGTTTCCACCGCCCTTTCAGGCAGCGCATTCCAGATCACAACAACTCGCTGCGTAAAAAAAATTCTCCTCATGTCGCCTCTGGTTCTTTTGCCAATTATCTTAAATCTGTGTCCTCTGGTTACCGACCCTCCTGCCACTGGAAACAGTTTCTTCCTACGTCCTCTATGAAAACCCCTCAAAATTTTGAACACAATACTCCAGCTGAGACCTAACCAGTGATTTATAAAGGTTTAGCATAAATCTTTTGTAGGCTGTTTGACTGACAGTCAGGTATCATCCACTGGGGTAATGAAGAGTCTATTCGATTTACAAATCAGCCATGAGAAGGCGGGGCGCCGCGCGGATGGAGTGTGGGGGCGGGGCGGTTGGAGGCCGGAGGTCATGTGATGACACATCCAGGAATATGTCCAATCAGACCCCAAGTACTGTTAACTAAAGCCAGTCAGTGCTTACTGAGGGTGAATTACATCCTTGGGGAAAATTGGCATCATCTTTTAATCTAAGTAAAGACAGATTGGGGGTAAGTTTTCACCTTCGCTGCTTGGGCAGTAAACTAGCAGATTGATCACCCGCCCATTGTAGAACCACCCCACCTTTGATCCCGTTGAAATCAACTGGATGAAAATCGAGTTGTTCTACAACGAGCATACGATCCATTCTGCCACATTATTGTCCAGAAGATGAAAATTACTCATATTGATTTTAAAGGAACTGCACAGTGGCATTCAATAGAATCATATTCATAGAATCATACATCACAGAAGGAGGCCATTCGGCCCATCTTGCCGTGCCGGCTCTTTGAAAGAGCTATTCCAATAAGTCCCACTCCGCCTGCTCTTTCCCCATAACCCTGCAATTTTTTTCCCTTCAAGTATTTATCCAATTCCTTTTTGAAAGTTACTATTGAATCTGCTTCCACCGCCCTTTCAGGCAGTGCATTCCAGGTCATAACAACTCGCTGCACACAAAAAATTCTCATCTTCTCCCTGGTTCTTTTGCCAATGATCTTAAATCTGTGTCCTCTGGTTACCGACCCTCTTGCCAGTGGAAACAGTTTCTCCCTATCCACTCTATCAAAAACCCTCATAATTTTGAACACCTCTATTAAATCTGCCCTTAACCTTCTCTGCTCTAAGGAGAACAATCCCATAGTCGCTCCACGTAACTGAAGTTCCTCATCCCTGGTGCCATTCTAGCAAATCACTTCTGCACCCGACTCCACGGTCTTGACATCCTTCCTGAAGTGTGGTGCCCAGAATTGGACACAAAAAATACTCCAGCTGAGGCCTAACCAGCTAGAATTTTAGATTCTAGAATTTTCAGAGACTGTTGTAGGCAGGAAGTGAAGTTTGAAAGAGCAGGATTAAAATATTCAGAGCAAAACTTTCCAACTTCACAATACTTCACCACAGGCTAGGAAGACCTCAAAAGCTCCATCTTTGCTTTGTTTGTGCTTCCACGTAAATCCCCATTGTTTCTTCAATTTGTAAAGAAGCAAAAAAGAAAATCATTACTTCAGTAGCAAAAGAAAACCGAGTTGACTGGAAATCTGAAATAAAAACAGAGCATTCAAAATATTAACCATTCTCTTTCTGGCACAGATGGACCTGCTGCATATTTCAACATCTTGTGAAATTATTAACAGATTACTTTTCAAAATGACGTTGTAAATCTTTGCAAATGCTGCTCTTGCAATATTGGATCAGTATTTTACTTTCACTGTAAATAGTTTTGCTGTGATTTCCCATTCCCATAGTCCTTTTCTATAAGATTATACCACCAACTACATATAATGGTAAATTTTAAGATTTCCACAACAAAAAAATGCATTTATGTAGCGCCTTTAATGTAGTAATATGTCCCTAAGGCGTTTCACAGGAGCGTTTTCAGATAAGATATGACACCGAGCCACATAAAGATTAGGACCAGTGACCAAAAGCTTGGTCAAAGAGGTAGGTTTTTAAGGAGCGTCTTAAAGGAGGAGAGAGAGGTAGAGAGGTTTAGCGAGGGAATTCCAGAGTTTAGGGCCTCGGCAGCTGAAGGCACGGCCACCAATGGAGGGGCAAATGAAATCGAGGATGCACAAGAGGCCAGAATTGGAGGGATCTTGGAGGGTTGTAGGGCTGGAGGAGGTTACAGATTTAGGGAGGGGGTGAGGGCCATGGGGAGGGATTTGAAAAAAGGATCATCATTTTAAAATCGAGGCATTGCCAGGCCAGGAGCCAATGTAGGCGAGTGAGCACAGGGGTGATAGGTGAATGGGACTTGGTGCGAGTTAGGATATGGGCAGCAGTGCTTTGGGTGACATGGTGTAGACTTTCTCACAATCGGAGCTGATCCCACACAATTTTAGGTCCATTAATTTTAATCTGACATCTGTATCCAAATTCCTGACATGTCCTCAAATTGCCCAAAGCCCTACAACATGAGTGGTAAATCGTAACATTTATCCTATAGTGATTGCATCAAGGAGAGGGGACGTTCAGATGGTTAGAAAGTGAGCAAAGCTCAATGAGGTAAAAGTCAATGGAAATAAAAATGGGGAATGAAGTATAACAGGCTGCCGACTCGCTACCACCTATCACACAAAATCAAGATCTACCCCGGTGTGTGAAGATCTTCCTAATATCTGTTCTTATGCACAACAGGGATCACCACATCCTGAAGAATATGCACAAATTTAACAATTCAAAGCACCACTTCTTTCCCTTCCTCCCCTTTCCCATTTTTCTCCCCCTCCTCTCCTAAGGCACTGGTTTAAGATGGGGGATGATTCCACGGTCACAGCTACCCTCTGGTACCTCACCCAAACGGCCAATCTTCACGTACTCCAAACCTCGATTGTTACTTCAAAGTATGCAAAGGAAGTCGAACCGGAGGAGTTCATTTTCCACCTCTCCTCCCACCCCGTTTTCTCCCCTTTGCTCCATTTGGTACCTTAGGAGCTACCAATCCACGGTTACTAAATGCATTCTGGCAGGTTGCCCCAAGTTGCCATTCTTCAAGTATGAGCCGAGACAGCCAGTGCTATTCAACTGTGGGGTGTGTCAGTCAGTGCCCAATCCAGTCCTCGCTTGACTTCCACGACCTAGACATGCACGACCTTGAAGGGTCGCTGGATAGCAATCGGGAGTTGGAAAACCCAGCTGAAATTGTTTTCTCCCCTCTAGCCCAGAGGCACTTGGAAGAATCACAGTGGCCCCCCCTTCCCCAGCCCGGCTAAAATCAGCTAACAGATCGCAGCCTGGGGATCGAGTCTTTCTGATCAGTTCCACAATGGCCCGAGCAGTGCTCCTCTGAGCTGACAACCATCATCCGAAACTTGAAAGCACTAACATTGGTAAAAACAAGTATCGACTGTTGATTAGTACTCAGCGATCAGTGACTGCTCCACTGAATGCATTAGTATCATTTAGTGGATGTCACCCTGCAACAACTGTACGGAGAATCACAGTCTGCCGAGGCACGCTGCTGCTGCTAAAAAAGATTATGGTCATAAATACAATGCAAATGACCCAGGGAGAGCAACAACAACTTGCATTTATATAGCGCCTTTAACCTAGCAAAACGTCCCAAGGCACTGCACAGAAGCGTGATCAAGCAAAATTTGACACCGATGAGGAGATATTAGGACAGGTGACCAAACGCTTGGTCAAAGAGGCAGGTTTTAAGGAGCGTCCTAAAGGAGTAGAGCGAGGTAGAGAGGTTTAGGGAGGGAATTCCAGAGCTTTGGGCCCAGGCAGCTGAAGGCACGGCCGCCAATGGTGGACAGACTATTTTAGCCACATAGGTTTTGACAGTGACATTCATATTATTACATAGAATTCTATCGAATTACATAGAATTAACAGCACTGAAACAGGCCATTCAGCCCATGTGCCGGTGTTTATACTCCACATGAGCCTCCTCTCACTCTACTTCATCTCACCCTATCAGCATATCCTTCTCTTCTTTTCTCCCTCATGTACTTACCGAGCTTCCCCTTAAAGGCATCTATGCTAATCGCCTATTAGTCTGGAAATGGCTGTTGACAATATTAACTAATGAAATTAACGTACGTGTTTGATATTCCTTCGTTCATTATTTTAGCAGCGATGTTAACCTGTTTAAATGAAATTTCCACTTACTTGAGTTAATTACCTGAGCTAATTTCTCTTCTTAAAAAAAATCAAATGACTTTAATTAAACCTCAGAACATTGCTGTTTTGTGTATTCTTGTTCCTTTCAGTGTTGACTCTTTTTAGAACTGAGCTCAACATGTCGATAGGGTGAGATGAAGTAAGGTGGGAGGAGGCTCGTGTGGACCAGAAACACCAGCAGAGGCCAGTTGGGCCGAATGGCCTGTTTCTGTGTTGTAAAAGTTCGATGTAATTATGAACTTACAACGACATGCGTGAGTCTTACATCACATCATGGGGTGAATTTTCACTCTTGCCTCCAAGCAAACTATGGGCAGGGCGGGTCGATAAGAATCTTTTTTTACACAGCGAGTTGTTATGATCTGGAACGCGCTGCCTGAAAGGGCAGTAAGTAGCAGAATCAATAGTAACTTCAAAAGGGAATTGGATAAATACTTGAAAAGCAAAAATATGCAGGACTATGGGGATAGAGCAAGGGAGTGGGACTAATTGGATCGCTCTTTCAAAGAGCCGGCACAAGCATGATGGGCCGAATGGCCTCCTTCTGTGCTGTATGACTCTGTGATTTTAAGATCATACCTGGAAGTAAAGATTGGCAAATGGGTCCACATTAAGACCCAACAAGCATCAAATGAAGTTTTCAGAAGGACATGAAGACTGAATGGCGTACTGTTTTGAGATTGGGAGCTGTGGAGGGAGAAAGAGATTTGGGTGTCGATGTACACAAATCACTAAAAGCTGCTAGACAGGTACAAAAGTAATCAAAAGACTACTGGAATGTTGGCCTTTATCTCAAGGAGATTGGATTTCAAAAGTGAGGTAGTGATGGTTCATTTGTATATAGCCTTGTTCAGACCCCATCTGGAGTACTGGAGTTCTGGGCACCTCACCTCAGGTAAGATATACTGGCCTTGGAGGGCCAATATATCCTATGCATTGGATAGTGCAGGTTCAGCAGAATGATACTGGGGCTTAAAGGGTTAAATTATTAGGTCAGGTTACATAAACCTGGCTTGTATTTCCTTGATTATAGAAGACTGAGGGGAGATCTGATCGAGGTGTTAAAATTTTAAAAGGATTCAAAAGGGTAAACTGGGGGGAAAAATTCGTGTTCGCCAGCAAAGTTGCTGGTGTTACTGACAGCAACAGTTAACGGCCGCTGGAAATGGGGGCAACGCTAACCGAATCAAATTGGTCTGGCGGGGGTGCATGGAGATAGGTGGCGCAGCGCTCACCTTCCATGCAACGCCGTCCTGCTGGCGTTGCTGGAGGGATCCGGGATGAAGTTCCTGTCCAGGTCCAGCGTTGCAGCTTCCCACACCCTCTGTGAGCGAAGCTGTGGAGTGCGCAGGGAATTGTGGGTAATGAAGAGGTCTGAGAATTAAAGGGGCCACGCACACTGAAGCAATATAAAACAAAATGCAGTGAATCAATACATTTTTCAGCCCTTTCTGCCTTTTAAGAAATATTCAATATTTAAAAGAAGTTCCAAATGTGGATATTCAGCTGTTAAAGCTGAATTACCTTCCTAACCTCAACAAATGGGAAAAATGCCTCAGCACTAACATAAATGGCTCAGCAAGCCAGGGAAGGGGCACTGAGGGGGGTCTCACGCAGCACTCCAGCTTTCTGCAGGGGGGTCAACACTGCAAGAGCAGCCCTCTACCCACAGGGGCCAGGAGGCCCTCCAGAAAGAACGATGTGGGAGTACATCACCAAGGCCGTCACTGCCAGCAATGTCGCCCTTCCCACCACCTGGTTCCAGTGCCCAAAGAAGCTTCATGACCTCAGACCACTGGTCAAGGTCAGTGAATGCATCTTCAAAAGCCATCTCCTACCAAATGCACCATGAGTCTCACACACTGCTCAATGCACAACCCCAATTACTCACCTACCACAATCTGCACCAATCACGAGGCACATCTCCCATCCTAGCTTCACCTCACCCCCTTGGAGGAGATGGTGCAGGTCATTCTTAGCAGGGGCATGGTTGAGCCCTTGGCCGGCAGCGGGGCTGAAAGGATACAAGATGCGGGTATCCTCGTACGTTATCCTCCTTCTGGCATACACCTCTAGGTTTCCTATTCTCCCATCAGCACAACTCCACCCTTGTGCCTTCCTCATTTCACACACCCAAGAAATGCAGCCTGCCCAACCAGTGGGTCAACAAGAAGAAGCAGCCTGCCCAGCCAGTGGGACCGCAGGCAGATGATTCCATCCCGGATATCCCGGCCACAAAGGGGCTGTCTGGGATGCATCCTTCCGTCGGCTTCCTCCTCTTCTGCATCTTCGTCTTCCGTGTCTTCCTCTTCCCTCTGCAAGCGATGCTGTAAATGTGAAATGACAGGTTAAAAAAGCTGGAAATACTCAGTTGGTCAGGCAGCATGTCGACCTGAGACGTGAACTCTGTTTTTTCTCTCCACGGATGTTGTGTGACCTGCTGAGTATTCACAGCATGTTCTGTCTTCTCAAAGGCCTTAATTTACCATCCAAGCCCTTGCAAGCATCCAGCAGCACTCCCTACACACTTAAAACACTTTTTACATCTATTGCAGCAAGCCACCACTTCAATAAAATAAAAAATAAACAGTCCAAACCCTTAAATTCAAACTTAGCTGAATGATGTGTGTCCCTTTAAGAGGTCCAGACATCGGCAGTGTCAGCCTGCTTGCATGCCAGGTTAATCTGGTGTGCTTAGGACCCAGCGCTGAATTCAGCGCTAGGGTCGAAGTTCGCGTTGGTGACGTTAAGTCGGCGTTGCATGCTGATTGATGTCACCACGCCGCCATTTTTCTTTTCTAGAGCGCTACCAGTTACCGGCAGCGCCAAGGGGGACAGCTATATGGCGGCCACCGTGGGACCCTCCACCAGCTGGCGAAAGAGCGGCAGCTGCCATTTTATTGCCATTTCATGGCGTTACGGAGTGGCGGTAAGTAGCTGAATTTCTAGCCCAGAGAAACTATTTCCTCTGATGGGGTAATCAAGAACGAGGGGACATAATCTTAAAATTAGAGCTAAGACACTTAGGAGGGAAATCAGAAAGTACTTTTTCACACAAAGGCTAGTGGAAATCTCAAAATCACTTCCCAAAAGCCTATGGATTCTGAGGATCAATTGTAATTTTGTTAGTAAGGATATCAAGGGATATGGAATAAGGCCAAGTGAGTAGAGTTGAGGTACAGCTCGGCCATGATCTAATTGAATGTCAGAACAGGCTGGATAAGCTGAACGGCCTACTCCTGCTCCTATGACTGTGCTTTCATCCTGGGAAAATCTAGCCCCGATTTATGGGATGTTACTGTAAAGAGCCTCTGGCCAGAATTTTCCGGGGTGGTAGCGGGCGCGATTGGTGGCGGGTCGGGTGGGAAAGTTGTTATTTTTGACAGCGGGTCGGGAACCCGCTGTCATCCCACCCCACCGCCTTTCCCCCAGACGCGTCTGACATCGCGGAGCCAACCCGATCGGCAGCGGCGGGCGATCCAACTGAAATCATTACCAGGTAGTTTACAGGCATTTAAGAGCCTTTTTCCCCTACATTTTAAATTTCCCTGCATGGCCACGGGATTCACGCAGCTTGGGAACCATGTCTGTCAACCTGAGGCGGGAGTTCTGTGGCCATTGCTCCAGCTGATTACTTGACAGCATGAAATGTACTATGACATGAATCTGTCATTCATGAAAGAAAGACTTACTGAAATAATACTGAGTGGCCTGCGGGTGGCGCTGTCCAGGGAGAGTATAAATACTTGGGCACGGGCCCAGCTTGCACAGGACATTCTTAACAGGAACTAGTGAAGGACACAACTAGACTTCCATGTTGTGAAACAGTTGATTAAAGCTTTGTTTAACGCTTAGACCTAGTGCCTAGTAGTTTTCTTACGTCATACTATACAAGCTCCCACCTGACAGATGATCACTTTCCTCAGGCAGAAGCTGTTGCTCAGTCCATTTCCAGCACAGATTCTGCAGGCTGCAAGTGTTTCCAACAAAGTCTCCATCCAGTCTCACCTCATTGGAAGAACTCTCTAACCATTGACAGAATGCTTCTGTCATCTGTATTTCACCTGCCATCTATTCCATCAGTGAGAAGTCGCACAACACCAGGTTATAGTCCAACAGTTTTATTTGAAATCACAAGCTTTCGGAGCGGCTGCTCCTTCGTCAGGTGAAGTGAAGGAATACAAATCGGCAAAGCATATATAGATAGAGAACAATGCATGTGTAACGTACAATGTCGGACGACTACAGTTAATCTTTCTGACTGCCTTTTATCACACAGTTTAAAGTTTATGGTTTTCCATACAGACTGCAGCATTTGACACATTAGACCCCCTGTGACCCCACCTCATTGTCTTAGTTGTATTTTGCTATGTCTTTGATATAATGTCTTCCTGACTGACCTGATTGTCTCTCTGCCCAGGGTTGTCAGTGAACAGCCCCCCAACCTAATGTACAGAACTGTTAACTATCTAACACCTTCGCTATTTGTAACTGCAAGTAACCTGCATGATAGTATATCCTGTTTCAAACCATATCCTGAAAAAATGTGTGTAAGCTTCTGGTACAAAACTAAAAAAACACATTTAACCGGACATTCTGAAATAACATGCTGATAGAAAAATGAAAATTCCAGAATATGACAAGAGCACACAGAGAGCACACCATGCTACCTTTGAGGGGTGGGGGGGTGGGGGGGTTAATGCTCTAATTAATGGGTAAATGTTAGCTGTAATTTAGCATTTTGTTACTGAGTTTGGCCCCTGGAGAGATCACAGACTGCTATTGGCAACGTGATTATGTCAAGTTTGAATTTATTGTAATTGCACATAATAAATCATAGTTTTCTACAATCTCCTTAGGGACCTCAGCAACTCCTTTCACAAGCTGTCAAGGGTCTGACTATAGGAAGGAATCA
Source organism: Squalus acanthias (assembly GCA_030390025.1). Classification (NCBI taxonomy): domain Eukaryota; kingdom Metazoa; phylum Chordata; class Chondrichthyes; order Squaliformes; family Squalidae; genus Squalus; species Squalus acanthias. The sequence goes on along the minus strand of CM059440.1, from coordinate 60,884,145 downwards.
ACAGGCAGCATTGATCATGCTGGTAACACTGGGCTTGGGTATGGAAGTATTTTATAATAAGGCTACAAACCCATTAACGAGCCTTCCCTCCAGTCCTGTCACTTAGAAGCTGAAACATGATCAGGAAATTTATAAAGGGCGCGAATAAATTACTGGCAGACGGTTTTAGCCAAGTCCTGACATACAAAATTGGCCCCCTGTCTCACGTGATAGGCCCCTTTTAAATCTTAGCACCTCGATTGCCAGTTTAGGTCAGACCTGCGCCGTGCACACTCTGACCAGTTCCAAGCGGGGGAGGGAGGCGAAGAGGCCCACTAAAGATAGGTTCGGAATAATTTACGCGGGGCCTAGAGGAGCACTCCTGCTCCTACAGCTCCCACAAAAATAACCTGAGCCGCAAACACACTGGGACTCCCACCCTCCGCATTCGTGACACCACCCCCCTCCCCCGCACTTATATTCGGAGGTCTCAATCGCTTTGGCGCTCCTCAGCTCGCTGGCCCAATGGTATTGAAGCCGGTGCTTCAAATACGCGGCCACCTCTTCCCTACGGCTATGGGCAATCACCAAGAGTCAAAATCGAACCACACAGAGTGATTAACATAATCAATGGACTCCCGGACAGAGTGGTGGAGCCGAATACCCTGCAATCGTTTCAGAAACAATTAGAAGCTGCAATGAGGGCGGGCCATAAGGTCTTTCTGGCAAGGCAGACACATATTTAAAATTCACTTTGAAGTTTTATAAAGGCCGAAACAATACTTGCTCTCAAATGCAGCCACTTATCTTTAAGTGCACACATCCCTTTGCATCTGAGCAGTTGGCCAAATCTTTGCACCTCCCCCAATTTTGCATAGCGCTCTCTGTACAAGGCCAAAGCTGGGTCAAACAGCTCTGAATTATTATTCAAATGAGCCGGCCTACCAAATCTCAGGCCCACAAGATTCCTTTGGTTCGCTCTGCACCACCAGCAAGGCAGGGAAATATAAACTGAGCCTACAGGGTAAAATCGGCCCTATTGCATTTCTATCCTGGCCGCCACAGCAGTAACTATCACACAGAAAGCCAAAAGCAGCTCAGAACGGTCATCTCACTGACCTGGTAGAGATTGTTAAACAATTTTCTCTGCGCCAGCTCGATATAATTGATAGCATTGGACGCATGCAGTCTTGCTGCGCTCAGTGGGGCTTCGTTTGTTCGGTGTGAGGCGTGTAATTCTACATTAACACGTTAGCAGAGATGACCCTTGAACAGCTGAGCAAAACTGCTAAAGGACAAATTTTCAGTGGAGCGTTTAAATTCCAAATTTTCACCCAATTCCTAATTAAAAGCATTAGTCATGCATTAGTATCTTATTAAAGTGCAAAAGTTGCTGAGAGAGCAGCTTTAATTCCACTTGACAAATTAGACACCGGAATATGATGCAGCTCACCCATAACACAAGGCATTGTAGGTCCAAACATTACAGGACGATTATTCATCCTTTAACTCCAACCCCTCATTAAATAGGTTCCTTTCAATAGTTTTTAAAGACCACAATAGCTTAGCCTCATTAAGCATGGCCATGAGCAATAATCTTTGCGACCCTATATTGCAGTAACGCCTACAGACACGCCAGTGGTACGTCAAAATGTGAAATTATCAGTGTGAAAAATTATAATGAGTATAATGGCCCAAAAATTAGTCTTAGTACGCGAGAGTACGCACTGTGTACTCTCGCGTATTCTGTCTCCAATTGCCGGTTTTCTGCATGCATTGCGCATGCGCTGAAAACCAGCACTTGGTGAACTCAAAAGGGGGCGGTTCCTAAGTGAACCGTGTGCGCGCTACAGGCTGCGCGCACGCAGTGCACTTAGTGCTTTGAACGCGCAGGTAAGCATGGAAGATTTTGCACATAAAGAAAGGAGGCGTAAGACCCTCTTTTAACAAGGTAAGTAGTTAATTAAGTATTATTTTAAATTTTTTTCAACAGGTTTATCTTTTTTAGAGACTTTAAAGAAAGATAAGTTTACTTTTATAACTTTTAAAAAGATTTTAAATTTTTTCAAAAATTTAATTTTTTGTTTAAAGTGGTTAATTTATTTAACTATACTTATTTTATTAATGTGATGGTTTTTTTTTTAAATTTAATTGAGGTTTAGCTGTTCTTTTTGGGGGTATAGATTCATAGCTTTGACAGCCCTTGCTGTCAAAACTATGAATGAAAGATGATGTGCTGCCATTGGCTCTAACTGAATCACGTGATCCCACAGCTCACACGAATTAACTGCGTCTGTGGGATACGCACACACTGCACAGCTGCAGCCTTGAAACTAAAGTTCGTGTGAGCTCGGAAGGAAAAGGCAGGCGCGCAGTGAGATATCGCGGGGAAGCCTTACCCCGCAGGAAGGCTCCGTCTTTCATTTCTGGGCCAATGTCTTGGGCATTCTGGTGGAAATTGGTTATGGCCCATATTTAGCCCAAGGTCAGCCTGATATTGGGGTTTGGGCCTCATTTCAATAATCCAGGTGATTTGCTGGCCTCCACAAGCAGCACAGCCAGTGGAAGAAATCAATATTGGGCCTCTTCCCTCGACAACAGCGGCCCAAAGGTAGGTCTCAAAGGGGGGAGCAGCAACGGGTGGGGAGGCCAATCGCAAGTGCCGTGGAGTCAGCGGAGCACCCTGCTGCTCATCCTTGTGTTCAAATCCCTCCATGGCCTCACCCCTCCCTATCTCTGTAACCACCTCCAGCCCTACAACACTCCGGGATCTCTGCGCTCCTCCAATTCTGGCCGCTTGCGCTGCCGCGTTTTTCATTGCTCCACCATTGGCGGCCCTGCCTTCAGCTGCCTGGGCCCCAAGCTCTGGAATTCCCTCCCTAAACCTCTCCGCCTCTCGCTCCTCCTTTAAGAAGCTCCTTAAAACCCACCTCTTTGACTAAGCTTTTGGTCACCTGTCCTAATATCGCCTTATGTGGCTCGGTGACAAATTTTGTTTGATAACGTTCCTGTGAAGCGCCTTGGGTAGTTTTACTATGTTAAAGGTGCCATATAAATGCAAGTTGTTGTTGTTGTTGCTTCCCCATGCCCCACAGCAATGGTTACTGATACTTTTGAAAATAATACTCACGTTTTTGTTTGCCGTACAGTCCACTGAAGGGTCCTAAGCGGATTGGCAACCAATTTTGGCGAGGGGACCTAAAACAAACATTGGACCCCTCACTTACATATGTTTTAGGTGGCCACCTGGAACGCCTGCAAAGCCGCCTCTACCAATATGGCAGTAGCCGTAACGCAGCTAATGTTCGGTCGCGGGGCGCTGCTCCCCGTAATTCGTCCTTTTGTGCCCCCGTTTACCGCCAGGAAAAGAAGCATAAGGAGGACCAGCTTTTACCCGTATCTGTCTCTTGCTCTATCAGGGCATTGGAGTAAGGCTTCAATTCATCTTGGTTCTGAACAATCCCTTTAGCTGCTGTCCCGCCTCCACCATCAACAACTTGCATTTATACAGCGCCTTTAATATGGTAAAAATCCCAAGCCCCTTCACAGAGAACAGGCAGGCAATGAGCCATAATAAGAGGCAACCAAAAACATGGTTGCAACGTTAGTTTTTAAGAGGTATTTTAAAGGCAGCGAGTAACAAGGACAAGGGGTTTAGGGCAAGAGTTTCAGCGAGCTGGGCTGCGATGGTTGAAGGCTCTGTCACCAATGATGGAGTGGAGGGAAGGGGTAGAAGAACCCAGAGTTGCAACAGATTCAACAGAACGATACCACGGCTCAGAGGGTTAAATTATGACAGGTTAAATAAACTTGGCTTGTATTCCCTTGAGAGGTGATCTGATCGTGGTGTTTAAGATGTTAAAAGGATTCGATAGGATAGATACAGAGAAACTATTTCCTCTGGCGGGGGAATCAAGAACAAGGGGGCATAACCGTAAAATTAGAGCTAGACCATTCAGGAGGAAAATCTGGAAGCACTTTTTCACACAAAATCAGGTACTCTCACCCCTAAAAGGTTGTGGATGCTGGTGGTCAATTGGAGCTTTCAAGACTGGGATGGATAGATTTTTGTTGGGTAAGGGTAGCAAGGAATATGGAGCAAAGGCGGATAAATGGAGTTGAGATACAGATCAGCCATAATCTAACAGAATGGCGCGAGGGGCTGAATGACCTCCTCCTGTTCCTATGTTCACTGAAGGGCACAGGCTGAGACATAGTCCTGGAGGAGGGTCTGAAGGAAACGTGGGGTGAAGCCGTGGAGGGATTTATAAATGGGGATGAGGGTTTTGAATTCGACGTGTTTGGGGACTGGCTGTCAGTGAAGGTCGGTGAAGAGACAGGTACAAAAACCAAACTGGTAAATTGTCCTCCCTTCACCTTCTGTTTAGTTTTGTTTTTTAATCTCTGTTTATCTGAGTTTTCCACCTCCTCTCCTAAGGTGCTGACTCGTGCCAGAGTACAGAGTCGCTGGCACTAGCTACCCTCCATTTCTCCCCAAGTGCCCACTTTTCCTGTGTGAATATTGATAAGCTATTCTATCATAGAAGGCATCGCAGCCAAACCTCCTCTTTTGGGGGGAGATAAGCAAGTTCTTCTTGGGGTCCAGGTGTCTTCAAGATGACACACCTGGTGAAAAGAGTTTGGTGAAAGCTGCTGAGATGGCTGAAGGGACCACAAAAACTCAGTGTTAAACTGTCCTTTGAGGGGCCAGGAGAAGCAGTAATGCACCTCTGGGCAACACAAGGAACGCCTTGGCCTCCGCTGTCTCTGGAACCCCACTTTCCCATCCGCAAGACCCTGCCGAAACCCCCCTCCCCATCATTTACCTCCCAGCCAGGAATTTTAACCAGCCGGCCTGTTTCGGGAGGGCAGCTATTCGGTGGGATGTAACCGAGGCCCAGGAGTTTAAATAGCACAGGCCTCATACTGATGACGTCGGGCAGATTTGACCCTCACCCCGCCGCCCGCTTGAAACTCACTCCCAGTTAAAATCACCCCCATTAGAATGAGAATTCTCGGGATTAGAGTAGGTAGTTCCAGATGATGAGCTAGCACCAGCATTGGCCTCCTTCTCTGTTGTAATTTTTATGATTCTAAAAACCTTACACGAGAACTGGACCCAGGCAAATGCTTCCAAACAAATGAGACAAAAATGAGCACAAAATATAACACGATGCTCAGCAATAATAATGAGCATTACATCTAAAGCTGCATCGAAAGAACGAGGTGTCAAAGACAGTCTAGCCAAGAAACCCAGAACCAGAGAGAGAGAGAAAGAGATAGACAGAGAGAGACAGAGAGAGAGAAAGAGATAGACAGAGAGACAGACGGAGAGAGAAATAGAGAGAGAAATAGAGAGAGAAAGAGATAGAGAAAGAGATACAGACAGAGATAGAGAGAGAAAGAGGTAGAGAGAGAGAAAGAGATAGAGAGAGGGAGAGATAGAGACAGAGAAAGAGAAAGATAGAGACAGAGAAAGAGAAAGAGAAAGAGAGAGAGAGAAAAAGAGAGACAGAGAGAAAGAGAGAGACAGAGAGAGATAGAGAGAAGAAGAGACAGCAAGAGAGAGACAGAGACAGACAGAGAGAGAGAGAAAGAGAGACAGAGAGAGAGAGACGCAAAAGAGAAACAGAGAGAGAGAAAAAGAAAGAAAGGGGAAACGGTTTAGAGAAATGCAAAGAAGTAACAGTACAGAAACAGGCCATTCGAGCAGTCCGTGTTGGCATTTGCTCTCCACATGAGCAATTACCTTTCACACAAAGCTGCATTGAAATAAATATGCTAGTTAAATGATGAAGTCACACACTGTTGAAATAATTTGCCTTAACTGTTCTTTTTTTAAGCATTCTGCCTCCAGCTTCACTCTCTGTTTGGTTTTGGACTTGGTAAAAGGTTTTCTGACTGCCACCACACAATTCTTACGGGGTTATCTAATCTAATACAGTAGAATCTATTTGTTGTGATCCTGCAGATGTAGTGCTCAATTTTTAAAAGCCAAAACCACATTACACTTTGCTTTTCCAACTGGTTGTGGTGATAAGTGCAGCTAAGTTGTGCTGATCACTTTCCCAGGCTGTTCAATTTTTTTTAATTTCATTCACAGGATGTGGGCATCGTTGGCAAGGCCAGCATTTATTGCCCAACCCTAGTAGCCCTGTATGACTGAGCGACTCACTTGGCCACTTCAGAGGGCAGTTAAGAATCAGTCACATTGGTGTTGGACTGGAGTCACATACAGGCCAGACCGGGTAAGGACGGCAGGTTTCCTTCCTTAAAGGACATAGTGAACCAGTTGAGTTTTTATGACAATCCGACAGCTTTATGAGCGCTTTTACTGAGACCAGCCTTTTATTTCTGGATTTGAAACTGAATCGCAAACTGCCATGATGGGATCTGAACTCACATTCTCTGGTAATCACGACACCACTGTACCCGTTCATTCATCTACTCAGCCATTTACAGACACAATTCAGTCATCACTAAAAGATGAAGCAGATTCCTTAGCAGAGGAATCCAGCTAAGCTTGTAAAGATAGTCACGGATATTACCACACATCCATCAACACAGAGCATGTGGTGACAATAAATCGCATGAAAATTAAACAGTAGAAGATGAGCATAATGTGGGTAACCTGGCAGAGCGATGCCCTCCATTTATAGAACCAGCCCGATTTTCGTTCCCTTGATTTCAATGGACCAGGTTCTACAACAGGCAGGGGATCCGCTTGATCCAGGTCACTGCCCAGGCCTCATAATTTAACCCTTTTAGACCCGCTATCTCTCTGGTGAATCTCTGCTGCACCCTCTCCAAGGCCAAGATATCCTTCCTGAGGTGCGGTGACCAGAACTTGAACTCGGTACTCCAGGTGCGGTATAACTAGAGCTATATAGAACTGTAGCAATATCCCTTTGTATTCCAGCCCGCCTTGAGATAAAGACCAACCAACATGTGTGAGGATGACAACTTGTCTACAATACAGAAGCTGAGAAGAGACTGATGTAACGACGCATGCTGTATGTTGTAAATGGGATTTCAGTGTGTTTTGTGTATTTTGCTTATTTATGAAGATATTTCTGTCATTATGGAATTTCTAATGATGTGCGAATCATGCTTTATTTTCAACAGTAGGGAGATGCTACTGAGTAGAAATGCGCACAGCCAAAGGGATAAAGATCTCTGACGCTATCTCTTGCTGGCAAACGTTACTGCTGACATTTTCTGTGAAGCAGGGTTCGGCAAGATCGAGATGAACCACTTGTACATTAAAGGCCATGTATTGTTCCATTGGGAAGCAGAGGCCTTTAGTAACTGCTTGGAGAAGGCCCAAGCTGTAACCCTAGCAACAGAGGTGAGATCTGTGCAATCAAAGGTGCTATTACAAATGTGTCATCATTAAATGGAAGGTGTTTTTAGAGAGGTTGATAGTCTGATAATCCTATAATAACTGCAGAATGAAAATTACATTCTTCAAACTTTTCAGAACTGTTGTTATTGTGCAGATCAGACTCTCCCAAAGGCTGCTATACTCTTATAAAAATTCTTCTGCTGGGATACAGTTTGCCAGGTACCAGCTGCACTCTGGTACTTATCCCAGTTGACCACACTTTGTGTGCAAACCTAGGGAGCACAGGTCTATGGTTTATTTGACTATGGCGACAATCATATCAACAACTTTATATAGCGCCTTTAACGTAGTAAAACGTCCCAAGGTGCTACACTGGAGCGTAATCAGACAAAAATTGACACCAAACCAAAGAAGTGATCAAATGCTTGGCCAGAGAGTTAGGTTTTAAGGAGCATCTTAAAGGAGGACAGGTGGAGAGGTGGGATAACGTGGACAAAAAAGCTGAATTCCAGAGGTTAGGTGAGAGTGACTGCCCTTGACATCAAGGCAGCATTTGACCGAGTGTGGCATCAAAGAGCCCTAGTAAAATTGAAGTCAATGGGAATCAGTGGGAAAACTCTCCACTGGCTGGAGTCATACCTAGCACAAAAGAAGATGGTTGTGGTTGTTGGAGGTCAATCATCTCAGCCCCAGGACATCGCTGCAGGATTTCCTCAGGGCAGTGTCCTAGGCCCAACCATCTTCAATTGCATCATCAATGACCTTCCCTCCATCATAAGGTCAGAAGTGGGGATATTCGCTGATGATTGCACAGTGTTCAGTTCCATTCGCAACTCCTCAGATAATGAAGCAGTGCATGCCCTCATGCAATAAGACCTGGACAACATTCAGGCTTGGGTTGGCAAGTGGCTAGTAACATTCGCGCCGCACAAGTGCCAGGCAATGACCATCTCCAACAAGAGAGAGTCAAACCACCTCCCCTTGACATTCAATGGCATTACCAATCCCGAATCCCCCACCATCAACATCCTGGGGGGGTCACCATTGACCCGAAACTTAACTGGGCCAGCCACATAAATACTGTGGCTACAAGAGCATGTCAGAGGCTGGGTGTTCTGCGGCGAGTGACTCACCTCCTGACTCCCCAAAGCCTTTCCACCATCTGCAAGGCACAAGTTAGGAATGTGATGGAATACTCTCCACTTGCCTAGATGAACACTCAAGAAGCTCGACACCATCCAAGACAAAGCAACCCACTTGATTGGCACCCCATCCACCACCTTAAGCATTCACTCCCTCCACCACCGGCGCACCGTGGCTGCAGTGTGTACCATCTACAAGATGCACTGCAGCAACTCGTCAAGGCTTCTTCGGCAGCACCTCCCAAACCCGCGACCTCTACCGCCTGGAAGGACAAGGCAGAGGTGCATGGGAACACCATCATCTCCAAGTTCCCCTCCAAGTCATACAGCATCCTGACTTGGAAATATATCGCCATTCCTTCATCATCGCTGGGTCAAAATCCTGAAACTCCCTACCTAACAACACTGTGGGAGCACCTTCACCACACAGACTGCAGTAGGCGGCTCATCACCTCCTTCTCAAGGGCAATTAGGGATGGGCAATAAATGCTGCCCTTTTCAGCGATACCCATATCCCATAACTGAATAAAAAACAAATAAATAAATAAAGTTGGGAGTAAAGGCTTGCTGTGGCAGTGAAGGTACTGCCTTGTACGTCAGCATGGTTCTCGGCAGACAAAGCAAAACCGTGGGTGAAACTCGCTCTCAAGAATCTGCAGCGGGAGCTCCCCTAGAGCGAATGCCAGCGGAGTCTGACCAAAGTTTATCTGCCAGCTGTTCCCTACGCAACTTAGCCTCATGTGAAAAACAGAGCCATCAAAAAAAAACTGCCAAGAGACAAAATTGATGTCAAAAGGCATTTTACCTTAACAAAACAAATCAGAAATGAGTGATTCATCTATAACGATATAATCCGAGTGACAAACTGGAAGAAACTGCAATCTATCAGAGTTTACAAGTGCAGATCAGCAACCAGCTAGCCGCTAAACAAGTAAGCTATCTGCAATATGATCCCCAGCCAGCTCCTCCCCGAGCAAATGAATCTTGCCGCAAGCACTCGATGTTGTAATTAGGAATTTATACAATGTGGGCCGTGGCTCTGTCGATTGCACCCTTGCCTCTCAGTCATGAAGGTTGTGGGTTCAAGCCCTCACTCCAGAGACTTGAGCAGAAAATCTCAGCTAATACTCCACTGTAGTACTGAGGGAGTGCTGCACTGGCAGAGGTGCTGCCATTTGGATGAGATGTTAAACCAAGATGTCTGCTCTCTCAGGTGGATTTAAAAGATTCCATGGCTCTATTCAAAGAAGAGCAGGGGTGTTCTTCCCAGAGGCCTGGGCCAATATTTATCCCTCAACCAACATCCCTAAAAATATTATCTTTTCATTTATCTCATTGCTGTTTGTGGGACCTTGCTGTGTGCAAATTAGCTGTCGCGTTTCCTACATTACAACAAATACTACACTTCAAAAGTACTTAATTGGCTGTAAAGCACTTTGGGACGTCCTGAGGCCGTGAAAGGCGCTATATAAACGCAAGTTCTTTCTTTCTATCTGGTTCTGTCTGTGAAGCAGCTGCTGTGGTGATCTTGCATTGGCATGTGTTTAGTTAGGGTGGTGGGAGAGTGGGTGCCCATGCGCTGGCTCCAACACATCTAGACTCCTGAGCACTGTTCTTACACCGCGACAATCGCCTCCCTCATCCCACCGGCAGAATAGTGGACCCCCCCCCCCCCCACCCACCAGCCCCCCTCCCACCCAGACCTACAATCCTGGCAGCAGGGTAAGGGTTTTGGTTTTAGCGGAGTGCTGGCGCCCAGATGTTGGTCTCCGGTAATCCGGACCAAGCACTCACCAACGCAAATTGCCTTTACATTGCGGGCGGATTCCACAAGCTCTGGCAGCAGCTGAGAAACTATCCGTGCCCAACCTAGCACAAGTGCCGTTGTCTAAGGCTGGAGCAGGGCACAGCTAAGGGGCTGTCACACTATAGAAGTGCAAATGATGGCACTCGGCACCTCTATATTTTACGTACCAGCTCAGCACACTTACAGAGACCAGGACAGTGGATGTTAAAGGGTGGGGGTGGGAAGCATCAAGATCACTCTTCTGAAACAGGAGCGAATCCAGTATTGTGTGGACGTGCCCATTCACTGCAGAGTGAGATCAGTAGCAGTGCGAGAGAGCGATAAGCTTATGTGAGCAGTTTCTGCAATTCCCCCTTTGCCACTTCACCAGTCTGGCCATTGAACTTCCCAGTTGGGTTTTTACAGCAATTCAGCAGCTTATATAGTCATTTTTTTTTTTTACCTGGTGCCAGCCCGCGAATACCAGATTTATTGAATTCAGTTTCACAAATCGCCATGGTGGGAGTTGAGCTCACAACCTGTCCAGTACCGCAGTCACAAGGCAAACCTAGCTTGGCTTTGTGCTGAATTATCGGATCTGAGGCCAGGTGGTGGTGGCAACGCTACACTGAGCCTCAGCAACCTTAGACTAGAGACCAGAACAACATCAGCCAGGCTGCCCGCTCCTGATCATTATCTGGAGGAAAGTGCGTGTGTGTGTGTGGATGTTGAGTGAGTACTAGGGGATGCTCCCATGATAGGACTGCCGTCCATCACTCACTGTTTAAGCTGAAACATGAAGCGTGGCTAGTTGGACAAGGTAGCAAAGGCCGTTGGTGTCAGTGAAAGTGTATCCAGTCAGAAACTAAGAGCATTCAGGAGAGGAGGGAAGAATGACATGTTCGCTGCAGTGACTGTACAAGTGGAATATTTTTGCTGCTGTGTGTTATTTCTCTTTTATTGTTTTGAGGAGGGGGGAAGTTGTCAAGGTAACCGCATGTAATATCTGCGGACATAAAAGTATCTTGAGGCAAAATCGCATTAAAAAAAATTGACATCTAGAATCTTGTTATTCCCCAAACATAGCAAACAAATGTTCGACACCATCTCCTCAAATCTCTCCCAATCTTTTCTTTCATCTCTTAGATTAAACAGGGGGCCTTGGCTCCGCGTGCTTTCTATTCTAATGTTCCCAGCAGAGCTCTCTGTTACCAGAGTTCCTGTAGCGTTACTGTTGTACAGAGATTCAGTGAAGGATGCGGACTGGCAGCAGGACAGAGCTGAGAGTCAGGGTTTCGTACATTTGAAGTACTCGTCGCTCAGGGCTGGAATACCTGGGAGAGAAGTGGCGGGACATGAAACAGTAGAGTTAAAAAAGGAAAAGACAAAAAATGCAGGAGAAGCACAGCAGACAGATCACCACCTGAGAGGGAAAATACAGGTTAACATTACAAGTGTGCTTTCTGTATTTACCATGGAAACAGGCCTTACCATTGATTAGTGCTTGCCCAGTTAATTAGAGAGTAGAGACATACCTAAAAGTAAAAGGGTTAATGCCTCTGTTTACATATCTGACAAAGGAATTGTATACAAATATATTAAGTTAATAATTGCTAATACAAAAGACAAAATACCGCGGGTGCTGGAAATCTGAAATATAAACAGAAAATGCTGGAAATACTCAGTAAGTCAGGCAGCATCTGTGGAGAGAGAAACAGAGTTAACGTTTCAGTTCTGACGAAAGGTCACAGACCTGAAACAGTATCTCAAGGCAAAATCTCATTAAAAAAATGTTTTCTGTTTATATTTATATTAATAATTGCTCTTTGTAAATGCAGAATTGTTAGTGACAGGATAGGCCATTAGGTTCACCGAGTGCTTTCCAGAGGTCTACCCCAACTACCCAACCTTCTCACCATGTCCCACAGCCAACTTCTCTCTCCAGAAACACACCCAATTGCATTTTAAACCCATTTGTGCTGTCAGTTTCAAAAATGTTCCCTGTTCAAGTCCGCACAAGTCTAATACCCTGTAGGTGAAAAACATTCACTTGACTTCCCTTCTTACTTCCAAAGTTAGATTTTAACTTGGGTTACACTAGGCCCCTTGACCACAACTTGACTGTAGGGAGCCAGAAACTTCTTAAGGAGTCATTCCGTCTTGGCCTCCCACTTCTCTCCCCTTCCCCCACTCTACCCCTGTTCACTTCCCGGACCTTCTGCCAAAAGTGATGTTGGGGGATTAAAAATGCTGGAAATACTCAGCAGGTCAGGCATCTGTGGAGTGAGAAACAGAGTTAACGTTTCAGGTTGAAGACCTTTCGTCAGAACTTGAAGAAGATCTGCTCTTCTCTCCGACGGGATTTCCTTTTGTCTCTTTCCAGCATCCACAGTATTTCGCTTTTGTAGTGATGTTAGGGAAAATGACAATAAATGTAGGCCAACATATTATAATTACACACAAATGACAGCAGTGCTTCAAGTTATATATTCCGTATAATTTGCGCCTTAACCCCGCTGGGTGGAAGGGATGCCATTTTGTGCATAAGTTTCAGCTTTGTGCCAACTGAAAAAGTAACAACAGTGCCAGTGTCAAGTTCTGATTTGATGCCCCAACTGGTGTCACCTCTGAAGTTGGCTCAGAACTGGAATGAAACTTGGGGCTTTCCAGTCTATGTGGCTCAGTGCTGCTCGAGGCAGTGCCTTCAGTCACTGGGCTATCAGGAGAGCTTACTTTAGAAATGCATCACGCTGTGACTGAAAGCGGCTCGCTTTGTAAGTAAGTAGTCATCCAGACACTAGAGCAGGGAACTGGGACATTCAGCAACAACCAGGTTGGGATTGAACAACTTGTAAGAACCGTAGAATGACACAGAATGTACAGCAAAGAAACAGGCCATTTGGCCCAACTGGTCTATGCCGGTGTTTATGCTCCACACAAGCCTCCTCCTACTTCATCTAATCTCATCAGCATATCCTGCTGCTCCTTTCTCCCTCATGTACCTATCTAGCTTCCGCTTAAATGCATCTATGCTGTTCGCCTTAACTACCCCTTGTGGTAGCGAGTTCCACATTCTCACCACTCTCTGGGTAAAGTTATCCCCGGTGTCCTGGCCAATATTTATCCCTCAATTAACATCACTAAAACCGATTACCTGGTTATTATCATATTGCTGTTTGTGGGAGCTTGCTGTGTGCAAATGGGCTGCCACGATTCCTACTTTACAACAGTGACTACACTTCAAAAAGTACTTCATTGGCTGTAAAGCGCTTTGGAACGTCCAGTGGTCGTGAAAGGCGCTATATCAATGCAAGACTTTCTTTTTCTTTTTAAAGAAGTTTCTCCTGAATTCCCTATTGGATTTATTAGTGCCTATCTTATATTTATGACCTCTAGTTTTGGTCTTCCCCACAAGTGGAAACATTTTCTCTGCATCTACCCTATCAAACCCCTTCATAATTTTAAAGACCTCTATTAGGTCACTCCCTCAACCAAGGACAATATCTGCATATAAATAGCCCCTGACATCCAGCGTTGCTATGGGCAGCTGAGGGGGGGGGGGGTGGGGGCCAACAGAAGGGAATTGAATCAAATACAGGGTGATTGAATGAGCTCTCCAGCCCTGTGGTTTGAAATATATTTAACGATTCTCGCCCTTTTCAGCTGCCGTAGAGGCCTACTTTAGTCAAGATGCACCTCAACTGACCAGGGAGCCCACCTGAAAGAGGCAGTGAAAACTCAGCCAGGCTTAGGATCCTTGCGGTGGGCCGAAGTTCCGCCCCAGCAAAGGTGCACCGATATTCCGCAAAAGTGGAAAATCCTGGCCTCGTGTGTCCATTCTATTTGAACAATTCACCGTAGTTTCAGCTTGGCTCAATGAGTAGCCCTCTCACCTCTGGGCCAGAAGGTCATGGGTTCACGTCCCAACCTGGGACTTGAGCACATTAATCTGGGCTGACACATCAGTGCGATACTGAGGGAGTATAAGACGTTGAACCGAGGCTGCACGGATGTCTCTATTCACAGAAGAACAGGGAGCTCTCCCAGTGTCCTGGCTAACATTCCTCCCTCAAACAACACCACCAAAAAGCAGATTAACTGGTCATTCATCTTGTTTGTGTGCAAACTATCTGCTGCATTTACCTACAAATTTTGTCTATTATACATCACAGCAGAAATGTGAGATCAGATACAAAGTGCATTCTAGGCTGCAAATATGAAAAATATTCTGTGTTGAAAACTGTACTTAAAATGAGAATTTAAGTTAAAGCTATTTATTTTAATAGGAATCAATACAACATGTATACATAATACTGGCAATTCAGCGTCTGCTTCTTAGCTCGTATTCTCTTAAGTAAAATAAACAATTACATTTAATATTCCATGCTTCCTGCAACCGTAATCATATCTGTTTCCAGTTTATCAAATTGGATATCAGTATTATCCATGAGACTAAGTCATTATTATGCTTGGTGATGTGGGACTAGAGAGCTGCTTACACAATATGTATTCCACTAAAGTATTGCATTTACTCCTAAAGCCGGATAAATTCATGGTGATTTCATATCCTGGGAGATTAACCCTGCACATGTGCTGTAGCTCGCTTTGGCTGAGTTGGTAGGTTCTTGTCACACTGCTGATTGACCTCAGTGTGAGTGACACAGTGCTCTGTGCTTGTGTCCTTCAGCCTGTGTACAGAGAGCACCATTCTTTCTCCTACCAATTGTTAGTGCTACAGGAGCTTTATCTGAGTGTGAAAAAAGCCTTGGCAGAACAAGTTGATAGACTCTTTGAACATAGAATTTACAGCTGAGAAACGATCCAACAGGTCTGTTCCAGTGTTGATGCTCCACACAAGCCTCCTCCCCACCCTGCTTCATCTCACCCTATGGGAAAGAGCAGGGTACTGGGATTAATTGGATAGCTCTACCAAAGAGCCGGCACAGGCACAATGGACTGAATGGCCTCCTTCTGTGCTGTATCATTCTATGGTTCTATATCCTTCTGTTCCTTTCTCCCCCATGTATTTAGCTTCCCCTAAGATGCATCTATGCTATTCGCCTCATCTATTCCATATAGTCCCACATTCTAACAACTCTCTGGGTAAAGAAGTTTCTCCTGAATTCCTGGATTTATTCGTGACTATCTTATATTTATGTCCCCTAGTTTTGGAAACAAATAGAAACATGTGCCTTTGTGCCTGGCAGTTGTAAACTCGTAGGCCGCGATTTAGCTTACCTCGCCGGGTCCATGGTGGGCGATGTCGGTGGCAGGTCGCAACCCCGCTGCTGGCTCCATCCCGCTGTTGAAAATGAATTTCCCTTGATGGGGCTTGTTAAGCCCGCCCAGTGCATTTCCCAGCCCAATTAGAGGAAGCCGGTCTGGTGACGTCATTTGATGACGCATCATCAGCCGGTTTCCTTAAAGGGGCCATGTCCAAATTTAGTTTGACGTTTGTGCTGTCAGTGTTCTACAGCATTGAGGTGCTGCAAACACTGACAAGCACTGCACAGAGGTGCAGGGCTGCACCCAGGTTCTCCGATCACAGCACGCAGGGAGGTCCTCTTCCCTTCCCATGGGCGGAAGAGGCTCCCCAGGAGATCAACACAGCCTGGTTGTACATTGCAGAGGAGGGCACAAGCAGGGATGTGGTCAGGAGGACCTGGGTGCAGTGCCGCAAACGTTTCAATGATCTCAGTAGATCACGAAACGTTAGTACAAAGCCACACTCAACCTCATCCTGTTGTGCCTCTCATCACATCCCCATCACTCTGCCTTCCCTACCCTGCACAACATTACTCACACCAACTTACCTTGCACCTCCAACCATCTCTCTCTATCTACATTAGCAAATCCCCATCTCACTAGCCACCCCTCACACTCACCCTCATCCTAGTGCAATCATACCAACTAACAATACACAAGGGTAGCCACTTGGGTGTTTTAGCCAATGTTCATGTAAAGTTTCTGTTAATATGGTGTCAAACATTGAAAGCTTTATTTTCAACACTTTGTGTTCTTGGACAGATTTGTGTGCACCTTTGGAAGTGGATAGTGAGTTGCTATGAATGGTGAGACATAACGGTACCCCCCGCAATGGTGATGAGTGTGAAAGGAATGGCTTGGGCATTATAGGGATGCTTTGCGGTGTTGGTGTGGGGTGGTGCCAACCTAGCGCATCATGTGGCAGCCAGGTTGTACAGCGTCAAGTGAAGTAAATCTGGCCATGGTGAGGCCATCCCTGGCCTCCCGGGCAGCAATGTGGTCGGGTGCTTATGCCCTCTGTCCTGTGCAGCATCAGGTGATTGCGGAGAAGGTTGGTGGTGTTGTTGTTGGTGCTGCTGGTGTGCCTGGTGTTGTTGGTGTTGGGGCTGGTCGTGGTGGGATTCTGAGGACCAAGGTGAGAGGGTATAAAGGGCACCCATGCTGATGGAATAGATGGCAGATGAAGTAGAGATGACAGAAGCGATCTGTCAATGGTGAGGGAGATAATGAGGTCAGAGTGGATGAAAACTTGTGTAAAGACTTGCAGCATGGTGAATCTGTTGTGGAAATGCAGCGAGGAAGAGTTTGTGGCTGAGGGAAGATATCTCTGTAAGGTGGGAGCTTTTACTGTACACTTGAAGCTGTCAACTCAACAGCTGATTCAATGGCCATGGAACTCCCGCGGACCCCGTGGGTGAGCTGTCAAATGCAGAAGGTAAGCTGAAATTTTTGACAGATGAATTGTCATCATTTGACAGCTCTGTGAAGCTGTCAAACAGTGACATTCTCTGCAGTTTGATGAAGTCTTGCATACAAGACCCTATCAAACTTCTTTCTTTTACAGAAATGAGATGGTAGTTGCATCTGAGAATGCAACGGTCACCTGTCATTCCCAATGCGGAGGTCCGAGAGTCTCTGCATACAAACCGACTGAAGCTGCAGGAAGAAACAAAGGTAAGTACACTTTTAATAACACTTTGCACTTACCTCAGATACTCACCTCTACACTCTTGCACCCATCACTTACCTTCACACCACACTTTTGCAACCCCCCCGACCCCCGCAGACCCCCTACTCACCTCGCTGAGCTGGCGGGTTTTGGAGCCTTCGGGAAGCCCGCACTTGTGAGGGCAAAAAGGGGTTAATCCTATTTTCTGCCTGTTAACTACCTGTTAACAGGCAGTTAATAGGCTTTAATCCCTTCCCGCCTCCAAGGAGACGGGACCCGGTGCGGGACGGCTACCCGCCTCCTGGGAAGATGGCATGGAGGCGGGTTGGGCACCCGCCCCCAAATTCTGCCATTTTCCCGGCAGTCCCGCCTCCATACCCGCCTCCCCAGGGCTGGCAAAATCGCCCCCTTGGTCTCTGTCTTTGCCTCTGTGAAGTGCTTGAGGATATTTTCCTACATCAAAGGCCCGATATAAATGCAAACTGCTGTTGTTTGTTAAAGTGCTGGTCTATTAATTTGCTTGTACTGATGTAGCCTGCAATAAATTCCAATGATTGTAACAATTTGTACCTGTCTTGTGTGGGAGGGTATCTGAGAGGCAACATCTGTGCTGCTTGCTCTTCCCCACTGCTCATCACCCTAAGGGACTCGAATCTACCAGTTATTAATCAGTGACAATATCATACAATTTAGTTTAATACATTCAGACGTAAAGATAGCAGGAAGACTCACTATAGGTAGTAACTCTCTCATTTGTACTCATCTTCAAAATTCAGCATCTACAAATTTCTGAATATTATATATATATAGCATAACTAGAGGCCATCAATATAAGATAGTCACCAAGAAATCCAACAGGGAATTCAGAATAAACTTCTTTACCCAAAGAGTGGTGAGAATGTGGAACTCGCTACCACAGGGAGTGGTTGAAGTGAATAGTATAGATGCATTTAAGGGGAGGCTAGACAAGCATACGAGGGAGAAGGGAATAGAGGGTTATGCTGATAGATTTAGATGAGGAAAGACGGGAGGAGGCTCGAGTGGAGCATAAACACTGGCATGGACTGGCTGGGCCGAATGGCCTGTTTCTGTGCCGTTTATCCTATGTAATCCTATGTAATATATAACTCACATTGACTTGCATTGGAAGATTTTACATTGCTCTGCCTATCACTGGATGTAATTTTGATCCTAAAGGGTGTGAGAAGGTGCCTTGTGTATTTGACCCTCCTATTTTACTCTGAGCTGAGCTTCTGACCACATATCCTCTCCATCACCAAGAATGGCTACTTGCACCTCTGTAACATCGCCCGTCTCCGCCCCTGCTTCGGCTTATCTGTGGATGAAATCCTCATCCATGCTTCTAGACTTGACTATTCCAAAGCTCTCCTGGCCGGCCTCCCATCTTCCACCCTACATAAACTTGGGCTCATCCAAAACTCTGCTGCCCGTATCCTGTCCTGTTGCACCAAGTCCTGTTCACCCATCACCCCTGTGCTCACTCACCTACATTGGCTCCCAGTCTTGCAACGCCTCAATTTTAAAATTCTCATCCTTGTTTTCAAATCCTTCCATGGCCCCACCCCTCCCTATCTCTGTAACCTCCTCCAGCCCTACAACCCTCCTTCAATACTGCGCTCCTCCAATTCTAGCCTCTTGCGCATCCCCAATTTTCATCGTTCCACCATTGGCGGTCATGCCTTCAGCTGCTTACACCCTAAGCTCTGGAATTCCCTCCCTAAACCTCTCCACCTCTCTACCTCACTGTCCTCCTTTAAGATGTTCCTTTAAACCATCCTCTTAGACCAAGCTTTTGGCCACCTGTCCTAATAACTACTATATGGCTCGGTGTCAAATTCTGTTTGATAACACTCCTGTGAAGCATCTTGGGACGTTTTGCTACGTCAAAGGTGCTATAAGTCCCACTCCAGAGACTTGAGCACAAAAATGTAGATTGACACACTAATGTAGTTCTGAGGGAGTGCTGCACTGTTGGAGGTGCCGTCTTTCAGATGAGCTGTTAAACCGAGGTCGCATCTGCCCTCTCAGGTGGACGTAAAAGATCCCATGGCACTATTTCGAAGAAGAACAGGGGAGTTATCTCTGGTGTCCTGGCCAACTCGCCTAGCAGACATGCACAAAAAAAGCTTCCTGAGTTTTTTTTCCCTCAGCCAACACCTAAAACAGATTATCTGGTCATTATCACATTGCTGTTTGTGGGATCTTGCTGTGCACAAATTGGCTGCCGCGTTTCCCACATTACAACAGTGACTACACTTCAAAAAGTACTTCATCGGCTGTAAAGCGCTTTGGGACATCCTGAGGTCATGAAAGGCGCTATAGAAATGCAAGTCTTTCTTTTCTTTCTTGTTCTGGATTCCCCCACCAGAGGAATTTGTTTCTTTCCAGTCTGCACAATTCAACAAATTCAATAGGAGTTTCGAAATAAACAGGATAATGACTTCAATACAATGTGCACAGTGCGAGGTACCAAACCCTTGCCCCTGCACCAAACAAGACCAACTCACCCAGCAGACATGCACAAAAGCTTCCTGTGTGGGGTTTTTTTTTCTGTTGCCTGAAGAATAATTGGAAAATAAAAGCAAGCATCCAGCTGGATTATCATTCCCCATAAGCAAACAGGCATCATAGGGTTTAAAACATAAACTGAGTTTATCTGATACAGAACTCTCACAACAGGAAGTCCGCCTGGCTGCGGGTCACTTAGAAGTATTTCATTGCTTACTTGCTGTGTAATTAAGTAATGAGAAGTCGCACAACACCAGGTTATAGTCCAACAGATTTATTTTTGTCCACCCCAGTCCAACGCCGGCATCTCCACATCATAATTAAGTAATGATTAAGGAAGGTGCTACACACTACTGAATAATACATGCAATGATTAATATAAGCAAAAAGCAGTGTACCACCTAACTGACTGTAAATGCATTATATTAAATAACATCAATTTTATCATTATGTTTCAGAAAGCATCCAGCACAGTCCCTCCACGTCCCCATTTCAGGTGATTAGCTTTTAAAACCAATTTACTTACATTTTTCATAACGAATTATCCAGAGATTTCAGTTTTATACCTGTGTAAAGCACAGTAAAATATCTGGTCACTGGCACTGAATATTGGCAAAGCTATTTTTCTCATTTGCATTGTTATAATGGTGTTGCTATGGGAGCAGTACCAAACTCCAGGTGCATTGAACGCCAGGGAAGCCGTGGCATCGCCAAGAATTAAACATTAATCTCTGCTGTGAGGAATCGGGGAGAAAAATTGTGTGATTTGTTTTCATTTTCTTTCAACACTTTTGTCTATTAATAGATTATTATAACAGCACCTCCGACAGGGCAGCACTCCCTCAGTACTACACTGGAGTGTCAGCCTGGGTTATGTGCTCAAGTCTCTGGAGTGGGACGTAAACCCACGGCCTACTGACTCAGAGGCAAGAGTGCTACCCACTGAACCACAGCTACCCACTGAAGCCGTGACAGTCTGTAACTAGTCAGTTAGACAAATCTTGATGTGATTGGATTTTTTTTTAAAGTTGGGAACCCGAGGTGACGAAGTAAGACTCGCATAGCAGGACATCACCAAGGGCAGATGATTAAGAAAGGGAAGATAGATTATGAAAGTAAATTAGCAAAAAATATAAAAACAGATAGTAAGAGTTTTTATAGTTATATAAAAAGAAAAAGGGTGGCTAAAGTAAATGTTGGTCCCTTAGAGGATGAGACCGGGAAATTAATGGTGGGAAATATGGAGATGGCAAATACACTGAATGAATATTTTGTATCAGTCTTTACAGTAGAGGACACTAAGAATATCCCAACACTGGACAAACAGGGGCTATAGGGGGAGAGGAGCTAAACACGATCAAAATCACTAAGGAAGTGGTACTCGGTAAAATAATGGGACTCAAGGCGGATAAATCACCTGGACCTGATGGCTTACATCCTAGGGTCTTGAGGGAAGTGGCGGTAGGGATTGTGGATGCATTGGTAATAATTTTCCAAAACTCCCTGGACTCAGCAAAGATCCCGGCAGACTGGAAAACTGCTAATATAACACCCTTATTTAAAAAGGGCAGTAGACAGAAGGCTGGAAATTATAGACCGGTTAGCCTAACATCTGTGGTAGGTAAAATTTTGGGGTCCATTATTAAGGAGACAGTAACAGGACATTTGGATAATCATAACTTAATAGGACAAAGTCAGCATGGTTTTATGAAGGGGAAGTCATGTTTGACAAATTTGCTGGAGTTCTTTGAGGAAGTAACACACAGGGTGGATAAAGGGGAACCAGTGGATGTAGTGTATTTAGACTTCCAAAAGGCATTTGACAAGGTGCCACACAAAAGATTATTGCTTAAGATAAAAAAATCACGGGATTGGGGGTAATATTCTGGCATGGATAGAGGATTGGCTATCTAACAGAAGGCAGAGAGTTGGGATAAATGGTTCATTCTCAGACTGGCAATCAGTAACTAGTGGTGTTCCGCAGGGGTCAGTGCTGGGTCCCCAACTCTTTACAATCTATATTAACGATTTGAGGGGGGGACCAAGTGTAACATATCAAAGTTTGCAGATGATACTAAGATGGGAGGGAAAGTAGTGAGTGAGGAGGACATAAAAAATCTGCAAGGGGACATAGACAGGCTAAGTAAGTGGGCAGAGATTTGGCAGATGGAATACAATACTGGAAAGTGTGAGGTTATGCACTTTGGCAGGAAAAATAGTAGAGCAAGTTATTATCTAAATGGCAAGAAACTGGAAAGTACTGAAGTACAAAGGGATCTGGGGGTCCTGGTGCACGAAACTCAAAAGGTTAGTATGCAGGTGCAGCAAGTGATTAAGAAGGCCACTGGAATGTTGGCTTTCATTGCTAAGGGGATAGAATATAAAAATAGGGAGGTATTGCTTCAGTTGTACAAGGTATTAGTGAGACCGCACCTGGAATACTGCATACAGTTTTGGTGTCCATACTTAAGAAAAGACATACTTGCTCTCGAGTCAGTACAAAGAAGGTTCACTCGGTTAATCCCGGGGATGAGGGGATGGACATATGAGGAGAGGTTGGGTAGATTGGGACTCTACTCATTGGAGTTCAGAAGAATGAGAGGCGATCTTATTGAAACATATAAGATTGTGAAGGGGTTGGATCGGGTGGATGCGGGGAGGATGTTCCCGATGATGGGTGAAACTAGAACTAGGGGGCATAGTCTTAGAATAAGGGGCTGCTCTTTCAAAACTGAGATGAGAAGGAACTATTTCACTCAGAGGGTGGTAGGTCCATGGAATATGCTGCCCCAAAAAGCTGTAGAAGCTACATCATTACATAAATTTAAAACAGAAATAGACAGTTTCCTAGAAGTAAAGGGAATTAAGGGTTACGGGGAGCGGGCAGGAATTTGGACATGAGTCTAGGTTCGGATCGGTCATGGCCCTGTGGGTAGCGTAGCGGGCCCAGGGGCCGTGTAGCCTGATTCTGCTCCTATTTCGTGTGTCCAATTCTGTTAGGTTCAGGAGATGGTTCTGTGATAGCAGATTGGCGGTTAGGATCAGATCAGCCATGATCTTATTGAATGGCGGAGCAGGCTCGAGGGGCCAATTGGCCTACTCCTGCTCCTATTTCTTATGTTCTTATGTTCTTATGAGGTAAATCAGGAATTATTGGTAAAGTGAGACCTAGCTTATGTTTTAAAGCCCATAGACTAGGAAGGCTGAGAAGCTCAGAACTTATTGGTTTTCCTGGAGTTGGAGTAGGAGATAGAGCAATGAACAGAGTGAGGATGCTGGGTGGAGGTAGGCCTCGTTAAATCATGTGGTACAGTATCACTACATATTAAAGCATGGTGACAGGAGCCAATCATCCATTGGACCAGTTTAGTTGCAGGGTTTTTAACAGAAGAATGTGGTAAGAAATCATTAAACGTCTATCACATAAGGACAAGTGCATCAGAGAGCATAATCCAAGACAAGAATACATGTAAGGACTGGTTCACCATCAGATGCTCGCAGTGAGTAGCAGTGTTCACAGGGAGCGCTGGTTGGGAAGTCCGTGATTCTTCATCGCATTAAATTAACGATTTCCCGACTAACCCCCTCGCTGGGAACGCCCGATTGAGGAAACAACCCGATACTCTCAGCCCCTCGATGTGTCGCTAACTGAAACCCACTCCACATATGCACCACCGCCCGGTGCGTTGCTGAGATGTCCATTCCAGAAGGTCTCAGAGTCAATCCTTGGGGGTTAAAGTGGGCCAGAACACTCTGGAATGGGACACTGGTTCTCGACACACTGGCAGAAGGTAGACAGCTGGCGAGAAGCACACCAAGAAGTACAGAAAATATCTCATGTTATCCAGATGTTCAGGCAGAATTACCAGATTATGATTTGATCATTACACTATTGCAGCTCCCGCATACATATTATTCTGAGTACATTTCGCCCTGCAGTGTAGCATGTGGTGTAGCTGAGAATATCCTTTAGCATCTGGTCTCAATAAATTAACAGTTTACCTCAGGGAAGCACAAAGAAGTGTAAAATATTCTGATTTTAATATCAAATAATAGAAAATTAACATGGACATCCGTCACCTAACTTGTTTGTGTTATTCTATCTCTTGTTCCTCGGTCTTTCCTGGGTCTCCTTGTTATTTTTTTCATCCATGATCTTTCACTCAGCGAGATCTTGGCCACTATCGGTTTTAGAGTAAGTTTGTTTTCCAATCCCCTCCATGCCGCTCCCTGCCACGTGTTCTCCTACACTCTCCGGCATCTTTGAGTTCAGACGTGGCTCAGTTGGTAGCACTCTCGCCTCTGAGTCAGTAGGTTCGATTCCCTCTCCAGGGACTTGAGCATAAAATCTAGGCTGGCACTCCAGTGCAGTACTGAGGGAGTGTTGCACTGTTGGAGGTGCCGCCTTTTGGATCAGACATTAAACCGAGGCCCCGTCTGACTTCTCTGGTGGATTTAAAAGATCCCACGGCACTATTTTAAAGAAGAGTTGTGGAATTTTCCTCGGTGTCCTGGCCAATATTTATCCCTCAACCAACATCACTAAAAAACAAATTATCTGGTCATTGCTGTTTGTTCAGGCAGCATTACCAGTTTAAACTTAAAATGTAAATAATGGCCAGCACTACTAGGGCAGGGCAAGGTCTTCCCAGCTTCCATAATGATAGTGAAAGACCTCTTAAAACTATATGGCTTACAGTTTTAATCGAGGGCTGCCTCCATGGCTGTAAAACAGCATTGGTACATATTTGATGTTCATGTGAAAAACTGATTCTAATAACACTCAACCAGTGACATAAACAACATGACAGTGCAAAGCTTGTTGTAGGGGAAGCAGGGGGATAAGAAAGAGGAGCGTGGAAATTCATTCGTGACCCTTAGTCATCCCTTGCGACCCATGTGACGGACACAGCTTGCTGCTTTTAGCCATGTTTATGTGTTTGGTGCGACTGAACACCTAAGGTTTATGAATGAAAATTATACACCCAGGATTTGTCCACAGTTGACAGCTCTGGTTAAAGTCTTTAGCAGTCTTGATCACAAAAGCATGCCTTATTAGACAAGAGGCAGGGCTCATTGTATAGCTTCTTTCACCACAAGACTCTACTTAGAATTATAATTACAACAAAGATCTAATTAACTTCATCATCAGCGCAGGATCTAGATGAGATAAGGACTGCAAGGCATTGCTTTCCAATTGCTTTTATGCTTGTATGAGTTGGTAACATAGAAGCAAACCAATTTCAATATCATATTACTAATTGAACATTAAATCAGAGTGCTTTTTTAAATTATTATAAATCATGAACATCAGGCTGTCAGATTGAAGCACTGATGAGAGCTGTCTACGTCTGATAGTTGTTGTTGATGATGAATCTAAACTATCTTAAAAAAAAGTCAGTTACATCATTGTAATAATCTTCTTGAAGTCATCCAACAAGAACTGGCCTCTTCGTAGAATCATAGAATGATACAGCATAGAAGGAGTCCATTTGGCCTATCGTGCCCTGCCAACTCTTTGAAAGAGCTATCCAAGAGCACTCCACCTGCTCTTTCCCCACAGCCCTGCAAATTTTTCCACTTCAAGTATTTAACCAATTCCCTTTGAAAGTTACTATTGAATCTACTTCCACCAGTGCATTCCAGAACATAACAACTCGCTGCATAAAAAATGTTTCCTCATGTCGCCTCTGGTTCTTTTGCCAATCACCTTAAATCTGTGTCCTCTGGTTACCGATCCTTCTGCCACTAGAAACAGTTTTTCCCTATTTACTCTTCATGATTTCCCTATTTACTCTTCATGATAAAAACCCTTCATGATTTTGAACACCTCTATCAAATCTCCCCTCAACTTTCTCTGCTCTAACGAGAACAACCTCAGCCTCTCTAGTCTCTCCATGTAACTGAAGTCTTTCATCCCTGGTACCATAAATCTCCTCTGCACCCTCTCTAAGGCCTTGATCCTTCCTAAAGCATGGTGCCCAAAATTAGACACAATACTCCAGCTGGGGTCTAACCAGTGATTTATAAAGCCTTTAGAATGTAATAAAATAATTGACAAACAGACTGGGCGATGCAATGCAGTACATGTCCACCACTGGGAACATGTTCTGATGAAAGGTCATCGACCTGAAACGTTGACTCTATTTCTCACTGCACAGATGTTGCCTGACCTTCTGCGCGTTTTCTCTTTTTATTCCACCACTGGGATCTGGATTCAAATCCAGCCTCTGTAAAGCATCTTGGGACATTTTCTATGTTGAAGCACCATATTAATGCCACAGATACAAGATTAAATGTAATGATTTCGAACAGAGGGCAGGAGAAACATCTTCACACAGAGAGTTGTGAGACTGTGGAATTCACTTCCAGAGATAGTGGTTGAGGCAGAAACTATGTCAACCTTCAAGTTAAATTGAATAGGTTGATGAAGGAAAAGGGGATAAAGGGATGTGGGAACAAGGTGGGTAAATGTGATTAGAACTATTTGTTCATGTGGAGGGTAAACACCAACACAGACTTGTTTCCCTGTTGTAACTTCTAAGTAGTTCCAAGAGCTGTTATGGTGTTGGAGAAGTTCAAGGAATTCCTTGAAATGTTTGAACATATCCTCAATAATCCACTCCATTAATCAACTGGGACTGGAACGACACTGTTGAATCTGAAGACTCCAAAAATTCTCTGCCTGAATCAAGTTTGGCTCCACCTAAGCACTGAAAAGAAAGAAAGACTCGCATTTATAAAAGCGCCTTTTACAACTTCAGGATGTCCCAAAGTGCTTTACAGCTAAAGAAGTACTGTTGTAATGAAGTCACTTGTAAT
Organism: Squalus acanthias; assembly: GCA_030390025.1. NCBI lineage: Eukaryota > Metazoa > Chordata > Chondrichthyes > Squaliformes > Squalidae > Squalus > Squalus acanthias. The sequence continues at coordinate 60,857,608 of CM059440.1, read as the reverse complement.
TGTAGGAAAAGCGGCAGCCAATTTGAGCACAGCAAGGTCCCACAAACAGCAATGCGATAATGACCAGATAATCTGGTTTTCTTTTTGTGATTTTGGTTGAGGGATAAATATTGGCCACTCTGCTCACTGCTTCCTCTTTCCCACCTTCTCTCTCACTGTTATTAATCTGGGGGCTGTTGCACTGTGTCCGTCATTAGGTTACTTCCCAAATAAAAAATAGGGGAAGGTTTAGATTTATGACCCCAGGTGATGGTTAGTATTACATGACTCCACACACCACAAAGGGTGTATTTATTTTTGCTGTTGTTAATAGTATCTTAGTATAAATGCTCTATTAAGTTCTCTTTCCATTGTAATTGGTTTTCAACATGCAGCAATAGATAATATTACCAATGATCAAGGTTCTACATGAAAATAAAAAGGTCTTTCGATCTTTTGATCATTTATATAGTGCCTTGCATGATCTGAGGATGTCCCAAAGCGCTTTACAACCAATGAAGTAATTTTGAAGTATAATCACTGTTTTAATGTAGGGAAATGAGGCAGCCAATATGCACATAGCACGGTCCCACAAACAGCAATGAGATAAATGACCAGATACTCTGGGGGAAAAATTAGGTCGCGCCCCATTTGGGGCGCAAATATCATCTGGACGCAAATATTAGCGCCTGGCGCTAATTATCGCCACTGACTGGAAACTTCACTTTTACCGCCCCGGGAGGTGAGTGGAGCGCTAAATCAGGCGCTGCACACCTGTCTTAAGGCGCAAAGGCCGAGGAGTGAGGCGCTAACTCAGAGCGCTGGCGAAGCTCATGTAATGTCAGTCAGCAATGGAACACACACACAATGGCACGGGCCAGTTCTTAAAGGGGATGGTTAATCTTGCTTTCCATCCACATCCTGTTCATTGCAGCCTTGAATCTCGGCCTGGAGAGACTTGCACATCAAATGTGCTGGAAAGAACAATGGAGAGTACCAGGCAAAGAGCTCAGAGTGCAGCTCCCACAGTCTCTGCTAAATCGATACAAGGAATGGCAAATCAAAATGAACCTGCAAAGTGCTGCTCAGTACCCAAAACTCCTTCACACAATGTTGAATCTCTCCAGAAGTCTCTCCCTCTCTCTCTCAGAATGCGTAGTTCAAAAATGCCACCAACAATAAAAGACAGGAAGAGGCCCCCTTTAAATAGCGCCCCCCCCAGCCCCACAGCGATTGATAGCGTTCCAGTCTTCTGGTCGTTGGATGCGCCAGGCGGTAAGGCAGGGGGCGCCACTCAATTTCCGCTCCGGGGCGCCACAAGGGCGTTGCACCATGGAATGACGTCACAATCTGCGCGCGCAGGTGGTCGCAGCGGTAAAGTTTAGCGCCACCGCACAATCTCTAGTTAAGTTCCCGAGCGGCGCAAACATCGCTGCGCCCGGGCGTTAGCGGCTTTGCGCCCCATTAGCGCCCTCTGTCTTTATTTTAGTGACATTCGTTGAAAGATAAATGTTGGCCAGCGGTGCTCCCTGCTTTCAGATGGTCTTGACAAGATATTGCTGCAAAGAGTAGGTTTAACAAAAATGTTAGGAGCCAAATGCCACAGTTATTCAGATGTAAGTAATATCCCACCAACATGCAGGAGAAGTCCATCAAGTTATTGCGTTACTCATATAAGGTACTGTCAGTAATAATAACAGACAAACATTGAACGTGTTTTTATGCCAGTGTGCATCAGTTATTCTAATGTAAGCATTAACACCTTTAAAAGAAAAAGATTAATTCTTCATTTAAAATAGTGGACAGAGGAAACTTGTACGAATGCCTTAAAGCATTGACCTGCAATTATTACCAGCATCAATTGCCTATTGAATTCAGCTAATTTGGCCCAAACTTGGTAATCTCAAAGAAGCCAACGGATGACTGTTGTGGGAAATGGAAAAGTGCAATCCTGGTGCAGTAGGGGATGTTCTTCTGAGGTTGGCACTGAGACACACTGTTGGGGCAGGGACATCTATTTTGCAGCTAACTGCACTGTACCTAATCTAGGAGTGCTTGATCCTGACACTAAATGACCAAAATTGGAAAGTATTCCAATCTCCACAACTGACATCCCTCAACCTGATGAGCACCGAAATCATTAAAAAAGTTGAATCTATTATTTAGTAAAGATAGATCCAAATTTGTTTTTTCTGAAATGCTCTAATGTATAAAAATATTATTTTAAATCAAAATAACTTCAATGGAAACAGGTGTCGTGGCATCAAGGAAAAATCTCTGTGATACTTGGTACGTTAGAAGTCCATCTTAGACAGTTAAGACAGAGAGCCTGAAATTGAAAGTGTTAAATCATGGTGAACCTTTTTTTTAAAATGCAAGATGTGAGTTGAATTTAAAATGAGGGTTCAGAACCACAGGTAAAAGAAAAGAAAACATAAAACAGAAATGCCAGTCAATGCTAGCATCTCGAGAGATGTCACAGAGATTAGCTAGGAATGCAATCAAAGTAAGATTAGCCAGCTCTTGACCTATTCCTCTCAGCAGTTACAAACTGCCTGCTGCTTTCAACTGAGAGGTTTACTGTGGTTAGTTGGGCTTGCTGTGAATTGCAGTTAATTTGAATTACTTACAGAAGAGTCATAAGAACATAAGAATATAAGAAATAGGAGCAGGAGTAGGCCATTCGGCCCTTCGAGCCTGCTCCGCCATTCAATGAGATCATGGCTGATCTTCTGCCTCAACTCCATTCACCGGCCCTATCGCCATATCCCTTGATGTCCTTACTAGTCAGAAATCTATCGACTTCTGTTTTGAATATACCCAATGACTGAGCCTCCACAGCCCTCTGGGGTAGAGAATTCCAAAGATTCACCACCCTCTGTGTGAAGAAATTTCTTCTCATCTCAGTCCTGAATGGCCTCCCCTTTATCTTGAGGCTATGGCCCCTGGTTCTAGACTCCCCAGACAAGGGAAACATTCTCCCAGCATCCACCCTATCAAGCCCTGTAATAATGTTGTATGCTTCAATGAGATCCCCTCTCATTCTTCTGAATTTAAGAGAATACAGGCCTAGTTTACTCAATCTCTTCTCATACGACAGTCCCGCCATCCCAGAAATCAACCTCGTGAACCTTTGTTGCACTCCCTCTATGGCAAGTATATCCTTCCTTAGGTAAGGAGACCAAAATTGTACACAGTACTCCAGGTGTGGTCTCACCAAGGCCCTATATAATTGGAGTAAGACTTCTTTACTCCTGTACTCAAATCCTCTTGTAATGAAGGCCAGCATACCATTTGCCTTCCTAATGGTTTGCTGCACCTGCACATTCACTTTCAGTGACTCATGTACAAGGACACCCAGGTCCCTTTGTGCATCTGCATTTCCCAATCTTTCACCATTTAGGAAATACTCTGCCTTTCTGTTTTTTCTACCAAAGTGGATAACTTCACATTTATCCACATTATATTCCATCTGCCATGTTCTTGCCCACTCACTGAGCCTGTCGAGATCCCCTTGAAGCCTCTTCACATCCTCTTCACAACTGACACTGCCACCTAGCTTTGTATCATCTATACTTCAAACACTCTTTGAGCTGTCCCAGGGACATGAGAGGTGCTTTATAAATGCAAGTTCTTTCTTTCTTCCTTAAGATTTTCTACCTACTGATTAATACTTGAGAATCAGCCAATTATATAATATACTAAAAATGTTATGTCTACATGCACTTCCTGTCTAAAGTTGACAAAAAAGTGTGACAAAAACATGACAACAGCAAGTAAAGTTTTTTTTACACAGTAAGTGCATGCAGGCATAACACTTTTCCCATTGTAAATTTATATTTATAATTGAAACTGCCTATGTAAATTTGTCACACTGTAATTATACACTCCCACCAGTAGTGGCACTGTAGAGCTTCTGTTTTACATCTCCCAGCTCCTCAGCCCGGACTACAGAGAAACTCCAACCAACTTTACCTCTCTGCTTCCCAAATTGCCATGAGTTTGTTATTTTACTATAATACAAAATCAAATAATTTTTAAAAATGGGAACTGAATTAGTTCTGTGCACCCTGGTCCAATTATTCCCTGCCTCTAATTCCACTTCACCTGAAGACTACACTTGGTCCTGTCTCCATCTGTGCAATGATGTAGGAAATTGACTAGTTGATGCCTTTTGTGTCTAGAAATCTATCTATCTCCTTCATAAATATATTCAGTGACTTGGCCTCCACAGCCTTCTGTGGTAGAGAATTCCACAGGTTCACCACCCTCTGAGTGAAGAAATTTCTCCTCATCTCAGTCCTAAATGTCCTACCCCGTATCCTGAGACTGTGACCCCTCGTTCTAGACCCTCCAGCCAGGGGAAACATACTCCCTGCATCCAGTCTGTCTAGCCCTGTCAGAATTTTATACGTTTCAATGAGATCCCCTCTCATTCCTCTAAACTCTAGTGAATATAGGCCTAGTCAACCCAATCTCTCCTCATACGACAGTCCTGCCATCCCAGGAATCAGTCTGGTGAACCTTCGCTGCACTCCCTCTATGGCAAGTATATCCTTTCTTAGGTAAGGAGACCAAAACTGCACACAGTACTCCAGGTGTGGTCTCACCAAGGCCCTGTATAACTGTAGTAAGACATCTTTGCTCCTGTACTCAAATCCTCTTGCAATGAAGGCCAGCATACCATTTGCCTTCCTAACTGCTTGCTGCACCTGCATGTTTGTTTTCAGTGACTGGTGTACAAGGACACCCAGGTCCCTTTGTACATCAGCATTTCCCAATCTATCACTATTTAAATAATATTCTACCTTTCTGTTTTTCCTACCGAAGTGGATAACTTCACATTTATCCACGTTTTACTGCATCTGCCATGTATTTGCCCACTCATTCAACTTGTCTAAATCGCCTCAACGCCTCTGCATCCTCCTCACAACTCACAATCCCACCTAGTTTTGTGTCGTCAGCAAACTTGGAAATATTACATTTGGTTCCCTCTTTGCATCCTTCATGAGAATTTTAAAACTGAGGCGTTGTCGGACCATGAGCCTATGCAGGTCAGTGAGCACAGGGATGATGAGTGAACGACACTTGGTGCAAGTTAGGATATGGGCAGCCAAGTTTTGAATATGCTCAAGTTTGCGGTGGGTGGAAGGTGGGAGGCCGGCCAGGAGAGCATTGAAATAGTCGAGTCTAGAGGTAACAAGGCATGGATGAGGGTTTCAGCAGCAGATGAGCTGAGGCAGAGGCAGAGATGAGCAATGTTACGGAGGTGGAAGTCGGTGGTCTTGGTGATGGAGAGGATATGGGGTTGGAAGCGCAGCTCAGGGTCCAATCGGATGCCAAGGTTGCGAACAGTCCGGTTCAGCCTCAAACAGTGGCCAGGGAGAGGGATGGAGTCGGTGGCTATGGAACAGAGTCTGCGGCAGAACATTACAGATTTCTCAAAGCCTAATGCATGTTCCAGCAACCCACAAGTAATTTTGTCAAGTAATGACTTGGGCAAGGTGCAGGAGTGTGGTCAGTGCCCATTGAACTGTATGCTAGGCAGAGTTAGAGCAGGAGGTACGATGTATGTTGGACTTTGGCCAAATGCATGTTTCAGCAACCTGCTAGCAATATCTACAAGTAATGATAAACTCTGCATTTGTTAAGTCATACAAATTGATGCTCTGTGCAGATTTATTGAAGTGATTGTTATTTTATAACCATTAAATAACACTTCAACTTCAAGTTGTTTTCTAATAAACTGTATCCTTGGTTCAATTTGATCCTCTCCCTCACTTGCAGTGTAAGCTTTCGATGAACAATTGAACTTAATCAAAATAAATGCCACAATTTAAATTAAGAACAAAAAACAGAACTTCTATTCAATTCAAGATTGTGATAGATGGAGCAGATTTCCATCTTTCTCTACTCGGGCATAAAGGATCTACTGGACACAGAGGATAGAGAAAAGTCAGATGGGGAGAACTATACACATTTAACAGAGCTCAGCACAATTTCCACCCGTTAACTTAAATGGACAGAAAATCAGGGGCTGCATTCCGCTGCTTCCTGACCAGCAATCCTCTCCCCCCACATCCCTAACTCAGCCTACCCTCAGCAACTGATCGAGAAATCAGCCATAAGGTCAGCTCTCACTCTCAATCACATTTTCATCAAACTTCACATATCCTTCCTGTTGTCACAATCGCTGAACTCATTTCATTGCCGTCACGATTAGGCTGGATAGCTCTTTTTTAGCCGGCACAGACACGATGGGTCGAATAGCCTCCTTCGGTGCTGTAAATTTCTATGATTCTATGATTGTCTTGCTCCCAGTGGGTTGCTCCTCCTCAAGACTGTGGCTCTTTCCCTCCAGGCTGGGTCCTGTCACACTCACTCCAGTCTTTCTGCCGAGCATCGCCTTCCTTTGCAAGACAATGCTGGGTGCATTGCTGTTACTGCAAATTAAGGAAATCGCACCGACTGTCAGAATGAAAGAGAGGATTGAGTAAAAGACACATTCATAGAATTACATAGAAGTTACAGCGCAGAAACAGGCCATTCAGCCCAACTGGTCTATGCCAGCGTTTATGCTCCACACAAGCCTACTCCCACCCTACTTCATCTCACCCTATCAGCATATTCCTTTCTGTTTATCTAGCTTCCCCTGAAATGCTAGTTGCTTCAACTACTCCTTGTGGTAGCGAGTTCCGCATCCTAACCATTCTCTGGTAAAGAAGTTTCTCCTAAATTTCTTACTGGATTTATTAGTGGTATCTTATATTTTTGACCTGTCAAGGCCTTGGCGAGGGTGCAGAGGAGATTTACTAGAATGGTACCAGGGATGAGGAACTTCAGTTATTTGGAGAGACTGGAGAAGCTGGGATTGTTCTCCTTGGAGCAGAGAAGGTTATGGGTAGAGGTGTTCAAAATTATGAGGGGTTTTGATATAGTAGATAGGGAGAAACTGTTTCTACTGGTAGGAGGGTCGGTAACCAGAGGACACAGATTTAAGATAATTGGCAAAAGAACCAGAGTGAAGATGAGGAAAAATTTTATAGGCAACGGATTGTTATTCAATAGTTACTTTCAAAAGGGAATTGGATATATGCTTAAAAAGGAAAATTTGCAGGGCTGTGGGGAAAGAGCAGGGGAGTGGGACTAATTGGATAGTTCTTTCAAAGAGCCGGCACTGCACAATGGGCCAAATGGCCTCCTTCTGTGCTGTAAGATGCCATGATTTTATGACACAATATTTTTCCACTTTCCTCCTCTCAAATGATTACACTGACTCCTGCTGGTGTGCAGTTCCACAGTCGATACCATCCAATATCTCATGCTGGTGACCATTCTCTATGTATGAGCCTAGGCAGTGCTGGCAGACTATTTCAACATGGGGTGCATCACAGCTGAGCCCAGGCCTGTCCTCCCCTAATGTCCACACACGTGCATACACAGGCATGTTCCATCGGGTGTCACTGGACAGCAATCAGGAGCAGGAAGCTCACTAGTTTTTAAGCCTCTCCAGCCAAATGGAAGCTCAGGCCAATCACATTTCCACTATTACAGGTCCGCCTGAGATCCACTAACTCAGCACAGGCCGGAAATCAGCACTGTACGGCTCAGCTCTACACTTAGTGGCTATCCAAAGTGAGCCGACACCGGAAGTCACTAAAACAGATGATCTTAGTGCCATACTGAGGGAGTGCTGCACTGTCAAAGGTGCCGTCTTTCAGAGGAGATGTTGAATGAGACGTCTGCCCTCTCAGGTGGATGTAAAAAATCCCATAGCACTATTTCGAAGAAGAGCAGGGGAGTTCTCCCCGGTGTCCTGGAGCCAATATTTATCCCTCAATCAACATCACTAAAAAAACAGATGATCTGGTCATTATCACATTGCAGTTTGTGGGAGCTTGCTGTGTGCAATTTGGCTGCTGCATTTCCTACAACAGTGACTACACTTCAAAAGTGCTTCATTGGCTGTAAAGCACTTTGGGACGTTCTGAGGTCATGAAAGGCGCTATATAAATACAAGTCTTTCTGTCTTTTAAGTCCACGGAAAGGATTTGATCAGATGCAAGAGCAAAGAGTATCAAGAAAAAGATCAAACAGAGAAAGGAACGGACACCAAAACAAATTAAACATTAAACAATGAATAGGGCAATTTACTAAAGCAAAAAGATAATTTATTCAACGTACGTGTTTAGAAACTGAGAGAAAGAGACAGGCCCCACCTCCTTCACACATCGGCCAATCAGAGGGAAAGCCAAAGAGCAACAATGGAATGATGGCAGGGAAACTGGAAAAAAAGCAGTGAAATCAGAGATTGATTTATTGACTTGTATAAGGTTTACAAGTGCTGTTGATTCAGTATGCATTCAGTTACAAACACTTGTAAACACATACATTAAATAGATTTTCAGTTGAAATTTTAAGATGCAATTGAGGTTCAGAGCCGTAAATTTTAACTGTTTTGCAACAAACCATGAACTGATATTTCAACCCTGCTCTGCTGTCATGAATAGGGGTGCCCAATGGATACAATAGCTATCTAGAGGTAGGGCTGGCCTAATAAAGGATCAGTGGCAAAATCTTTCTGTTTATAATATGTGTATAAATGGTAATAAATACAGGTAATGAACATAATCTAGGCTGACACTCCAGAGCAGTACTGAGGGAGTACTGAACTAACGGAGCTGCCGTCTTTCAAATGAGACTTTAAACCGACATATTGACCCCTCAACCAACATCACTAAAAAAACAGATTATCCGGTCGTTATCACACTGCTGTTTGTGGGACCTTGCTGTGCGCAAATTGGCTGCTGTGTTTCCTACATTATAACAGTGACTACACTTCAAAAGTACTTCATTGCATGTAAAGTGCTTTGGGATGTCCTGAGGTAATGAAAGGCACTATACAAATGCAACTCTTTCTTTCTTGGCTGTGCTCTTAGTGTGTCTTTGATGTAGGGAAAGATTTGAATAGATTTTGTCTGTGTTTAAATTATGAATTCTGGGAGATTCTCTCACTGCTAACTTACCTGAGGAAGGAGCGAAAGCTCCGAAAGCTTGTAAAATTAAAAGGCCATCCCCACGCCTCCACTACTCGCCTTCAAGCAGCCGCCTAACCTCAAAAGTACCATCGTTCGCAGCAGATTACCCATCTTTCAGGAGAACAGCAACCAAGACACCACACAACCCTGCCACGGCAACCGCTGCAAGACATGCCAAATCATGGACACAGATACCATCATCACACGTGAGGACACTACCCACCAGGTACACGGTACATACTCATGTGACTCGGCCAACGTTGTCTACCTGATACGTTGCAGTAAAGGATGCTCCAGAGCATGGTACATCGGCGAGACCATGCAGACACTGAGACAACGTATGAACGGACACCGCGCAACAATCGCCAGGCAGGAGGGTTGCCTCCCAGTCGGGGAACACTTCAGCAGCCAGGGGCATTCAGCCTCGGATCTGCGGGTAAGCGTTCTCCAAGGCGGCCTTCGGGATACACGACAGCGCAAAATCATAGAGCAGAAACTGATAGCCAAGTTCCGCACTCATGAGGATGGCCTCAATCGCGATATCGGGTTCATGTCACGATACAGAACGTGACTTGACATCATGGCCGGTCTTCCCAGGTGTTTTTTTTTAAAAAGACTAACACAAGAACCAACACAGATTGACAGGATATGCAGCCAGCAGGTGGTTTGACACGTTGGACCCCCTGGGACACATCTCATTGTCTTGGCTGTGCTCTTAGTGTGTCTTTGATGTAGGGAAAGATTTGAATAGATTTTGTCTGTGTTTAAATTGTGAATTCTGGGAGATTCTCTCACTGCTAACTTACCTGAGGAAGGAGCGAAAGCTCCGAAAGCTTGTAAAATTAAATAAATCTGTTGGACTATAACCTGGTGTTGTGCGACTTCTCATTTCTTTTAAACATTACACAAAGCTCAGAAAGTTGCAAATAAAGAGAAGTAGGCTGGATGCCCTGCATGTAGTCCACATGGCAGACAACTTTTGTTATGGCTGAGAGTACTGAGGCCATTTTTTCCCCTCCTCCTCTGAAGCCACGGCTTACCCAAGAGTATTGTTCCACAGGCACCAAAAGTCTTCTGGTGCCATGCTCGAGTGGCTGCTCTTCACGTGTGCAAACCTCCCTCTGCTCTGTCCCAACACCTATTATGCCAGAGTAATGTTTTCCACTTGCCACACTTGGGTTTCAATGAGAATGCTGCATTAGTACAGTGGGCCCATGCCCATTAGGAACTGGGTTGAGACAGTCTAAACACATTTCACACAGGACCCTCACAGAGAGAGGAGACTTTCACAGCCTGGGTTAGATTCAAACCCATTTCCTAAATGTGAAAGGACAGTGTCGAGCCCATTGCACCTAATGTGCTTGTTTTAGAATGGTAGAATCATAGAATCATACAGCACTGAAGGAGGCCATTCGGCCCACCATGCTTGTGCCAGCTCTTTGAAAGAGCTATCCAATGAGTCCCACTTCCCTGCTCTTTCCTTATTGCCCTGTAAATCTTTCCTTTCAAGTACATTAATGTTTCAATTCCCTTTTGAAAGTTACTATTGAATCTGCTTCCACCACCCTTTTAGGAAGTGCGTTCCAGATCATAACAACTTGCTGCGAGGAAAAAAAATTCTCCTCAACCCCCCTCTGATTCTTTTGCCAATTACCTTAACTCTGTGTCCTCTGGCTACCAACCCTCCCGTCAGTGGAAACAGTTTCTCCTTATCTACTCTGTCAAAGCCCTTCATAATTTTGAATGCCTCTATTAAATCTCCCTTTAACCGTCTCTGTTCTAACGAGAACAATCTCAGCTTCCCAAGCCTCTTCACATCATGGGACAGTTTCAATGTTAAAAATGTATTAATAATCGAAGACATTGCATGCAAGTACATAGACAGCACAGTGACAACTGATGATTGTGCTAAGAAGGAAGTCTCCGAGTTGTTGAAGCTGGTGACAGCTTCAAGAACTTTGAAGAGTGTGAAGTGGTCAAAACATCGTTATTAAAACTGCATAATTGCAGCACTGTCATACGCTGTGGAGACAAGGGCATAAAGAGACAGGAACATTATTAAATTACTTACACTCTCATTAAATGAGAAACATCTTAAAAATAAAACTGATTCATTTTGTCTCGAATAAGGGAATCTGGAAAATAACAGATGAAAGGCATAATAAAAAAAAACTCAGATGGCTCTGATGTTTTAGATACAAATGTTTTTTTGTCTTATTGAAACCCCTCAGGGAAGGGCCAAGGCCCACAGTGTAGGGCACCACAAAGCTGAAAAGCTTAGGAAAGAAAATGGGGCAAGTCATGAAGTACTGGTTAGATGACACCAAGTTTGTAGATTGTACAAAGAGGGGATGACTGCAGCAGTTGAGATCCACCGTTTTGTCAAAACAGTCAACAGCCCAAGTGCCTCATAACAGCAAGAAACAAGAGCGGTGGTCAACACATCACGTGGAAGCAAGATGATGACGGAGTTCTTCAGGGCTGCAGCATGAATAAGGATGAAGCAATAGAGTCGTGTGAAGATCTTACTGGTCGGAGAAGCAGAGAGTCTCCATCCCTAGAGCAGTAAGAATGAGCTAATGTTAAAATATTGCCCTGATAAGCATTGCTACAGCACACTACTGGCAACATCAAATTGCCAACTGTCCTGAATTGGATAGAAACCTTGGTGTAATGGGATTACAAAGTATTCTGTGCAGCACCATCCTGAAAAAAAACAACTACATTGCAGGAGAATTAGCTCTTGGAATCCAGGGCTGTCAGAATGAATATAATAGGGATAGGAAGAAGGTTGACTGTTTGGGTTCATAACTAATGTGGGGAATGGATCGTCTGGACTGTTGCTTTGAAATGCTCCTCTGTATCAAAGTTAAATGGTACTGTGCAGTGAGCTGCGCATCCCCGATTTTCATCGCTCCACTATTGACGGCCGTGCCTTCAGCTGCCTCGGCCCTAAGCTCTAGAATTCCTTCCCTAAACGTCTCCGCCTCTCCACCTCTCTCTCCTCCCTTAAGCCACTCCTTAAAACCTAACTCTTTGGCCAAGCTTTTGGTCATCTGTCCTAATATCTCCTTATGTGGCTCGGTGTCAAATTTTGTTTGATAACGCTCCTGTGAAGCGACTTGGGACGTTTTACTACGTTAAAGGCACTATATGAATGCAAGTTGTTGTTGTTGTTATGGGAGTTATCTCCTCAGCTTTCATCAATTGCCCTACTGACAAAACTATTGATAAGACAAAGCTGTCTCACCTTCAAACCTTGAGCGATCAGTCATGCTGTGATCATGCCAATCTCGCCAACTGATCCATACTAACAAACACATAACAAGACTGTCAGAATGTGAAGTTTCTCTTGATGGTTTGCTTGGTGAGTACACTGCCTACATTTGGAACTGAGTTATACAGCCAGAAAGATCTGTTTCGATCCGCAGTCTGAGCTTTGTCAGGTGGCAGTAAGGGATAATACGATTGGCCTCAGCACCCCTGGGCTAGAGAGGGGCAGGGAAAATGACGCAAGGTTCCTGTTCATCATCGCTATCCATCGACCCATTGCTGTGAATGGAGGTCGAGTGAGGACAGGGTCAGGCTCCGCTGTGATTCCCCTCCAAGCCAAATGGCCTGATACTCACTTTAGAGGCTTACATGTGAAGAATGAGGGTGAGGCATCTGAGCACCTTCAGGCCAGAAGGGAAAGAGAAAGAAGCTCAGGCTATGTTCTTGTCCTATTCTAAAGGAAGGACCAAGATTTGTAATCGCAGTATCTACCTGCTCTGACATCTTCCATTGTCTATCTGTCTAAGATACCTAAAAGAAACATTTGCATAGCTATGAGAAAAGACTGTGGGACTAATTGGATCGCTCTTTCAAAGTGCTGGCACAGACACTATGGGCTAAATGGCCTCCTTCTGTGCTGTATGATTCTAAGTGCACTAATGTGTTTTAAAGCCATTCATCTTTAGTCAATTCACACTACTTACCACTGCCGTTAGTTCCATTGATCATTTTCAACCCTTCCTTTATCACATAGTTTCACATCATTCATTATGTATCAAGACTGTTCATCAGGCTATTGTAGACATCTTATTGCTGCATGGAGTCCCAAGTCAGCTCACTGTGCCTCTATTAACCGTTGTCTTGAAGTGTAAACTAACTGCTTTCCCCTCATTGCCAGAACCTACTGGTAAAAAATATAGGCCTGGATTTTGCGATGGGTATGACGGCGTAGTCTCAGAGTACGCCGTCATACTGCCTTTGAAATCCACCGCAAGTTCAGGATTTCCACACGCGCTCGCGCATGCGCTAAATCCCAAACTTGCGGTCTGTCAACGTACACGTTGACAGGCCATCCACTCCGCCACCAAAAACCTCATTGCTGGTGCAGAGTTGGGCTATTTGCCCCCCAACTGTCCAGCAATTACCCACGGAAATTTTATGGCTGGTGCAAACAGATGCAGGGCCTGCTTCCACTGCGTAAGGGGATAACCCGAAATGAAAAATGCTTTTTTTTTAATTAAATGACATCCAGGAACATTAAAAGCTTCAATGAGAAGCAATCCCAGTGTATGTTAAAGCTGCAGGTTTTATTAAAATAACGTTTACATTTCATAACTTTCTGCACAGCATGCAGTATTTGTTTAGAAGTGGGAATTATGAGCAATGAATTGGATTCCCACGATAAAAGCTAAATCTGTTTGTATTTTAAAGACGAGAGTAATGAAGTAATCTAGTCATTTAAATGAATGAAAGCCAACCTGTTTTCTGATTGGAGGACCAGGTCCACGTGATCCCAAGTACGCTTCCACACAGGCTGCATCCCTGGGATCCGTGAGCCATTACTCTGCCCTCCAGCACACAGCGTCAGAGAGCAAGTTTACGAAGGAGGGCTGCCATCAGGTAGGTGCATATTCTTTTTGCAGGTCGGCGCCGTACTTCAGAGGAACGCCAACGACCGCAATTTTTGGCCCATAATTAAATTGTGAATGCTGGATATCATAAAAATAAAAAAGTGCTGGAAATACTAAACAGGCCTGTCAGCATCTAAAGAGAACAGAGAACAACAACTTGTATTTATACAGCGCCTTTAACATAGTAAAACGTCCCAAGGCGCTTCACAGGAGCATTATCAAACAAAATTTGACACCGAGCCACATATTAGGGCAGATGACCAAAAGCTTGGTCAAAGAGGTAGGTTTTAAGGAGCGTCTTAAAGGAGGAGAGAGAGGTAGAGAGATGGAAAAGTTTAGGGAGGGAATTCCAGAGCTTAGGCCTAGACAGCTGAAGGCACGGCCGCCAATGCACAAGAGGCCAGAATTGGAGGAGCGCAGAGATCTTGGAATGTTGTAGGGCTGGAGGAGGTTACAGAAATGGGGAGGGGCGAGGCCATGGAGGGATTTGTAAGCATGAATGAGAATTTTAAAATCGAGGCAATGCAGGACCGGGAGCCAATGTAGATCAAGAAGCACAGGGGTGATGGGTGGACGGAGTGCTTTGGGTGTAAGATCCTTTGTCAAAACTGTTTTTCCGGGTCTCCACCTGAAAAGGTAGCCTGTCTTTTTAATTATTCAGATACTGACGGGGCTGCCTCGTGTTTCCGTCATCTTCGGTTTCTATTATTGTCCAATAAAATTCATCCGTATATTTTTGCCTCAATTTCAAAGAATCCATGATGGAGGCAGCAGAGGGAATGAAAGTACCTGTCCCATGCCACCTTCTGCCAATCGGATAACAGAGATGGCAGCTTACAAGTGAGCTGGCGTCACACTGAGGGAATGGTTTGAAACTCCGTGTCAGATCGTGACGCAAACTCAACAGTGACAGAAGCAATAGGGTCAGTATCAGGCCAAGCAGCACACATTGTCTTAATAGAGGAGTTACTGACATTGTCACCATCAATTCTCCAAGTGGTCCCACAGGATGCTATTGCTGCAGCCAGTTACCTTCTCACATGACTGCTACGGCCACTGCCACAGTAAGGGCTGAACAAGTCTCTTTATAACTAAAATGCATTACCTCAAATAACAGATAACTTGTTTATTTTCTGCTAATATGATTAAGATACCACTAACATATAGCAATCATTAAAAATCTCTTACCGCTCCCCCCACCCCTCCCACCTCCCCACACCGCCCCCCATTGTTCCTGGGTAAGACCTGAACCGTTGCCACGGTGATAAAACTTTGTGTTAGAAAAGTGTTCCCTGTCAGGCCAGGATACAGATTTTCAAGGATGGGTGAGCTACCTCTGAAAACCTTCTCAGCACCCATTTCTTCAACCAAACTATCAGTTACTTTCCTCATCTCTCTTTTCCTGGCTTGGTACCCAATCCTTACATTACATCCATCTGTGAAATGCCTTAGGACATTAAGGGCAGTATGAAAATTCAAGTTGTTATTTTGAAATGGGTTCATGATATCTCTAGAGCTGGGGAAGAGTGGAAATTATCCCCCATTCTTGCTCATATATAGAACATTGGATTTCACAGAACTGATCATACGAACTATAATAAAATTTTTATTTAAGATCAATATCAACTAAATTGAGGCTGCAATAATAATTTAGTTATTTTTAATGACACGTGACTAACAAATTATGCAAATTATTCATGTCAATTTCAGCTCCCTATCTGAGATACACACCAATGATAATATCCTGCTGCTATATTAATTACCTGGTGATCAGACCAGTTTACAAGATTCAGGTAACTCATGATCATTGTTCCCAGAATTTATATGTAATAAATTCCCTAATAACTGTTTATTTCAGAAAAGGCCTTGAGGCAGCTGACGCTGTTGATACATATTAAACCTTACAATTTGTTCTCAATATAATTTCAGCAATATTTTTTCCATTGGGAGCACAAAAACAATGTGTATTTTAAGACACTTTTAACTAGCTTTGAAATCACTTTGCAATAACCCTTCTTTAACACTCGCTTATATTAAAAATGAAACTAAGTTGAGTACGGCAAGTTGAGTACTGGTTATGTTACTGGACTAGTAATCTTGCTCTCATAATCCAGAGAAAGTGAGTTCATAATCCCACCATGGCAGCTTGAGAATTTGAATTCAGTTAAAAAAAGCTGGAAATAAAAAGCTGAAGCTTTCAGATTGTCATAAAAACCTAACTGATTCACTAATGTCCTTTAGGGAAGGAAACCTGCTGTTCTTACACAGTCTAGTCTATATGTGACTCTAATTTCTTCACTCAAGAGGGTTGTGAATCTTGGGAATTCTCTGCCCCAGAGGGCTGTGGATGCTGAGTCTGAGTATATTCAAGGCTGAGATCGATAGATTTTTGGACTCTAGGGGAATCAAGGGATATGGGGATCGGGCGGGAAAGTGCAGTTGAGGTCGATGATCAGCCATGATCTTATTGAATGGCGGAACAGGTTCGAGGGGCCGACTCCTGCTCCTAGTTCTTATGTTCTTATGTTCTTAACTGCCCTCTGAAGTGGCCTAGCAAGTCACTCAGTTGTATCAAACTACATTCTGTACCTAACAGCTCTATGGGAGCGTCATCACCACACGGACTGCCGTGATTCAAGAAGGCCCACCACCATCTTCCCAGGGCAACTAGGGATGGGCAATAAATGCCGGCCTTACCAGCGATGTCCACATCCCTAGAATGAAAAATATATTAAACTCCTTGGTGACTGTGTGCTGCAATAAAAGCTTTGTGTTTATTATTTTAATCTTAACCAAACAACCTCCTTTCCAGAGATCTAGCAATTATACAATGACTAAAAACCTGCAATAAACACAGCGAATGCATCGCAGCTCCTTTCAGCATCTGAATAGGTTCAGTTTGGGGTGAAAATTATTTAAGTTTAGGAAGGCAAGTCAGCCTGTAGGAGTATTCTAGTAGTCACTGCGGTGCATCCGCGAGGCTGAGAGCTTCGTGGATAGCATGTTTCAGGAGGTGGTCAGCCCGCAGCGGAAGAGTGTGCAAGCAGAGAGGGAATGGGTGACCGTCAGACAGACAAGGAGGACCAAGCAGGTAGTGCAGGAGTCCCCTGAGTGCATCCCGCTCTCCAACCAGTATTCTATTCTGAGTACTGGTGAGGGCGATGGTTTCGCTGGGGAGTACAGCCAGAGTCAAGTCCACAGCACCACAGGTGGCTCAACTGTACAGGGGGAGGAGGAGGAAGATCGGGAAGGCAATAGTGGTAGGGGATTCGATAGTTAGGGGAACGGACAGGTGTTTCTGCGGCCGCAGACATGATTCCAGGATGGTTTGTTGCCTCCCTGGTGCCAGGGTCAAGGATGCCACTGAGCGGCTGCAGGACACTCTGAGGGGGGAGTGTGAACAGCCAGAGGTCGAGGTCCATATCGGTACCAACAACGTAGGTAGAAAAAGGGACGAGGTCCTGCAGGCAGATTTTAGGGAGCTAGGAAAGAGATTAAAAAGCAGGACCTCAAAGTTAGTAATCTTTGGATTACTCCCTGTGCCACGAGCTAGTGAGTATAGAAATAGGATAGAGCAGATGAATGCGTGGCTGGAGAGATGGTGCAGGAGGGAGGGCTTCAGATTCCTGGGACATTGGGACCGGTTCTGGGAGAGGTGGGACCTGTACAGTCCAGACGGGTTGCACCTCAACAGAGCCGGAACCAATGTCTTCGCGGGGGGAAGGGGGGTGAGTGGATTGCTAGTGCTGTTGGGGAGGGTTTAAACTCATTTGGCAGGGGGATGGGCACCAGGATGTAGCATTAGAAAGGAGCAACATGGTGCACAAAGGATTGGGAGAGACAGATAGCACTAGAGTAAGAAATAATAGAGTATTAGGTAGGGTTAGATTAAGAGAGAATACAAGAAGGTCTAAGGCAGGTTTACAGTGCATGTGTGTAAATGCACGAAGCGTGGTAAATAAGGATGTTGAGCTGCAGGCGCAAATAGCCACATAGGAATATGATGTCGTGGCGATAACGGCTCAAAAAAGGGCAGGATTGGGTTTTAAATATTCCTGTATAAAAGGTAGCCATGATGTGGAGATGCCGGTGTTGGACTGGGGTGGACAAATGTGAGAAGTCGCACAACACCAGGTTATAGTCCAACAGCTTTATTTGAAATCACAAGCTTTCGGAGTGCTGCTCCTTCGTCAGGTGAAGTCCACCTGACGAAGGAGCAGCGCTCCGAAAGCTTGTGATTTCAAATAAAGCTGTTGGACTATAACCTGGTGTTGTGTGACTTCTCACATTTGTATATAAGGTGTTCAGGAAAGATAGGGAAGGAAAGAAAAGAGGTGGGGTGGCAGTATTGGTTAAGGAGAATATTACAGTGCTGGAGAGAGAGGGTGTCCTGGAGGGGTCAAGGACAGAATCTATTTGGTTATTGTTAAGAAATAATAGAGGTGCCATTACACTACTAGGTGTATTCTATAGGCCACCAACTAGTGGGAAAGATGTAGAGGAGCAAAATTTCAGGGAAATTACAGAAGGTGCAAGAACTATAAAGTAGTAATAATGGGGGACTTCAATTATCCTAATATAGACTGGGATAATAATAGTGTAAAGAGCAGAGATGGGGAAGAATTTCTGAAGTGTGCTCAGGAGAACTTTATTGATCAGTACGTTTCCGGCCCAACGAGGAAGGAGGCATTGCTGGATCTGGTTCTGGGGAATGAGGTGGGTCAAGTAGAGCAAGTTTCAGTAGGGGAACATTTAGGGAACAGTGGTCATGGTATCATAAGGTTTAGATTAGCTATGGAAAAGGACAGGGAGCAATCTAGAGTAAAAATACTTAATTGGAGGAAGGCAAATTTCAGTGGGTTGAGAATGGATCTAGCCCAGGTAAATTGGAATCAAAGATTGGCAGGCAAAACTGTAATCGAACAATGGGCTGCCTTTAAAGAGGAGATGGTTCGGGTACAGTTGAGGTACATTCCCACGAGGGGGAAAGGTATGGCAACTAAAGCCAGAGCTCCCTGGATGACAAAAGAGATCGAGAGTAAGATGAAGCAGAAAACAGGCACATATGACAGATGTCAGGTTGAGAATACAAGTGAGAATCAGGCTGAATATAGAAAGTTTAGAGGGGAAGTGAAAAAGAAAATAAGAGGGGCAAAGAGAGAGTATGAGAATAGATTGGCAGCTAATATAAAAGGAATACAAAAGTTTTCTATAGGCATATAAATAATAAATGGATAGTAAGAGGAGGGGTAGGGACCAAAAAGGAGACCTATGCATGGAGGCAGAGGACATGGCTGAGATACTAAATGAGTACTTTGTATCTGTCTTCACCAAGGAAAAAGATGCTGCCAAAGTCATAGTGAAAGAGGAGGTAATGGAGTTACTGGATGAGATAAAAATTGTTAAAGAGGAGGTACTAGAAAGGCTGTCTGAACTTAAAATTGATAAGTCACCAGGACCGGATGGGATGTATCCTAGGATGCTGAGGGAGGTTAAGGAGGAAATCACGGAGATACGCGCCATAATCTTCCAATCCTCCTTAGATAAGGGGGTGGTGCCAGACGACTGGAGAATTGCAAATGTTACACACTTGTTCAAAAAAGGGTGTAAGGATAAACCCAGCAACTACAGGCCAGTCAGTTTAACCTCGGTAGTGGGGAAGCTTTTGGAAACGATAATCAGGGACAAAGTTAACAGTCACTTGGACAAGTGTGGATTAATTAAGGCAAGCCAGCACAGATTTGTTAAAGGCAAATCGTGTTTAACTAACTTGATCGAGTTTTTTGATGAGGTAACAGAGAGTGTTGATGAGGGCAATGCGGTTGCCATGGTGTATATAGACTTCCAAAAGGCGTTTGATAATAGGCTTACCAGCAAAGTTGAAGCCCATGGAATAAAAGGAACAGTGGCAGCATAGATACGAAATTGGCTAAGTGACAGGAAACAGAGAGTAGTGGTGAATGGTTGTTTTTTGGGCTGGAGGAAGGTATACCCTTGGGGTCGGTACTAGGACCACTGCTTTGCTTGATATATACTAATGACTTGGATGTGGGTGTACAGGGCACAATTTCAAAATTTGCAGATGACACAAAACTTGGAGGTATAGTGAACAGTGAGGAGGATAGTGATAGACTTCAAGAAGACAGACAGGCTGGTGGAATGGGCGGACACGTGGCAGATGAAATTTAATGCAGAAAACTGCAAAGTGATACATTTTGGTAGGAAGAATGAGGAGAGGCAATATAAACTAAAGGGTACAATCCTAAAGGGGGTGCATGAACAGAGAGACCTGGGGGTATATGTGCACAAATTGTTGAAGGTGGCAGGGCAGGTTGAGAAGGTAGTTAAAAAAACATATGGGATCCTGGGCTTCATAAATAGAGGCATAGAGTACAAAAGCAAGAAAGTTATGATGAGCCTGTATAAAACACTGGTTCGGCCTCAACTGAAGTATTGTGTCCAATTCTGGGCACCACACTTTAGGAAGGATGTGAAGGCATTAGAGAGGGTGCAGAAAAGATTTACGAGAATGATTCCTGGGATGAGGGACTTCAGTTACGTGGATAGACTGGAGAAGCTGGGGTTGTTCTCCTTAGAGCAGAGAAGGTTGAGAGGAGATTTGCTAGAGGTGTTCAAAATCATGAAGGGTCTAGACAGAGTAGATAGAGAGAAACTGTTCCCATTGGCGGAAGGGTTGAGAACCAGAGGACACAGATGCAAAGTGATTGGCAAAAGAATCAAAGGCAACATGAGGAACAACTTTTTTACGCAGCGAGTGGTTAGGATCTGGAATGCACTGCGTGAAAGGGTGGAGGAGGCAGATTCAATCGTGGCTTTCAAAAGGGAATTGGATAAGTACCTGAGGGGAAAAAATTTGCAGGGCTACGGGGAAAGCGCGGGGGATTGGAACTAGCTGAGGTGCTCTTGCAGAGAGCCAACACGGGCTCGACGGGCCGAATGGCCTCCTTCTGTGCTGTAACCATTCTATGATTCTAGAGGAGCCTCCTGTCTTTCTGTTGTAGCAGTTCTACATTATTCACCTGTTTTCTCTTTTCTGGTCCTGATAGACCTACTGTGAATTTCCAGCATTTTCTATTGTTTTTAAATATCTGACAAGGAATTTTAAAAGAAAGTTTTTCTGACTTTTTGTAGTAATCACAATGTAACTCTGGCGCCCCTTACTGGAGATCAGACAGAACCCGGCTTTCATTCCGAAGAGTGAGGCCAACGGAGAGACGGAATTGTGTGTGTCCGTGTGTGTGTGCGTGTGTGTATCTGAGTCTGTGTATGTATCTGTATGTTTCCTGTGTGGGTTGTGTGGGATGGAGAGATGTTTTTTGAAACAGCATCCAATCTATATGGAACATGAATTTCTAAATAGAAAAGTTACGCTTTAAGTTAGACATTGTTAAAATCTGTTCTGATGTTCCCTGAAACTGAGAATAAAAGTTCAATATTCGACATATTCCACGCAGTCAGGGTTCCTTGCATTTATAAGGTTTCTTTTAGTGGATTTCAGTGTGATCCCCCCACTCCCCCTCCCGTGCCTCTACCTGTATATAAGACTGAACTAAAGCCTTCTGGCGGATCCCGGTGAGGATCGCCTCAGCCACATTACTTGGTGTGAAGTGAGTGTCCCGAGGAATGGTTCAGAGACGGTCTCCACTCCAGGCTCCGCCAGTGCTCACTGGACACTCTGCACAGAAACTCAGATTAACCCTTTCCAGAGCATGGGACCATTCCCCCACTGTCTCAGCATTGACACCGTTGTATCTCGTTACCTATCGGTCTGTAAAGCTGCTAGATTTTGTAGTCTGTTTTTGTAATCATTCTGTTTTGCTATTTTGCTGGTGTTTGACGAGACTCTTGCATGATGCGGAAGGGAGTTCAGAGTCAATTACCGTCGCAGTTTTCCTGTTTAAGGGGGTTTGGAAGCGGAACCATAATGTGGATTGTAGACCCATGCGAGGCCCAGTGAAGACAGGCGGACGGAGCGAGAAAGTGACGGATAGACAGATAGTGGCAACACTGGCAGGAGACAGACCTAGAGGTGGAGAGTGGTGAGTGTTAGTGTGACTAACTGGACCGCTCTTTCCCAGAGTTGGCACAGGCACGGTGGGCCGAATGGCCTCCTTCTGTGCTGTATCATTCTCTGATTAAAACGTGAGACAAAACTGGAGGAGGAGGAGGGAGGGCATTCAACTCTATACACATACAGCAAACACGCTAAAGTAACACATCTTTCTTAAACCAGGCATCTTTTATAAAGCTGGGAGCTGCCTGGGTTTAGTCTCACACTGGGGACCAATCCTTAAGAATGAATTATCCAACTTGTCCATAAAATTAATACCAAATGGAGCTGTTAATCATTTATGTTCACGATATAGGAAGCGATAAGGTTCAGGGTGAGAAACTGATCTATTTAAATCCCCCAATCTTTCGTTTTGTTAAGGCAGTGGTTTGCACCCTCTAATTCCACCTATATTTGGAATTATGCTGCACTTCATATATCTTTTGCCTTTTCTATCTGCTAACTATACAGTACCTATCTGGAGAGGGAGAGAGAGAGAATGTGTTGTATTCTGATTGCAAGTTAGTGGGTTGTGAAGTGCTGCTTAGTTTTTGCACCGTTGATTGACAGCCAGGTCTTGGCTAGCACGTGGTTTTGACGTCGATGGAGGTGTCACATTTTATAAGAAATCACCAGAGTGGGGAGTGAGAAGCTGCAAATCCCTGATCCTCATCCCGATCCCAGCGCAGCAAAGACACCTCGCCTTATTGCTTCACAACTGCCAGGGTATATTGGCGCGCACAGCCCAGCGCAGCCCAGCCAAGGCACAGCAGAATTACAAGCAGCAAGTGCAAACTGGTGTTCTGGTTTTGGAGAGGGGAAAAAATCAATCCGAAGTTGCATTTGGACTTTTGCGAAATAAAAAGAGCAATGGAGCTGTCCACCAACCCGAGTGCTGAACGGGAGCTGTTCACGGCGGAAAGTGCTGAACTGTACTGGGGTCTGGCGATCAACGCCACCCGGCAGGATGTGCAAAACACTTATGGACACAACGCCAGCCTGAATAACAGCTTGGAGCTGGACCCGGTCAAGAGCACCACATCCACGGTCATCGCCATCGCCATCACAGCGCTCTACTCGGTGGTGTGTGTGGTCGGGCTCATTGGCAATTTCCTGGTCATGTACGGGATCGTCAGGTAAGAGGCGATTCCTTTCTTTCAGAGAGCCTTTTACCGCGCTGGTTTTCCCCCCGAATCTTCACTGAGCAGTAACCGGGCAGGTAACAGATTTACCAGGTAAAAGATCAGACTGGAGCCCTTGAAACCTGGCGCATTGCCCCCTGAGTTCGGGTTGCCTTTCAGCATTCCACTTCACTATTCTGCTTTCTGCCTTTTCGCCCCTTTTTACCTTCCACTCTCATTCCACCCTTCCAACCTCCCCGCGTTCTCTTGACCCCCCACTTTATGGGTTGTCACCGAACACGAGCTGGTTTGGATGGGCATTCTTCAAGGTTCAAGGCAACCTTTTTAAATGACCATCAGCTGTGGGTTCTCCCTATTCTCTGGATTGCCAATTTGTTCACTGCAAAAGCCAACAATCATAAAGCGGGAAATAAGAAATTAAATCTGTTTTTAAAACACTTTGATCATGAAATCGGCGAGGTAAGTAAAATCGTTGTGATAGAAGTTTTCACATTGATGTAAACTGTGGGATCCCGAGATCGGTTTCTCAATCTAACGCCCATTCCACCTTTACATCAATTTCATGCGAGAACTGGGATCTGGTTCACAAACGAAGTCAATGGAACGGGCAGAAACATCAATTCAAATTGAAGGCAGAAGATTTATTATTATTTTTTTAACGTAGATTTCCTTTAACAATGTATCGGCTTCTTTAACAGCAAGAAAACGTTGGCTCCCTCCCAGCTGTTCTGCTGCAGTCACCGTCTCCAACTGTCCCAGACAGTGAGGTGCGGAACAGTCCCCACACCCGGAGGGACTGGGCTGCCTGTGTCAGAGCAGCAGGCAGGGTTTCACACACAGCTGGGCTCTGTCAACACTCCACTTAATATCACCAAACCATTTAAATCTAATTTTCTTCGCTAACTACGTTTTGAAGGGAACCTGGAACGCCATGTCTGTTGGATGGCGTGCATTCAATTCTAGATCAGTTTGGGAAATGCCGCGGTGATTTAGAAGACTTGCACCCCGATTCCCAGCACCCAGTGAAAATGTTGAGAATCGGTTCTATCCGGGTGTAGCCGTGCTTGCTGGTTGCGTAGCAGCGCCTGCTTAATCCAGGGGCAGCTCTTCAACAGGTCGAATAAGAAATCGGTTCGGAACACGACATTCCATGACCTGGGGGAAGTTTATCATGTGAAATACAGACCATGTACAAACCTACAAATACACACATACCTGCAAACACAGGGACCATATACACAGCGAGCAATCTCACCCACACACACACATACCTACACACACACCCACACAAACATACCCACAAACATACCCACCCCACACACCCCCACCCCCACACACACACACACACACAAACATACCCCCACACACACCCCCACCCCCACACACACACACACACAAACATACCCCCACACACATCCCCACCCCCACACACACACACACACACAAACATACCCCCACACACACACACACACCCACACAAACATACCCCCCACACACACAAACACACCACACACACACAAACACAAACACACACCCCCACACACAAACACACCCCATACGCACACCCACAAACATACCCACACACCCACAAACATACCCCCCACACACACATACCCACACCCATCCACCCACACACACCCACACACACACACACAAACATAGCCCCCCCCCCCCCACACACACACAAACATACCCATAAACACACCCACAAACACACCCCACACACACCCACAAGTGAGCACACAGACCATATAACACACGGGATCCCACCACACAGAATAGACAAGACCACAAACATTCCCCATTAACGCAACATACAGGACGTATCGAAATAGAAAACATGTAAACAGACACGTCCACACAAGCCACACACAAAACCAGACACAAACACACACACACAATATACACACATAGGCAACACAGAGATCATTGTAAAATAACATTCCGGTGGTTTGCATGGGGCGAAGCTGTTTCATTGTGATTTGAAACTAAACACAGTTTTGTGCATTGTGTAAACCAACCTGGAATTTCTGTTTAACAACTAATACACCCATTAGTGCTGCACGACAGTCGGTGCGATTCGCAGATATACCTGAACAATGTAGAGTTTACAAATGCTGCAAGTTCTCCCCATCACTTGGTAACGAACTCAGCAATGCTATCTGAATCCCATTTTTCTCACTGGGGACAGGGTGTGCAGAAAGTCTAAATCGTAATAGAATACAATTCCCAATATCTGCAAAGGTGTTCGGCTCTAAATCCTCAATGTAAATGTAAGGGTCATTTGGCAGTTTCTCCGTGCATTAAATGTGGAGGAACTTTGCAAATAGACAGGAGAATGTGGCAACGGCACCGCCTAGAGTTCAGATCAGGAACTGCAGAGCGAAGATGGGTTTTGTTCAGCCTTCTGGACTCTAGCTGCTGGACTACCTAATAATTATCGGTCTGTATTTAAGCAAGCCTTGTAAACCTGTTCTTAATCACGGCTCTCGTGTGTGGTAAACCATGACAACGAAGTGTTAAACCAGTGCAACTGCTGGCTGAAGACATTTTGATTTGGACTTAACTGCAGCTTTTACAGGATAGTCATCAAAATTAGGAAACAGATTGCCAAGAATCCCCCATTTCCTTTGGCTTGCAAAGCCACATATGCAGAGATAAAAGGAAAGAAGCTGAACGCTGGAAACCTGAAAGAAAATATTGTAAGTGTGCAACAGTCAACATCTGAAAAGTACAAGTTAATGTTTCAGGTGTAACCCAGTTCTGATAAAGGGTCTCATGTTAACTTGTCATTCCCTTTCAGATGCTGATCGGTTTGCTGTGTACCTCCACCCTTTGCTCAGCTCCCCAAGTGTTCACCTCAGGGCATCTGCAGTTAGTGGGGGACATTTTTTTGTAAATGAGTCTTGGCCGACTGGTTCCATGTAGTTACTGGTGCTGCAATATACAGTCACTGGTAATCATATTATCCACAAGTCTTGGTGCCCGTTACATTCAAATTGTAGGTATCAGTCATTGCTCAGTTGGTAGCACTCTTGCCTCTGAGTTGGAAGGTTGTGGGTTAAAGTTCCACTCCAGAGACTTAAACACATAATCTAGGCTGACACTCCAAGCACAGTACTGGGGGAGCGCTGCACTGTCTTTCAGATGAGACGTTAAACCGAGGCACCGGCTGCCCTCTCGGGCAGATGCAAATGATCCCATGGCGCTATTTCAAAGAAGAGCAGGGGGCGTTCTCCCCAATGTCCTGGCCAATATTCATCCCTCCACCAACACCACTAAAAAATAGATTATCTGATTATTACAAACCCATTGCTGTTTGTGGGAGCCTGTTGTGCACAAGTTGGCTGCTTTGTTACCCACATTATAACAATGACTACACTTCAAAAGTACTTCATTGGCTGTAAAGCGCTTTGGGATGCCCTGATGTTGTGAAAGGCGCTGTATAAACACAGGCTCTTTCTAAACAACATTCACTGAAGTTTTGTGAATATCATCAGTTTATAAACTAAACCACTGTTTTGGCCTTTCTGAGAGTGTGTGTACATTTGTATAAACCATAATCGCAGCTGAGCTGGTGCGACGTGTTTCCAGTGCTCCTGTGCGTGTTATTCCTTGTAATAGATACAGACAGTAATAAAGGAATATTAATTTCTATAGCACCTTATCCTCCGCACATGCCAAGATGCATCAGAACCAGTGGATTACTTTGGAAGTCACCTTTTTGCTTTGGGGGAACAGTTGACTTTGGACCTATGGTTCCTAAAGCTCTCTGATAGAGATTGATTGCCACGATTAGTCAACAACTCCATTATCGCTGTACCATGTGACGGTAGAAGGTGAACCAGTTGGACCTTGGTCTTTTTCTCATCTAGCAATTCCTATGAAGTGCAGCCGCTGTTGTTACAAAGGCAAATGCAACAGCTAATCTGTGCACAGCAAGGTCCCACAAGCAACAAATGAGATCAATAACCAGTTACTCTGTTTTTTGGTGGTGTTGGTTGAGGGGAAAATGTTGGCCAGGACACCGGGAGAACTCCCTGCTCTTTGAATAGTGCCATGGAAGCCTTTATATCCACCTGAACAGTCAGACGGGGCCTTGGTTTAATGTGCCATCTGAAAGATGGCAACACTGACAATGCGGCACTCCCTTAGTACTGCACTGGAATATCAAACTAGAGTATCTTCTCAAGTCCTGGAATGTGGCTTGAGCTTGTAGCCTTCTGACTGCGAGGCAAGAGTGCTACCAACTGAGCCAAGCTGACACAGATAGAGTCTGTGGAGTGTTTTTTCTTCATTTGTTTCCTTATGAAAAAACACAGAATCACGTGAATAACTATGAGACTTGTAGGCATAGTGACAAGGGTGTGACATATAGATGGAATCAAAATAAAATGATGTCAATACACGGATTGGATAGATAAAATCCGTGGCTGACACTAATCATACAGCGAGCAGTCTGCCCATGATTTGAGCTGCTGTACTCCACAGGGGAGATAAAAATGACTCCCATTTCCTAACGCTAAAACCTCCCAACCACAACGAGTTAACCAAAGATGAATAATCAATTCCTTTCCAGGAGGGCATGCAAGGTACAGAGGGTTTTTATCCAATCCCTTGTTTTTCCCAAATTCCCTCCCTTCCTCTCCTGAAAATGATGCCTCTTACTGGACAGTACCTTGTTCAAACGGCCAAGTGAAATATGCTAGCCTGTCAGCAGACTATTCCTCAACGTGGGCCATCACAACTGAGCCTGATCCTGTCCTGAGCCGACCTCTGCACCTGTACCCTTCCTAGGCATAGTCAATGGCAACCAGGAGCAAGAATCCTGTCTGATTTTGCCCGAGTGTGTTGATGCCACTTGTGGTGCCACAGCTTGCTGCGATAGCCGATAGCTAGCTCAGGGCCGGCCAGAACTCAGAATTCCTAAACCTTCTGGTCTGAAGGGCTCAGTGTTAAACTGGGCAGCGTACTCCCTCACCAGACCATCGAGAGAGCTGACTAGGAGTTATTTAGTTCTGTTTCTTTTGTCAGTGGCACTGAGCATTCAGTCAAACAGCAGCAGACTGTCACAAATGAGTCTGCACAGAAGGAATAAAAGCAATAGCAAAATACTGCAGATGCTGGAAATCCGAAATAACAACAGAAAACGCTGGAAAAACTCAGCAGGCGAGGCAGCATCCGTGGAGAGAGAAACAGAGTTAACGTTTCAGGTCGAAGACCTTTCGTCAGAACTGGAAATAGCAGGAAATCAAATAGATTTAAGGCCAGGGTAAAGCTGGGAAAGGGGGGATGGGATGAAAGAACAAAAGGAGAGATTAAGAGACATTAAGAGACATTAAGAGATATTCAAGGCAAGAGGTGGTGTTAATGTGACAGGTTAAGGCTAAAAGAAGTGTGAAATGCACTGGCAGAATGAAGGACAGCTGCCAGCTTCTAGGAGGGAAAAAAAAGGGGGGGGGTGCAAACAAAAGGGTGGATGAAAAAATAAAATATAAATGTGATAGGGGCCGAGGTTATGATCTGAAATTGTTGAACTCGATGTTGAGTCCAGAGGGCTGTAGCGTGCCTAAACGAAAGATGAGGTGCTGTTATAAAAGCAATACTGGTCTCTGCCTCATTGTAGCAAGGAAATGGAGGTAAAGAAATAAATAATTTGCATTTCAACAGTGCCTTTCACAACCTCAGTGCGTGATAGAGCACCAGTCGGGTGAAAATCTCAATGAACTTGCAATAACCTACTGCAATTGATACATGGAATAAACTCTCAACTGAAAGAAATAATTGATTCAGGAGGGGGATGGATAATCTACCATTGAAGAAATTGAATTTCTAAATGACTTGACATCCATTGTTATGCTGTTAGCATTACCACTGAGGGTATTAATGAGGTGATTGGGACTGTGGTCACCAGGGGGTGCTGGGTGGCAATTGTCCAACATTGTGTCCCCAGAGGATGTTCCCACTGATCCGTCTGTATTTTATCAGCTGTCCCAACATTTGATAAACCCAATTAAAGAGCCCTTCACAAAGGAATTATTTCACAAAATATTGACATAACCCGGTAATCTTTCTATCGGTGTTTAGAATATCAATTAGTCATTATCCCATGTCTGCAGTCCATAATGACGCTGTAACCATACGCACTCAGCAACTCTCTGGGGGTCTGATGCTGTCAGAAACAAATCGCTTCAGTACAAGGCAGACATTTGAGTGCATTTTAGTAGCAAATGTGGCTAAACATTTCTAAATTGTGCCTTTAATATTTAAATCAAAGGCGATTTGAAACCAATGCCATTCATTTCAAACAGCCATCCATTGGAGAGCGGTTGGTTCTAGGATGAACACGTAGAAGCACATTAGAACTGAAACATCTGTGGTTGGATGATACTATAGAACTCTATCTTTCAAATGTTTTGGGGGCGTGAAACAATTTGAGTTAAAGTCAGTTTGGGGATTTTGAAACAGAATCAGGAAGGGAAATCACAATAAAAAGAGAAAATGCTGGAAACACTCAGCAGGTCAGGCAGCAACGGTGGAGAGAGAGAACCAGAGTTAACATTTCAGGTCGATGACCTTTCATCAGACCTATCATTCAGGTCACCGACCTGAAACATTAACTCTGTTTCTCTCTCCACAGAGTCTGCCTGACCTGCTGAGTGTTTCCAGCATTTTCGGTTTTCAGATTTCCAGCTCCCGCAGTATTTTGCTTTGATTGCAGAGATATCTCAATGGCTGACAGGTTGATTCTTTAGAGACAAACAATCTGCATCCACAGCTTTCTCCCCCCCACTCCTGACCCTTGCTGGGTGCAGCTCCACCAGCGTGCTGCCTCTGCTACCTCACTCGCGTGTGAGCCTCGGCAGTAAGTGTCAGTGGGCTATTTGGCACATGGAGGGAGAACATCACAACCAAGCCTGGTCCTCTCCTCGCCTGACATCCACACATGGGTAGTTTGCAGCAGGAGTCACTGGACAGTGATTAAGAGCAGAAATCCTGCCTGATATTTCCCCTCCCCAGCCCAAGGGTGCTGAACCCTAGTGTCTTGTCCTATGTACCACCTGGTGGAGATCAGCTCACTCAACATTGGCCAGAAACTGAAGCTAGGGCCTTCTGGTGTGTGTGAGTTAATACTGCATCAGCAGTGCCTTTAGCCACTGGAGCATCAGAAAAGCTCATATCAAGAATTAGAAAGAAAGAAAGGTATGTAGGACCTTATCGCATCTCATACAGTGAATGCATTTTAAGTGCAGTGGTTGTCTTTATGAAAAGGGACGGAGCAACAATTTGCCCACTGCAAGGTCCAAACCAACAGCAATGGAAGGATGGCCAGTTAATCTGCTTTTGGTCGAAGGAATCTAGGGAGGTCTCCCTGCTCTTCTTCAAATAGAATACAGCAGGTCAGGCCATGGGGTCTTTAACATCCATTTGAAACCACAAGAACAGGTAGAGAGGACTTTGGTTTAACATCTCACAGACATCTGCAGGAAAGCACCTCTAACAGTGCAGCACTCCCTCGGTGCTGCACTGAAGTGTCAGCTACGATTATGCATTTGAGTCCTGGAGTGCTCTGACCGAGGTTTGAGCCCACAACCCTCTGGTCCAGAAGCAAGACTGCAACTTACTGAGACAAGCTGAGCGACAGCATTCAACCAGAATACAGCATTATCAAAGGGTTTGGGGGTAGAGACAATGTACAGGATATGTCTTAATGAATAGAATCATTGAACAGACTGAACATGAAGCTTGCTACCTGTCTGGAGACTACAGGACCAATGAGGTGAGTAACCTTCTTTAACTGATGACGTGGTCTCGGGAATCGGAAGTACAATTTCAACATTTAGGGACGACACCAAATTGGGGGGTATAGTTAATACTGAGGAAGAATGCAACACGAATACAAGATGACATTAATAAACTTACAGAATGGGCATGTAATTGGCAAATGAGTGTAAGCTGGTGCATTTTGGTAGGAAGAATAAGGAGGCCACAAATTGCTTGGATGATGAGTCGAAATGGGTTCATTTCTAGAGAGATAGAATTGGAAAGCAGAGAAGTTATGTTAAAATTGTATAGACTTTGGTTAGAGCACCCTTGGAGTATTGTGCAACAGTTCTGGTCTCCATATTATAAAAAAGATATAGAGGCGCCGGAGAAGGTGCAAAAAAGATTCACGAGGATGATACCTAAACTGAGAGGATATGCTTATCAGGAAAGGCTGAACAGGCAGAGAAGGCAGAAGGTGACTTGATAGAGGTCTTTAAGATTATGAAAGGGTTTGATAGTGTAGACGTAGAGAAGATACTTCCACTTGTGGGGGAGTCCAAAACTAGAGGGCATAAATATAAGATAATCACTAATAAATCCAATAGGGAATTCAGGAGAAACTTCTTTTACCCAAAGAATGGTTAGCGTGTGGAACTCGCTACCTGAAGGAGTAGTTGAGGCGAATAGCATAGAAGCTAGATAAGTACATGAGGGAGAAAGGAATAGAAGGTTATGCTGATAGGTTGAGATGAAGAGGGGTGGGAGGAGGCTCGTGCAGAGCATAAACACCAGCATAGACCAGTTGGGCCGAATGGCCTGTTTCTGTGCTGTAGACTCTATGTAACTCTGTGTAACGGTTTTGATCTGTCCAGGTTTTGGACTGAATGGTGTGTTTTTTGACCATTCAGCTAGTTTCTAAA
This sequence comes from Squalus acanthias, assembly GCA_030390025.1. Lineage (NCBI taxonomy): Eukaryota > Metazoa > Chordata > Chondrichthyes > Squaliformes > Squalidae > Squalus > Squalus acanthias. The sequence continues at coordinate 60,825,787 of CM059440.1, read as the reverse complement.
TGTAAACTGGACACCAAATTAAAACTGATTTTTAAAACAGAACATATTTATTTTAATTGCCAGGGGAGGAGGAATGAGAAAGTGTAAAGTTAGTGAACAATTAACACTGAAATCATTATCATGAAAACTATGGAAAATTATCTTGGGCTATCGGCCACAAGAAATATGCTAACGTCAGATTCTGACGAACATTAAGTGCAGCATGAGGAAGTTAAAAGATTGATTGGGTAGAACATCTAATGCTTGCTTCATTGTGTAATCTCTGAAGCACAAAATAGCAATTAACCTACATCAGGAAATACAATCACAACCAGTTCTGGGGCAACTATTTGAAATGAACATTAACCATTTCAGGAATGTGGTACAATGGGACCTCTATTATCCGTACTCCAATTATCCATCATCACGATTAACCACCGGACAATTCACAACACAAGGCCTTATGCAAGATGTCATCCCATTGCACAACTCACTAATTTACATTCCCAAGGCCTGTCTAATTTGGGGACTCTCAATGTTCTGCCAGTTTCCACTATATACTGGGGGGGAGGGGTTGGGTGGTTCCCTCCATTATGGCAGACAATGGAGGGAGAAAGAACTTGTGTTTATATAGCGCTTTATCACGTTCTCGGGACATCCCAAAGTGCTCCACAACCAATGAATATTTTTTGAAGTGCAGTCTCTGTTGTTATATAGGCAAACTCACCAGCCAATCTGCCTACAGCAAGATCCCAGTTCATCTGTTTTTGGTGGTGTTGAGTGAGGGAGGAATGTTGACCAGGACACTGGGAGAGCTCTTCTATTTATCAATATAAATTTATATTTACACTGGGAGAACTCTCTCCTTTTCTTCAATTAGTACCATGGGATATTTTACTCCAACTAAGCAAACAGACAGGACTTTTGTTTAAGTCTCATTCAAAAGACAGAGGTGCGGTTGTACAGTGCCTGTCACCGTGTAGCAAAAAAGTTCAGTATCTCATTTAACTTATTCCCTCAAAATAAGTAATGTCAAAATAAAATATGCTCTCTTATGGGCTGGGACTTGAACCCACAACTTTCTGATTCAGTGCTACCACTGAGCTAAGGCCAACATCAGTGTCAAAGTGGCTTTACAAGGGGATTCTGAAATGCACAGGCCATTGCCTCCCTGTGATGGAGAAGCAGCAGCACTGGGCACAGACTTCCAATATAACTTAACAAAGGAGACAAGAAAAGTCGAGAGTGGGAAAAGGCCATTCAACCCATCCAGCCCACTGTACCCAGAGTCCATATATGATTATTTAATCATTAATTTCTCCCCCTGTTTTCTCCCTTCCATACCAGGTGTTGGTTCCCCTACTTCCATTAAAAGGGGGTCGTGCATGACTATGTTGCACTCCACAGTTGAATAGTATGCTGACACTCACTGTCCTGGCTCATATAAGAAATAGTCGCTTTGGGAGAGGTACCATATGACTCGTGCATGGAAAGTGTCTTAAAGAGACACCTCACCCACCATGCTCTGCAATGCTATGAATCCTCACTCTTCTGGGTTAGGGTTTGACAGAATTCAATGCTGGTACCACGTCATTGTCTGACTCCTCATTTTACCTGTCTTCAGATACTTAATATGTTTGTCTGAAATTCCTCTCTCTGTCATTTTACTTTGAAGTGCAGCCACTGTAATTAGGCGGGCAAACACAGCAGGTATTTTTGCAAGCAGCAAGATCTCACAAAGATTCAGAAGGGAGATGTAGGCTACATAAGAACATAAGACGTAGGAGCAGGAGTCGGTCATTTGGCCCCTCGAGCCTGCTCCGCCATTCAATAAGATCATGGCTGATCAGAAGGGAGAGAAGCAAATCTGGAAATGGAAGGCAGTAAATTAGTAAGTGAGTTTGGAAGGCAGAGGAAACAAAGGCAAGAAAATAGAAACAAAGGGGTTTGGCAGTGCTTAATGGTATATACCTCAATACAAGGAGTCTAGGGAATAAAGCAGATGAGCTGAGGGCACAGATAGACATGTGGAAGTATGATATCATAGCTTTTACTGAAACATAGCTGAGAGAAGGGCAGGAATGGCAGCACAACATTCCTGGTTACAGATAGAGACGAGATAGAGAGGAGGATAAAGAAGGAGGGGGGTCACAATATTGGTTAAAGCAACAATTACAGCTGTGAGGAGGGATGATATTTTAGAAGGATCATCAAATGAGGCCATGTGGGTTGAACTGAAGAACAAAAAAGGGGCAATTACACTGCTGGGAGTGTACTATAGACCCCCAAATAGTCAGAAGGAGATAGAAGAGCAAATATGTAGGCAAATTTCTGAGAAGTGCAAAAACAATAGGGCAGTAATAGTAGGGGATTTCAACTACCCTAACATTAACTGGGATGGAATTAGTGTAAAAGGTATAGAGGGCGCAGAATTCTTAAAATGCATTCGGGAGAACTTTTTTAGCCAGTACGTAGCAAGCCCAACAATAGAGAGGGCGGTTCTGAACTTAGTTTTAGGGAATGAAGCTGGGCAGGTGGAAGGGGTATCAGTGGGAGAGCATTTTGATGGTAGTGATCATAATTCAGTTAGATTTAGTGTAATTATGGAAAAGGACAAAGATAGATCAGGAGTAAAAGTTCTTAGTTGGGGAAAGGCCAATTTTACAAAGCTGAGATGCAAAAGTGGACTGGAAACAGCTACTTGAAGGTAAATCAGTGTCAGAGCAGTGGGAGGCATTCAAGGAGGAGAGTGAGGGTTCAGAGCAAATATGTTCCCACAAAGAAAAAGGGTGCTACTCTCAAATCTAGAGTCACCTGGATGTCAAGGGGCATACAGGGTAGGATAAGGCAAAAAAGGGAAGCCTATGTCAGATACCGAGAGCTAAATACTGCAGAAAGCCTAGAGGAGTATAGAAAGTGCAGGGGTGAAATTAAAAAGGAAATTAGGAAAGCAAAGAGATGGCATGAAAAAATATTGGCATGTAAAATCAAGGAAAACCCAAAGATGTTTTATAAATACTTAAAGAGCAAGAGGATAACTAAAGAAAGAGTAGGGCCTATTAGAGACCAAAAAGGAAGCTTGTGTGTGGAGGCGGAAGACATGGATATGGTTCTTAATGAATACTTGGCGCCTGTCTTCACAAAAGAGAGGGACGATGCAGACATTGTAGTTAAGGAGGAGGAGTGTGAAATATTAGATGAGATAAACATAGTGAGAGATGAAATAGTAAGGGGTTTAGCATCTTTGAAAGTGGATAAATTGCCAGGCCCGGATGAAATGTATCTCAGGCTGTTAAGAGAAGCAAGGGAGTAAATAGCAGAGACTCTGACCATCATTTTTCAATCCTCTCTGGTCACAGGTGTGGTGCCGGAGGACTGGAGGACTGCTAACGTTGTACCGTTGTTTAAAAAGGGAGAAAGGGATAGACCGAGTAATTACAAGCCAGTCAGCCTAACCTTGGTGGTGGGAAAATTGTTGGAAATAATTGTGAGGGACAGTATTAATCGGCATTTAGAAAGGCACAGATTAATCAAGGACAGTCAGCATGGATTTGTTAAAGGAAGGTTGTGTCTGACTAACTTGATTGAATTTTTTGAGGAGGTAACAAGGAGTGTTGATGAGGGTAGTGCATTTGATGTAGTCTACATGGATTTTAGCAAAGCTTCTGACAAGGTCCCACATGGCAGACTGGTCAGAAAAGTAAAAGCCCATGGGATCCAAGGGAAAGTGGCAAATTGGATCCAAAATTGGCTCAGTGGCAGGAAGCAAAGGGTATAATGGTTGACGGATGTTTTTGTGACTGGACAGCTGTTTCCAGTGGGGTTCTGCAGGGCTCAGTACTAGGTCACTTGCTTTTTGTGGTTTACAGCAATGATTTAGACTTCAATGTAGGGAGCATGATTAAGAAGTTTGCAGATGATACAAAAATTGGCCGTGTGGTTGATAGTGAGGGAAGAAAGCTGTAGACTGCAGGAAGATATAAATGGACTGGTCAGGTGGGCAGAAAAGTGGCAAATGGAATTCAATCCAGAGAAGCGTGAGGTGATGCATTTGGGGAGGGCTAACAAGGCAAGGGAATACACAATAAATGGTAGGATACTGAGAAGTATAGAGGAACAAAGTGACCTTGGAGTGCATGTCCACAGATCCCTGAAGGTAGCAGGACAGGTAGATAAGGTGGTTAAGAAGGCATACGGAATAGTTTTCTTTAGTAGCCGAGGCATAGTATACAAGAGCAGGGAGGTTGTGCTTGAACTGTATAAAACACTAGTTAGGCCACAGCTAGAGTACTGTGTACAGTTCTGGTCACCACAATTACAGAAAAGATGTGATTGCACTAGAGAGGGTACAGAGGAAATTTCCGAGGATGTTGCCAGGACTGGAGAATTTTAGCTATGAGGAAAGATTGGATAGGCTGGGGTTGTTTTCTTTGGAACCGAGGAGGCTGAGGGGAGACTTGATTGAGGTGTATAAAATAATGAGGGGCCTAGATAGAGTGGATAGGAAGGACCTAATTCCCTTAGCAGAGAGGTCAATAACCATGGGGCATAGATTTAAAGTAATTGGTAGAAGGATTAGAGGGGGGTTGAGGGAACTTTTTTCACCCAGAGGGTGGTGTGGGTCTGGAACTCACTGCCTGAAAGGGTGGTAGAGGTAGAAATGCTCATCACATTTAAAAAGTACTTGGATATGCATTTGAAGTGCCGTAACCTGCAAGGCAAGGACCAAGAGCTAGAAAGTGGGATTAGGCTGGAGAGCTCTTTTTCGGCTGGCACAGACACGATGGGCCGAATGGCCTCCTTCTGTGCCGTAAATTTCTATGATTCTATGAAAGAACAATGAGTTAATGAGCACTTCATCTGTTTTTAGTGATTTCAGTTGAAGCGGAGAAATTGGTGGAAATGGTGCTAGGTATTGACAGCTACATCCCAGAATGCTGAAGGTTTTCAGAGAGGAATTAGCGGAAACATTGACCATAATCTTTCAAACATACTTGGAGATGGAAGTTGTGACAGAGGACTGGACGGTTGCCCATGTAATGCCTCTGGTCAAAAGCAGAGAAATGCATAAACCAAGTACTGTAACTATAGACCAGTCAGCCTAACATCGGCCATGGGTAAGCTTCTGGAGGTCATAATACAGGATGATATTAATACTCACGTAGAAAGAGCATGGGTTAATTAAGGACCGCCAGTGTTGATTTGTAAAAGGAAAGTCGTGTCAGACAAATTTAATAGAATTCATGAGGAAACAATGGAGTGAATTGATAAAGGAAACGCCTTTGATGTTGTATATAAGGATTTTCAAATGACATTTGATAAGTTTCCGCATAAGAGGCTTGCTGATAAAATGAAGGCACACAGTATTAAAGGAAATGTGGCTGCAAGGGAAGTGAGCCCCCAACCTTCTGACTGAGAGGTAAGATTGCTACCAACTAAACCAAGTTGACATTGGTCATTGGATGAGGGACTTTAATTATGAGAGGTTGGAAAAGTTAGGGCTTTCCCCTTGGAACAGAGACAGTTAAGAGGTGGCCTAATAGAGGTTTTCAAGATGATGAGGGGTTTTGATTGAGTAGATAGAGAAAGGCTGTTCCGTCTGGTGAGTGGGTCAGTAACCAGAGGCCATAGATTTAAAATCATTGGCAAAAGATCTAGATGGGGAGATTTTTTTCACTCAGAGAGTTGTTGGATTTGGAACGTTCTACCTGAAAAGGTTGTGGAAGCGGATTCCATAAATAATTTTAAACAGGTACTTGAGGATGAAGAACTTAGAGGGTTACGGACAAAAAACGGGGGGGGAGGGGGGGGAGACTAAGCACGACTGCTCTTTCAAAGAGCCAGCAAAGGCACGATGGGCCAAATGGCCTCCTTCTGTGCTGTAAGTTTCTATGATTCTGTGGTCCAAGTGTTACCTGGAATGGATCACTAAAACTTACTGGAAAACTGAACGTAGCCTAAATTTTTAGTAACTAGATTTCGTTTTTTATATTACTTCAGAGCATAATTAGAACAATGTTTTATTACATATGTGGAACATAAAAATAACAAGAACATGATATCTTTATTGATCTGCAACAGCTTTATATACAAGTTAATTGGGGGTGATCTAATTGAAGTGTTTAAAATGTTGAACAGATTTGATAGGGTAGATGCAGGGAAACTATTTCGTCTGGTGGGAGAATCTAGAACAAGGACCAATCTTAAAATTAGAGCTCGGCCATTCAGGAGTGAAATCACGAAGCACTTTTTCACACAACGGGTAGCAGAAATCTGGGATTCTCTTCCCCAGAAGGCTGTGGATGCTGGGGGCGGGGGGGGGGGGCAATTGAAATTTTCAAGACTGAGATCGATAGATTTTTATTAGGTAGGGATATCGAGGGATATGGAGCAAAGGTGGGTAAATGGAGTTGAGGTGCAGATCAGCCATGATCTCATTGAATGGCAAAACAGGCTTGAGGGGCTGAATGGCCTCCTCCTGTTCCTATATTCCTATGTTCCTAAGTTTCTTGTACTCATCAAAGTGATGGATGTGCACCTGGTGGAAGAGAACAGTTTCAATTTAAGGCACGAAGCATCTCCAGGTCAAGTACAGCACTGTTAGATGGGGAGTAAAGTTTTCTATATTCTTCCCCAATAAAGACTTCAGAAGAGCATCCACACTGCACGAGTGAGCCATTTATACATTTCCTACACCAGCCCCACTGTGGGCTCTTTGAGCGAGAATGCTAACTGGGGACACTTTTTGTGCTGTGGGCTGATGTTTACTAGGAACTGGATTACACCTCACTTCACACAAGACCCTCACAGACAGAGGAGATTCTCAACCCGCCAGTCTGGGCTGGCTTTGATCCCAGGACCCAGAGATAAAAGGCCAGTGTTGAACTCCTAGCGTTGCCCAGAGTTTTATGTTAATTATGCACTGATACTGAGCTATGGAATCTGATCTTACAAAGCCAGGCGTAGATATTGGCCACCATTTTCTAGCAGGCTTGGCGCCAATGTGGTATAACTTGTGTCATCACAGTATGCGTTTGCAAACAGTTAGGGAACAAGTCATATCTGCCAACTCATGTCAGCCATGGCTCAGTGGGTAGCACTCTTGCTGCTGAGTCAGAAGGTTGTGGGTTGAAGTCCCACTCCAGAGACTTGAGCCCAAAAATCTAGGCTGACACTTCAGTGCAGTGCTGAGGGAGCGCTGCACTGTCAGAGGTGTTGTCTTTTGGTGAGGCGTTAAAACAAGGCCCCGTCTAACCCCTCTGGTGTACGTAAAAAAATCCTGTGGCACTATTCGAAAAGAACAAGGGAGCTCTCCCTGGCCAATGTTTATCCCTCAACCAACATCACTAAAAAAACTGATTATCTGGTCATTATCACATTGCTCTTTGTGGGAGCTTGCTGTATGCAAATTGGCTGCCGGGTTTCCTACATTACAACAGTGACTACACTTCAAAAGATACTTCCATTAGTTGTAAAGTGCTTTGGGACTTCCGGAGGATGTGAAAGATGCTATATAAATGCAAGTCTTTCTTTTTCAACTCTTCAGAAGTGGCAGTGTGCCTTTAAGTGCTGGTAGTTACACTGTTGAAAATACCATAATATAAAATGGGAAAGACAACTGCATCCTGTCATGTAGACATATGCAGAGTTAATATTTGAGATAGATATTAATAAAACCTGCAAGTAGATTCCTGCCAATGAAGGATGTTGCAACACAATCCTCCTCAAATATGATGTGGAGATGCCGGTGTTGGACTGGGGTGGACAAATGTGAGAAGTCGCACAACCCCAGGTTATAGTCCAACAGCTTTATTTGAAATCACAAGCTTTCGGAGCGCTGCTCCTTCGTCAGGTGAAGTGAAGAGATGCATATAGGCACAGCATATATAGTCAGAGAACACTGCCAGATGATTACAGTTAATCTTTCCAACTGCCCTTTATCACACCTCGGCAGAGAGATAATCATGGCAATCAAAGGTGTGGATGGTGTCCAAACAGGTCAGTCAGGAAAACATTACATCAAAGACAATGTGGCAGATGCTGGGGTCTGTATGGAAAACAAAAAACTTTTTTTGCTGGAAATCACAGCAGGTCCGGCCGCATCTGTGTAGAGAGAACAAGCCAACAATGACTCGAGTCTGGATGACTCTACGTCAGGTGGGGTTACATGTAGCATGACATGAACCCAAGATCCCGGTTGAGGCCGTCCTCATGGGTGCGGAACTTGGCTAGCAGTTTCTGCTCGATGATTTTGCGTTGTCGTGTGTCTCAAAGGCCGCCTTGGAGAACGCTTACCCGAAGATCGGAGGCTGAATGTCCTTGACTGCTGAAGTGTTCCCCGACTGGGAGGGAATACTCCTGCCTGGCGATTGTTGCGCGGTGTCCGTTCATACGTTGTCGCAGTGTCTGCATGTTCTCGCCGATGTACCATGCTCCGGGGCATCCTTTCCTGCAACGTATGAGGTAGACAACGTTGGCCGAGTCACATGAGTATGTACCATATACCTGGTGGGTGGTGTCCTCACGTGTGATGATGGTATCTGTGTTGATGATCTGGCATGTCTTGCAGAGGTTGTCGTAGCAGGGTTGTGTGGTGTCGTGGTCGCTGTTCTCCTGACAGCTGGGTAATTTGCTGCGAACGATGGTCTGTTTGAGGTTAGGCGGCTGTTTGAAGGCGAGTAGTGGGGGCATGGGGATGGCCTTAGCGAGGTGTTCGTCGTCATCGATGACATGTTGAAGGCTGCGAAGAACATGGCGTAGTTTCTCCGCTCCGGGGAAGTACTGGACGACGTAGGGTACTCTGTTGGTTGTGTCTCGTGTTTGTCTTCTGAGGAGGTCTATGCGATTTTTCACTGTGGCCCGTCGGAACTGTCGATCGACGAGTTGAGCGCCATATCCCGTTCTTACTAGGGCGTCTTTCAGCATCTGTAGGTGTCCATCGCGTTCCTCCTCGTCTGAGCAGATCCTGTGTATTCGCAGGGCTTGTTCATAGGGGATGGCTTCTTTAACGTGGTTAGGGTGGAAGCTCCACTTCTCCAGCTTCCACCCTAACCACGTTAAAGAAGCCATCCCTATGGACAAGCCCTGCGAATACACAGGATCTGCTCAGACGAGGAGGAACGCGATGGACACCTACAGATGCTGAAAGACGCCCTCGTAAGAACGGGATATGACGTTCGACTCGTTGATCGACAGTTCCGACGGGCCACAGCGAAAAATCGCATAGACCTCCTCAGAAGACAAACACGGGACACAACCAACAGAGTACCCTACGTCGTCCAGTACTTCCCCGGAGCGGAGAAACTACGCCATGTTCTTCGCAGCCTTCAACATGTCATCGATGACGACGAACACCTCGCTAAGGCCATCCCCACGCCCCCACTACTCGCCTTCAAACAGCCGCCTAACCTCAAACAGACCATCATTCGCAGCAAATTACCCAGCTTTCAGGAGAACAGCGACCACGACACCACACAACCCTGCCACAGCAACCTCTGCAAGACATGCCAGATCATCAACACAGATACCATCATCACACGTGAGGACACTACCCACCAGGTACATGGTACATACTCATGTGACTCGGCCAACTTTGTCTACCTCATACGTTGCAGGAAAGGATGCCCCGGAGCATGGTACATCGGCGAGACCATGCAGACACTGCGAAAACATATGAACGGACACCGCGCAACAATCGCCAGGCAGGAGTGTTCCCTCCCAGTCGGGGAACACTTCAGCAGTCAAGGACATTCAGCCTCCGATCTTCAGGTAATCGTTCTCCAAGGCGGCCTTTGAGACACACGACAACGCAAAATCATCGAGCAGAAACTGCTAGCCAAGTTCCGCACCCATGAGGACGGCCTCAACCGGGATCTTGGGTTCATGTCATGCTACATGTAACCCCACCTGACGTAGAGTCATCCAGACTCGAGTCATTGTTGGCTTGTTCTCTCTACACAGATGCGGCCGGACCTGCTGTGATTTCCAGCAAAAAAAGTTTTTTGTTTTCCATACAGACCCCAGCATCTGCCACATTTGACCCCTTGTGACCCCACCTCATTGTCTTTGATGTAATGTTTTCCTGACTGACCTGTTTGGACACCATCCACACCTTTGATTGCCGTGATTATCTCTCTGCCGAGGTGTGATAAAGGGCAGTTGGAAAGATTAACTGTAATCATCTGGCATGTTCTCTGACTATATATGCTGTGCCTATATGCATCTCTTCACTTCACCTGACGAAGGAGCAGCGCTCCGAAAGCTTGTGATTTCAAATAAAGCTGTTGGGGGGAAAAATTAGGTCGCGCCCCATTTGGGGCGCAAATATCGTCTGGACGCAAATATTAGCGCCTGGCGCTAATTATCGGCACTGACTGGAAACTTCACTTTTACCGCCCCGGGAGGTGAGTGGAGCGCTAAATGAGGCGCTGCACACCTGTCTTAAGGCGCAAAGGCCGAGCAGTGAGGCGCTAACTCAGCGCGCGAGCGCAGGGCAGCTGCTGCCAGTTAGCGAGGGAACACAGACTCACTGGCGCCGGCCACTTCTTAAAGCGGGGGGGGCCAACTTGCTCCCCAGCCACACCCTGCTCATTGCAGCCTTGAATCTCGGCCTGGAGAGACCTGTGAATCCATTTTGCTGCCAAGGATGGAGAGGGTGAGAGAACGAGCTCATCGCTTCACCGAGCGGGCCTTGGATGCTCTGGTTGGCGCGGTGGAGCGCAGAAGATGTATACTCTTCCCTGAGAGTGGCAGGAGGCCTTTGCCACGCGAGTTCAGAAGAGTGTGGAGGGAGGTGGCTCACAGCGTCTCCTCCAGGAGCATGGTGCCCAGGACCCATACTCAATGCCGCAAAAAGTTCAACGACCTCACTCGGGTTGTCAGGGTGAGTGGCTTTTTCTCAATACCTCTCCATCCCTCCATCTCAACCTCACTCTATGGCCAGAGGGTCTTAAAACCCCAATGCACAACACTCATCCAACACCTATGGCCCTTTCATGAAACACACACACACATTCCACACTTTGCATACAGTAAGGGCTATTCACCTATGGGAGGCACATCAGGCAAGACCATGGCTGCATACAGTAAGGGCTATTCACCTATGGGAGGCACATCAGGCAAGACCATGGCTGCATACAGTAAGGGCTATTCACCTATGGGAGGCACATCAGGCAAGACCATGGCTGTATATTTACTCAGATGCTGTCCTTTTTCTTACAGGCCAAGCTGGCGCATAATCGGAGACAGCAGCAACGGACAGGTGGAGGGCGGCCTCAGCTGCAACCCCTCAGCGATCTTGAGGAGCGCGTCCACAGGATTGTGGCAAGCCGGGTGATCGGTCCCGTCGCCACTGGAGACGCCGACCCCGTTCTGGACAGCAATGGTAAGGTCATCACCTTTTTGTCCTCTGTCCTTCCACTTGTCCCTCACAACACCAGCCTTTGACACTTTCAATCCAACTTGCTAACTCGCTGCACTTATTCCTCCCTTACTGCCACCCTGTCCTCACGCTAAAGCCACTCTTGTACCTCCCTGCTTTCAGATGGTGATTCACCAGCTGAGGAGACGGGCCCTGAAGCTGCCACTGGGAGTGATGCTGCAGCTGAGGAGGAAGAGGAAGCCGGAGCATCAGTGCCACCCTCTCCCGAGGAAGCCCATGCCCACACTGGGAACACGCCTTCCCTGGAGGGGAGCAGGGGGGAAGGGTCTGATGAGGGTGAAGCTCCAGGACCCAGCGGGCTGCAGCAACGCCATGGGGGTAGGGAAGAACGGGGGCCTTCTCCCCAGAGGGAGAGTATGCCAGACACTCCTACTGCAATGGACGCAGAGGAGGAGCGGCTGATCGCAGAAATGAACACCCAGGCGGTGGGCATGCACACTGAGCTCATGGGTGCAGTGGGAAGGGTGCCCGAATGCATTGAGTCACTGGCAAGGAGTGTGGAGCACTTCGCTGTAGCACAGGCGGATGCCACACTAAAGCTTAGTGCTGCAATTCAGTCACTGGCTGCCGTGATCCCATCTCTGACTGCTCTCATGCAGACTCAGATTGAGGCCACGCGAGCACAGACTGCTGCCAACCTCGATGGTTCGTTCACATGTCCCTGGGGCTGTCACCGCGCCGCAGCAGGCCAGCAATCTGTTCTCCAGCAGATTGCTCCGGATGCTGAAGTGCTGCCCCGTGGGAGTGCCAGTGTGTCGGGCGAGCAGGGAGTTGCTGTCCTCTCTCACGATGACAGCATTCCTGCTGCCAACACTGTCACTTCTCCACTGCACTTGCCACCGCCTGTAGGACAGACTGCTGCCGCCCATGCAGAGTTGGTGCAGTCTGCAGCCGGGCCCTCCAGGCCCAGAACTGGTCGAGGCCGTCCTTCAGGGGCATCTGCAGTGTCAGGGTCTGACGAGCAGCAGCCTTCCACCAGCCTTGCTGCAGCCACTGAGGTCCCATTACGGAGGAGCAGTAGGGTTAGAAGGGGGGAAGTGCGCAAGGGAAGGAGATCACCCTCGAAGGGCAAAAAGTAGGAGGTGTGACAAAATGCTGGTCATTTTTTTATTAAAGGTCGAGGTTCATGGTCCAACTTTTGTTTAGTGTTTTGGACATTATCTCCAGGTTGTGAGAACCAGTTATGTTATTGACTGTTTTTTTGTGTTTATTTCTATGAGTTTGTCATGAGGAATTGACACATACAGAGTTTGTAAAATAAATAAGTTTCTGTATTCAAAATATACATGGTTGGTGGTTGGAATTATTGGTGCCTTGGCCGGCTTAGGGGTTGCATGCTGGGTTCATTAATGTTGTTAGCAATGGCAGAAGCCATTTCCACAGCAGGGGCCCTAGAAGCGGCTTGCTATTAGCCGTTGACGGACGGCCCTTGCAGTTTCACCATTGTCGGCCGCCCTCCCGCCTTGGTGCTGCTGATGATCATCCTCCTCGTCCTCTTCCTCCTCTTCCTCCTCCTCCTCTGGTGGTGCTCCAAGGCCTGGTGGCATTGGCTGGGTCCTGAGGATTGCCATGTTATGCAACATGCAGCACACGACTACGAAGTTGGATACTCGCTCAGGCGAGTACTGCAGGGCTCCTCCAGAATGGTCGAGACAGCGGAACCGTTGCTTCAGCACGCCGATTGTGCGCTCAATTATGTTCCTGGTAGCTTGATGGCTCTCATTGTACCGCAGCTCAGCAGGGGTGTTGGGCGTACGGAGCGGTGTCATCAGCCAGGTGCTCAATGCATACCCCTTGTCCCCGAGAAGCCAACCAACTGGCTGATGCGGTGCCTCAAAAAGTTCTGCCACAGTAGTCTGGCGCAGGATAAAAGCATCGTGGCAGCTGCCAGGATAGTGGGCATTGACAGCGAGTATCAGCTGTCTGTGGTCACAGACCAACTGAACATTCAAGGAATGGAACCCCTTTCTGTTCTGGAATTCCTCGGCATTCTCATGCGGAGCACGCAAAGCCACATGCGTGCAGTCAATGGCGCCCTGCAACATGGGGAAGCCCGCTACCCTCGCAAAGCCCAGAGCGCGGTCACGCTGCTTGTCTGGGGTCATGGGGAAAGAGATGAACTCTCGGCTCCTTTTAAAGAGGGCATTTGTGACCTGCCGGATGCAGCAATGCACCGCGAACTGGGAGATATTGGCGAGGTCCCCAGCAGCAGCTTGAAATGAGCCAGTAGCGTAAAAGTTGAGAGCCACTGTGACCTTCACTGCCACCGACAGAGACGTCCTGACCTCAGTTGAGGCTGCAGATCTGGCTGCAGCAGGTGGCAGAGCTCAGTGACCACCTCCTTGCTGAATCGCAGCCTTCGCAAACACAGCTCCTCAGACATATGAATGTAGGAGAGCTGTTCACGATATACCCTGGGAGGGTAAGCTCTCCTGTACATACGCCTGTTGGCCCTCCTCCGTCTGGCCATCATTGCCACTCTCTCTCTGCGTCTCTGTATCCTCCGATTCAGCTGGAGCAGGACGACGCCCCCAATCAGTGCAGCCCCCATAGTCTCTTTGCAAGCAAAGTAATGAAGGACAGCAACTAAAGTACTAGCGAAGTTAGGATCAATAGGCAAAACTACCTCACAAAGCGTTGAGTCAATGCAGAAGTCTCTCTTTCTCTCTCTCCGAATCTCTCTCTCTCTCTCAGAACGAGTGGTGCAAAAATGTCGACCACAGAAAAAGACAGGAAGAGGCCCCCTTTAAATAGCGCCCCCCCCAGCCCTACAGCGATTGATAGCGTTCCAGTCTTCCGGTCGTTGGATGCGCCAGGCGGTAAGGTAGGGGTCGCCACTCAATTTCCGCTCTGGGGCGCCACAAGGGCGTTGCACCATGGAATGACGTCACAATCTGCGCGCGCAGGTGGTCGCAGCGGTAAGTTTTAGCGCCGCCGCACAATCTCTAGTTAAGTTCCCGAGCGGCGCAAACATTGCTGTGCCCGGACGTTAGCGGCTTTGCGCCCCATTAGCGCCCTCTTAAGGCGCTAACGGGAGGCGCAACCAACTGAATTTTTACCCCTTGGACTATAACCTGGTGTTGTGCGACTTCTCACATTACTCCTCAAATATAGCAGGCTTGTCAGTTTTCCAAGCTATTTGGTCTTAATATATATTTAATCAGCCCATTGAAGAGGCATTTGTCAATGAGTATCAGAGCTCTGGATGCTACAGGCTTCGAGGGCTGGTGATCAGCGAATTTATGACAACAGCGAGGAAGAAGAATTTCAGCAGAAACTGGTCCAGATGTCTAGAGAATACATGTCGAAGCAGAGTTAAGACAAACAACTGCCCGGGGAGCCGAGGAGCCTGAGCTGGGGGAAATAATCCAGCACTGTTTTGTCTCTAGAAAACTAAAGAATGCGCCGGATAATGGATAGCCGTGGGATAATGACATGGTGAAAACCAATACCACTCCGTGAATTACACACAGAATGATGGATACCAGCCAGTGAAGTATAATGCAACTGTCCAATAAAGGCATCCAAGGGAGGAAGTCGGATTCCAATAATTGTCACAGTGTTAATGTGTGGGCTGAATTTATTGTTACCTCTTCACAAAAATATGTGAAGATTCTATTTGTTCTTGCTCCCAGCACTATTTTTGTGCAGAAGTGGAGAGGGATGGAATCATCGATTTTATGCAGCCCACAGGATACTGTGCTGCGTTTTTCTCGGCATCATCTCAAAATTGAATAAAAGCACAAAAAAGCGGTGTTGAAATGAAGCCTCGATGCACCGTCTGCGATTTTAACTCATCCTTTCCTCTGTAACCCTTTTAGCTCCTGCAATTTTTGTTGTTTCTGTATCTTTACAGTCTTCCCTTGGGGAACAGTATGAAGTAGTGGAGGGATTTCCAGGCTGATTAACAGTCTGACAGGGTGGTGTTGTTATTGTTTTCGTATCTTTACACTCTTCCTTTGGTTCAGTGGTAGCCATCCCCCCGCCCCCCCCCCCCCACCCCGAGTCAGGAGGTGTACGGTTCGTGACCTTCTCCAGACAGGCCCGGCGAGTGGTAACTCTGAATTCTGGGATGACATCCAGCAGGATATTCGCGTCTGGTGAGTGCGGGTGACCCATTCCCCGCTCATCATATGGTTTATCGGAGCCCATAAAAACCCTCCCGCCATAGAGGACTAACCCCCCCCATGGGCTGGTATAAAGATAGTTACGGCCGTGGATGGAGCATTGACTTCACGGCCTGTCAGACTGTTAAACACCCTCATAAGAACATAAGACGTAGGAGCAGGAGTCGGTCATTCGGCCCCTCGAGCCTGCTCCGCCATTCAATAAGATCATGGCTGATCTGATCTTGGCCTCAACTCCACTTCCCTGCCCGCTCCCTATAACCCTTGACTCCCTTACCTTCCTCTGCTTCACACCTTTCTCCAAAGGATGAGCGTGTGGAGATACGAAAACAACTAAAACATCCATCAGTCTCCCCTTCCTCCCGTTAAAACCCAAGCAGGACATCGCCGTCTCTCTCTTTCCCCCAATCGACTGGCAATCTAGAAGTCACCGTGTTGGGAGGAACAAGGTGAGGGTGGGTGAGCAGAAGAGGCCATCTTGAGGGTGGGTGGGGACATATGATGCTCACATAACCTGTTGCAATAATGCTCACATCAGGTCAACCAACCCTGCTTACGCTATAGGAGTTGGGCCAAGATATAAAATAGAACTGGAGCACAAATCTGTTTGATCACAGCAGCCGGTGGAGCATGTACAGATTTTATCCACACTTGCGTTTTATAACATCAGGGAGTGCCTGTAAATCTTTTTCAAACAACTCTTATTTTCTTGTCCAATTTTAGTCTTTTTTTTAATTTTATGAACTGCCCGAAGATCGTTCCGACTGGTTGTGCTGATGCCTGGAGAATAGTCGGAGGTCTTAAAAATAATCTTTGTGCCTACAGCTGTTAAAAGCCTTGAATTTTTCTTTCTTCATCTATGATTTACATTATGGATTCATCACGGCTGGAGAGACTTACAGTTCTCAGCCTCTGAGTAAACTCTGGCACAAAACCATCTTTTCCGACTAAAAGCAAGGTTATTGAGAGAGAGAGAGAGGAAGAGAGGGAGAAAGGAGGGGAGAGAGGGGGAGAGAGAACGGGAGAGAGAGAAAAGAGAGAGAGAGAGGGGGAGAGAGAGAGGGAGAGAAAGAGAATGGGAGAGAGAGAGAAAGAAGAGAGAGAAAGAGAGAACTATTGAAGCAGGCAGTGTGTCAAGTGGTTCAGTAGGTAAATCTTAGAGCAGGAAGATCCCAGCCTATATCCTATCCCGCATCAAGTCCCACTCACCCATTACCCCTGTGCTCACTGACCTACACGGGCTCCCGGTCCTCCAACATCTCTAATTTTAAATTCTCATCCTTGTGTTTCAATCCCTTCATGGCTTGCATGCTGCCTCCTCCTTCACCCCAACATTGGCAATTGTGCCTTCAACTACCTAGGGCCCACGCTCTGGAATTCCCTCCCTAAAACCCTCTGCCTCTCCACCTTCCTCTCCGCCTTCCTCGCCTCCTTTAAGACCCATCTTAAAATCCATTTCTTTGACCAAGCTTTTGGTCACCCCTCCTAATCTCTCCTTTGTGATTACAGGTCTGATTACATTGATTACATTAAAAGGAGCTATATAAGTGCAAGTTGTTGTTGTTGAAGTGGTTTTTGATGTCATGAAATTCAAACTGAATTCAGCCCCAGATTTGTGTTGGGTGGTGAGGGATTGGGTTGATTTTAGTTCCGACAAAGGTTAAATGGGAAAGAACTCTTGGCTGTACCTGAATCTCTTGAAATAGAGCCAGAAAATTATGGGAATACACAGCACCTGAAAAGAGAAACAATGGTTTAAACACTTGGGGCATGTATCCTTGGTCAGAACACTGCATAGAGGGCTGGATTTTGATACTGGGGTCAGGTTGGTGTCGTGAATCCCACTTTTTGGGTTGTAGACCCGCTTCCATCGAGATGTGGCCAACCCACTGTATTTTCCCTTGATTGACCTTGTTGAGCCTGCCCACAGGTGACGTCACAGATTGACATTTCATCTGTCAAGAGCTTTTGACAGATGAAATATTAGCGTTTGACAGCTCTGTGAAGCTGTCAAACACTGACAATATGATTTCTAACTTGAGTCCTTCCTCTCAGGCTGAGTTAGAAATCATTCCAGCACAGAAAACAGAAGGCTGCAGTTTTTGACAGCACCACGGCTTTTCTGCTTTCTGTGCCGGTGAGATTTCTGACTCCCGAGAACTGAAGGGCTGACACCTGCAGGAGGAAGTTAAGGTAAGTAAAACTTTTTCCCACACTTTGCACTTACCTTACACACTTATCTCTGCACACATGCACCCATCACTCACCTGCCCACCGGACATATCGACCCCTCCAACCCCTGCAGACCCACGGTCCGCCCCGATAACTTGGCGTGGTTGGCACCTGTCGGGAAGCCCACATTTCAGCGATTAAAATAGGGATTAGGCAAAAAACTGCCTGTTAACTACCTGTTAACAGGCAGTTAATTGTCACTAATCCCCTTCCCGCCTCGGGGAGTCGGGTCCCAGCACAGGTCGGGTACCCGCCGCCAGAGAAACTGGCATGGAGGCGGGTTGGAGGCGGGATGGGTTCGGGACCCCCGAATCTGCAACTTTAACCCCCCCCCCGCCTCCAAACCCGACTCCACGGGTCAATGAAAATCCAGCCCAGAGTCTCTATCTGTCCTTTCTTCAGATGCTGATGGACCTTCTATGCATTTCTAGCATTTTCTTACTTCATTCTGGGGATGTGGGCATTGCTGGCAAGGCCAGCTTTTATTGCCCATCCGTAGTTGACTTGAGAAGGTGGTGGTAGGACTCCTTCTTGAACCTGTTTTCTTTGTAGCAGTTTGATAAAACTGAGTGGCTTGCTAATAGGTCACTTTAGAGGGCAGTTAAGAGTCAACCACGTTGGTGTGAGACTGGAGTCACATGTAGGCCAGACCGGGTAAGGACGCAGGTTTCCTTCCCAAAAAGGACATTAGTGAATCAGTTGGGTTTTTACAACAATCCGACAAGCTTCATGGTCACTTTTTAACTGATGCCAGCTTTTTATTTCCAGGTTTTCCTCTTGCTGTTTCAGAGTTCCTGCAGTTGCAGCTTGTTCCTTTTTACCTCGGAATCTCCCCTTCATTCACAGAACCTCCATTTCTGACCTTCCTTGAAAATTCTTGACATTAAAAAAAACAAGAGATCATTCCTGCTTCCCCAAAGTACAGCTTCCATCTCACGCCAGATTGTCAAGTCACCCCATGATAACTGTAAAATGCAGAGGGCAATTTATGCCGCAGTAGCTGCTCATCTTATTACACGATAAACTTGAAAAAACACTGGTGTCTAGCCACACGAAGCAGCTTATAATCAAGCTTATTGTTGTACTTGTTTTTACAGTCGACTGCACATTTTTATTACTGCAATCTGCCAAAGCAAACGGATTTTTAAAGCTGTTTGGTGGATTGTTTTAATACATGCCAAAGTGCTGCCTCTGGTTATGTTTTATTCGGAGATTAACAGTTTCAATCAGCATCAATGATTTTACAAGGGCAAATCACAAGTTCCAATCCCTCGGTGTGAAACCTGCAACCCAGCTCAACCCCACAGACCAAACAGTGGGTAGCACTCTCTCGCCTCTTGAGTCAGAAGGTTGTGGGTTCGAGTCCCACTGCAGAGACTTGTGCACATAATCCAGGCCGACACTCCAGTGCAGTGCTGAGGGAGGGCTGCACTGTCGGCGGTGCCGTCTTTTGGATGAGATGTTAAACCCGAGGCCCCGTCTGCCCTCTCAGGTGGGTGTAAAAGATCCCACGGCACTCGCTACACAAAAAAATTCTCCTCTACTTCCCTCTGATTCTTTTGTCAATGACCTCAAACTCGTATCCTCTGGTTACCGACCCTCCTGCCAGTGGAACACACTCGCGGGGAATTGTTTAGCGCTCTGGTTAATGTGCTCCTATCAGTTCCTGTCTGCACTATTCTAAAATGGGTGAATGGCTGCATTAAAATATCGCAAACCGGAATTTGAGCAGAACACGTGGCCAGTATACTAATAGCACACACATACAGAACATTAAACTGTCTGGTGAGAGGATATGATTTTAGACATTTTTCAGACAGCCCATTCAATAAAAACAGGCCGTGCAATCCAAAACCAGACAGGTGGCAATTCAATTCCAATCAATCCTCCACTTCTGCAGTCCAGACAGTGACTTTCGTTAAGTGTGGGTACGGGAAGAGAGAAGCACAATTTCCTGGATAAACCTGAGGGCAGATTAAGCTCAGTGATGTTCCCATTTCCTGTTCTATCGAAGCTGAATTGCACCGTCTGTGGAACTATGACTGAAAGTACCAGAAAAATCTTTGGCATTGTCAGACTGCATCAATAAAGGTCAAATGGATCAGTCAGTCAAGTAGAGCTGTCAGTGGTCTTACAGTAACGCTGTCACCAAGTGCATATTCCCCTTAAAGTCAATTACATCCGAGTAACACACTAGAGATCACATTAAGAGCTTTCTTGAGAGCTTAGTGTGCAGTGGGTAGCACTCTCACCTCTGAGTCAGAAGGTTGTGGGTTCAAGCCCCTCTCCAGAGACTTGAGCACAAAATCTAGGCTGACATTCCCAGCGCAGTGCTGAGGGAGTGCTGCACTGTCGGAGGTGCCGTCTTTCAGATGAGATGGCAACACGGTGGCATAGTGGTTAGCACTGTTGCCTCACAGCACCAGGGACCTGGGTTCGAATCCGGCCTCGGGTGACTGTCTGTGTGGAGTTTGCACATTCTCCCCGTGTCTGCGTGGGTTTCCTCTGGGTGCTCCGGTTTCCTCCCACAGTCAAAAGATGTGCGGGTTAGGTTGATTTGGCTATGATAAAATTGACCCTTAGTGTTAGGGGGGATTAAATACGTGGGGTTACGGGAATAGGGTGGGATATGTGTCGGATATGGGCCGAAATGGCCTCTATCTGCACTGTGGGGATTCTGTGATTCTGTGATTCTGAGATGTTAAACCGAGGTCCCATCTGCCCTCTCGGGTGGACGTAGAAAATCCCACGGCACTATTCGAAGAATAGTAGCGTAGTTTTCCCCGGTGTTCTGGGCCAATATTTATCCCTCAACCAACTTCACTAAAACATTATCACATTGCTGTTTGTGGGACCTTGCTGTGCGAAAATTGGCTGCCACGTTTCCTACATTACAACAGTGACGAGAAGGCTGTAAAGTGCTTTGGGATGTCCTGAGTTCGTGAAAGGCGCTATATAAATGCACTGAGCAGCAGAGTAATGAGTCATACAGACCAACTCTAATCCCTGGTTTAGACTGAGTTAGCTGACCTCAGTCCTGGTGCCACTGCAGTAGGTCTTGGTATCACAAGGGTAAGGAGGGAGGATAATAAATAGCCACAGTTTCATCTCCTGATTGTCATCCAGTGACTCCAGCTGCAAAGTGCGTGTTCAAGATGTCAGGGTGGGGACAGATTGGCACTGGGTGGTGATGCCTTCCAATGCTGAATAGCCTGTCAAGGCTTGCCCGTGAAGAATGGCTGCTTGGGTGTGGTAGCAGGCTCTGCCTACATCTGTGGATCTCTAGCGCTCCGAGAGTCAGCCACTGCAGGAGAGGAAGGGACTATTCCATTCAGTGAATATTCCAGCTGTAATGCAATGCTTCTACTTGGTTTTTTTTTCCCCTCAGATACACGAAAATGAAGACAGCCACAAACATTTACATCTTCAACCTTGCCCTGGCGGACGCATTAGCCACGAGCACACTGCCATTCCAGAGCGCCAAATATCTGATGGATACGTGGCCCTTCGGGGAGCTGTTGTGCAAAACGGTCCTATCAATTGACTACTACAATATGTTCACCAGCATCTTCACCCTCACCATGATGAGCGTCGATCGTTACATTGCCGTCTGTCACCCTGTTAAGGCGCTAGATTTCCGCACGCCCATGAACGCAAAGATCGTCAACGTCTGCATATGGCTACTGTCATCTGCCATAGGGGTCCCAGTCATGGTCATGGCTGTCACCAAGGCCAACAGTAAAGGTAAGTAACGACTGAACCAGAACAATCGTTAGCAGATAGCAGTTGATCTCCTCGGAGCATAGATGGTTAAGGGGAGGTTTAATGAACAGTTTTTATAGAGGAAATAAGGAGAAACTGTTTCCACTGGCAGAGGACACACAGATTTAAGATAATTGGCAAAAGAACCAGAGGGAAGATGAGGAGCAATTTGTTTACGCAGCGAGTTGTTGGGATCTGGAATGCACTGCCTGAAAGGGTGGAGGAAGCAGATTCAATAATAACTTTCAAAAGGGAATTGGATAAATACTTGAAGGGGAAAAATTTGCAGGGCTATGGGGAAAGGGCAAGGGGAGTGGGACTAATTGGACAGCTCAACCAAAAAGCCGGCACAGGCACGATGGGCCAAATGGCCTCCTGCTGTGCCGTATGATTCTATGATGTCAGAATTATAGAGGGCCTGAAGGTGAAGAGACTCCTTATCAAAGTGAGCCTGTTTCCTAGAAGCAAGGCCTTCTCCATTCACACGCATAATCTTACCATCTATGGGCCCCACGCGTAGGGATTTGGAAGAGTTTTGAACTCGATGGGGAGGATTTTAATTGCAGCCGCCCAGCGTAACCAGGGTGGTAGTGGCCTGAAAATGAGATCAAAAGACTTACCGACCTACCATATTGGTAGGGGTCTTTATTTAGGTGGTTGGAGTGTTCGCCTGTTTCAAGTGGGAGGTTGCTTTTAATATGCAATGTGGGGTCCTATGTTACGCATCCCTCTGTCCATTTGTTCAGCAGCCTAATTTATTATGCCTTGCCGGTAAAGCGTTTGCGATGTCCTGAGGTCGTGAAAGACGCTATATAAATGCAAGTTTATTCTTTTCTTTTGCATGTGTGTCTCCCCACACGGCATCCTGGAATGGACCCTGATATTTCAGAAGAAAGCGAATGTTGGGTCAAAATCCTGGAACTCCCTACCTAACCGCACTGCAGGAGCACCTTCACCACACGGACTGCAGCGGTTCAAGAAGGCGGCTCACCACCACCTTCTCAAGGGCAACTAGGGGGATGGGCAATAAATGCTGGCCTTGCCAGCAACGCTCACATCCCAAGAATAAATAAATTTAAAAAAATGAAAATGCTTATTTATATGCATTTATTCTTCTTTTCATCTTCCCTTTCAGGTAATGTGATGTGTACCATACAATTCCCTGCCCCCACTTGGTACTGGGACAACGTAACCAAAATCTGCGTCTTCATATTTGCCTTTGTGATACCAGTCCTGGTTATTACCATCTGCTACGGCCTGATGATTCTGCGCCTGAAAAGCGTCCGACTCCTTTCAGGCTCCAAAGAGAAGGACAGGAACCTGCGGAGGATCACACGGATGGTCCTGGTGGTGGTGGCCATCTTCATCATCTGCTGGACGCCCATCCACATCTTTGTCATCGTCAAGACCTTGGTGGAGATCCACCCCAGCCCCTTCGTGACCGCCAGCTGGCACCTCTGCATCGCCCTGGGCTACACCAACAGCTGCCTGAACCCCGTGCTCTACGCCTTCCTGGACGAGAACTTCAAGCGGTGTTTCCGGGAGTTCTGCCTGCCCCTGCGCTCCAAGGTGGAGCAGAACAGCTTCACCCGAGCTAGGAAGGCCACCAGGGAATCGGTCTGCGCCTGCACCCCCTCTGAGATGGTCAACAAGCCGGTATGACTAGGCGTGGACAAGCCCGGCAGGGGATCGCACTGTAGGAGGGGACAGGACCTGAACTCTGAAGTGACCCAAATCACGACTGAGTTTTAAAACTTATTATCAAAGAATATCTTTATGATTGTAACTTAAGTCTTTAAAAAGAAAGAATCTTGACTTATTTGCCTCAGTTTTCTGGGGAACCTAGGTCATGAGGTCACACCGTGATCCTGTTAGATTTCGATTCACAAACAGAAAGTAAATTTAATCGATTGCTCATAATAAAGAAAAATAACTTATCAATTATTTTTAATTAGAAAACTACTATATATATATATATATATATATATATTGCCTTTGGCACAAAGATATACTTTTTTGAATTGAAGAAATCGCCTGGTTTCTGTGTGTCTGGCTGTATTACTTGCTGCTAAATTTTTTCTGAACTTTGTTGGAAAAATTTGGAACTAAAAGGCATTTATTTACATTACCACAATTATAAAATTCCTATTTCACTTCTCACTCGATGTTGGCTGAGTGCATTGCCCTGTACAGAATTATGTATATATTTTTATGGAGTCGTTGCAAAGATTTAATGATCTTCTTGAAGGAATGTAGGCAGATCTGATTTTACCATTCTTTCTGATAACCCGTTTAGAAAAACAATGGGAATGTTTCCTTAGAATCACTCGCGGCCCAGAAAGAACAAATTAATGCATCAGCTCCAAAAGGAGCTGAAGACTGAAAACGAGTGGTTTATATTTCTCTTTTGCAGCATTCAGCAAAAGTAGGACATTGAAATTCAACAGCTGTACAGATGTCAATGAGGACTTTATTGGTTACTATTTTATGTTGCTGTATATTTGCCTTAAGTTGCCTGAAGTTATCGCTGTAAATGTGAATTAAGATATTCTTTATTGTATCATATTTCTGGCGTTATAAATGCATTGATTAAAGAGTAGACCACATTTTCTCCCGCCATGTTTTATCCCTTTCTGTCACCAGATCTTCCCAGAGGAATGACTAGCCTGTTTCTGTGCTGTAATAGTCTATGATACAACAACAACTTGCATTTATACAGCGCCTTTAACGTAGTAAAACATCCCAAGGCGCTTCACAGAGCCACATAAAGTGATATTAGGATAAGTGACCAAAAGCTTGGTCAAAGTGGTAGGTTTTAAGGAGCGTCTTAAAGGTGGAGAGAGAGTTAGAGAGGTTTAGGGAGGGAATTCCAGAGCTTAGGGCCTAGGCAGCTAAAAGCACGGTCGCCAACAGTGAAGCGATTAAAATAGGGGATGTGCAAGGGGCCAGAATTGGAGGGACGCAGAGATCACAGAGGGTTGTAGAAGGTTACAGAGATAAGGAGGGGCGAGGCCAAGGAGGAATTTGAAAACAGGATGAGAATTTTACACTCTAAAATAGCAGCTGTTGTCAAGCACCTTCCAAACCACAGTAAAGATCACTGAATAAAAATGTTTCAAAATTTGTTCAGAGTCTATCTGCTCTTTTAAATACTAGTGGGGGTAATTTTGATTTTGGGTGGTAGTGTAAAAGGGTATAAAGTGATATCAGGTCAGCCGTCCGTTTTACATCTCTCCCGATTTTCATTTCCATTGAAGGCAATGGGGAAGAGGTAAATCGGGAGAGATGCAAAACGGGCAGATCGCCCAGAGTCAAAATTATCCCCCCCGGGGTTGAATTTCCTTGAGGACTCTCCCGGTTGGCCAACGCAACCCCAGATAGACAAGTGAACGGGGTTACGCCAATCTCCCGCCAAAGTTACGGCAACCAATCGGGAGAAGTGCCAAGGAAATTTCCGCCCTTGGTCACCAGGGTTCTCTTCTCGCAAAGGATTTTGGCTTTAACGGGCCATGCGTATTCTGATGATGGGCTTGTGATCTCCTGCGCAGTCGGTCAGGGCCATTCTTTACGTCCAAGGCCGCCCTAGTGCCAAATGGTTTGGCTCTCTGAGCACGTCAATGTGCAATAGACTTGGACAACCTTGGTGGTGTCCTGTATTTCACCTAGAACCCATACTGTCGATAGAGAGAAGAGAATGACACCAGCTTTTGTTACGTAATCGTGGACATTTTCAATGAAGTACTTTTGAAGTGTAATCACTGTCGTAACATAAGAAACGCAGCAGCCAATTTGCACACAGCATGCTCCCACAAACAGCAATGAGATAATGATCAGATCATCTGTTTTTTAGTGATGTTGGTTGAGGGATAAATATTGGTCCCAGAACACCGGGGAGAACTCCCCTCCTCTTCAAAATATTGCCGTGGGATCTTTTACGTTTACCCGAGAGGGCAGACGGCGCCTCGGTTTAACGCCGAAAGACAGCACCTCCAACAGTGCGACGCTCCTTGAGAAGGTACCGAAACGATGTGATTTTGAGTATGCCGTGATCTCCTGCACCCTGAACAGGAGAAATTTAAATAAATCAATAGGATCAGGCTGCAGCATCAATTTGTGAAAAACATGGCCTTGGTACAATGGACAGGAATTAGCCAAGTCCATTGTATTTCCCTGAGGGGGCTGAAGACACTATCACACTTACAATATACAGTCACTGAACCTCAAGCAATAGTGAATATCTTAACCATTTCACCAAGACACATGGCGCTGGGGTTTTTTCTCGGTTATCCTAACGAAGTCGGGGTGGAAAAGGGGGAAAAATTATGCGGTCAGGCCCAACTTGAATTTCCCTTCCAATGCCCTGGGAGTTCCCCCCCCCCCCAGCAGTGTCCTGAGGCCAATATTTATCCTACAACCAACATCACTACAAACAGATTATCTGGTCATTATCGCATCGTTGTCTGTGGGATCTTGCTGTGCGCAACTTAGTTGCCGCGTTTCCTACATTACTACAGTCACTACACTTCAAAAAGTACTTCAGTGGCTGTAAAGGGCTTTGGTATGTCCTGAGGTCGTGAAAGTCGCTATATAAATGCAAGTTCTTTTGTTTACAATCACTGGTACTTCACCCCTGTGCTATACAGCACAAAGCACTCTCTCCGGATATAACCAGACAAAGGTGATGGGTGCATTCCACGGCTCATGCTGGCTACCTCAGGTGGATGAAGGACGAGATTAGCATTGCCCGGACTCAAACCCAAGACTCTGAGCCTCGTGCCCAAAGACACAGGGCTGGATTTTGTCTTGGGGTCGGGTTGGGGTCGTGTAATCCGCATTTCGTGTTGCCCCCCCGACTCCAGATTAATGTGGATGAATGATGCAATTTTCACTTAATTGGGCAATTGAGTTCCAGCATGTGGGAACCCATGAACCAATTAGTGGTTTCAGTCTGAAAGTCGCCTCTGATGATGTCATCATTGCAGGTCAGAGACTGACTGCCTGGTCTCAGAGACTGCCTGGCGTTTGCTGTAGTGGACCTGGATGCAAAATGAGCAGAGAGAGAGAGAGAGACAGAGAGAGAGTTTTTTTTTCCATCCAGGTCCTCTCACAGCAAAGGCCAGGCAGGCTCTGAAGACATTCAATGCAGCAGCATCAGAGGCGACTTCCACACCTAATACTACTACTAGCTTCATCACATCTCCGTTGTAATAGTGGACCTGCAGCTGATAGTCAGCTATCCACTTGTGCTCCCGCCAGGTTTCACTGGAGTGTTTCACATCAGGCGTACTTCACGTCGAAAAAGGGTTAAACTAGCTAAAACGTTTAAAAATGGCATTACAGAGCCAATTTAGGGCTTGTTAAGGGCTTTAATGGCCTCTCCCGCCTCTTGGAGGAGGGACGGAGTCGGGAACCCCGCGACCAATTTTGTCAAAATTGCGTGGAGGCGGGATGGAGTCGGGATGGGGTCGGGACCCCCGAATCTGGCAACTTTAACCCCCCACACGCCTCCAAACCCGACTCCACGGGTCATTGAAAATCCAACCCACAGTGTCCCCCATTCCTGGTGGTGCAGATATTACCAAGCATGGCTTTGCACGGCTTCCACAATCAAACATATTCAGCATAGGCAGGTCTAGACATTTAAAAGCTCTTCAAAAATAATTCTAGAATCTTACAGCACAGGAATAGGTTATTCGGCCCATCGTGCCTGTGTCGGCTCTTTGAAAGAGCTATCCAATTGGTCCCACTCCACCTGCTCTTTCCCCATAGCCCGGCAAATTTTTCCCCTTAAAATATTTAGCCAATTCCCTTTTGAAAGTTACTATTGAATCTGCTTCCATTACCCTTTCAGGCAGCGTATTCCAGATCATAACAACTCGCTGCGTAAAAAAAATTCTCCCCATCTCCAGCCCCATCTCTTTTGCCAATTACTGTAAATCTGTGTCCTCTGGTTACTGACCCTCCTGGCAAGAGAAACATTTTCTTCTTAGCTACTCAATCAAAACCCTTCATGATTTTGAACACCTCTATTGAATCTCCCCTTAACCTTCTCTGCTCTAAGGAGAATAATCCCAGTTTCCTCAGTCTCTCATCCCAATCCAGAGAGACTTGGAATGTAAACTCTTTTAATAGGGAAAAAGGTGCTATATAAACATTATATAAAGCACTTCGTAGAGCCGTAATCAGAGAAGAATGGTCAGCGATTGAAAAGAGGAGATATTGGGAGGGGTGATCAAAAGATTGCTCAAAGAGGAGGTTTTTTTTAAGAGGGTCTTAAAGGAGGTGGAGGCGGAGGGGGTTACAGGGCGAGAATTCTAGAACTTAGGGCCTAAGACGGTTGAAAGTACAGCTGCCAGTGGTGGGGCGTAAGGGGTTACACAAGAGGCCGGAGTCAGTGGAACGGAAAGTCCGGGGTG
Source organism: Squalus acanthias (assembly GCA_030390025.1). Classification (NCBI taxonomy): domain Eukaryota; kingdom Metazoa; phylum Chordata; class Chondrichthyes; order Squaliformes; family Squalidae; genus Squalus; species Squalus acanthias. Next base: position 60,797,831 of record CM059440.1, on the reverse strand, counting down.
TGGAGGGGGTTCTTGGGTTGGAGAAGTTAACAGAGAATTCTGAAACCGACATAGACCAATCGCGAGTCGATCACTGGGCTCCCAGAATCCAAACTCAAGACAAGACCAACATAAAAGTGGCTTCAATTGGTCCGACCTCAGGAGAGCTGGAGATGGAAAGGGGCCTAACTCAAACTCTGAGCCCACTCAAAGCAGGGCCGATCAGTTCACTATTTGGCTGGTGGCAGCCCGACTGTTACTTTCATTTTAAATGTGACAAGAGGTTGTTTCCCATTTTATTTGGAATATTTAAATTTCAGTCCCTCTGACCCCAGAAAGGGGGACAATTCTCTCTCAGAATGAGTTGGTGTGTTTAGATTTTGTTTCATGTAACTCGTCGTGGATTAAATAGATAAATAAATCTCACTGGAGTGCATTTTTAATAAGGAAGGCCTATGCTGTAATATTTGAGTTCTGCTGATTAAAACTACAAACTGAATAATATGTGTGAAGCCTCTTACAGTTGGGGTGCAGTAATGCGGCAGAGGAGTACAAAGTGCAGATGTTGAACTATATATGGTGATCCCTGGGAATTCAGGTCTCGAAACCTAGGCCAATTTAGATTTCTTATTTTCTGATCTGTCCTGTTCCAATTTCATGCACCTGGAGGTTTGGAAAGGGCTGTTCTCAGTGCTTTTAACCCAATTTCAGATAAATCCTAAATCAGAATGCCAAGATCTGTTATTATCAGCAACTTGAGATACCTGGGAATTAATGGGAGCAACAACAACTTGTATTTATACGGCACGTTTAACGTAGTAAAACTTCCCAAGGTGCTTCACAGGAGCGATTATCAGACAAAATTTGACACCGAGCCATGTAAGGAGATACTAGGACAGGTGACCAAAAACTTGGTTAAAGAGGCAGGTTTTAAAGGAGGAGAGAGAGAGGTAGAGAGGAGGAGAGGTTCAGAGAGGGAATTCCAGAGCTTGGGGCCCAGGCAGCTGAAGGCACGGCTGCCAATGGTGGAGCGATGGAAAATGGGGAATGGGGAATGCGCAAGAGGCCAGAATTGGAGGAGCGCAGAGATCTGGGAGGGTTGTAGGGCTGGAGGAGGTAACAGAGATAGGGAGGGGGCTAGGCCATGGAGGGATTTGAAAACAAGGATGAGAACAGGGATTTAAACTTTACACATGGCCCCCTGGGCTCAAAGTTACACACCAACGCAGCCCATTATGGCCATAAGCTTGGATACTCCGGCCATATTGGCTGCAGCATTTCCAGTTCTTGTTTTTTTCCCCCATCAATTTTCAATCAACTGTATAACTCTCAACAAAAGGAATGAAACACAGAAAAGTGCATTCTGCAGTTGATACAGAGAATGACATCCATTATATAAACCACTGGAGGGTCTGGTTTTCCTGAAAGCAGATGATTAGATGGCTTCTTAACCCAGGAAATTAACTGAAAGTCTGTCTAAGGTACAAAACAGATAATGATTAACAAATACATCTGCATTTATTTTTTAAAGAAAGACTTGCATTTATATAGCACCTTTCATAACATCATGAAATCCCAAAGAGCTTGACAATCAATTAAGTACTTTTTGAAGTGTAGTCAATGTTTTACTGCAGGAAATGAGGCAGCCAATTTGCGTACAGGAAGATCCCACAAACAGCAATGAGAGAAAAGACCAGTTAATCTGTTTATAGTGATGTTGGGTGAGGAATAAATATTGGCCAGGCCACTGGGGAGAACTCCGCTGCTCTCCTTTGAAATAGTGGCCGTGGGATCTTTCACGCCCACCATATCTAAACACCGTGTACCCCCATCTCTCACCCTGAACCCAATACATCATCACTCACACTGAACTCCAAACATCATCTCTCACACTGAACCCCATACATCATCTCTCGCCCTGAACCCCATACATCATCTCTCACCCTAAACCCCATACATCATCTCATCCTGAACCCCATACATCATCTCTCACCCTGAACCCCATACACCATCTCTCACCCTGAACCCCATACATCATCCCTCACCCTGAACCCCATACATCATCTCTCACCCTAAACCCCATACATCATCTCTCACCCTAAACCCCATACATCATCCCTCACCCTGATCCCCATACATCATCTCTCACACTGAACCCCATACACCATCTCTCACCCTGAACCCCATACACCATCTCTCACCCTGAACCCCATACATCATCTCACCCTGAACCCCATACACCATCTCACCCTGAACCCCATACACCATCTCTCACACTGAACCCAATACATCATCTCTCACACTGAACCCCATACACCATCTCTCACCCTGAACCCCATACATCATCTCTCACCCTGAACCCCATACATCATCTCTCACACTGAACCCCATACATCATCTCACACTGAACACCATACACCATCTCTCACACTGAACCCCCATACATCATCTCTCTCACTGAACCCCATACATCATCTCACCCTGAACCCCATACATCATCTCTCACCCTGAACCCCATACATCATCTCACCCTGAACCCCATACACCATCTCTCACCCTGAACCCCATACACCATCTCTCACCCTGAACCCAATACATCATCTCTCACCCTGAACCCAATACATCATCTCTCACCCTGAACCCAATACACCATCTCTCACCCTGAACCCAATACATCATCTCTCACCCTGAACCCAATACATCATCTCTCACCCTGAACCCAATACATCATCTCTCACCCTGAACCCCACACATCATCTCTCACCCTGAACACCATACATCATCTCTCACCCTGAACACCATACATCATCGCACCCTGAACCCCATACATCATCTCTCACCCTGAACCCCATACATCATCTCTCACCCTGAACACCATCTCTCACACTGAACCCCATACATCATCTCACACTGAACCCCATCCTAAATAAAAGTGGCATATTTTACCCACTTGATGAGGAATGCTAAAACTTTAGCCACTATGCTGCTGAGCTCACACATGTTACTCTACTGTTGAGCGGCTCAGTGGGTTGCACTCTCGCCACTGAGTCAGAAGGTTGTGGGTTCAAGTCCAATCCACTGGGACTTCCCGAACACAAAATCTAGGCTGACGCTCCCAGTGCAGTACTGAGGGAACGCTGCACTGTCGGAGGAGCCGTCTTTCGGATGAGACGTTAAACCGAGGCCCCGACTGCCCTCTCAGGTGGATGTAAAAGACCCCATGGCACTATTTCAAAGAAGAGCAGGGGAGTAATCCTCGGTGTCCTGGCCAAGATTTATCCCTCAACCAACATCACTAAAAACATATTATCTGATCATTATCACATTGCTGTTTGAGGGGTCTTGCTGTGCGCTGCCTTACTTACAATACAACAGTGACTGCACTTTATTTTAAAAGTACTTAATTCGATGTAAAGCGCTTTGGGATGTCCTGAGGCCGTGAAAGGCGCTATATAAATGTAAGTCTATATTCTTTCTTTCTGTTAACCTGCCCTGCCCTTGTACATCTACAGCCCAGGTAGTTCCTGTAGGGATGTGATCGAAATGAGCAGGTGTCCAGGTCTTTCTTTGATCTTCATGCTTTGTGCAGCATCTCTGCAGTAGTTCCAACAAGCCTATAGTTAAAGAAATCCTTAAATCGATAAATACAGATTGGCCCCACTGTTCAATGAATGAGCCTGCATGCTGTACATTTATTAATTTATTACGGTGTATAAGATGGAAAATATTTGGTGGAGAGATCGCTCTTCCTCAACAACAATCTATGAGTGTAGGTCAGAAGAGACACAAACGCAGGATGATTTAGACAGATCTCAGGGTACCAGCTGTAAACCCCCAATTGCTGTGGAGCCCGGCTTGAAAGCACAAATATTGCCTGGATGAGTGCAGCTCCAACAACACTCAAGAAGCTCGACACCATCCAGGACAAAGCAGCCCGCTTGACTAGCACCCCATCCACCACCTTAAACATTCACTCCCTCCACCACCGGCGTACTGTGGCTGCAGTGTGTACCATGTACAAGATGCACTGCAGCAACTCACCAAGGCTTCTTCGGCAGCACCTCCCAAACCCGCGACCTCTTCCACCTAGAAGGACAAGGGCAGCAGGCACATGGGAACACCACCACCTCCAAGTGCCCCTCTAAGTCACACACCATCCTGACTTGGAAGTATATCGGCCGTTCCTTCATCGTTGCTGGGTCAAAATCCTGAACTCCCTCCTGAACAGCACTGTGGGAGTACCATCACCACACGGACTGCAGCGGTTCAAGAAGGCGGCTCACCACTGTAAAGGGTTAATATCTTCGCTGCGGCAACAGTCACAAGAGCCAATCTTGTTAATGGCTTTATTTCCTGGACCATTATAAATGTGCTTGTTAAGTTAATGCGTTCTGTCTGGAAGACACTGTACACAAAGACCAGAGGAGATGGAACCTGATCATGAGATTCGAACACAATGATCCGATCATCAACTAAAGCAAAGTGAAGCTCAGACAGCCATCAACAAGGAATGTGACCAATGCATATTGAAAAAAGGTAAAAGAAAGTTAACATCCAAACCCCAAGCCACACGGAGGAGATGACTTCAGAGGAGATAGGATAGAGGGTGCCCAGCGAAGCCTTCCATGTCAGCGCGTTCCGTCGTCCTTGGTTGTATGGGAAGTAAAGCTTGTCCCAGTTTGTATGATGCATGCTGTGTGTGTTTAATAAACTGTTCTGCTTTACTAAAGCGCGTACCCTTTGTCGTCACCATTTATGTCAGTCGAGTCTAAGTAAAAATAAGGGCATTTAAAACTGCTTACACCACCACCTTCTCATTGACAATTAGGGATGGGCAATAAATGCTGGCCTTGCCAGCGACGCCACATCCCATGAACAAATTTTAAAAATATTAGTGGGAGTTTATTACAAAAGGAATATGAAGAGGTTATTTTGTAGCATTGGCTCCCCCTCGTGGAGAGACCCACGTTATGGTGTGGCACTGAGCCAGACAAACCCGAAAGGTCCCAGGCTCCATCCCAAGTCTGTGCTACTGCCATGCTCGGCAGGGACAAAATAGGCAGCTACCAGCAGGGCTTGCAATCCTGATCAGAACCTAGCCAACTCTGCTGGACTGCACTTGTATAGGTGACGGTGAGGGAAAGCTCACCCTCAGCTAATACCCTGCAACAGTTGAACAGCAACAACCACACTCAGCGACCGAGCTCGCAGAGGAAGAACAGCGTCTTAAGTAGAGAGAGAGGCAAGAAAGGTGGCGATGGGAGAGATTGCCGTGTGGACCAGTTCACTCATATCCAAGCTCGCTTAACAATGAGCTTTACTCCCGAGATGGGCCTCTGATTTGTCACGCTGCTTGTCCAACAGAACATATTGGATGAACAGAAATTTCCTCCAAATAAATATTGGTAAGACCGAAGTCATTGTCTTTGAAAGCGCAAATATTAGTGGGAGCCCTGCCACAAACTCCGCTCCCCAGCCACCGATTCCCTCCCTCGCCCTGGCCACGGTCTGAGGCTGAACCAGACTGTTCCCAACCTTGGCGTCATACTTGACCCCATATCCTCTCCATCACCAAGACCGCCTACTTCCACCTCCGTAACATCGCCCGTCTCCATCCCTGCCTCAGCCCATCTGCTGCTGAAACCCTGATCCATGCCTCTGTTACCTCTAGACTTGACTATTCCAATGCTCTCCTGGCCGGCCTCCCACCTTGCACGGTCCATAAACGTTAGCTTATCCAAATCTCTGTTGCCTGTATCCTAACTCGCACCCATCACCCCCTGTGCTCACTGACCTATATTAGTTCCTGGTCCAGAATTTAACATTTTCATCCTTGTTTTCAAATCCCTCCATGGTCTCACAGCCTCCCTATCTCTAACCTCCGCCAGCCCTACAACCAATGTTCCCTCTAGGCCGGGCGGCCGCGCTACTATCTGCTGCTCCCGCGCAGCCCGTGACCGGCTTTTCCGATGATAAATTTTGCGCATGCGCATAACTGTGAATGGGCCACACAGCACCTTAAAGAGGCCACGCACCCAAAAAAAAATTAGGGGGAACATTGCCTACAACCCTCCGAGATCTCTGCACTCCTCCAATTCTGACCTCTTGCGCCTCCCCGATTTTAATCGCTCCACCATTGGCAGCCGTGCCTTCAGCTGCCTAGGGCCTAAGCTCAGGAATTCCCTCCCTAAAACTCTCTGCCTCTCTCTCCTCCTTTAAGACACTCCTTAAAACCTACTTCTGTGACCACCTGTCCCAATATCTCCTTACGATAGCAAAATACTGCAGATGCTGGAAATCCGAAATAACAACAGAAAACGCTGGAAAAACTCAGCAGGCCAGGCAGCATCTCTACGGATGCTGCCTGGCCTGCTGAGTTTTTCCAGCGTTTTCTGTTGTTATTTCCAATATCTCCTTATGTGGCTCGGTGTCAAATTTTGTTTGATAACGCTCCTGCGAAGCGTCTTGGGATGTTTTACTATGTTAAAGGCGCTATATAAATGCAAGCTGTTGTTGTTGTTCTCTGGTTTACATCAGTGGCAATTTGTAAATCATTTGGAGGAATTTTACATTGGCAAACGAGGAGCTGGATTTTGGGACTTTATATAAAACACCAAGGAGGTAGCTGGTGATCTGATCCATTAACTGGTCATCAAAGGATCCCTGTTTAACTCAATAGCAAAATACTGCAGATGCTGGAAATCTGAAATAACAACAGAAAATGCTGGAAACACTCAGCAGGTCAGGTAGCATCTGTGGAGAGAGAAACAGAGTTAACGGTTCAGGTCAATGACCTTTCATTAGAACTGGAACAGGTTAGAGAAGAGAGATTTTTAAGCAGGGACAGGGAGGAGGGGAGGAAAGAACAAAGGGAAGGTCTGTCATAGGCTGGAAGGCACGAGACATTGACTGACAAAAGGGATGATGGTGCGAGGCATAAAGAGAGGTAATGGGACAAGTTAAGAAACAAAGGATTACTCTAGGTGAGGTGTAAATGGCAATGGCAGACTCATCAACAACTACCATGTGAGAAGACAAGGGGGAAATTTTTTTTTTTAAATATTGTTTCTTAACTTGACCCACTACCTCTCATTTTGCCTTGCACCATCATCCCTTTTGTCAGTCAATTTCTCCTGCCTTCCAGCCTATCACAGACCTTCACTTTGTTACATAAGAACATAAGAAACAGGAGCAGGAGTCGGCCAATTGGCCCCTCGAGCCTGCTCCACCATTCAATAAGATCATGGCTGATCCAATCTTGGCCTCAACACCACTTTCCCGCTCTCTCCCCATACCCCTTGACTCCCTTGTAGTTCAAATGTCTGTCTATCTCCGCCTTGAATATATTCACTGACTCCGCCTCCACAGCTCTCTGGGGTAGAGAATTCCAAAGATTCACGACCCTCTGAGAGAGGAAATTCCTCCTCATCTCCATCGTAAATGGGCGACCCCTAATTCTGAAACTATGCCCCCTAGTTCTAGATAGCCCCACGAGGGGAAACATCCTCTCGGCATCCACCCTGTCAATCCCCCTCAGAATCCTATATGTTTGAATAAGATCCCCTCTCATTCTTCTAAACTCCAATGAGTATAGGCCCAACCTGCTCAACCTTTCGTCATACGTCAACCCCTTCATCCCAGGAATCAAACTAGTGAACCTTCTCTGCACTGCCTCCAATGCAAGTATATCCTTCCTTAAATATGGAGACCAAAACTGTACGCAGTACTCCAGGTGCGGTCTCACCAGCGCCCTGTAAAGTTGCATCAAAACTTCCCTACTTTTATACTCCATACCCCTTGCAATAAAGGCCAACATTCCATTTGCCTTCCTAATTACTTGCTGTACCTGCATGCTAACTTTTTGCGTTTCATGTACTAGGACCCCCAGATCCCTTTGTACCACAGCATTTTGTAGTCTCACTCCATTTAAATAATAATTTGCTTTTTCATTCTTCCTTCCAAAGTGGATAACCTCACATTTTCCCACATTATACTCCATCTGCCAAATTTTTGCCCACTCACTTAACCTATCTATATCTCTTTGCAGACTTTTTGTGTCCTCACAATTTGCTTTCCCACCTATCTTTGTATCATCAGCAAATTTGGCTACAGTACACTCGGTCCCTTCATCCAAGTCATTAATATAGATTGTAAATAGTTGAGGCCCCAGCACTGATCCCTGTAGCACCCCACTAGTTACTGATTGCCAGTTACTGATTAAATGACCCATTTATCCCGACTCTGTTTTCTGTTAGTTAGCCAATCCCCTATCGATGCCAATATATTACCCCCAAACCCATGCGCTCTCATCTTGTGCAGTAACCTTTTATGTGGCAGCTTATCGAATGCCTTCTGGAAATCCAAATACACCACATCTACTGTTCTTTCCTCCCCCCCCTCCCTGTCCCTGCTTAAAAATCTCTCTTCTCTAACCTTTTCCAGTTCTGACGAAGGGTCCTCGACCCGAAACGTTGACTCTGTTTCTCTCTCCTCGATGCTGCCTGACCTGCTGAGTGTTTCCAGCATTTTCTGTTGTTATTCCCTGTTTAACTCGATCATTAAAGCTTCAAATAAGCATGTCGTAAGTCACAGACCGTGACAAGGGCCTCGTTACTAAATAGCAACTGTATAGAATGTTAGTGCTTCACAGAGCAAAGTACATCAGTGAACATCATCCCACATCAGAGGTGGCTATTACTGTTCGGTCACATGTGATTGCTGGGGTTTGGACAGAGCGTTTCATTTCTGTTTAGGGAATTGGGGGAGGAGATAGCGGAAGGGCTTGCCATAAATTTCCAATCTTCCCTAAACGCAGGGGAGCTGCCTGAGAATTGGAAAGTGGCAAATGTGACACCATTGTTCAAGAAAGGGTGTAAGGACAATCCTAGTAACTACAGGCCGGTCATTTTAACATCAGTGGTGGGTAAAGTTTTAGAAACAATAATCAAGGAAAAAATTAACGGGCACTTGGAGAGGTTTAAGCTAATTAGGGAGAGCCAACACAGATTTGTAAAAGGCAGATCGTGTTTGACTAATCTAATTGAATTTTTTGATGAAGTAACAGGGAGGATTGATGAAAGGAATGCAATGGATGTTGTCTACATGGATTTTAGGAAGGTGTTTGACAAAGTACCACATAGAAGGCTGGTTAACAAAATTGAGGCTCATGGAATAGGTGGGTCAGTGGCAGCTTGGATAAGGAATTGGCTTAAGGACAGAAAACAGCAAGTTGTGGTAAATGGCTGTTTATCAGACTGGAGGATGGTAGACAGCAGTGTTCCCCAAGGGTCAGTGCTGGGGCCACTGCTTTTTTTGATATATATAAATGACCTGGATATTGGAATAAAGAGTAAAATTTCTAAATTTGCCGATGACACCAAACTTGAGGGTGTGGCAAACAGTGATGATGATATCAATCGACTGCAACAGGACATAGAAAGGCTAGCAGAATGGGCAGACAAGTGGCAGATGGAATTTAATACAGAGAAGTGTGAGGTGATGCATTTTGGCAGAAGGAACAGGGAGAGGCAATATACACCTAATGGCACAGTTTTAAAGAGTGTGCAGGGACAGAGGGACCTGGGAGTTAATGTGCATAGGTCCCTGAAGGTGGCAAAACATATTGAGAGAGTGGTTAACAAAGCATATGGAATCTTGCGCTTCATAAATAGAGGTATTGAGTACAAAAGTAGAGAAGTTATGCTGAACCTTTATAAAGTGCTGGTTAGGCCACAACTGGAGTATTGCGTCCAGTTCTGGTCACCACACTTTAGGAAGGATGTGAAGGCCCTTGAGAGGGTGCAGAGGAGATTTACCAGAATGGTTCCGGGGATGGGGGATCTTAGCTACAAGGACAGGTTGGAGAAGCTGGATTTGTTTTCATTAGAGCAAAGGAGGTTGAGGGGTGATTTGATAGAGGTGTACAAGATTATGATGGGTTTGGATAGGCTAGACAGGGAAAGGCTGTTCCCACTAGTTGATGGTACAAGGACTAGGGGACACAGATTTAAGGTTTTGGACAAGAGATACAGGGGGGGATGTGAGGAAAAACTTTTTTACGCAGCGAGTGGTGAGGACCTGGAACTCGCTGCCGACGGAAGTGGTGGAAGCGGAGACACTCAATGTTTTCAAGGGGAGACTGGATAGGCACTTGAGGGAAATAAACTTGCAGGGCTACGGGGATAGAGCGGGGGAATGGGACTGACTGGATTGCTCTACAGAGAGCCGGCACGGTCTCAATGGTCCGAATGGCCTCCTTCTGTGCCGTTATGACTCTATTAAGAAGCCTTTGCTGAATTCACTACATCTTGCAGTGAGAGCATCGAATCTTGTACATTACAATATGTTCTATACGCCATGTATGTTAAATAAATATTTCTCTCTTTTCCCTCCTTTAATGTGCCTGAATTACATTTTAATGTTTCAATTTAAATATTCCCCTTCTCTCTATATCTTTTTATAATATATTAAAGGCTCCATATAGTGACACAAGTCCCGGCCAGAATGGAGCTGATTGGGTAATTCCCCCGTCAATCACGCCTGGACTGCTGTGGGTGACTGGAATTGATTTTACGCACATCATCTGTATTACGTAACTATCCTCCACTCACTAAGTCCCGCCACGCCTTCGACTCATTGGCTGACACAGTGGTGGCAATATTCACTCAGTATATTAAAAGTATTGTGTATCTTGTTTGCCCTGGAACACTTCTGTAACGCTTCTCAATCACATTTAATTATAGCCAAATTTATTCTAATCTATGCTAATTTCCTAGCCAAATTTATTCTGCCACACCTGATTAGTCCATTGCTTCCCATGTGATTGACCCCGCGCCCTGATCCAACCAGCCCTGGCTTCCACTTTATCAACAGCTGCAGCAGACCTCGAAAAAGTAAGTTGAAACAAAAATTAGGATCATTTCTATCTCCTGTGCTCTTTACAACTTGCATTTACATAGCGCCTTTAATGTAGTGAAATGTCCCAAGGCGCTTCACAGGAGCGTCACCAAACAGAATTTGACAGCGTGCCAAACGATGCGGTCTCCTCTACACTGGGGAGACCAAACACAGATTGGGTGATCGCTTTGCTGAACACCTCCGTTCACTCCGCAAGCGTGACACCGAGCTTCCGGTCGCTTGCCATTTTAATTCTCCGCCCCACTCCCACTCTGTCCTCAGCCTCCGACACTGTTCCAATGAAGCTCAACGGAAGCTCGAGGACCAGCCCCTCCGCTTTCAATTCGGCACTTTACAACCTTCCGGCCTCAACATTGAGTTCAACAACTTTACATCATAACCACTGCTCCCATTTTTTCGGACAGCGGGTGTTGGTAATGATTCTGCTGTTGCCATTTAAGCTCCTCTAGACCCATCTTTTGTTTCTTTACTTGCCCCATTACCATCTCCTTTTGCCTTGTACAATCATCCCATTTGTCATTTAATCTCTCCTGCCTTCCACCCTATCACAGATAGGTCTTTCCTCCCCTCCTTTCCACCTCTGTACTTGCTTAAAATCTGTTACATCTCCAACTTCCTCCAGTTCTGACGAAAGTTCATGGACCTGAAACCTTAACTCGTTTCTCTCTCCACAGATGCTGCCTGACCTGCTGAGCGTTTCCAGCATTTTCTGTTATTCTTACTAAGTAATCCTGGTTCAGATTAGAGGCTTGTTTCTGACAGCAGATGGCGCTGTTCAGTTAATAAAACGCTTTGTTTTTATCTGATGCAACACCACCATCTGCAGGCGGAAAGTGGTAGTACAGGAACAACGACATGGAAAATGAAAATGAGAAGTCGCACAACACCAGGTTATAGTCCAACAGTTTTATTTGAAATTACGAGCTTTCGGAGCGCTGCTCCTTCGTCAGGTAAAGTGAGGGAATACAAATCAGATACAAAGCATATATAGACAGAGAACAATGTGTTTGCAGAGATACAATCAGTCAGGAAGGCATTACATCAAAGACACAGCAGAATACAGCTAAGACAATGAGGTGGGGTTACAGGGGACAGCAGACAGAGGGACCCGCAGTGCAGCAACTGAAGAAGAAAGAGTCAAATTGGACCCCTCCGGAGGGTCGCTGCCCTAAGCTTGACATGTATGCTCAAGCTGTCAGGAAGTGCATCAACTCCAGATTCATCAGCCGCACTCACAAGACAGTCCAGAATGTCACCCGAGCACAACGCAACGCCATCCACGCTCTCAAGACCAACCGCAACATCGTCATCAAACCAGCGGACAAAGGAGGAGCCATCGTCATACAGAACAGAATGGACTATTGCAAAGAAGCATACCGACAACTGGACAACCAGGAACACTACAGACAGTTACCCGCAGATCCAACCAAAGAACACACCCGCCAACTCAATAGACTGATCAAGACCTTCGATCCAGACCTTCAAAGCATCCTACGCGCTCTCATCCCACGTACTCCCCACGTGGGAGACTTCTACTGCCTCCCAAAGATACACAAAGCCAACACACCCGGACGTCCTATCGTATCAGGCAACGGAACCCTGAGAGAGAACCTCTCTGGGTACGTCGAGGGCATCCTGAAACCCATCGTACAGGGAACCCCCAGCTTCTGTCGCGACACTACAGACTTCTTACAGAAACTCAGCACCCATGGACCAGTTGAACCAGGAACACTCCTCGCCACGATGGACGTATTGGCACTCTACACCAGTATCCCCCACGATGACGGCATCGCTGCGACAGCCTCAGTACTCAACACCAACAACAGCCAATCTCCAGACGCCATCCTACAACTCATCCGCTTCATCCTTGACCACAATGTCTTCACCTTTGACAACCAGTTTTTTACCCAAACACACGGAACAGCCATGGGGACCAAATTCGCACCCCAATACGCCAACATCTTCATGCACAAGTTCGAGCAAGACTTCTTCGCTGCACAGGACCTCCAACCAACGCTGTACACCAGATACATCGACGACATTTTCTTCCTTTGGACCCACGGCGAAGGATCACTGAAAGGACTACACGATAACATCAACAGGTTCCATCCCACCATCAAACTCACCATGGACTACTCCTCAGAATCGGTTTCATTCTTGGACACACGAACCTCCATCAAAGACGGACACCTCAGCACTTCACTCTACCGCAAGCCCATGGACAACCTCACGATGCTCCACTTCTCCAGCTTCCACCCTAACCACATTAAAGAAGCCATCCCCTATGGACAAGCCCTGCGAATACACAGGATCTGCTCAGACGAGGAGGAACGCGATGGACACCTACGGACGCTGAAAGGCGCCCTAGTAAGAACGGGATATGACGCTCGACTCGTCGATCGACTGTTCAGACGGGCCACAGCGAAAAATCGCATAGACCTCCTCAGAAGGCGAACACGGGACACAACCAATAGAGTACCCTACGTCGTCCAGTACTTCCCCGGAGCGGAGAAACTACGCCATGTTCCTCGCAGCCTTCAACATGTCATCGATGACGACGAACACCTTGCTAAGGCCATCCCCACGCCTCCACTACTCGCCTTCAAGCAGCCGCCTAACCTCAAAAGTACCATTGTTCACAGCAAATTACCCAGCTGTCAGGAGAACAGCGACCACGACACCACAACCCTGCCACGGCAACCTCTGCAAGACATGCCAGATCATCAACACAGATACCATCATCACACGTGAGGACACTACCCACCAGGTACATGGTACATACTCATGTGACTCGGCCAACGTTGTCTACCTCATACGTTGCAGGAAAGAATGCACCGCGGCATGGTACATCGGCGAGACCATGCAGACACTGAGACAACGTATGAACGGACACCACGCAACAATCGCCAGGCAGGATTGTTACCTCCCAGTCGGGGAACACTTCAGCAGTCAAGGACATTCAGCCTCGGATCTGCGGGTTAGCGTTCTCCAAGGCGGCCTTCGAGACACACAACGCAAAATCATCGAGCAGAAACTGATAGCCAAGTTCCGCACCCATGAGGACGGCCTCAACCGGGATCTTGGTTTCATGTCACGCTACAGGACGTAGAGTCATCCAGACTAGAGTCGTCGTTGTCTTGTTCACAGATGTGATTTCCAGTTTTTAAAAAAAGTAAAAAGCTTAACTGCAGACTGCAGCATTTGACACGTTGGACCCCCTGTGACCCACCTCATTGTCTTAGCTGTACTCTGCTGTGTCTTTGATGTAATGCCTTCCTGACTGATTGTATCTCTGCACATTGTTCTCTGTCTATATATGCTTTGTATCTGATTTGTATTCCCTCACTTTACCTGACGAAGGAGCAGCGCTCCGAAAGCTCGTAATTTCAAATAAAACTGTTGGACTATAACCTGGTGTTGTGCGACTTCTCATTTTTGTCCACCCCAGTACAACACCGGCATCTTCACATCATGGAAAATGAACACTTTGGTAAGAAGGTATTATAATTATCTTGGCTTTCCCTTCTCCCACCCCGGCAGATTAAATAATTCTAGACTAATTTAGGCCTTAATAGACTAATGTAAGCCCATGGTGTCAGCCTTGGCTCAGTGGTAGCACACACCTCAGAGTCTGAAGATCAAGGTACAAGCCCCAGTCCAGAGACTTGAATAAATAACTTAGACTGACACTTCAGTTTAGCACTGAGGGGATGCTGCCTTTCAGATGAGGTATTAAGATGGCAGTGGGGCCCTCAGTTTAATCATTGAATCTTACAGCACAGAAGGAGGCCATTTGGCCCATTGTGTCTACACCGGCTCTTTGAAAGAGTTATCCAATTAGTCCCACTCCCCCTGCTCTTTCCCCACAGCCCTGAAAATGTTTCCTTTTCAAGTATTTATCCAATTCGCTTTTGAAAGTTATTATTGAATCTGCTTCCACCGCCCTTTCAGGCCGTGCGTTCCAGATCATACCAATTCACTGCGTTAAAAAAATTCTCATCTCCCCTCTGGTTCTTTTGCCAATTACCTTAAATCTGTGTCCTCTGGTTACCGATTCTCTTGCCAGTGGAAACAGTTTGTTCTTATTTACTCTATCAAAACCCTTCATAATTTTGAACACCTCTATTAAATCTCCCCTTAAGATCATGTACAAGATCCTGAGTCATTATTTGAAGAAGTTGTTCTGGTTAATATTTATCCTTTTCCTAAATTACAACATTGACTACACTTCAAAACCTACTTCATTGGCTGTAAAAGCGCGCTGGGATGACAAGAAAGGTACTCGATAAATGCAAGTTTTCTTTAAAAACAGCAGAATGGTTCCTAGTTTTGTGTCTAGTCTCCATTGAGTTAGCTGATCTGGAAGCACTGCGTCTGTCTCAGTGTCCCTGGGTCGAGAGGGGAATAAATCAGTTGGGTTTCCTGCTGCTGGTTGCTCTCCGGTGACTTCTACTGCTTGCACGCAATGTGAATCCCCTGAACCCCTTCCCCTGCCCTGCCGCGACCAGCAGCTGCCGTCAAGGCTCCTGCATGAAGAATGGAGACTTGGAGAATGCAGCCAACTTCCACAGAACTGCATCCCGGCAACAATCAGCACCTTCAGGAGAGGAGGAGGGAGAAACTTGGAAGGAGAACTGAAATGCAAAAATGATATATATAAAAAAAAGGAACCTGCAAAAACCAATGTAGCTCACCTCTACATTTAGGTCCTCGTTCAGATTCTGCACAGATCGTTTGTCTCAGTCCAACGCCTCCTTGTTGCTCAATATGTAACGTCAGCCCTCCCTTCACTGCATCAGAAATCCACCCATTTCTTTCGTGAATGGGTCAGCTGAACCATAGGAAGAGGATTGAGCCACTCGGCCCATCGGCCCATCGAGCTTGCTCTGCCCCCACGTGAGTTGCGCCAGCACTCACTTATTCCACACGCAAACAAGTCAGTGTAAAAGCTGGTCACACCGGAGAGTCACATGGGGGGGGGGGGGGAGGTCTTTACACAAGCTCACGTTAGTGCCACATGAAAGGTCTTGGCACAAGGCGCTCAATGTCAGATCTCAGAATTTAGATGTAAAACAGTCATCAAATTTACTCTTCAAAAATGAAGTCCAACTGTATCATTTCTTCCTCACTTTCATAATGTAGAAGCATCAATCACAGAGCTTATTCAAACACAGAATGTCACAGGACAGAAGGAAGCCATTCGGCCAATCAACTCTGTGCTGCCTCCCTGAAAGACCAATCCAAGTTGTCCTGTCCCCTGCCCATTCTGCGCACTCTTTTGAATTTTCCTTTTTCAAATATTTAGCCACTTGCCTTTTAAAAGCGACTGCGGGTTCTGCTTCCATCAGCGTTTTGGTTGAGCATGTCATGTCCTAATGACCTCTCTACTGAATGTTCAACATTGCCGACGGAAGCGGAGACACTCAATGTTTTCAAGGGGAGACTGGATAGGCACTTGAGGGAAATAAACTGGACAGGGCTACAGGGATAGAGCGGGGGAATGGGACTGACTGGATTGCTCTGCAGAGAGCCGGCGTGGACTCGATGGGCCAAATGGCCTCCTTCTGTGCCGTTATGATTACAAGAAACAAAATTTGACCTCACCCTGCTCCAGTCTGGTTTTCACCAGGCTACAGTGATTCCTGACGTAAAGGTGTAACCCGTCCCAGTGCAAGGGGGGAGGCGAGCCCTGGATGTGTGCAGTGAGGGGGAGGTGGGGCGGCAGGTCTGTAAAATCACAAACCGCAACTTTCCAACCATGGCCGCTTCTTGGCCTATTGCTCCCATGTTAAAGTTTTATCCAGAAGGTACAATTAGCGAGCATTTAGAAATGAGACGAGATAATCGAGGGCAGCGTTTGACAAGTTTAAGAGGTTTTTTTTTGAAGAAGATTGGATAATTTTTTCACTCAAAGAGTGGAGAAATTTCTTCACTCAGAGGGTTGTGAATCTTTGGAATTCTCTACCCCAGAGCTGTGGAGGCTCAGTCGTTGAGTATATTCAAGACTAAGATTAATAGATTGTTGGACACTAAGGCAATCAAGGGATATGGGGATAGGGCAGGAAGGTGGAGATAAGGTAGAAGATCAACCATGGCCAACTCCTGCAACTAATTCTTATGTTCTTATAAAAAGGAACATAGATGTAGTGCAAAAAAAAGCCAACTTTTTCCAGTTCTGACGAAGTCATCGACCTGAAACGTTAACTCTGTTTCTCTCTCTGCAGATGCTGCCTGACCTGCTGAGTATTTCCAGTGTTTTGTTTTTTATTATAGATGTAGTGTATATGGACTTTCAGAAAGTGAAAGGATAAGGTTTCTCACAAGAAGCTTGTTAGAAAAATTTAGGTATATGGTACAAGAGGAACTGCAGCAGCATGGATCGAAAGTTGGTTGCTGGACAGGCAAGGGGGTAATTTGGACTGGGCCACAGCGTAAAACAAGCACTATCGATTCAGCCACCTGTTATGCATCTCTCCCCATTTTGAAAATGGCAGCTAAAGCCATTAAAAAAAAGCCAACAAAATTTTGGATTTTATAAATAGGGACACAGAGTACAAGAGTAAAGAATAATGAATTCATACACAACATTGGCTATTTCAGTTCGAGGATTGTGCAGAGTTTTGGGCGCCCCATTATAGAAAGGGCATTAAACCCATAGAGCGTTCAGTATTGATCCATCAGGATGATGCCCAGGATTGGAAACTAAAGTTATGAGGCGAGACTTGAGATACTAGGACTATTTGCAGTTGAACACAAAAGGCTAAGAGGAGATTTAAGAGTTTTTCTTTTAAATTATGCAAAGTTTTGGTAGTGTAAGTAAGGAAAAGATCAGTTGCTCTGTTTGGGGAGTCAGTGGCAATAGATCATCAATTTTAAATTGTCACTAAGAAAGTGAGGAGATAGATTAGAAGACATTTCTTTACACAGAGGCTTGTTGGAGCAAGGAGGGGTCAAGGCAGAGACCATTGTTTCTTTTAAGGGAAAATTGGGTAAGTATTTGATTAGAGAAAGATACAAGGCAATGAGGAGTGGAGAGGCCGATTAGTTTTAGATTAATCAAACAAAGAGCCAGCACAGACACAATGGGCTGTAAAGTGTTGTGGAATCCACACTGCTGCATAAAGAAAAGAACTTGCATTTATATAGCGCCTTTCATGATCTTGGGACATCCCAAAGTGCTTTACTTCCAATTTAGTCAGTGTTGTATTGTAGGAAACACAGCAGCCAATTTGCGCACAGCAAGCTCTCACAAACAGCAATGTGATGATGACCAGACAATCTGTTTTTAGTGATGTTGGTTGAGATAAATATTGGCCAGGACACCGGGGAGAACTCCCCTGCTCTTCGAATAGTGCTGTGGGATCTTTAATCTCCACCAGAGAGAGCAGACGGGGTCTCGGTTTAACGCCTCATTCGAAAGACGGCACCTCCGACAGTGCAGCACTCCCTCCGTACTGCACTGGGAGTGTCAGACTGGATTTTGCACTCAAGCCTCTGGAGTGGCACTTAAACCCACGACCTTCTGACTCAGGCGAAAGGGTTACCCACTGAGCTAAGGTCGACACCTGTGTTAGTGAACATACAAAGTTGAGGGGCAGAAGACCAGCTGGTCCATCAAGTCTGCCCCACACTAGTGATGACTGAAGCATCGCGCCGAAACGGTGGCATAGTGGTTAGCACTGGTGCCTCACAGCGCCAGAGACCCGGGTTCGAATCTGACCTCGGGTGACTGTCTGTGTGGAGTTTGCACATTCTTCCCGTGTCTGCGTGGGTTTCCTCCGGGTGCTCCGGTTTCCTCCCACAGTCCAAAAATGTGTGGGTTAGGTTGATTTGGCTATGATAAATTGACCCTTAGTGTTAGGGGGGATTAAATATGTGGGGTTATGGGGATAGGATGGGATATGTTAGGGGGAATTAAATACGTGGGGTTACGGGGGTAGGGTGGGATATGTGTACTGTGGGGATTAAAGCAGGGACAGGGTACTGGATTTGGATGATCAGCCATGATCGTATTGAATGGCGGAGCAGGCTCGACGGGCCGAATGGCCTACTCCTGCTCCTAGATTCTATGTTTCTATGTTTCTATGAAACACTGCCCACCCCACCCCCACAGCCATGTAAACTTTTCATTTCTCTGCCAATTTTCCTCGCGTCCCTCCTGAAGGCGCTTCCCATGCTACCGGAACAATCCCAGTCACCAGTTGTCCACCCGATACCTCGTCCAATCAGCCATTCGTCCGACATCTTTCATTTGACTTCAGAGCACACGCAGTTTCAGTGTGGGGAGGTGGGGGTGGGTCGCTGGGTAATACGACCGGCAACAGACATCCCAGCCAACTTCCCCCTTCCCTCCCACCCAGGGGTGATTAAAGGAGCCCAAACTCTGCGCCGGCAGAGAACAGCTCGCTCAGCACAGACCAGACCCGACCCGAGGCCTCCCGGATCTGTACGGCTCAGCGACTCGCTGAATAAATCCACTCTGCCAGTGTGGGGAGGAGGATGTGCTGGATCAGCTCCTCTTGAAGCAGCTTTTTTGTAATATAAAGTGGGTGAAACAGTTTGATGATCCCACAGCTTGAACCCTTAATTCCCTCTGTGTACTTTTTGTTTAAGCGTGGTATCTAATGCATTCACATAAATTTCTGTCTGTGCTATTTATTAATTTTGTTAGTCAAATAGTAGGGACAGAAATCATCGGATGATGCAGAGGAGGCCATTCAGCCCATTGTGCCTGTGCCGGCTCTTTGAAAGAGCTCTCCAATTAGTCCCACTCCCCCTGCTCTTTCCCCATAGACCTGCAAATTTTTCCCCTTCAAGTATTTATCCAGCTCCCTTTTGAAAGTTACTATTGAATCTGCGACCACCGCCCTTTCAAGCAGCGCGTTCCAGATCGTAAAAACTTGGCACGTAAATTTTTATTCCTCCTGTTGCCTCTGGTTCTTTTGCCAATTATCTTAAATCTGTGTTCTCTGGTTACCGACCCTCCTGCCAGTGAAACAGTTTCTCCTTATTTACTCTATCAAAACCCTTCATGATTTTGAACACCTCTATTAAATCTCCTAAGTCTGTAAGTGAACACAATAGTGGGCACACTAACAATGGCACACAGGGGAGATTAAATGCACTTAAACGTTCAACCGCCAAAATCAGTCAAGTTACACAAGGACCAGAAATGCAAAAATCTTATAGAAAACTATCACAAAAAGATTTATTTGATTTTAAAAGAATATTTCTTCCCCCCCCACCCCCTTCAATCTACTTGCCTGCTCAGCCATTCTCCCCAAACAGAACTGAAATTTAAAATTAAAAAAAAAATGGCTCTCACTATAACTTAAAATCGGAACCAAAGTCGACACGTCAACAGTACTTGTACACGCCAGGCTTGTACATCGGTTAATGGCGGTAACAATAACGATAAAATGGCACTGCAGCGTACACCAGTGTTACAGGTCAGGTTTGGGTTTGTATTCCCAAGGGGCTATCAGAAAACGAACGGGGAAAAAAAAATAGGTTTATTCCTGTAGTATCCAAGCATCGCATTCACGGATTGTGGGGAAAGTGCAGGGCTCAGTCTTTATAATCGAGGTTTTGTCGGCAGGAGTTTTGCGCGGTGGAGCCGCTTTCCATCAGCTCTGCCCGCGGTCTGCGACGAGTAGTGCGGTGTGCTGGCCTCCGCTGGAGATGGACAGCACCTCTCGGTTCTCCAGCTGCTGGCCCGACATCTGGACAGGGCTCCACACATCCTCTTCATCGCCCGTGCTCAGCTGCAAGTTTGTCCCCATCCCCCAGGCGAAGGCTCGGCCTAGGAGAGCAATGGTGGGGGGAGGGGGGGGGGGGGGGGGGGGGGGGGGAGAGAGAGCAATGGCGGGGGAAGGGGGTAGCAGTGGCGGGGGGGGGGGGGGGGGGGAGAGAGAGCAGTGGCGGGGGAGGGGGGGGAGAGCAGTGGCGGGGGGGTGGGGAGCAGTGGCGGGGGAGAGCAGTGGCGGGGGGGAGAGCAATGGCGGGGGGAGGGCAGTGATGGGGGGGAGGGCAGTGATGGGGGAGGGGGGGGAGAGCAGTGGTGGGGGAGGGGGGGAGAGCAGTGGCGGGGGGGGAGGGGGGGGGAGAGCAGTGGCGGGGGGGGAGGGGGGGGGGAGAGCAATGGCGGGGGGGAGGGGGGAGAGCAGTGGCGGGGGGGAGGGGGGGGAGAGCAATGGCGGGGGGGAGGGGGGGAGAGCAGTGGCGGGGGGGAGAGCAGTGGCGGGGGGGAGGGGGGGAGAGCAGTGGCGGGGGAGGGGGGGAGAGCAGTGGCGGGGGAGGGGGGGAGAGCAGTGGCGGGGGGGAGGGGGGGGAGAGCAATGGCGGGGGGGAGGGGGGGGAGGGGGGGGGAGAGCAATGGCGGGGGGGAGGGGGGGGAGAGCAGTGGCGGGGGGGAGGGGGGGAGAGCAGTGGCGGGGGGGAGGGGGGGGAGAGCAATGGCGGGGGAGGGGGGGAGAGCAGTGGCGGGGGGGAGGGGGGGGAGAGCAGTGGCGGGGGGGAGGGGGGAGAGCAGTGGCGGGGGGGAGGGGGGGGAGAGCAATGGCGGGGGGAGGGGGGGGAGAGCAATGGCGGGGGGAGGGGGGGAGAGCAGTGGCGGGGGGGAGAGCAGTGGCGGGGGAGGGGGGGAGAGCAGTGGCGGGGGAGGGGGGGAGAGCAGTGGCGGGGGGGGGGGGGGAGAGCAGTGGCGGGGGAGGGGGGGAGAGCAGTGGCGGGGGGGAGCAATGGTGGGGGGGGGGGGGGGGCGGGAAATAAAATTTAAAAATCACACGTCAGAGCCCAGTGAGTGAACTCAGAAAGCACTCTCATTTCTATAGCGCTTTTCACCACCACAGGACGTCCCAAAGCGCTTCACAGCCAATGAAGTACTTTTGAAGTGCAGTCACTGATGTAATGTAGGAAACGCAGCGGCCAATTTGTGCACAGCAAGCTCCCACAAACAGCAATCTGATAATCTTTTTTTTTTTAAAGCAGTGTTGGTGTTGATAGGGTTCGGTGACGTAGGGTGGGAGGAGGCGGCTCCTGTGGAGCATAAACACCAGCATGGACCTGTTGGGCCGAATGGCCTGTTTCTGTGCTTTAAATTCTATGATAAATATTGACCAGGGCACCAGGGAGAACTCCCCATCTCTCCTTCAAATAGTGTCATGGGATCTTTTACACCCACCCGATAGGGCAGGCGGGGCGCCTTGGTTTGACGTCTCATCTGAGAGACGGCACCTCCGACAGTGCAGCACTCCCTCAGTCCTGGCACTGGAGCATTGTCAGCCTAGATTTTATGCTCAAGTCTCTGGAGTGGGGCTTGAACCCACAACCTTCTGACTGGAGGGGAGAGTGTGTTACCCACTGTGCCCAGGCCGACACTTTCAGACTGCGCCGCGTTTTGAAGGCAACGCTAAATGATTTGACAGCATGCAAATATGCTTCAGTTTTTGCGCCTAAGTATTGTTCCTGCTACCACTGGCCAGGAGCCAGGGCTGGGGCCAAGTGAGCAGTCAGGGCACACTCGCTCCTTATCCATGTCCCAGGCTCCTCTGCTGGAAAAGACATTGGGCCAGGACAGGATCAGGCTGATGGTGACGCTCACGACAGCCAAATAGCTTGGCTGACACATGAAATCAGAACTTTGGGACAAGGTACACCACACACACTGCATCTGGGACCACATTCCAGCACGGATCAGTAACTTTACGAGGGGAGAAAACTGGGAGGGAGGAGGAAAGCAAAACCTTACCATCCTTGCTGACGGCAAAACTGACAGAAGCTCCACAAGCCACGTAAGCGATAACGGGGAGGCCTTGGATGAGGGTAGGTACACTCTTCTCTGTACCATGCTCTCCCAACCCTAGACGTCCGTACTCTGCTCGACCCAGGCTGTACACTTTACCTTATATTTTTTTTTTTAAAAACACAAGATCAGAATTCATCCTGATGAGAAAGAAAAAAAAAAAACCACAAACAAACCAAGCTTGCTGGAGAGGAACATTTTCCCATCAAAGCCTGACGCAGCAGAAAAAGTTTAATTCCTTGCCTGGGACTCCCTCCCGTAGCCCATGTCAGGAAGCAAGCCTGGTCCCAGAGCTCTTGGAAAGCACTGCTCAGGGACCAGGCAACAGGACGGCTGGCAGTGATACGACGATGAGCATTGCTGCCTTTTATACAGTTTACCCAGGTTCATCCCTGGCCATTGCAATCGGAAGAGTATCTCAGTGGCCAGCACCCTCGGCACCGGGTCAGAATCTTGTGGGTTTTATTTTATCCATTCTCGGGATGTGGGCGCCATCCCTAGTTGCCCTTGAGAAAGTGGTGGTGGCCCTTCTTATTGAAACCCTGGTAGTGCTTTTGATACGATGGGGTGAATGGCCTCCCTTCTCTGTGCTGTATTATTCTATAATGGTCAGATTGAGAATATTAATTCAAGTTTAAAAAGCTAGTATTAGTAAAAGTGACCATGAAGCTGTCGGATTGTCGTAAAAATCCAACTGGTTCACTAATGTCCTTTAGTGAAGGAAACCCACCGTCCTTCCCCGGTCTGGGCCTATATGTGAGAAAGTGGTGAGTGTCTCACTAGGTCACTTCAGAGGGCAGTTAAGAGTCAACCACCTTGGTGTGGGACTGGAGTCACATATAGGTGGTGTATTTGGATTTTCAGAAGGCATTCGATAAGGTGCCACACAAGCGGTTATTAAATAAAATTAGGGCTCATGGGATTGGGGGCAATATACTAGAACGGATTGAGGATTGGTTAACAGACAGAAAACGGGTCATTTTCGGGTTGCCAGGCTGTAACTAGTGGGGTACAACAAGGATCAGTGCTTGGGCCTCAGCTATTCACAATCTGTATCAATGATTTGGATGAGGGGACCAAATGTAATGTATCCAAGTTTGCTGATGATACAAAGTTGGGTGGGAATGTAAGTTGTGAGGAGGATGCAGAGAGGCTTCAAGGGGATATAGACAGGCTAAGTGAGTGGGCAAGAACATGGCAAATGGAATATAATGTGGAGAAATGTGAAGTTATCTACTTTGGTAGGAACAATAGAAAAGCAGAGTATTTTTTTTAAATGGTGAGAGATTGGGAAATGTTGGCGTTCAGAGGGACCTGGGTGTCCTTGCACACGAATCACTGAAAGTTAACATGCAGGTACAGCAAGCAATTAAGAAAGCAAATGGTATGTTGGCCTTTATTACAAGAGGATGAGAGTATAAGAGTAAAGATGTCTTACTGCAATTATAAAGGGCCCTGGTGAGACCACACCTGGAGTATTGTGTACAGTTTTGGTCTCCTTACCAAAGGAAGGATATACTTGCTATAGAGGGAGTGCAACAAAGGTTCACCAGACTGATTCCTGGGATGGGGGGGGATTGTCCTATGAGGAGAGATTGAGTAGACTAGGCCTATATTCTCTGGAGTTTAGAAGAATGAGAGGTGATCTCATTGAAACATACAAAATTCTTACAGGGTTTGACAGGGTAGATGCAGGGAGGATGTTTCCCCTGGCTGGGGAGTCTAGAACCAGGGGGGGGGGGGGGGGGGGGTCACATCCTCAGAATAAGGGGTCGGCCATTTAGGACTGAGATGAGGAGAAATTTCTTCACTCAGAGGGTGGTGAATCTTTGGAATTCTCTACCCAGAGGGCTGTGGCGGCTCAGTCATCCAGTATATTCAAGACAGAGATTGATAGATTTTTCGATATTAAAGGGAATCAAGGGATATGGGGATAGTGCAGGAAAGTGGAGTTGAGGTAGAAGATCAGCCATGATCTTACTGAATGGCGGAGCAGGCTCGAGGGGCCAAATGGCCGACTCCTGCTCCTATTTCTTATTTTATGTTCATGGTCACTTTTACTGATACCAGCTTTTTATTTCCAGCTTTTTTTTTTAAATTTATTTATTTATTTTTTTAAACTGAATTAATATTCTCAAACTAACCGTTATTGAATCTCACAGCACAGAAGGAGGCCATTCACCCCATCGTGCCTGTGCCAGCTCACTGAAGGAGTGATCCACTTAGTCCCTCTCCCCATCGCCCTGCAATTAAACTTTGTTTACAGATAGATGGATACCCATCAGAAGATTTGAGTTCGATTTCTCTGGATTACTAGTGCAGTAACATAACCGCTGCACTGCAGTACCGTAACTCTGATCAGGGCTGGGGCAAGTGCAGTATTGAGAGACTGCTGCCACCCTCTGGATAAAACACTGGGACCGAGTGCCTGCCAACCTCTCTCAGGTGGACACGGATGGAATGGGGAAGCCAGTGGGGTTGGTGAATTTTACAATGGAAACCAACGACAGGGTGAGAAACGATGAGACTTCACCGCTGTTAATGCCTTTTTGGAAAACTTTGTCGGATAAAGAAACGAAGAGAGCCTCCCGCCGCGGTTTTGTCCCCCTGCGCTGTAGCACCCACCTTCAGAGTCCAAGCACAGGGTGTGGTGTTGTCCACCGGAGAACCTGACCCAAGACTTTGTCGAGTTCTTGAATGCAGTTAGTTTATGCGCCGAGTAACAGGGGGTTGTGCCCGGCGTTCCTGCAGCAGAAACAAAAACAACACGGCTCACACACACAGCATCTTCATTTCTCCTTTTTGCCCCCTTCAGTTTGTCTCTTCCGCACCCACCCAACATCTCTCCTGAAAGCACCCACTCCTGCTGGGGTACCATTCCACGCACTATCCCTGGAACTTCTCCCAAGCTGCCACCCTTGATACACGAGCCTAAACGGTGAGCGTCGACAGGCTATTCAACTACAGGGGCAGCGCAGATGAGCCCGATCTTATCCTCAGCCTGTTAACCATACATGTACTTTCTACAGCACAGTAAAGATAAAGCTAAGTTGCTTTTCCTCACCTCCTTATGCCTAGTTACAGAACGACCCTAGGAACATAGGGCATGCCCCCCCTTTATAAATCACCGGTTAGGCCTCAGCTGGAGTATGGTGTCCAATTCTGGGCGCACTTTAGGAAGGAGGTCAAGGCCTTGGGAGAGGGTACAGAGGAGATTTATTAGAATGGTGCCAGGGATGAGACCTCTCAGTTACATGGAGAGACCAGAGAAGCTGGGATTGTTCTCCTTACAGCAGAAAAGGTTATGGGGAGATTTAAGAGAGATTTAAATTATATGGGGTTTTGATAGAGTAAATAAGGAGAAACCGTTTCCACTGGGAGGAGGGGCGGTAACCAGAGGACACAGAATTTAAATAATTGGTAAAAGAACCAGAGGCGACATGAGAAAACATCTTTTTACGCAGCAAGTTATGATGATCTGGAATGCACTGCCTGAATGGGTGGTGGAATCAGATTCAATAGTAACTTTCAAAAGGGAATTAGATATATACTGGAAAAGGAAATATTTGCAGGGCTATGGGGAACGAGCAGGAGTACGACTAATTGGATCGCTCTTTCATAGAGCCGGCACAGGCACGATAGGCCGAATGGCCTCTATCTGTGCTGTAAGATTCTATGATCTCATTGCTGTTTGTGGGACCTTGCTGTGCGTAGAAATAAGCTAGCTCATTTCCTTCATTATAACAGTGTGAAAGGCGCTTTCTAAATACAAGTCTTTTCTTTTATATATGGGGCGATCACAACAGCAACAGTTTGCCATGAAGGGTGAAGACTAAAAGAACTCCTGAAGTGGAACATAAGGCAAGGCTGAAGTTGGCGAGAGGGGTCTATGAAGGGAACCACTGCTGAATACACAGTACGGTGTAATGCCTAACTGCATGGTTACATTCAGTACTTTTCAGAATTGTGTGTGTGTAAATCTTGCACAGAGGGCACACTTCCTGTATGTGTCATGCCCTACTTCCTGTAACACTTTCACCATCAACACTTTCGTTGATTAACATCCCTTTTATTATAAAACAGCAGAGCCTCCAAATGACCACAAGCCACACACCATGTTAGAGGGTACAGTTAGTCGGGTGGGGACTGAAACTGGTAGCTGCCCATTCATGTTTGAGTGAATCATGAACTTTGCTGCCCGTACCCTAACTCCCATGTCCCCGTTCACCCATCACCCGCTGTGCTCACTGACCTACACTGGCTGCTGTCCGGCAACGCCTCGATTTTAAAATTCTCATCCTTGTTTTCAAATCCATACATGGCCACGCCCCTCCCCATCTCTGTAACCTCCTCCAACACCAATACCCTCCCAGATTTCCGCCATCTTCCAATTCTGGCCTCTTGCGCATCCCCGATTTTCATCGCTCCACCATTGTCGGCTATGCCTTCAGCTGCCTGGGCCCTAAGCTCTGGAATTCCCTGCCTAAACCTCTCCACCTCTCTTCCTTTAAGACGCTCCTTAAAACCTACATCTTTGACCAAGCTTTTGGTCACCTGTCCTAATATCTCATGTGGCTCGGTGTCAAATTTTGTTTGATAATCGCTCCTGTGAAGAGCCTTGGGACGTTTTACTACGTTAAAGGCGCTGTATAAATACAAGTTGTTGTTATTTTAAGCTGAACAGAAAAAACAAAGGTTTTTTTTTGGCGCTGTATGCACGTTTAAAGAGTGACCCATGCTCGAGGCAACGCTTTTAATTGTGCTCACCCAGCTGATGATAGTTGGAGAGTCCAAAACCGTAGACATGTCCTTCCTTCGAAATTGCAAACGTGCAATATGCCCCGCAGAAAACGTCGCGGAACTTCACCTTTCCGCTCCCCTTGGCTTTGAGACGGAGGCTCTTGGGAATCAGGAGTCGCTCTGAGCAAATTAAACAACAATAAGCGGTCAATAAACAGTACGAAATATCCTCAATAACCTCGACGCCAACGGACGCTGCAGCGAATGGGCCGTGGCTCCCGATCAATTATTAGCGCAAGTTAAGAGAGCTGGGACTGCAACGTAATTTGACGTTACAGCTTTCTCGTCAGTTTACCGGGCAAGTGCGATCTGATGTAAGGGATATGGAGCAAAGGCGGGTAAATGGAGTCGAGGTGCAGTTCAGCTGCGATCTAACTGAATGGCGGAGCAAGCCCTGAGGGGGTTGAATGGCCTGCTCCGGTCCCTAATGTTCGCGTGTTGTCGGAATTATCGTCACAATTACCTAGACCCCGCCTTCCTCCCCGGTTTGTAAAGCATTCCGCAACTCTTCCCAGCTGTCCCTGTTCGCCACAGCCAGAGGTGAAAATGTCACCGTCGATAGACAGCAATGCCAAGTGGTCATTACCTAGAAATAAAGAACAAAAAAAAAATTTTGGTGAACGATGTTCAAAATAAAAAGTCCATTAGCGTTCAATTCACCCGTCACCCGAGAAGCACAAGAGCAGCAATGCCCGAGGAACACCATCACTTCCAAGTCACACACCATACTGACCGGGAACTAACCCTGGAATTCCCCAACACCAGTGTGGCTGTATCAATAAAGAGAAAAAAAAGACAGACTTGCATTTATATAGCGCCTTTCACGACCTCAGAACATCCCAAAGCACTTCACAGCCAATGAAGTACTTTTGATGTGTAGTCACTGTTGTAATGTAGGAACCACAGCCGCCAATTTGTGAACAGCAAGCTCCCACAAATAGCAATGTGATGATGACCAGCTCATCTGTTCTTATTTTTATTTTTTTAAGCGATGTTGATTGAGGAATAAATATTGGTCAGGACACTGGGGTGAACTTCCGTGCTCTTCTTCGAAATAGTGCCATGGGATCTTTTACGTCCACCTCATTCGAAAAACGGCACCTCCAACAGTGCAGCACTCCCTCAGTACTGCAGTGGAAGCATCAGCCTAGATTTCTGTGCTCAA
Organism: Squalus acanthias; assembly: GCA_030390025.1. Taxonomy (NCBI): domain Eukaryota; kingdom Metazoa; phylum Chordata; class Chondrichthyes; order Squaliformes; family Squalidae; genus Squalus; species Squalus acanthias. The sequence goes on along the minus strand of CM059440.1, from coordinate 60,769,167 downwards.
GTCTCTGGAGTAGGACTTCAATCTTCTGACTCAGAGCCACGGCTAACTATACAAGGATTGCAGCAGCTGAAGGAGGAGGCCCACCATCAAAATTTTCAGGGCAACTAGCGGCGGGTAATAAATGTGCCATCATTGCCCACATCGCAATAATAATAAAAACATGCTCAAATCAAATAGGAATCTGCAAACGGCAAGATGTGCCAGTTGAAAAAGAAGCACTTGCATATGTATAACACCATACCATATTGAAATTAAAGTGTTTCACTTGCAATTTCTCATCTGCCCCCTCCCCACACCTCAGGAAAGGTCTGACACAGAAATTCCTTGTACGTCTGGATCAACCTATACTGTAAGCAACGTTCCCTTTAAGCTGCGCAGCGCTCTGCAGGTCCCGCGCAGCCAGTGAGCCAGCTTTTAAATAGAAAAAAAACGTGCATGCATGCAATTTTGAATGGCCCGCGCAGCCCATTAAAGGGGCCACGCAGGCCAAATAAAAAAAATTAGGGACACCATTGACTGTAAGTGAAACCTACACACCTGAGGCGATTTTAACTATGGGAACATCAAGGGGGACTTGCTGTGGCAAAGTGCTGGTCTTCATGGGCTCCAGCAGTCCTATAACTCCATTGTTATCCTGTGGGATTCCAGATTTAAACACAAGTTAAGCACAGTCATCAAAATTATGCAACAGTTTTTGTGTGCACTATAATTTTATGTAGAAATAAAAGCTGGTAATGCTGGAAAACTAAAATAAAAAATGATAGAACTGCACGGTTTGATAGCGTCCGAAGGAGACAGCCGTGACTCAGTGGGTAGCACCCTCGCCTCAGAGTCAGTAGGTCGTGGGTACAAGTCCCACTTCAGAGACTTGAGGGCAAAATCCAGGCTGACACTCCCAGTACTGAGGGAGTGCTGCACTGTCAGAGGTGCCGTCTTTCGGATAAGACGTTAAACCGAGGCCCCATCTGCCCTCTCGGGTGGACGTAAAAGATCCCGTGGCATTATTTCGAAGAAGAGCAGGGGAGTTCTCCCCAGTGCTCTGGCCAATATTTATCCCTCAAACAACTGGTCATTTATCTCATTGCAGTTTGTGGGAGCTTGCTCTGCGGAAATTTGCTTTCGCATTTCCTACATTGAAACAGTGACTACACTTCAAAAGTACTTCATTTGCTGTAAAGTGCTTTGGGACATCCTGTGGTCACAAAAGGTGCTATATAAATCCAAGTCTTCCTTATTTTTCTTTAATAAACAAACCACCTGGGTCTCTATGGGCAATACAGGTGTTACAATTGGCAGCACTTCCTCCATGGATAGTAAGGGACGAATCAGATAGGGTTCCCACCCCTGGCCACAATGGAGTGCTGCAACTGCCATGTGCGGATATCAGTGGAGGATAGGATCGGGTATATAGGAACAGGAGGAGACCATTCAGCCCCTCGAGCCTGTTCCGCCATTCAATTAGACCATGGCTGATCTGTACCTTAATTCCATTTACCCGCCGTAGCTCCATATCCCTGGATACCCTTACCTAACAGAAATCTATCGATCTAAGTCCTGAAAATTTCAGCTGACTCCCAGCATCCACAGCCTTTTGGGGAGAGCGTTCCAAATTTCCAGTACCCTTTGTGTGAAAAAATGCTTCCTGATTTCCCTCCAGACAGAATTGTGAAGTAGCTTGCTGTGATGTCTCCATTATTCACTCCCTAGATTGACATGAAGAATGGCCTCTTGTGCCTGGTACCAGAAAGGCAGCCAGTTCCTGTACCCAACAAGGCATCGGCAGTGAGAAAATTAACTAGAGTCATACAGCACAGGAGGAGACCATTCCACCCATCAGGCCTGTGCCGGCTCTTTGAAAGAGCTAACCAATTAGTTCCATTCCCTTGCACTGTCTCCATGGCCCTACAAATCCCATAGGCCTGCAAATTTTTCCTTTTCAAGTATTTATCCAATTCTCTTTTGAAAGTTACTATTGAATCTGCTTCCACCGCCCTTTCAGGCAGCGCATTCCAGATCACCACAACCCCCTGGATTTTGCGCCAATTATCTTAATCTGTGTCATAGAAACACACAGCACAGAAGGAGGCCAGTTGGCCTATCGTGCCGGCTCTTTGAAAGAGCTTTCCAATTAGTCCCACTCCATCACTTTTTCCCCATAGCCCTGCAAATTTTTCCTTTTCAAGTATTTATCCAATTCCCTTTTGAAAGTTACTACTGAATCTGCTTCCACCGCCCTTCCAGGCAGTGCATTCCAGATCACCACAACTCGTTGCGCAAAAAAACCTCTCAACTCCCCTCTGGTTCTTATGCTAAATCTTAAATCTGTGTCCTCTGGTTACCAACCCTCCTGTCAATAGAACCAGTTTCTTCCTATTTACTCTCATCAAAACCACTCATAATTTGGAACGCCTCTATTAAATCTCCCTTTAACCTTCTCGCAGCTTACCCTGAAGGAGCCCCAGATGTAAACTTGGCCGATGTCGGTCAGAGCCGCAGTGTGACTGTCACCGGCAGAAACTTGGACCACGTGTTCGTTGAGCGTAATCCGCACCGGGACCATATCCGACCCATCCTGCGATGTATCGCGCCCAAGAGCGCCCTCATCATTGCAGCCGAACGTGTAAATCTGAGGGCACAAGAGAAAGAAAGTCAGGATTATCCACCAACACTGGGTGCAAACAATCAGCGCAGCCTTGACAGCAGCAGCGTTCTCCCCACAGTCCTGGTCAATATTTATCTCTCGACCAACATCACTAAAAACAGATTATCTAGTCATTTATCTCACTGCTGTTTCATGGGAGCTTGCTGTGTGCAAATTAGCTGCCGCGTTTCCCACATTACTGCACTTCAGAAAGTACTTCATAGGCTGTAAAGCGCTTTGGGACGTCCAGAGGTCGTGAAAGGCGCTATATAAATGCAAGTCTTTCTTTCAGAGACGAAAACAGAAAAGGCTGGAAACCCTCAGCAGGTCAGTCAGCACCTGTGGAGTTAATGATGTTCACACTTCATCCAGTTCTGGCGAAGGATTTACATCGGAAATGTTAGCTCCGCTCTTCCCTCATCGATTGGCCTCGAGTGTTTCCGGCGTTTCCTGCTTTTAGAATTATAGAATGATACAGCACAGAAGGAAGCCATTCGGCCCATCGTGCCTGTGGCGGGTCTTGGGTAATGTTATCCAATTAGCTCCACTCCCCTGCTCCATCCCCATAGCCCACAGAGTTGAAAGTAGTCTTTGTTCTAAAAGGGCTCGGATTGATAATACAAAACCAGAATATGATGGCAGAGCATTGGAAGAATTTGCTTATGGAAGTTGAGGTTGGTGGGCACGTACCAACATGGTAAGTGTAACTATGCTGTCCAGATACGGCACCCCTTCTGTCACTGTCCAATAGCATATATGAAGAATGGTCACTGCAGCAATGCAACATAATTATTAGCAGAAAGGTAATGAATTAAAGGACTTGACCACATAATTAGAACACAGCAATTTGCCTTGTGGCCAGAGGGATTCCAAGGGTGTTTGTCACTGGGGTCAGTGGGTGGGGGGGGGGGGGGGTGAGAATACAAGTAATCTGTACATTCGGGGCACTAATTTCAAACTGCATTGCATGATCACTAATGCATTAAGTACTAATGGTCCTCACACAGGCTCCTTTCAAGGAACACCTGATAAGGACAATGAATGGAATCTCAATGACACCCTTACTTAGCACTCCCTGGCTGAAGCTTCTCACCTATTCACAGTCAATGGCAAATCCAACATCCAGTATTTTCCAACTTATTAAGTAGAGAGTCAAATGTTCCCATTTGCACTTGACTGTGACTCATCAGCAGCTCATGTGAAATATAAAGCTATTACTCATTAACTACAGTAAACCATCAACATTGATTAAGGAAGAATTTGCACTTATCCAGCACCTTTCAGTCCTTAAGATGTCTCAAAGCACTTCATGGCCAATGAGTTACTTTTGAAGTGAAGTCGCTGTTGTTTTGTAGCCACCTAGATTTTCAAGGGGGGTCCGCCAAATCAGCATCTTTCAAGAATAAAATCTTTTAAAAAATCATATTCTGGGAGCAGGGTGAACAAAAAAAAACGAGCGAGACTGACCACTACCGATGTTAGTGGTGTCCCGTTTATTACTAAGAATGAGACCTCGAAATAGGCTGTATATTTATTTTTACCCACCTCCAAAAAAGAGAGTTCAGTGCACCGTGAGGTTGGGCCGATGTGAGATAGAGGATCAGCCATGATCATATTGAATGGCGGAGCAGGCTCGAAGGGCCAAATGGCCTACTCCTCCTATTTTTCTATGTTTCTATGTGCTGCCACCGCTGATGTTGGAGAAGAGGAGATCCCGCCCCCTCTCCTCCCCCAGATCTGTTAGTGACAGTTGGCAGCGGGTTCTTTTCCCGGCAGGCCGCGCGGCGCACGCTCTCCTGCCCGCCATGTTTAAATCAGGTAAACGGAACGACAGGTCGGCGGGGTTTGATGTCCGTTTTGTGGGGTAATGGGCCGAGAATTAACCCAAGAGTGTCGGCGAATGTTCGGCTGGTTTCACCTTTTGCTCTTTATGCGGCTGACCGCTGCTTGTCCGTGGCAGCTGTTTACAGAGCCGAGCGCGGCACGGGCGGCCGATCAACCTCCCCGCTGCCGGGAGCTCGCAGTCCTGGGTCCGAGTCCCAGGGGCATCACTCACGCGAGGTGTGGACGGCCATGAAAGTTGACCTTAAATAGAAAATACACCAATTTTTTGCATTGGGAAGTGAGCCTGGAGCTTCGGTGTACATCGTTTATGGTGAGCCATCTGAGTTTCTGTTGTGGGATCTTGCTGTGCACAAATTTGCTGCTGGTTTTTACCACATGACAGGAGACATTCTTAAACAAAAATAGTTGTGTTGTGTTACAGGGGGTCCGTGGAATTTTGATAACACGGGAAGGGGACCTGAGAAGCAAATAGGTTGAGAAGCCCTGGTCTAGAGCATTGTGTTCAGTTCTGGGCACCACACCTCAGGAATGATATGGTGGCCTTGGAAGGGGCAGATTCACCAGGAAGATACCAGGGCTTAAAGGATCAAATTATGAGGACAAGTTGCATAAACGTGGCTTGTATTCTCTTGCATTTGGAAGGTTAAGGGGCAATCTAATTGAGGAATTTGAAATGATTAAGGGATTTGATAGGGTAGATACAGAGAAACCACTTCCTCTGGTGGAGGAATCCAGAACAAGGGGGCATAACCTTAAAATTAGAGCTAAATCATTTAGGAGTGGAATCAGACAGCACTTTTTCACACCAAGGGTAGTAGAAATCTGGAACTCTCTCCCCCAAAAGGTGGTGGATGCTAGGCTAATTGAAATTTCAGGCTGACACTCCAATGCAGTGCTGCGATGCCGGAGGTGCCGTCTTTCGGATGAGAAGTTAAACCGAGGCCCCGTCTGCCCTCTCAGCTGGACGTAAAAGGCCACAGGGTACTATTTCGAAGAAGAGATGGGGGAATTCTCCCAGTTTCCTGACCAACATTCATCCCTCAACCAATATCACGGAAAAAAAGAGATTATCTGGTCATTATCACAATGCTGTTTGTGGGAGCTTGCTGTGCGCAAACTGGCCGCCGTGTTTCCTACATTACAACACTTCAGAAAGTACTTCATTGGCCGTAAAGGGCTTTGGGACAACAGAGGTCGTGAAAGGCGCTATATGAATGCAAGTCGTTCTTACTATACTTACGTTGCCCGTCAGCCCGAGGCACACAGTGTGCATTCCCCCAGCCTCCACCTGCACGACTTTCTCCGGCAGCAGTTTGACAAAGGCGGGTTTCTTCCTCTCCATCACATTTTCTCCAAGACCAAGTTGGCCAACGTCACCCTGGCCCAACGTCAGGACAATCCCAGGGACCGTCCTATGGGAGGAATGCGAGACTGCGGGGGAGGAAAAACAAATTAGGTTTCCGTTATCATCAGAAAGCCCACACTCAACAAGCAGAACCATGTAGACTAGCCTTGTACAGGAAACTCTTTGGTATCCGGCACCGACGGGACCGGCGTGGTGCCGGTTGATCGAAAGTTCCGGATAATGGAGAGTTATATCTACCGAGGCTATTTTTAACAAAGAAAAATAAAAAAATCAAGAAATGTGCAGTATACAGTATTTGGGTACTCACCTACAGAATGTTGTGTTAAATGGATGGTGGAAGATGCTTGATTAAGTAAGTACTGCCAGTTGAGAGTAACCCATAACTCTTTAATTACTTAACAGTAAGTGAGACTCCAGGCAGCGCGGGAGAATCAACTCCTGCTACTGCAGTGTTTCGGACTTCCGACAGCGCCAGGAGGCCGAGTAGTGGCACTTTTGAAAACTACCCCTACTGACTAAATCGGCGTTCGCGGACTCGGGATCGGCAACATTGCCGGTTATTTGAGAGGAGTTTTCGGAGTATGCGGAGACTCGGACTGCGACTCGGCAACATTGCCGGTTATTTGAGAGGAGTTTTCGGAGGATGATTTTTGCCGGTTAAGCGAGAATTCCGGATATTTGGGTGCCGGATAAAGAAGAGTTTCCTGTATTCCCTTGAGCATAGAAGATTGAAGGGGTGATCTAATTGAGGTGTTGAAGATGATTAAAGGATTTGATAGGGTAGAGAGAGAGAAACTATTTCCTCTGGTGGGGGGAGTCCAGAACAAGGGGGCATAACCTTAAAATTAGAGCCAGGCCATTCAAGGGTGATGTCGGGAAACACTTCTTCACACAAAGGGTAGTGGAAATCTGGAACTCTCTCCCCAAAAAGCTGTTGAGGCCGGGGGTCAATGAGATTGATAGATTTTTGTTAGGTAAGGGTGTTAAGGGTTACGGAACCAAGGCGGGTAAATGGAGTTATGATACAGATCGGCCATGATCTAACTGAATGGCGGAACGGGCTCGAGGGGCTGAATGGCCTCCTCCTGTTCCTAGAACCACTTCTGCTCAAATAATCAGTAGATGGGAGTTTCTAATTAAATTGAGTTGCTTTTTACACTGTGCCAGTGTCGCCGCATCCCTACACACGGCTCCCTCACAGTCGGCAGCAGCTTCAAGGATCAACTCGAGAGGTTCACTGGTACCAGCAGCTGAGAAGACCCTTTTACTCAGGAGCCTGTGACACGAGCTCACTAAAGAAGCAGCTTTTTGCAAAACTTTACACACAACGTGCAGGAGTGCCATTATAACACTGGGCAGGTGGGTTTGTTTTCGGAAAAGTAGCTTCCTTTTTTTTTTAAATGGTCCTTTCAAATACTCCAAATTTAAGCTCTAAAGTGCCCTTACCTTTTAAGTAATCTGCAAAATGCAGCCACATGTTGAATTTCTAAACACCTCAGGTGCAGCTGGCAGTGCACTGAATGCATGCGGCGGTGCATCAAGGAGGTCTCAGGCTCACTGAAGTAACTGATCCCAGCTGGGAGTCAACATTGCCCCCAAGCTCACCTGAGGTGAAGTGGGGTGGAGGGGGGAAATGGAACAGCCCGGGATCCCATTGTTGATCATTATCAAGCGACACCTGATAGAAAGTACATGTTTGTGTGGACATCAGGTAAAAACGGGGTGTGACGGTCCCCACAGTCGAACAGCCCATCAACACTCACTGCCGAGGCTCGTCCGTGGAAAAAAAATTACACTTGAACAAGTTTCCAATGGGTGGCTGGTATTTGTGCGGCCGTACCCGAGAATGAGTCAGCGCCAATGTTCCCTTTAAGCTGCGCAGTCGCACGGCTCACTGGCTTTGCGATGAGAAAAAAACACGCATGCGCAGTATTTTGAATGGGCCGTGCAGCCCCTTAAAGGGGCCGTGCACCCGCACCCCCCCCCCCCCAAAAATTAACAGGATCATTGGTCAGCGCCGTCAGGAAAGGCAAATAAACCACACACACACACACACACACACACAAAGAAAGTGCCAGTGTGTCAGTTTATATCAACTAGTCTTCAGTGATCATTGCAGGACAGCAGATTGAGTGTGCGGATATCGTAGCAGCTTCCTCATAACCTCATGAAGCAGCACAATGGAAGGTGAGCCTAGACAGAGAGTTGTTCAATCACAGCCAAGTTCCATTGCAGACTAAGCTTGTGGCAGGAAAGTCACGTCCACATAGTTCTCCTTCGTGGTTCAGAACTCCTAAGCATACAAAGGAAGGGCTTCCTCCAGCCCACACACGAGATTTAGGACCAAGCTGTATGGCTGTGGATGAGCAAGATCCAGTACGGGATGGGGCGGGGGGGATAGGGTAGCGTAATGGTTATGTTAAAAAAAAAAATCTGGAAATAAAAATCTGGTATCAGTAAAAGTTACCATGAAGCAGTCGGATTGTCGCTGTGGTTCACTGATGTCCTTTGTGGAAGGAAACCTGCCCTCCTTACCCGATCTGATCTATATGTGACTCCAGTCCCACACCAACATGGTTGACTCTTATCTGCCCTCTGAAGTGGCCCAGCAAGCAACTCAGTTGCATCAAACCACTACCAACTGTTGAAGGAGAAAGCCCACCGCCAATTTCTCAGGGCAACTGGATGGGCAATTAAAGGATCGGCTTGATCAGCACTCCATCCACCACCTGCGCAATGTGGCTGCAGTGTGTACCATCTACAAGATGCACTGCAGCAACTCGCCAGATTCTTCGACAGCACCTCCCAAACCTGCGAACTCCACCACCTCAAAAGGACAAGGGCCATGGGAACACCACCACCTCCAAGTCACACACCATCCTGACTTGGAAATATATCGGCTGTTCCTTCATTGTCGCTGGGCCAAAATCCTGGAACTCCCTCCCTAACAGCACTGTGGGAGCACCTCCACCACACGCACTGCAGCGGTTCAAGGCGGCGGCTCACCACCACCTTCTCGAGGGCAATCAATGCCAGACTCGCCAGCGACGCCCACATCCCGAGAATTAATAAAAAGAAGTTGTCGTGGCATTGCGTGTCCGTGCTGCGGCCTGAAGGCTAGTCAGTGGTTTCTGGCCTCTTATACATCACTCCTCGTGGACAAGTGTTGTCCTCACTCACCGGGCACCTTTATATCGATGCCAGGGCTTCTGGGAAGGAGAGGCTCAAGCGCAGACGCACAACCTCCGATTGACACTGGCTTACGTTACTGCACCTCTGGCTTCCGCCAACTGAAAAAAAAGTGCGATTTTCACATCTCTGCCCTCCCTCTGCTCTCAGCGGCCCTGAAACGTTAGGCCCTGGATATCACCACAAGGAACTCACCTTGCTTTATTATTACATTCAGGGGTTTTACATCCATGTGTCTGCTGATTATACATTATATGAACGTAAATGTGTGGCTGTGAATTTAAGTGTGTGCGCCACTTTAACAGTTATCTCCAGGCCTATTTAGTACATGGGTATCATTCTATGGCAAGTTAAAAAAAATCTGATCATCTCAACTTGTACCCCTACTACAATAACTTGCATTTATATAGCACCTTTAACGTAATGAAGCATCCCAAGGTGCTTCACAGGGGCGTTATCAAACAAAACTTTGACACCGAGCCACACAAGGAGATATCAGGGCAGGTGAGCAAAAGCTTGGTCAAAGAGGTAGGTTTTAAGGAGCGTCTTAAAGGAGGAGAGAGGCGGAGAGGTTTAGCGAGGGAATTCCAGAGCTTAGGGCCGAGGTAGCTAAAGGCACGGCCGCCAGTGGTGGAGCGATGAAAATGGGGGATGCACAAGAGGCTTGAATTGGAGGAGCGCAGAGATCTCGGAGGCCTGTAGGGCTGGAGGTCACGGAGAGATGTTTCAACCCCAGCTGAAAATGCTCTCTCTAGATGCAGCAGATGTCTGGAAGGACAAGAATCTTAGAACGATACTGCTGGGTGACTTTCATGCACTTTAACTAGAGACAGAACAAAATGTCACATGCCCATCACCACAGAAGCTAGTTATGGCAGAGGTCAGGTTCCAATCCCCTCTCCTTGATCAATTGGCCACCCTTCATTTAAGAGCCTCGGGCTTTAGCAGGCTATTCAGCTGTGGAGGGCATCACTGCCAGGCTCAACACTGGCTCTGCCCAATGTCCACGTAAGCGCTCCTTAAACAGGATTCACGGAATAGCTATTGGGGCAGAAACGCTGGCTTAACTGATTCCCCAACCCCTCCCTCCGCTAGCCCAGGGCGGGCCCAGACGGCAATTAGCTAACTGAACAGGCTGGGAATCAAACCTTATGGTCTAAATGTGACTGAACTGGGTGCTTTGACCCACTACGAAGCTAAGTTTGTTTTGCTACTTACTCTTCTGCTGCAAGCAGACTTCAGTATAGGTACAACGATTTCCCACCTCATGGCGCGCACACTTAAAACAAGGGGCAAGTATAAGCTGACACAGTCTCTCTAGCCCTTGGTACCAGCAGTGAAAATTGAGGGTTTTACTCCAGTGTACACAACCCAAGTACATACAGGTAGGAGGTGATTGCACTAGCGAGGGTACAGAGGAGATTTACGAGGATGTTGCCAGGACTGGAGAATTGTAGCTATGAGGAAAGATTGGATAGGCCGGGGTTGTTTTCTTTGGAACCGAGGAGGCAGAGGGGAGACTTAATTGAGGTGTATAAAATTATGAGGGGCCTCGATAGAGTGGTTAAGGAGGACCTATTTCCCTTAGCAGAGAGGTCAATAACCAGGGGACAGAGATTTAAAGTAATTGGTAGAGGGGAGTTGGGGAGAACTTTTCTCACCCAGAGGGTGGTGGAGGTCTGAAACACAGTGCCTGAAAGGGTGGTAGAGGCAGAAACCCTTATCACATTTAAAAAGTACTTGGATATGCACTTGAAGTGCCGTAACCTACAAAGCTACGGACCAAGAGCTGGAAAGTGGGATTAGGCTGGAGAGCTCTTTGTCGGCCGGCGCAGACACAATGGGCCGATTGGCCTCCTTCTGTGCCGTAAATTTCTATGATTCTATGTACTCTGCCACACTGGCAAAGGCACAAGATTACTTTCCACTGGCATTCGGGACATAACTGAGAGAGACGGTATCATCAGGCAGCAGGACCAACACACAGGGAGGGAGGGAGGGGGCAGCTCCGATGTCATAACTACAGCCAGAGAGAAAGGGACCAACCATCACACTCTTGTGATGCAGGAACACAATCACACAGTGTGATGCACAGAGAACGTCATGGTACCAGGAAACATTTACCGAACAAAAACAGCAAACTCATCAATAGCGCTTGCAGATGTCAGAAAGGAGGACAGTGACTTTGGAGCAGTTTAAACAGTCACCTCCTGATGCCTTCACTTTTTCCGCCCACTTAACACAGAAGCCCCGTGGAGTTTACAGAGCGTCAGCTTTTTTGGTCCGTTTCTTTGCTGAAACTGACTCCAGACATCCAGAGCCGTCCAAGCAACTGATGCACAACGGATTGACCATTCGAATGCAATTTGTTTCAGATTTACAAAACGCTGATTAATTGTTGATTAACCAGGGGAATATACAACCGAACAGTTTACCCTGATGTTCACTTTCTATTACCGAGCGAATGAATGCAAGTTGGACAGCAACTGTATCAGAACCCACCAGTGCCAAATTGCCCCACGTGTAACAGTTTGATCACCCGTACAGATGGAAACAGGCTCTTCCACTTGATCGCTGGGGTGAGTGGTGTTTGAAATTAAAGAGTTAAAGGGAACGGTGCATGTTAGTATTGTTTGGAGTTATAAGGGAACAGTGCATTGACGTTTGTATGTTATTCGTAGTACAATAAATAGTTAAAAGCATACCGAGTTGTACTGAGTTTACTTACCCAAGTCCAGGGAGCTCAGGTGCATGTTGGCAAGAGCCAAGCCTTAGCGAGCGTCAAGAATGTACATGGGTACTGCTGAAGTTCTACCAGCTAAAAGTGCCCAGCCAACCAGCACAGAGCATTCTCCGCACTACTTGCCCAGCTAGGAGCGCACAGTCTGTTAGGGTATTGGCTTGCAGAGTTCTCTCGTGATGAGTGGGAACAATCCCAGTCTCCAGAGACAGGTCTTAACCACCCACCAAACCTAGTGCGCCAGGCTTGTTACCAAATCTTCAACAGTACCCGCTGGCATCGTAGGCCTGCCTGGTTCTGGTCTCACATTACTGAATCTATCAATCAGAGAGGGTGGGATGACTTGACTCTGCACTTCCAACACCAGCCGTGCGTCAACTTGGAGCAACCCAAAGAAAGCCTTACTTAACCCCTTCCCCTCCAGCATGGGGTTGAGCTCGCACTAAGCAAGTACTAGCGGTGACAGCGTGAGCAGCACAGCATACCATTGGAGAGTTACCAATAAGTATGCATCTGCTAATCAAACGTAAAGCATTGCATCTCAGTGAAAGTAACAGAAAATATGAATATTTTACCAAAAGTTTAAAATGCACCCAAAACAGTTAACAAATGAACAAAAGCATTTTAATATCTTTAGCCAGGCCAATGGAGGAATCCAGGCATGTTGCAGATTAACTCGTGATTCATAAAGTGAAGGAACATACTCACTCTTTATCTTTTTACTTTCTTCTTGTTTTTTCTCAACATGATCTTTTGATCTTTTCACTGGCTTTTTTCCTGGCATTGTATTCTGAAATTCCTGTCAAGCAACAATAGACAGTTTAAGTGGCTTTGTATGGTGTGAAATACATATGCATGCCTGATGGCACTCGAGATTTAACTGCACCACATTTTTGTGATGGAGTGTTCCTGATGATCTTCAGTTTAAAACTGATGTGTAATAAACACCCACCCCTCTTGAAAGTTCCTTTTCTTTAAATAAGTCTATCTTTCTAAAGAAAACTGCTTCCCTTAAATTGTGACTGTTCCATTGGTGTTTTTTTTTATATAAGCATTTTAATAACTGACTGATACATCCTTTAAGACCCAGTCAGAATCAAAGGGTGAGTGCATGGACACAGAAATGTTTTATGACATTTACTGCTTTATGACCTTTAAGACATTGGCTGCAATTCAGATACAGCTGCTGGCTATATCTGAAAGCATACATAGAATCATATAGCACAGAAGGAGGCCATTCAGACCCTCCTGCCTGTGCTGGCTCTTTCAAAGCAGTCCCACTCCCCTGCTCTTTCCCAATAGATCTGCAATTTTTTCCTTTTCAAGTATTTATCCAATTCCCTTTTGGAAGTTTCTATTGAATCTGCTTCCATCACCCTTTCAGGCAGTGCATTCTAGATCATCATAACTCGCTGCGTAAAAAGATGTTTCCTCATGTCGCCTCTGGTTGCAGACGTTGCTGCCAGCTCCAACCCCAGCTTCTCCAGTCTCTCCACGTAAATGAAGTCCCCCATCCCTGCTACCATTCCAGTAAATCTCTTCTGCATCTTCTCCAATGCCTCGACATCTTTCCAAAAGTGTGGTGCCCAGAATTGGACGCAATACTCCAGCTGAGGCCTAACCACAACTGTAAAAAAAAATACTTCTCATCTCCCCCTCTGGTTCTTTTGCCACAGCATCAAACATTTATAAAAAATACTCCCGATGTCCCAGCTCCTGATTATTCTCAGTAACGCCCACTGTGCAGTTGGCCCTGAACACCGCACCGCACCAAAGAGGAAACACTCTTATCCAAACCATTGCCCGCTGAGAGGAAAAGTATCGTTGGGCCTAAAATGTTATGCTCCAATCTCTTTGCAACTCTCGACATCCACTGAACAACAACCCAGCCACGATAACCCCAAAATAATAATGAGAAAAACCTCCTCGGAATTATGGATAGCGAGAGTTACTAAATAAAAATACACCAAACACTGCAACAAGGTCACACAGACCCAAGGGGTTGTTTTTTGGTGCTCGACCAGCACGGGCCTAGGCAAGGAGCAGCAGCCAAGTAACCGTGCAGCAAGAGCGGGCTCGTTGGCAGGAGAGGGGAGCCTGGCTCGGAATCACCGGAGGCCCCGCGCGCTTTGAAAATTCCCGCCTTCTTTTTAAAAGATATTTTTTTTTAAAAACTTTATTTTACAAGCAGGCAAACAAAATGCAAACTGCAGAAGCGCCCGGGCCTTTAACGCACCGGGGATTGGGAAGAGAGGCAAGTGCACATGGAATTTAACACATTTGCTTTAAAAAAATAAGGGAAGTGCAGCCCAGCAGGAAGAGAGAATGAAAGCCGCTTGCGAGAAGCAAGGGGCCGCAATCCGCCCCGCTACACACACTGACACTGGAAAGCTCTTACTGTGTTGCACGCGGCTGGAATGTGCGGTCCGCGCTCCGGAGCCTTGCGGCGGCCCAGCGTTCCAAAAGAGAACGCGCGCGCGCGCGCGCACTGCTCCGAACACTCGGCGCCGCCGCGTTCGGAGCTTGGAACGTTGGGAGCCGCCGCGTTCGGAACTTGGAACGTTGGGACACTCCGCGTTCGGCCCTCTAATTTTTTTTTAAACTATTTACACTGCTTTGTTATGATATTAAACATATATTATATTTACCATTTCCTCTCACTGGCCGGCCTGCCGCCCCCCTGCTTCTCGCATGGACACACTTTTTCCCCCCTCTCTCTCTCTCTTCCAACCCGGCTGACCAGCGCCGGCGCATGCGCACTGGCGATCAGCCGGCGCGCAGTTTGAAATTACTGCGGGAGAAATGGATCAGGGAAGCATGTGGGTCTGCACAGTCCAGCGGATCGCATTACTGCAGCCGCTGCCACCTGCTCACCGCACTGCCCGCGTCATTTATTAAACGGCAGAATGGTTAGCCTCGGCATGCATTTAGACTTCATTAAATTTGAAATAGCATTTCCCCCACCTTTTTAAGGCTGGTGCAGTGTTGCACAATTCTCCTTGATGATCACAGGAGGCCGCCATTCGGCCCGCCATGCCTGTGCTTGAAAGAGCTGTCCCATTTCCAATCTACAATATTCCACACACAAACATTAGACAACTCTGTCCCAGTGGCAAATGCAATAATTATGATGTTGACAAGATTTGATTCTCAGGCTGCCCTGAGTGAGCTGAACTCAGCAGCAGTTCTGACCTCCTATCTTTGTTAACATGAACTCATCTGCTGCCCGCATCCTATCTCGCACCAAGTCCCGTTCACCCATTACCCACTGTGCTCGCTGACCTACACTGGTTCCCGGTCCACCAACACCTCAATTTTAAAATTCTCATCCTTGGGCTCAATTCCCTCTCTGGCCCCGCCCCCTCCCTATCTCTAACTTCTTCCAGTCCTACAACCCCCCCCCCCCCCCCCCCCCCCCCGAGAACTCTGCGTTCCTCCAACTTTGGCCTCTTGTGCATCCATCACTTCCTTCGGCCCACCATTAATGCCCGTGCCTTAAGCCGTCTAGGCCCTAAACTGTGGAATTCCCGCCCCGTACATCTCCGCCTCGCTGTCCTTTAAGACACTCTTTAAAACCTACCTCTTTGATCAAGTACTTGGTCACCTGTGCTAATGTCTCCTTCTTTGGCTCAGTGTCAAATTTTGTCTGATAACGCTCCTGTGAAGCACCTTGGCACGTTTTACTGCATTAAAGGCGCTATATAAATGCAAGTTGTTGCTGTTGTGTTACAACTAGCTGCAGCAAGCATGTCTAGGGTGGGAGAAAAAAATAGGCAGGGTTTCTGCACCTGATTCCTGTCCAGTGACCCCTGGTGGAAATTCTGCATTTGTGGTCATTGGGTGAGAACAGAATCAGGCTTGGCTGTGAACCCCAGCATCAAAGAGCCGGGCAACACTCATTATCTACGTTCACATCTGAAGAATGGCCACTGGACCACCAAGTGCTGGAAGGCACTGCTTCTTAGTGAGAGTCAGAACTTTGCAAGGAGCGAGAAAACTGATGGCAGAGTAGTGAACTTGAAGAGGCAGTAGTAGCCCAGAGTCAAATCAGCAAATGAACCACAGGAGAGCTGACTTCAGTGGCCAATAAATAATTAAAAAAATAAAGAACATAACACCACTATTCAATACCATAAAGGCAACTGTGAAAACTGCACAAATGAATGAGTAGCAGGATAAGCTGTGAGTGCCTTGCCATTTGAAAAGAGGAGAAACAACAGCTGCAATCACAGCCACGGGTCAGTACATGTTTGGTACTCATTTTAAAAATTGGCAGTTGTGATTTTTTTTAGTCCCTATTTGCCAGCTGTTCTCCAAGTGACTGTTCTTCAGAAACTTGGAGACGGGATATGGTAACCTAATAGTTATTATACTGGACTAATAACCTAGAGATCATAAATTTATAATTCCACCATGGCAAGTTGTGTAACTACATTCAATAATTTGTGGGCTCGTGTCAGTAAGAAAAATGTCCGGGATTGTTGTAAGAATTCAACTGGGTCACTAGTGTGGAACCCGCTACTGGGTACTCGTATTTATATAGTGCCTTTAACGTAGTAAAACCTCCCATTGCGCTTCACAGGAGCGTTAACAAACAAAATTTGACACTGAGCCACATAAGGAGATATTAGGACAGGAACGAGGTAGGTTTTAAAGGACATCTTAAAGGAGGAAAGAGAGCTAGAGAGGCGGAGAGGTTTAGGGAGGGAATTCCAGAGTTTAGGGCCAAGACAGCTGAAGGCATGGCCGCCAATGGTGGAGTGATTAAAATCGGGGATGCACAAGAGACCAGAATTAGAGGAGCGCAGAGATCTCGGATGGGCAATAAATGCTGGTTTACCAGTGTTGCTCACATGAACAAATTCTCTTTCACAAATAATGCAGAGTGACTAGTGACACCACTGTGTCAACCAATGAGTTGGAGGCTTGTATTCCCTGGAATACAGAAGGTTAAGGGGTGATTTGATTTGAGATTTTTAGGATTTTGAAAAGAATTGATAGGGTAGACAGAGAAACATTTTCTGTTGGTGAGGGAGTCCAGGACAAGTGGACATAACCTTAAAATCAGATCAGGCCATTCAGGAGAGAAATTAGGAAACACTCCTTCATGCAGAAAGACTTGCATTTATATAGCGCCTTTCTCAGGACAAGTGTAGTCACTGTTGTAATGTCAGAATCGTGGCAGCTAATTTGCACAGCAAGCTCCCAAAAACAGCAATGTGATAATGACCAGATAACGGCCCCGAATTTGCAGTCAGAGGCTTCCCGCGGGGAAATGCCTCCGATCCGCAAATCAAATGCCCGCATACCTGGTGGTCCGGTAGATACGGAGACTCACGGTCCTGGGCCTCTCCGGGTACCCGCAGGAAGAGGCCCACGTATCTCGGGGTGCATGCGGTTCGCAAGCTCCCCAGGATCATGTGGGCTGGCACAACAAATGACAGAAGGGAATCCCCATTCATGCTTATGGGGATTCCGTATGTACAGAATCCCCATAAGTATGAATGGATATACCCCAAGAAATACATCGACACTTCAAATAAATAAATAAAAAACATCACATTTAAAATTAAAATGGTATTTAACTAAATATTTAAAACAAAAATTTAATTTTTGAAAAATAAATCTACATGTTTTAAAGGGGCTAAAAATAAACACCTTATTTCACAGGTTTTTAAATGTATAAATTGCTAAAAAAAATTTGATTTTTTTTAAACTCTTACACTGCTAAAAGCAGGCCTTAAGCGTAAGAATTTCACGGGCATTTGCTGGGCAGATAGCTCAACTTTCCGCCCTCGGATGCCCTTTTCCCGGCGGTGCGGATGATCTGTCAAGAAAATTTTTGACAGATCCTAAGTTGTGTTTTAGCGTATGCCTAAACCCGAAACTTGTGCGGCCCTTTCGGGCGTGTGTGCACCTCGTACGCTCCCGCAGGGGCTGCAAATTACGACTGATTGTTTTTTGTAGTGATGTTAGTTCAGGGATAACTATTCAACAGGGAGAATTCCCCTGCACTTCTTCAGTTAGTGCCATGGGATCTTTTACGCCCACCTGAGAGGACAGACGGGGCCTCGGTTTAACATCTCAGCTGAAAGACGGCACCTCCGACACTGCAGCACTCCTTCAGTGCTGCATTGGAGTGTCGGCCTAAACTTATATGCTCTGGAGTGGGACTTGAACCCACAACCTTCTGACTCAGAGGGAAGAGTGCTACCAAAGGGTGGTCCCACAAAAAGCATCTAGCTCAATTAATAATTTGAAATCTGAGATAGTTAGATTTTTTGCTAGCCAAAGATCTAGAAGAATATGGAGCCAAGGCGGGTAAATGGTCTACTCCTGTTCCTATGTTCAAAGCAGGTTTACAAAATCTATTTAAGAAGAGGTTCTATGACCTGCAGCTAACAGAAAATGAGTGCAAGATTAATCCCAGTTACTTACAGTAGTGATTACAGGGGGAATTATCCAACCATCTCCATTCTGCCCAAGAATAATGGTATCACTATATACAGCCCCCTTTCTAAAATCCAATTACGCCTTTCTACACTAAAGGTGCTATAAGTGCAAGTTGTTGCTGTAGTGGCCCACATTAGGAAAGAATAAAATTCCACTTACTAACAATGATGGACAGGTAAAGATCCTCTGGTCCATCGAGCCTGTCTCATCCAATTGTGATATCTTGTGTATCACAATAGATACACTTTCCACCCCACCCAAAACCATGCGATCGTCTGGGAGGGGCAAAAAAAGATACAAAAAACTCAGGCCAATTTAGGGGGAAAAAATCTGGGAAATTCCTCTCCGACCCATCTAGGCGATAGAAACTGAATTCCCTGCAGTACATACCCTCTTTAAGAGGTGATCTCAGTTCCAACGAAGGGTCATCAACCTGAAACGTTAACTGTTTCCCTCTCCACAGATGCTGCCTGACCTGCTGAGTATTTCCAGCATTTTGCTTTTATTTCAGTTACTACCAATTTTGAGATAGATTTAAATTAATGGGATTCCAGATTTCACTTGGCAGCCCCATGATGCTGAGAGGTTGTTTCCCCTGGCTGAAGTGTCTCAAACTAGGAGGCACAGTCTCAGGATAAGTGGTAGGCCATTTAAGACTGAGGAATTTCTTCACTCAGAGGGTTGTGAATCTTTGGAATTCTCTGCCCCAGAGGGCTGTGAATATTCAAGGCTGAGATAGATAGGTTTTTGGACTCTAGGGGAATCAAGGGATATGGAGATCGGGCAGGAAAGTGCAGTTGAGGTCAATGATCAGCCGTGATCTTATTGAATGGCAGAGCAGGCTCGAGGGGCCATATGGCCGACTCCTGCTCTTATGATATAAGTGAAAGCTGCTCAAACAAAGCTGAAGACATCCTTGATATACACTGTCCACACAAGATTTCAAAACAGCCACCTATGGTACTATTCCATTCTTCAGAGGTTAGCCAGGAGACACTATTCTAGGTCGATCAAGGTGCAAGCTAGGCTGGTGGAACCCGATGCATCCGAGATTTATCCCAACTTACACTGTAACCCGGTTTAACGGTTGACCCTTCACAGCTCAAATTCCAGTGGGCTTCACAGCCCGTAAGAAAGACTTGCATTCATATAGCACTTCTCACGACCTCCGGTCTCCCCCAAGCGCTTTACAGCCAAATGTAGTCACTGTTGAAATGTAATCGAATATAATGGGAGATAATCCAGGAGGAAGTACTTGGAGAAAAGATTGGTGCTAGAATCACCACTGCAAAATGAATAGAAAACTAAATTTGTTTGCATTTTAACTTTATTTGAAGATATATATTAGTATAAACAAGTTGACAAATTTCAAAGCAGAGCATTTAGTTCAACTCTGTGCAACTCAAACACTGGTGGCAGCAACATTGAACAAAATCATATACATCTAAACCCAAAGGGAGCTCATCTGAAGCTCAAGAGTAGGACACAGCAGTCTTGTTGCTTTCCAGTTAGAGCACTGTTGGAATCTGAAAGAAATCAGAAATCACATTAGATGGCAAAACACTATGATCAAAATAAATGCAACTATCTTTATATCTTTTCAAAGGTCCCAATAGCACCTAAAAGCTGGCTCTGCCACATCACAAGTTTCACAACCTGCTGCCAGAACACTACTTCTACAGAATATACATATTCCTATACAACATGAGAATGAGGTCCACTATATTGGGGAAACAAGTCAAATTTGACAAATCAGCAAACAAGTAAACACGAATAGGACTGAGTTGCCAGCTTAACAGCACTCTCAGGTTGGACACAACAAAAAGCCATCGTGTAGCTCACTAAAAATTAGCGGTTTAGTTTCCTTTATCAAAACTGTAGAACAAGTGACAATGCAGAAGCATTTACTCAACACCTACATTGTGCAGATCAAGACGGTTATGGATAAAGTTACTGGATTATATAATCATTGTGCCCTGCATGGTTTATCTCCCCAGCCATTGCGCAGACTGCGAAGGTCTAGGAATATACAGGACGCCGTCCTCGCCAGCTCGAAGCCGGGGACGCGCTTACTCTCCAACGTCGTGGAACGGGACTGTACGTCACAGACCGCAGGTCTACGCTCCCATACGCCACACGGACAGAGCCAGACGAGAGCAACCTCGCTGGATGCCCACGTTGGGTTTTCTAATTTCTGATGAATGAGGAAAGAAAAAAATTCACCTCTCCCAAAGTGTCTGGTCTCAGCATTTTTGGTTTTCAGCCTCTTCCACATTCAGGATGGATAGAATCCAGTCTTACTGTAGAACAAACAAATCATCAAAGCAAATCAGATTGAACCGTAGCCACAGATCACCCCAAAATGATTGGCTATATCACCCTGTTCTCAACCTCACCCGTTCCCACAATCTTCAATCTATGAGTGACTGTATCCTGCATGGTTTATCTCCTCAGTCATTGCAGATACTGAGAAGGTCTAGGAATATACAGGATGCTGCCCTCACCAGCCCAAAGGCTGGGGACACGCTTGCTCTCCAACGTCATGGAACGGGACTGTACGTCATCGACCCAAAGGCCTGCGCTCCCATACGCCACACGGACAGAGCCAGACAAGAGCAACCTCGCTGGATGCCCACGTCGGAACATCTGACTGGGGAAGACAAGTCTACTGCTGGCTTTTATTCACAATAAGATTAATGGTGCATCAGAAAAGAATCTTGCCGATTTCTATTGCAAATAATAGGACTATAATTAGATCAATGTGCAAGTAACATACTTGGGTATACTTCTCTATCATTTCACATCCAACCATTCTCAAAAGCTTCCTTTAAACTTAGCTCAACAACTAAACCAACTCACCTTAATCCACTCAAGCCATCTTCAGTAAATGGTCTTCCCTGCAAGAAGAAAAATGACCGATGAATACTTTATTAAATCTGGAACTCCTCTCCCCCACCCCCAAAGCCATCAAGGCTATGTCAAGTTCCCCCACAAGTCTTCACAATCGCCCGCCTCAGGTGATTACTGAGCTTGTGCTCAGGATGGCACTTGAGCATCACTCAAGTCACCGGGCATCATTGATTAACTTGAATGCAAATCCATTGGCAGGATCCATTGGGAAATATATCCCTGCTTTATGAGGAGAGATTACATAAACTAGACTTGTATTCCCTGGGCTATAGAAGGTTAAGGGGTGATTTGATTGAGGTTTTTAGGATTTTGAAAGGAACTGACAGGGCAGCTAGAGAGAAGCTTTTTCCCCACTGGTGTGGTGGGGGAGTCTAGGACAAGGGGACAACCTTAAAATATCAGATCCAAGCCATTCACGAGAGAAGTTAGGAAACACATCTTCACGTAGAGTGGTTAAATGTGGAACTCCCACAAAAAGCAGTAGATGCTAGTTCAATTAAATAATTTTAAATCAGAGTTAGATAGAATGGCCTACTCCTGTTCCTATGCTTTCCCATATGAATTTAATTTAACAGAAATTAGATCTCAACAATACAGTACACGTTACAAGCTCCAATTCCCACTCAACTATCCAGTCTTCCCTCTTCCAGTTTCAGATAAGCTCATAAGCAGAGCTACACTTGGGTTTACAGAGCATCTGATCACATCACAAGAGTGCTTTACAAATAATGAATTACTGCTTTGAAAGTAGTGACTTAAGCAGACATCATGCGCTCACCACAGGACATTTAATGTCTGATGTGAAGAAGGCAACCTTCTGTAGGGCACTGAAGTCTTTGACCAGGCATTGTGCTTAAATCCTGTAGTGGTGTCTGACGCGAGGCAGGAATGAGCCAAGGCGACATCTGTTCAAGTACGTACAAAGACTGCTACTTTCTCAGCCCTCTCTCCACTTAGTGGGCAGTCCCAAAACTGGTATTGCAAACAGAAGATGGAAATCAACACCTCCCACCGACAACACTTTGCATACAACATCCAGCTGATCACCTAAATGGACCTTTCCATGACCACCGTGTATCTTGGAAGATATTCTGAATAGTTTCCACAGAAAGGGTTACCAGCAAATGCAACTTTTGCATACCACAACAAGTTGCGTCTGAAGTTCCATACACCCGAAACGTTTGTATTCAACACCAACAGAAAAGACTGGAAACACACAGCAGGACAATCATGCATCCATGGAGTGAAGAGTTTCAGATTTGGACTCTTCAATCCTCAAGTAAGGCACCAGTCCAAAACATACAATCATACAGCATGGGCCCATCATGCCAGGTCTCTCAAAGAGCTATCCAATTAGTCCCACTCCCCTGCCCTGCTCAGTCACCCAGCAAATTTTCTCGATTCAAGTATTTATCCAATTCCCTTTTGAAAGTTTGAAAGAATCTGCTTCCACCATCATAATTTTGAACACCTCTATTAAATCTTCCCTTAACATTTTCTGCTCTAAGGTAACAACCCCAGCTTCTCTAGTCTCTCCACACAAGTTCCTCAGCCCTGGTACCAT
Organism: Squalus acanthias; assembly: GCA_030390025.1. Taxonomy (NCBI): domain Eukaryota; kingdom Metazoa; phylum Chordata; class Chondrichthyes; order Squaliformes; family Squalidae; genus Squalus; species Squalus acanthias. The sequence continues at coordinate 60,746,459 of CM059440.1, read as the reverse complement.
TCTAGTAAATCTCCTCTGCACACTCTCCAAGGCCTTGACATCCTTCCTAAAGTGTGGTGTTCAGAAATGGCCACAGTAAGTTTACAGTTTGTGCTCTCCAGAGATGCCGATTGTCCTGCTGCATTTCCTTCTTTAGCATAATAGTAAGAGACCGCCACAATTGACAGTATTGTTGATCTAATTAGGCTTGTGCCCTGCATGGTTTATCTCCCCAGCCATTGCGCAGACTGCGAAGGTCTAGGAATATACAGGACGCCGTCCTCGCCAGCTCGAAGCCAGGGGACACGCTTACTCTCCAACGTCGTGGAACGGGACTGTACGTCACAGACCGCAGGTCTACGCTCCCATACGCCACACGGGCAGAGCCAGACGAGAGCAACCTCGCTGGATGCCCACGTTGGGTTTTCTCATTTCTGATGAATGAGAGGAATTTTTTTTTTACCTCTCTCAAAGTGTGTCTGGTCTCAGCATTTCTGGTTTTCAGCCTCTTCCACATTCAGGATGGATAGAATCCAGTCTTACTGTAGAACAAACAATTCATCAAAGCAAATCAGATTGAATCTTAGCCTATTGAGCACCCCAAAATGATTGGCTATATCACCTGTTCTTAACCTCACCCATTCCCGCAATCTTCAATCACATTCTATCATGAGTGACTGTATCCTGCATGGTTTATCTCCTCAGTCATTGCAGATACTGAGAAGGTCTAGGAATATACAGGATGCTGCCCTCACCAGCCCGAAGGCTGGGGACACGCTTGCTCTCCAACGTCATGGAACGGGACTGTACGTCATAGACCCAAAGGCCTGCGCTCCCATACGCCACACGGACAGAGCCAGACGAGAGCAACCTCGCTGGATGCCCACGTCGGAACATCTGACTGGGGAAGACAAGTCTACTGCTGGCTTTTATTAAGAGCTCATAAAAAACCCATCTTGCAGACACTTTATAACCAATAAAAGGATCATAATGAAATCAGTTTACAAGTCACATTCTATTTAAATGCTCCTTTTCACCATTTCATATCTAACCACTCAGAACACAATTTACCTGAAGATATTCAGCACCATTTTCAAGTCACTCCTGGACCCCAGCGGTCTGTATGCATTCACCTCATGTCCCTTTACAGGGAGCAGAATATCTGAAAACAAATGAGAACATGTTAAATATTAGAATTATTCATGAACAGCTTGTCCAAACATTGGTCCCCAACCAAGGAAAGTCTAGGCACAAATTATTCTAAGAGATCTCAAGAAGCTACTTTACACATGGCAAAAATGTTTGGTCCTCAATCACTCAGTGAACTGAGGTCCCTGGGAAAATAAAGGCAGGAATCAGATATTCCCAGAATGGCTGCAGTCTGGACCCAAACATGACCAGTCGAGAAAGGCCTGATTAAGCACTGAATACAGTTCCAATAGAAGCCACTAATCTTCACATTTCACCTACTGTGAATTAGCTCAGCTGGCAGCAACCTCACCTTTGGCTCATGGTTGATTTGGAGTCCAATTAACACTCCAGTGCAATGCTGAAGGAGTAGTGCATTGCCAGAGGATCCATCCTCGGACAGAACAATAAACCAAGGTCCTCTCTATCAATGGAATACTGAGTACAGTTTTGGTTTCCTTACCCAAGGAAGGATATATTTGCCTTAGAGGAAGTGCAACAAAGGTTCACTAGATGGATTCCTGGGATGGGGGAATTGTCCTATGAGGAGAGATTGAGTAGACTAGGCCTATATTCCCTAGAAGTTTAGAAGAATGAGGTGATCTCATTTGAAACATATAAAATTCTTAAGTGGCTTGACAGGGTAGATACTGAGAGGCTGTTTCCCCTCTGGAGAGTCTAGAACTAAAGGGCCACAGTCTCAGAATAAGGGGTCAGCTATTTAGGACTGAGTTGAGGAGAAATTTCTTCACAAAGGGTTGCGAATCTTTGGAATTCTCTACTTCAGAGCGGTGGATGCTGAATCGTTGAGTATATTCAAGACCGAGATTTTTGGACACTAGGACTCAAGGGATAGGGCAGGAAGGTGAAGTTGAGCTAGAAGATCAGCTATAATCTTAATGAATGGTGGAGCAGGGTCGATGGGCTTACTTCCGCTCCTATTTCTTATGTAATACTTCGGATGGACATTATATACCCCACAGCACCAAAGCAGAGCAGAGAGTTCTTCCATCCTGGCCAGCATTTCTCCCTCAACCCAACATCACTAAAAGATAAACCTGCCACTCATCTCTTTTGTTATTTGCATTTGCTGTGCACAAACTGGCTGCCCCCATTTTCCACAATACAGTTGTCCTAACAGAGGCCACAGCTGACTTTTGTGTGATCATGCTAGACGACTAGCGTTTCAGTCACCCACAAGACAAAGTCTCAGCTGACTGAACAGTCAGAAATCTGTGATCTTTCCACCTTAGTGGTCCTTCAGTTAGGAGGAAGTAGAGTTTCCCCACCACCCAAGTCTCAGCTGTCAATAAGTCCTGTGGGCTAATTGGATTTGACCTAAGTACACCACTCGCTATTCTGTAAACATATCACAGAAGGGTGGAAACAAAAACACCTAGCATCCTGCAATTTTGTGTCAAGTCACAAATTCATCAGCATAAACCATTTGGGCTGAACTTGTGCTATATAAAAAAAACAGCCTGTAGTGACAGGAATACACAGGACACTGCCTCACTGGCCCAAGGCTCGGCAGGGGGGGGGGGGGGGGGGGGAGAAAGCAGACACATACGCCAAAGTCATGGAACGAGATTGCACATGCGTCAAGCAGAAACAACCTTGCCCAAGTATGAAACAAACACATGGACCAGATAGATTTTTTTTCTTTTGCTAGCTGTAATAACCACGTAGACATGATAAAATTGAAAGTTCACCTCAGATTAAGCGCAGCAGCCAGTCCCAGGAATGGTGCCAGGATCCGCCAGGTACAGATTGTAGAAGATTTCATTGTACTGTGGAAAGTAATGAGCATATAGTTGGTTAATATTCTAAGACCAGCCCTGGAAAGAGTTTTTTTTTTTAAAAACCAAGTCTTCCCACTGCAGCAATTCCATCACGTTCACTGCCATTACCTCGACTCGAATTACTTTCTCCTGTCCACGTCAGAATCTGTGCATCTGGGTGTTTCTCAGTGCAAATGAACACTTGCCCATGCATGGTGTTGATGTAGCAAGAATGTAAAAATCTTCTATGAACAGATTCTAAAAAATAGCCCTCACTTAATCTCTGAAAATTTGTTGTACGCCATCCTGCAGAGTCTTTTTTTAAATTCATTCACGGGATGTGGGCATCGCCAGCAATTATTGCCCTCAAGAAGGTGGTGGTGTGCCACCTTCTTGAATACAACGGAGTGGCTTGCTCGGCCATTTCAGAGGGCAGGTAAGAGTCAACCACATTGCTGTGGGTCTGGAGTCACATATAGGCCAGACCGGGTAGGAAAGCAGATTCCCTTCCTTAAAAAGGACATTAGTGAACCAGTTGGGTTTTTAAGACAATCAGGTTGTTTCATGGTCACCATTACTGATGCTTGCTTTTTATTCCAGATTTTATTCAATTAATCGAATTTAAATTCTCCAGCTGCCATGGATTTGACCTCATGTTACCGGATCATTTGTCCAGGCCTCTGGATTACTCGTCCAGTAACAACCACTATACTACCATACTCTAATGGTGCATCTCCTGTCTGTGCCCACAGACTGGGAAGTTCTAGGAATATACAGGACTGCATGTCATGGGCACAATAATGTATTATGCACTGACAGAGCCAACTGAGAGCCACCTTACTAGAAGCCTATGCTGGGTTTGAAATCCAAGAAAAGCTAGTGTTAGCGCACCATAACTGACTCATGTGTAGGCTGTACCTCAAGTAACTCCTTCCTCTAAAAATGTGCCTCACATTAGTTATATGCTGTAAGTGAATGTCATGCATACACAACAGAAAGCAAGTACTTTTCTTGTTATATGAAAGTTGCATTTTTTTTGGACGCTGAATATTTGTCTGCATATGTTCCATTATTGGAAAGGCTGCAGAGGCTGGGGCTCTTGTCTCTAGAAAAGAAAAGGCTGAGGTGACCTGTTATGAAGGGGTACAATAGGGTAGTTGTAGAGAAAATGTTTCTGGTTGTGGGGAGACCAAAACTAGGGGCCATAAATTCAACTTACACTTAAATACACTTCTTTACCCAGAGAGTGGTTAGAATCTGGCACTCGCTATCACGTGGAGCAGTTGAGGTGAATGGTATAGGTGCATTTAAAAGGAAGCCAGATAGATAAACGCATGAGGAAGAAAGGAATAGAGAGATAGGCTGGTAGAGTGAGAGGAGGCTCCTGTGGAACATAAACAGACCAGTTGGGCAGAATGGTCTGTTTCGGTGCTGTAAAGTTGCATTAATGCAGCTTTACACCAGAAAACTGTCCCATGGAATCTGCGACAAGGGGACCACTGGAATATTCACCAGCCGCAGGATTGAGCCACTTCAGGCAAGATGTTTGTTTTGCAAAGTAAAATAAAGGATTAAAAAAATTAAGACGACACGCAGTGTTTGGAAAAAAATAGTTGTGGATTAAGTTACTTGAATATGGGCAGTCTGATCGCAGTCAGCTCTCAGCACGTGGTCCCTCCCTGGCTTCGCGTCCAGGCAACCGCGAAGGCCCCGAGCCTTTCCATAAGGGGGGGGGGGGGCAAATTAAACATGGCCCCCGACAACCAGAGCGTTGACCCGGCATTCATTCACTGCCCGTCCGTTAAATCCCACCACTTACCCACGCCGGCTCCACTCCGCGAAAAGACAGAACGCGGCCCGACTCGCCCTTTTATAGGGCGGCCCGCCGACGAGCTCTGGAAGCAGCGACAGCGAACTCTGACCTTGCGAACCGCCGCCTCCGCCCCAAGCAGCGCCACCGGCTGGCGGGGAGGAGTGCTGACTCAGAGAGGTGGCAGTGCAGTTGGCAAAACTCCAGGGACAGAAACAGCAACAACAACTTGCATTTATACAGCGCCTTTAACTTAGTAAAAATGTTCCAAGGCGCTGCACAGGAGCGTTAGCAAGCAAAATTTGACACCAAGCCACATAAGGAGATATTGGGACAGATGACCAAAAGCTTGGTCAAAGAGGTAGGTTTTAAGGAGCGTCTTAGAGGAGGAGAGAGAGGCGGAGAGGTTTAGGGAGGGAATTCCAGAGCTTAGGGCCCAGGCAACAGAAGGCACAGCCGCCAATGGATGAGCGATTAAAATCAGGGATGCGCAAGAGGCCACAATTAGAGGAGCGCAGAGATGTGGGAGGATTGTAGAGCTGGAGGACATTACAGAGATAGGGAGGGGCAAGGCCAATAAAGGATTTGAAAACAAGAACTTTGCAACTGAAATAATAAACAATCTGGTGGTTCAAAAATGTCAGGCAACATGCCAAAATATTTTTGGCTATGCTTTGCTGTTAATGAAAATGTGACAAGTTGTACTATACGCCCAATTATCTGTACAGTCCTCAGGCCAGTAGCTATAGAAGTACATGAGGGCAGTTGAGACTAACTCAACTTCCCAATTCAGCACTCTCTCTCAATGACATTGTGGGATTGGGATACTGGCAAGTGAGGAATCATGGACATGGATCCATATCCCACTTCTCTGTAGGACAGAATGAGTTGCCAACCCTCCAGGATTGGCTTGGAGTCTCCACGAATTGAAGATTAATCTTCAGGACACCGTTGTGAGTAACCCAAGAGAAAAATCATAAGGGCATTAAAAAATTTGTTTTTTCTTATTTGCTTTGAACACTTATAGTGAAGGAGCCTCTGGGGAGCAGTGATCATATTATGATAGAATTTTATGTTGAGTTTGAGAGTGATTTAGTTAAGTCCAAAACTAGGGTCCTAAACCTAAACAAAGCAAACTACAGAGGGGCGCGTTGGCTAAGGTAGGTTGGGATACTAGATTAAAAGATATGACAGTAGAAAAGCAATGGCAAACATTTAAAGAAATAATTCATAAATCGCAATGAATATACATTCCCTTAAAGAATAAAAACACCACGGGAAAAATGGTCCAACCATGGCTAACAAGAGAAATTAAAGATAGTACTAGATTAAAGGAAGAGACTTAAAATGATGCCAAAATGAGTTGTAAGCCTGAGGATTGGGAGGATTTTAGAATTCAGCAAAGGAGGACCAAGAAATTGATAAAGAAAGGGAAAATAGAATACGAGAGTAAACTAATGAGAGACATAAAAACAGACTGTAAAAGCTTCTATAAGTATGTAAAAAGGAAAAGATTAGCAAAAGTAAATGTGGGTCCCTTACAGGCTGATACAGGAGAAATTATAATGGGGAATAAGGAAATAGCAGAGAAATTAAGCAAATACTTTGTGTCTGTCTTCACGGAAGAGGACGCAAAAAACCTCCCGGAAATAGTGGAGAACCGAGGGTCTAGCGAGAATGAGGAACAGAAAGAAATTAGTACAGGTAAAATAATAGTACTGGAGAAATTAATGGAACTGAAAGCCGATAAATCCCCTGGACCTGATAGCCTACATCCTAGGGTTTTAAAAGAGGTGGCTATAAAGATAGTAGATGCATTGGTTGTCATGTTCCAAAATTCCATAGATTCTAGAACGGTTCCCGCGGATTGGAAGGTAGCAAATCTAACCCCACTATTTAAGAAAGGAGGGAGAGAGAAAACTGGGAACTACAGACCAGTTAGCCTGACATCAGTAGTAGGGAAAATGCTAGAATCTATTATTAAGGACGTGGTAACAGGACACTTAGAAAATAATAATAGGATTGGGCAGAGTCAACACAGATTTATGAAAGGGAAATCATGTTTGACAAATCTGTTAAAGTTTTTTGAGCTTGTAACTAGCAGAATAGATGATCTGCACCGCGCGCCAATTACAAGAGAAATGCAGGGAACAGCACCAACCGCTGTACATGGCCTTCTTTGACCTCACAAAGGCCTTCGACACTGTCAACCGTGAGGGATTATGGAGTGTCCTCCTCAAATTCGGCTGCCCTCAAAAGTTTGTCACCATCCTCCACCTGCTTCACGACGACATGCAAGCCGTGATCCTAACCAATGGTTCCACCACAGACCCAATTCATGTACGGACCGGGGTCAAGCAAGGCTGTGTCATCGCACCAACGCTCTTCTCGATCTTCCTTGCGGCAATGCTCCATCTCACCCTCAGTAAGCTCCCCGCTGGAGTGGAGCTAATTTACAGAACAAACGGGAAACTGTTCAACCTCTGTCGCCTCCAGTCCAGATCCAAAGTCGTCCCTTCCTCTGTCGTCGAATTACAGTATGCAGACGACGCTTGCGTCTGCGCACACTCGGAGGTCGAACTCCAAACCATCGTTAACACCTTCACCGAAGCGTACGAGAGCATAGGCCTTACACAAAACATCCGTAAGACAAAGGTCCTCTACCAACCTGCCCCCGCCACACAGTACTGCCCCCCGATGATCAAAATCCATGACAAGGCCTTGGACAACGTGGACCACTTTCCATACCTCGGGAGCCTACTGTCAACAAGGGCAGACGTCGATGACGAAGTCCAACACCGCCTTCAGTGTGCCAATGCAGCTTCGGTCACCTGAGGAAGAGAGTGTTTGAAGACCAGGACCTCAAACCCGGCACCAAGCTCATGGTCTACAGAGCAGTAGTAATACCCGCCCTCCTGTATGCCTCAGAGACATGGACCATGTACAGCAGGCACCTCAAAGCACTGGAGAGGTACCAGCAACGCTGCCTCCGCAAGATCCTGCAAATCCATTGGCAGGATAGGTGCACCAACGTCAGTGTTCTCGCTCAGGCCAACCTCCCCAGCATCAAAGCTTTGACCACGCTCGCTCAGCTCCGATGGACGGGTCACATCATCCGCATCCCCGATACAAGACTCCCAAAACAAGCGCTCTACTCGGAGCTCCGACACGGCAAGAGAGCCCCAGGGTGGGCAGAGGAAACGCTTCAAGGACACCCTCAAAGCCTCCTTGAAAAAGTGCAACATCCCCACCGACACCTGGGAATCCCTGGCCCAAGACCATACAAAGTGGAGGAGAAGCATCCGGGAAGGCGCCGAATACCTCGAGTCTCTTCGCCGGGAGTAAGTGGAAGCCAAGCGCAAACAGTGGAAGGAGCGCACGTTACCCCAAGCACCCCACCCACCCGCCCCTTCAACCACCGTCTGCCCCACCTGTGACAGAGACTGTAGGTCCCGCATTGGACTCATCAGTCACCTGAGAACTCATTTTTAATGTGGAAGCAAGTCATCTTCGGTTCTGAGGGACTGCCTAAGAAGAGAAGATAAGGGGGAACAAGTGGATGTGCTGTATTTGGATTTTCAGAAGGCATTCAATAAGGGGCCACACAAGAGGTTATTAAACAAAATTAGGGCTCATGGGATTGGGGGTAATATACTAGCATGGATTGAGGATTGGTTAACGGACAGAAAACAGAGTAGGAATAAACGGGTCATTTTCAGGTTGGCAGGCTGTAACTAGTGGGGTACCACAAGGAACAATGCTTGGGCCTCAGCTATTCACAATCTATATCAATGATTTGGATGAGGGGACCAAATGTAATATATCCAAGTTTGCTTATGATACAAAGCTAGATGGGAATGTAAGTTGTGAGGAGGATGCAAAGAGGCTTCAAGGGGATTTAGACAGGCTAAGTGAGTGGGTAAGAACATGGCAAATGGAATATAATGTGGAGAAATGTGAAGTTATCCACTTTGGTAGGAAAAATAGAAAAGCAGAGTATTTTTTAAATGTTGAGAGATTGGGAAATGTTGGCGTTCAGAGGGACCTGGGTGTCCTTGTACACGGATCACTGAAACTTAGCATGCAGATACAGCAAGCAATTAGGAAAGCAAATGGTATGTTGGCCTTTATTACAAGAGGATTTGAATATAAGAGTAAAGATGTCTTACTGCAGTTATATAGGGCCCTGGTGAGACCACACCTGGAGCATTGTGTACAGTTTTGGTCTCCTTACCTGAGGAAGGATATACTTGCTATAGAGGGAGTGCAACGAAGATTCACCAGACTGGTTCCTGGGATGCGGGGGGGGATTGTCCTATGAGGAGAGATTGAGTAGACTAGGCCTATATTCTCTGGAGTTCAGAAGAATGAGGGGTGATCTCATTGAAACATACAAAATTCTTTCAGGGCTTGACAGGGTAGATGCAGGGAGAATGTTTCCCCTGGCTGGGGAGTCCAGAACCAGGGGTCACAGTCTCAGAATAAGGGGTCGGCCATTTAGGACTGAGATGAGGAGAAATTTCTTCACTCAGAGGGTGGTGAATCGTTGGAATTCTCTGCCCCAGAGGGCTGTGAAGGCTCAGTCGTTGGGTATATTCAAGACAGAGATCGATAGAATTTTGGATATTAAGGGAATCAAGGGATATTGGGATAGTGCAGGAAAGTGGAGTTAGAATTATAGAATGGTTACAGCACGGAAGAAGGCCATTCAGCCCGTCGAGCCCGTGCCGGCTCTTTGCAAGAGCACTTCAGCTAGTCCAACTCCCCCGCCCTTTCCCCGTAACCTTGCAAACTTTTTTCTTTCAGGTACTTATCCAACTCCCTTTTGAAAGAGTTGCGGTAGAAGGTCAGCCATGATCTTATTTAATGGCGGAGCAGGCTCGAGGGGCCGAATGGCCTACTCCTGCTCCTATTTCTTATGTTCTTAGGTAACACTTCTGCTTACTAGTTATAAAAATATTGAAGATGGGGAAAAAGGCTGTTTGACTGACAGTCCAGAATCATCCAATCAGGTAATGAAGAGTCTTTGCGCTTTCCAGTTGGCTGTGGGAAGGCAGTGCGCCATGAGGATAGACGTGTTGGGCGACTAATGGCGGGAGCGTGGGGGCAGGGCGGTTGGAGGCAGGAGGTCGTGCGATGAAACCTCCTGGAATATGTCCAACCAGAGTTGGCAACCCTGTTGGGACACCAACACGCCTCATCACACGGAACTGAGTTTGGTTGATCAGTGAGAACACACAGGACTGAAAATCTTCAGCATTATAAACAAGCGCTGTACTGAACCATTGCAACCAAGGGTCCTCACTCAAAACATTAGCCCATTATTTCCCCGTCGGCTCCTTATATTTCAGTGTTTTGGAGAACAACCAAAGAGCATTGGGATGAGAGTGGCTGCACGGATATTTATACAATGCTTTTTTTGTATTTTCTAAGCCCTCTCCCTCCCGGAACCACGATAGGGTTCCCCTTGTCCTCACCTTTCACCCCACCAGCCTCCACATTCAACGGATCATCCTCCGCCATTTCCGCCACCTCCAGCGTGATCCCACCACCAAACACATCTTCCCCTCACCTCCCCTTTCAGCATTCCGCAGGGACCGCTCCCTCCGCGACACCCTAGTCCACTCCTCTACCACCCCCAGCACCCCTTCCCCTTCGCCCGGCACCTTCTCGTGCACGCGCAGGAGATGCAACACATGCCCTTATACCTCCCCTCTTCCCACTGTCCAGGGCCCCAAACACCCCTTCCAGGTGAAACAGCGATTTACTTGTACTTCCTGCAATTTAGTATACTGTATTCGCTGCTCACGATGTGGACTCCTCTACATTGGGGAGACCAAACGCAGATTGGGTGACCGCTTTGCGGAACACCTCCGTTCAGTCCGTAAGGGGGACCCCGAGCTCCCGGTGGCCTGTCACTTTAATTCACCGCTTCACTCCCACTCTGACCTCACCGTCCTCGGCCTAATACACTGTTCCACGGAAGCTCAGCGTAAGCTCGAGGAACAGCACCTCATCTTTCGTTTAGGCACGCTACAGCCCTCTGGACTCAATATCGAGTTCAACAATTTTAGATCATAACCTCAGCTCCAATCACATTTATATTTTATTTTATCTACCCTTTTATTTGTCCCCCCCACCTTTTTTTTCCTCCTAGAAGCTGGCAGCTGTCCTTCATTCTGCCAGTAGATTTCACACTTCATTCAGCCTTAATCTGTCACATTAACACCACCTCTAGCCTTGCATATCTCTTAATGTCTCTTAATGTCTCTTCATCTCCCCCTTTGTTCTTTTATCCCCTCCCCCTTTTCCCAGCTTTACTCTGGCCTTAAATCTATTTGATTTCCGGCTCTTCACAGTTCTGACGAAAGGTCATCGACCTGAAACGTCAACTCTCTTTCTCTCTCCACGGATGCTGCCTGGCCTGCTGAGTTTTTCCAGCGTTTTCTGTTGTTATTATAGTGGAAAGCAATGTCTGCTGTCACAAGGCAACACCACATCCAGGGCCGTGTATACGTTTGGTTTACTTTAATGAACTATACAATACCTTACTTTTTATAAATATACAAATATTTTTGCACATATTAATATTTGTACACAATCTTGTGCATTACCTTTTATTCTACATGGGCAAGGTGAGATGGAGCATTGCAGCCAGGAAGATCGAGAAGAGCGTTGGTGCGATGACACAGCCTTGCTTGACCCCGGTCCGTACGTGAATTGTGTCTGTGGTGGAAACCGTTGGTCAGGATCACGGCTTGCATGTCGTCGTGAAGCAGGCGGAGGATGGTGACAAACTTTTGAGGGCAGCCGAATTTGAAGAGGACGCTCCATAATCCCTCACGGTTGACAGTGTCGAAGGCCTTTGATGTCGATGACGAAGTCCAACACCGCCTTCAGTGTGCCAGTGCAGCCTTCGGTCAGCTGAGGAAGAGTGTGTTTGAAGACCAGGACCTCAAACCCGGCACTAAGCTCATGGTCTCACAGAGCAGCAGTGATACCCACCCTGCTGTATGCCTCAGACACATGGGACCATGTACAGCAGGCACCTCAAAGCACTGGAGAGGTACCACAAATGCTGCTGCCGCAAGATCCTGCAAATCCATTGGCAGGATAGGCGCACCAGCGTCAGTGTTCTCGCTCAGGCCAACATCCCCAGCATCGAAGCTTTGACCACGCTCGATCAGCTCCGATGGACGGGTCACATCGTCCGCATACCCGATACGAGACTCCCAAAACAAGCGCTGTACTCGGAGCTCCGGCACGGCAAGAGAGCCCCAGGTGGGCAGAGGAAACGCTTCAAGGACACCCTCAAAGCCTCCTTGAAAAAGTGCAACATCCCCATTGACACCTGGGAATCCCTGGCCCAAGACCGCACAAAGTGAAGGAGAAGCATCCGGGAAGGCGCCGAACACCTCGAGTCTCTTCGCCAGGAGCAAGCGGAAGCCAAGCGCAAGGAGCGCACGTCAACCCAAGCACCCCGCCCTGCCCCTTCAACCACCATCTGCCCCACCTGTGACAGAGACTGTCGGTCCTGCATTGGACTCGATCAGTCACCTGAGAACTCATTTTTAGTGTGGAAACAAGTCATTCTCGGTTCCGAGGGACTGCCTAAGAAGAGAAGACATGGGCAAGGCACATATACAAGACACTTCAACATCAATAGATATATTAAATATTAGCTGAGCATGTCAGGCAGCATCTGTGGAGAGAGAAACAGAGTTAACGTTTCAGGAACGTGACCTTTTATCATCAACCTGAAACGTTAACTCTGTTTCTCTCTCCACTGATGCTACCTGACCTACTGAGTATTTCCAGCATTTTCTGTTTTTAATTTCAGATTTCTAGCATCCGCAGTATTTTGCTTTGTGTTAAATATTAGACCATTAGCTCCCTGATGGCTTAATGGATATATCCATAGCATGATTTAGTGCTGCCATACAGATGTTCTGATTTTCTGCCTCTCCCATGAGATCACATTGCTGTTGGTGGGTGGGAGCTTTGGGGGTCGTGATCAACGTTCCCTGTAACCTGCACTTTGTTCTGCGCGGCCTGTTTCTTTTAGTGCGTGGTCCATTTAAATTTCTGCGCATGCGCGGTATTTACAATGGGGAAGCCGGTGAGCAGCCTGCGCGGGACCTTTCCCATTGCTGTGCGGTTGTACAGCTTAGAGGGAACATTGGTCATGATGTTTAATTGGAACACCACTGTTTAGAACCAGCTCAATAGACCAGCTGGTCTTTCCATCATTTCTGGATGTCCTAAGTTTGATACTTGGTATGTACTGAGTTAGCTGACCACAGCAAGGGCAGAAAGAGTCCTGCACTGTGCAGAAGTTAACTCAGTCAGAATTTCCACTTCCAATTGCCATCCAGTGATCCCTGCTGGATAGTGTGCACATACAGCTACCAACAGGATTGGGCTCGCTTTGATACCTTCCATTATTGAAAAGCCTGCACACTCATTAGGGTCACAACATGTATAACTGGCAATTGGGTGAGATAGTGAATCGCTGTGAGCACTTGTGGAACAGTAGCCCAGCAAGAGTCTTCAAGAAAGGATGGGAGCAGATTGGAAGAAAAAAATTGCCCTATCCTCTCGTACGCTTCCCCGATTTTAATTGCTCATCCATTGGCGCCTTGGCCCTAAGCTCTGGAATTCCCTTCCTAAACCTCTCCGCATCTCCACCTCTCCTGTAAGACACTCCTTAAAACCTACCTCTTTGACCAAGCTTCAGGTCACCTGTCCTAATATCGCTAGTGTGGGAAACAGTATGGGATAAGATGTGAATATTCTGGATGAGTTGGAGTGTATGTAGAGTGGAGCTCCAGAGGCCATCAAGGAGAATGCATTTAGGTATGCAATTTTCATATTGTGGTAGAAATGGGTATGCATTGTGCCCATTTGTTGGGTGTAAAACGGGGGAAAAGCATACCAATTTAGCAGTGGGACAACCTGTGCCCAATCTGCACAGGCATTGGTCCCACTGCTAAATTAGTGGGGCCCTTATTTCAGGTGTCCTGACCGGACGCATAAAACGTGTAAATTAGGGGTGCAACGCCTATTGGATTATAGGACTCGCAACCACAGGAAGGCTGCTGCTATCAAGGCAGGCGGCCCGACATTGATCTCCGCTCAGGTGAGCTGCCTGTGGAGGGGCGACCAGTGGTGGCAGCTCACGGAGGCTATGGCGATGAGGCCCGAGAACCAATTTCCATCCCCCTTACAGTTTACTCAAACCTGCCCTGGAACACAAGTGTCACCAGTCACAACTGGTTTAGAATCATAGAATTTTACAGCACAGAAGGAAGCCATTCAGCCCATCACGTGTCTGCCACTTGCTGTACTTTTTCTGATGAGACATTAAACCGAGGCCCTGTCTGCCCTTTTAGGTGGACGTAAACGATCCCATGGCAGTATTTCGAAGAGCAGGAGGGGAGTTCTCCCCAATGTCCCAGCCAATATTAATCCCTCAAACAACATATTATCTGCTCATTTATCTTGCTTTTTGTTAGAGCTTGCTGTGCGCAAATTAGCCGCTGTTTTTCTTACATTACAACAGTGACTACATTTCAAGAGTACTTCATTGGCTGTGAAGCATTTTGGGACATCCTGAGGTTGTGAAAGGCGCTATAGAAATTCAAGTTGGTTCTTTTTTTTCTTTTATTCCTCTTGTACTTCAAGTATTTTGGAACAGCAATGCTCGCTGCCTCCACCCTCTCCCTGGACAGTCAGCTCCACATGCTGACCACTCTTGTGTGAAGTATTTGAACCTAAACCTGTTCATCTTGTGTCAAAGAAATGCCACTTTGTACACTGGTGCTCATTTTAGTTTGGGATTCTGGCAGACTGAGCCAGCTCCCAGCACTTGCACTGCTAAACCCAGCTCCTTTAGTGAAGCAGCAGAATCGCACACCTAGTTAACTGGCACTGACCCAAGGCAATCCAAATAACAAAGCAAAATAAAAACACTTTAAAAAAAAAAAGAAAACAGCGGTCCAGCACGATGCTGTAACTTACGAACTACTAAACAACCTCACGAATAATTGACAGCAAAGCAACAGAGGAGGGTATGATTGTTGTTTTATTCAAGGTTTTAAAAATGTCATGTCTGGTGAGGAAATGAATGAGCAAACCCAGCATGTTAAGGCACCTCTCCCTTAAACAAATGAGAAAAGCAACAGGGGAAAAAAAAAAGCAGGTCACATGGGAGTAGACATGACACACTTGTGTTTTTCCATTTAAAAACATTAAAAGCACGGCTACAGAAACAACAAGTTGAAACCACCACGTAGGTTGCATTGTACACAAGCCACTTGTCAAGGCCGTCAAGTGGCACGTCAAACCCTTTCCAACTCAGGAGAGTCCCCTGCTCTCCAGGTGGGCAGCCATCAACACACCAGAAATAAAACACAGAAAACTACTTAAAAACCCTGAGTTATTTTCCTGTCAGTTACCGTGCATATTTGCAACGTCTGATTTTTTAAAAGATCCCTTTTCCCCTCCTTTCCCAAAGGCACTGATTCTCATAGGCATATAGCTCCATGGGTCCAAACTATTCTCTTGATAACTCAGCCCAGTAGCCACGCTTCATGTGCGAGCCTAGACAGCAAGCCTCAGAAGGTTACTTGACAGTGAAGGGTCTAAGACGAGCCCAATCGTGTTCACACGCACGCTGTCCAGTAAGGATCACTGGATAGCAATTAGGAGTGGGAATCCTGGCTCATTTTTCTCTCTCCTGAGCACAGGGGTGCCTAGGCCAACAATCCCATCTGCTGTCCCAACACAAACCAAGGATTAAACCCGGAACACTGGTGTGTATGAGTTTAATGATCGACATGGGAGCTCAGCAGATCACTAGGGTATCTGTCCTCTGCCGTTTAAGAAAAGCAGAGATGCTGGCTTGACAGCACAATAGAAATTAGCACCCATTTGTTAAACAGAAAATCCGATGGTTTTGTGCCTTTGTCAAGGCAAAGTTTGGTCATTCTCATCTGGGCTCTTAGAAGAATCACCTCACTTTCCCTTGGTTGAGGAGAGGGGGTTAAATCTGTAAGAAATGGGAACAGTGCATCACCCCCATCCCATGCACACCCACCACCTGCCAGTTATTCACAATGCAGCAATGACTGGTGGAAGGAGGCGATGAGGTGGCAAGTCATTGGCTGCGTAGAGACAAGGGACGAGAGCGGAATAAAATTAAAGACACTTGTTGGTCTCTGCTGTTGAAGAACAGTTTTGGTCGTTCTGAGTTGGAAAGGGTTTTTACAGACAGCTCCTCCAGTTTTGTTGAGTTAACACGGGTTGTATTTCAAAAAAAAAATTAAACCTACACAACTAATGAGTATAACCTTCAGATCTGTGCCAGTCAGTCAGATCTCTCCCAGCGGAGAAGTTGTAATTTTACAAAGCAGAGAAACAGCATCTCAATGGAGCGTGCAATGTAAAAATGTTGAGAGTTGTGAAAATTGCTGCTGCCTCTGGTCTACATTTGTTGAAGAATGGACATACCAACCCAGGTCTGCTATAAGGAAATCTCTGTCAGTACTAGACTATCCAGGTTAACATGTAGCAAGAGCCCCTTTTAATCTAGGCCAGCATCTAAAAAATGTCAAGTGTTACAATGACTATGAGCGCGAGAGAAATGCTGGCAGCTAAACTCCAGTGCAATGAATACATTTTGCTAACAGCTACAGGTACTGAAAGATCTCATTCCCATTCTCCTGAGATGAATTGGATTCAAGTGAAGTTCCTAGTGACTGAGGATTTGAAGGAAAAAAAACTCCAGTAGATAACAGGACTATTAAAAAAAAAAATGACAGCCAGAACATTGATACTCAATGCCTGAATTTGCATGCATTAACCCCACTGGTCCCACAGCTTTTGATGGGACTGCAAATGAATGGAACTAACCTAAATCAAGCTCTCAAGAGTGCGCGATAGATAAAATGCAGCATAAGGTGGCTTTGATCGTCAACCTCAGAGGCTCTCTCACCTCTATGCTTCCTTCTCCCATCTCCAAGTCATTGATATGATGGCTTATACACTAGAAGTGCTATTAACTTTCAGTTATAAATTTAAAAACATAATACAGGTTGAGCGTCCAAAATCCAGAGTTCCGGAATCCGGAATGTTCCAGAATCCGGACTCCGGGACGATTGGTGGCAGGGTCGTCCGGAATCCGTAAAATGTTCTGGAATCCGGACACCCTGTCAAACCGCAACCTGGGCCCAGGCATTTCTGGACTCGGAACGTGTTTCTGATGTCTGAAGTCCGGAAACGCCCGAGCCCAGGTTGCGATATTTCCGGACTTCGGACATCAGAAACACGTTCCGAAGTCCGGAAAAACACGAAAACCGGCTCGGCCTCGGTCCCGAGGTTGCCGGATTCAGGACGCTCAACCTGTACTTCAGTTTTGATGAAGATGATAGTCCACAATTTCTAGGTTAAAAAAACTCCCCTTGAAGGTGGTATTCATAAGCCGGCTATAGAGGAGAATGGACATTAAGTCCAACTCAGTTCGCACATCCAGAAATACCCTATAGTCCTCCCAACTGTTTTAGATGAAGTTTTTGCCTCGACTATCCTACCCAGAGGCCTATCTCATATTCTCAATGTCCAGTTTCTGCTGAGAATGATCTGCTCTGCAAGTTCCATGAAGGGAACTGAGCTACCGGACTGGGTCAGAAGATTTTGTGCAAGTTCGATTATTTTTTTTAAAAATTCAACCGACTTACAACCAATAGGAATCTACTTTTTTTTTAATAAAAGAAAGCAGCACTGAATGAGAACAAAATACACCAAAAAAACAATCTTATATAAGAGCAACAGTAATTATTAAATTATTTACAACTCATATGAAAATGTACATACAACAACTATACAGACTGCAAAAAAATTAATTCATGTGTCTTTTTTGTTTAAAAAGGACAATTCCCAATGGGTTTGGAATTTAACATTGTCTTTCAACCTTCCTCTCAGTACAGCTGCATTTCATAAACTGATGAGCAACTGTGAAAAAAATATTGAGCGGAGTCTGAAACGCTGGATCCCCTCAAACTTAAAAACAGTACCACCATGGTGTGGGGCTCGATGAGTAAACTCATGAGCCTTACCAGGGAGAAAGGTACGGAAGACTATTTTAAAATACCCAACGCTTTACAAAAAGGAAATGTATTAACATATTTTGCTAAAATATTACATACATGTGCAATAATTCTCTTCTAAAAAGGGGAGGGGGGGGGTTCTTAATCCCTGCCACATTGTATGTGCTGGTTTAAACAAAAGAAAAATACTAAATTAGATTCTTAGCAGTTTAGCATGCCCAAAGACTCCAGCGTCCAGGAGCACCCGCATTTCCTTGTCCCACTGAATTGCTTTATTTGCCCTCCCGGTCTTTCTCCCCTTCTCTCGTAGTCGCTGACTCGTGCAGGAGGGCACCAGGAATCCTCAAGTACTTTCCCCCTCATGTGGCTATTCTTCAAGTGCAAACTTAGCGAGAGCGTTGGCAGGCTCTGCAACGACCCAGCCCAATCCTGTCCTACATGTGTGCTTCCCAGAAGTTATCAGATAGCAATCAGGAGTGGGAACCCTGGCTGACTTTCCTCCTCAGCCCAGGGTTACAGAGGGTAATTACAGTGTCCAAATCGTTATCCCGACTGATAACGGCTAAATTAGCACAGAACAGAGATCAAACCAGGGTTTGTTCCAGTCCGTATGGCTCAGTACAACACCAACTGGTGCATTAACCAAAAATCCATTGGGCAACCCATTCAATTGCTATCAGGGAGACCCATCCCTTTGTGCATTATTGACCCCATCAAACCGATAGTGACATGCAGCACAAACATATTACAAATGCCACGAGTTACAATGGTTTGACAGCAAATGAGCTAAAATGTTTATGCTTTTCAAAGCTTATTTATTCTCTCCCACTCCTCCTTACCTCTATTGGACTGTGATAGACAGGAAACAGAAGAGAAACAAGAATGGTAATGCATGACAACAGGCATGACAACATAATCAAGTGTTGTCCTTCCCCAACTGAGTAGTTGCTCAATGCCAATACGCTTGGCCTGCTCTTCACGTTAATGCTGCTACAAATGTTTCTTTGATGTTATGGCCTTCCAATGTTAAAACCCATCGAATATTTTAACACATGCACAGCAAATATTTAGATGGGACATTATGGCAGATTTTATTGCCAGGACCGAAGCATTGATTCAGAGTGTAGTTAATTAAGACAGTCCCGCTGGTCTGTCCGTGTACAATAGCCTTGCAATATTGCTGATATGCATCTAGAGGCTTCTGACTGGAGACTGAGAATGTTACAAATAAAAAAAATGGAGAAAGTGCCTCACTCTATCCAAGTAAAAACAAACCCTATACAAGTTTGGTAGACCACTCCAACCCAGTCAGCACATTCCACCATGAAACATGACCGGAATTTACCGAACTGTCCAAGTAGATTAAGAACCAATGTAAAACACTGAAGTCTACTGCTTGACAATCAGGGAAAATACAAGCAGAGAGAAGGATTTTAATAAAAACCGTAACAAGTTATGATCTCCACAGCCAGCCTGTGTATGCCATCAACCATGAGAGAGTGGGAATGAGAATATTGATTTGCTAAGAATTACAAGACAACTTAAAATGTCCGGGAGATAGAACTTAAAACAAGTACATAATTGTCTGCTGACAGTTGGTCGAGAAGGAAATTATCCCAAGTAGTGTTTTAAGTGGATTCTGATAATTATAATTTTTTTTTAAAATGTCACGATAATACTTTTATTCAATATTTAAACAGGAAGACAAATGTACACATATTGACTCTCTCTAAACCAATGTTTTATACAGCAGTCGAGGGTGGCGCATTTTTCCACAGGGCCACGATTTATGGTCCTATACAAACCAATCCCTGCCTTTGTACAAAGGGATACGGTTTTTTTCCCCCACAGAAATGTGGTGCCTTTCGGATGGAAGGTTAAAGGCCCCAGGTGCAACGATACGTTCCTTTCAACAGAGACCTGCTTCAGTGAAATCAGCACTTGTTGATTTAAAGAGGAAGAGAAAAAAAATAGACTCTTGCGTGGAATTGGTCGCTAAAAAAAAACCCAAGTCATTTAAAGTTTTTTCTTCTGTTGAAGTTGTTCCAGCAGTCAGAGTCACCCACTGGAGAAACCGGCAGCTAAAGGGTTATGGAATTGACGGTGGACGCAAGGGCAATGCAGAAAAGGAAGACCGTGACAGCTACTCAGGGACAAAAGATCATGTTGACCAGGAGCAACCTCCCACGCTCAGCCCATCGACGTGTCCAGGCAAAGCCACCGCAGTGTATGCAAAAAACAAAAAAGAAAAAAATAGGGGTGGGGTGAGGAGGAAGGGAGGCAGATCCTAGTCTGTACACACAGACCCACACTTCTTTCATCTCCGGTAAAAGGTTATAGTAAAACACAACCGCTCCCAAGCACACAATCCCAGCAGCTCTTAAAGTCTTTTCGGCGCTGCGATTTGAAACCAGCCGCAGTATTGTATAAATCTGGAGGCGCAGAGACAGATATGATCAAGGGGAACCTCCATTTCGAGGATGTGTTAATTGATGAAAGCAGGATTTACATATGATACGGTTATCAAGTATTGATTTCTTTCCCCATGGCACCAGGTTCACTGAATGTGTATTGAATACATTGTACACAAGTCTCAATACAACACGGCTTCAGGTACAGCACTCAGGAGACAGGCTTTATCCCCATCATCTCTGCAGATACTGTATAGTTAGATTTCCGTTTGTATCTGTACATGTTCTTATGGTCGATGAAACCTACAGAGAAAAAAAATCATTAATACAGGAGTGTCCAGCAATTTTATTTAAACACAATCCCCATTTCTTTCTCCTCCCAGTCTTAGCTCAGTTGATTACACTCTCACTTCCGAGTCAGAAGGTTGTGGGTTCAAGCCCCACTCCGGAGACTTGAGCATATAATCTACACTAACACTTCAGTGCCGTACTGAGGGAGTGCTGTACTGTTGGAGATGCCGTCTTTTGGATGAAACGTTAAACCGAGGCACCATCTGCCCTCTCAGGTGGGCGTAAAAGATCCCATGGTGCTATTTCGAAGAGGAGCAGGGGAGTTTTCCCAGTGTCCTGGCCAATGGTTATCCCTCATTTAAAAAACATTATCTGGTCATTTATCTCGTTACTGATTTTGGGACCTCATTGTGGCGTGCAAGTGGGCTTGCCTATATTACAACATTGACTGCACTTCAAAAGTAATTAATTGACTGTGAACCTCTGAGAAGAATGTGAAAGGTGCTACATAAATGCAAGTTCTTTCTTTCCTTCTCCCCCCTCTGTGGCTTAATAGGTAAATGCACCACCCAGTCTTATTCTGAGCTACGGACACAGAATCGACCGGTTACTTCATCTCAGTCAGGATGGCACTAAAGGGAACTATGATTGACCCTATACCGCTGGGCTGAGAAGCAGAATATTCAGTCAGGATTTAAGCTCATCGCAAACCGATGAACTTCCTGTTGAAAAGTGCGTGTATGTGTGGGTGAATGTCGGGCGGTGGTGGTGGAGTCAGACTTAGTGATGCAATTAACAGGGGTCCATGCACACAGATCACTAAAGTGTAGCAGTCAGGTATAAAAAATCATTAAAAAGGCTAATGGAATGTTAGCCTTTTTCACTAGAGGGCTAGAATATAAAGGAGAGGAAGTTTTGCTACAGCTATACAAAGTCCTGGTTAGACCACACCTGGAGTACTGTGTACAGTTCTGGGCACTGAACTTTAGGAAGGATATATTGGCCTTGGATGGAGTGCAGCGCAGATTCACCAGAATGTTACCAGGGCTCCAAGGGCTAGATTGAGGAGAGGTTACATAAACTAGGTTGGAATATAGGAGGTTAAGGGGTGATTTGATTGAGGTTTTTAGGATTTTGAAAAGAATTGATAAGGTAAAGAGAGAGAAACTTTTTCCACTGGTGAGTGAGTCTAGGACAAGGGGACATAACCTTAAAAATCAAAGCCAAGCCATTCAGGAGAGAAATTAGAAAACACTTCTTCCTGCAATGGGTGGTAGAAGTGTGAAACTCTCTCCCACAAAAAGCAGTGGATGCTACCTCAGTTAATAATTTAAAATCCAAGATCAATACATTTTTGCTAGCCAAGGATATAAAAGGACATGGAGCCAAGGCAGGTGGATGTAGTTAAGATACAGATCAGCCATGATCTCATTGAATGGTGGAACAGCTTGAGGGGCTGAATGAGCTCCTCCTGTTCCTATATTCCTGTGACAGTCCCCGTCAAGGCTCACACTGAGGAATGACCATTTGGGCAAGGTAGCAGAAGACTGGCAGCAGCTACGGAACCCATACCACAGCACATTCCAGCATCGTCGGGGGAGTATTAATAATAGCGAATGCAGCCTTAAAATGGTCGTACTGCAAACAAGTTTTTAAAAATTACAATTTATTCATAAAAAAACCTACAGGTTCTGATGGCCCTCATAAAATATCAGCTCTGGGGAACAAAAACCCTTTCCTTCCTGGTCCTCGTGAGAAACTCAATTCTTAACGAATTGAACCATTGCTGCTTCCTCAATTACTAACAGTGAACTCTGCACTTCACAAAAAGCCTGATGTGGACAAAAAAAAAACACAACAAAAGTGAGTCACTTTAATGACTCGGCTGCAAAAGCAGTTACTTTAAAGCATATTTTATCTGCCAATTTTCTCCCTCTTTCTCCGTTCCTGGAGGTGCTGGGTTGCAGTTCCATCGACGCCATAGCCCAGTACCTTGCCCAAGCAGCTATTCTCCATTGTGAGCCTGCACAGCAAGTCTCAGCAGATTATTCGCTAATGGGAGGGCAGTAAAGCTGAACCCTCGCTCAATATCTACCGACAGGCACTGTTCAGCCATCAGGAGCAGAAACCCTGGCTGATCGCAGCGAGGAGAGCCTCTGCCGACTTAGCACAAATGCATGATTAGTTTCAGTTTAAAATATTTTCTACACTAGGTTTGCCCTGATACAGTCTCCTTATGCTTAAAAACCTTTCCAACCAAGACAGACAGATTGGAATCTACTCTGCAGCAACCACCAAGGAGGCCCGAGAGAAGCCCCCTGCCTCCAGATGATAGGCCTACCTATTCTCCCCTTCTGTTGGGATGCCCCTGCGTCGTCCACCTGACCCGACCTTAAGGGTTAAATTAGGACAGGTTGTATAAACGTGGCTCGTATTCACCTCGAGTTTAGATGGTTATGAGGTGATCACGCTCCTGTGAAGCGCCTTGTGACACTTTATCACATTTAAAGGCACTATATAAATGCAAGTTGTTGTTGATCTAATTGAGGTGCTTGAAATGATATCGGGATATAGGACAGAGAGAAACTATTTCCGCTGATGGGGGAATCCAGAACAAGGCTAGGTCAAGTAAAAATTTCAAAACTGAGATTGATAGATTTTTGTTAGGCAAGGGTATTAGGGGTTACAGGTAGATGGAGTTGAGATACAGGTCAGCCATGATCTAATTGAATAGTGGAACAGGCTTGAGGGGCTGAGTGGCCTACTCCTGTTCCTATCTTCCTGAAGGGGTGCAATCTTAAAATTGGAGCTAAGCCATATAGGAGCAAAATCAGGAAGCACTTTTTCCACACAAAGGGTAGTAGAAATCTGGTATACTCTGCCCCACAAGGCTGTGGATGCTGGGGGGCAATTGAAGTTTTCAAGACTGAGATGGATAGATTTTTGTTAGGTAAGGCTATCAAGGAATATGGAGCAAAGGCGGGTAAATGGAGTCTGACTGAATGGTGGAGCAGGCTCGAGGGGGCTGAATGGCCTCCTCCTGTTCCTACGGCCCCTCCCCACAGCAGCCTTCTGCGCACAGGGGAATTGCAGCAGGAGTTAATGGTTGCCATTCAGAAGTGGAAATGGGAGCTGATGTCCTCTTTCCTGGCTCAGGAGCACAGAGGCAAATTGCAGCACGCACAGTGCCACCCTAGAGATCAAACCTGAAACATTCTTGATCTGTAAGGCTTAATACCACACGGGGCAGTGCATTCACCGCCCTCCCCCCGAGCCAGTTGGGTGCAAACTTTACAAAGATAACGGATGCACAAAGCCTTCTATTATCATAAAGTAATAAAGAGGTTCATTGAGAGTTAAACAACTGAATTTTACCTTGTATACATTCTGCTTTCTTCATGCACCTCCATCTCTGTACTTTTGAATTCATTTAGCTCTTTTCGTATTGCTGCCTGTAAGGGTACATCAGAGAAGGTTTTTGAAATAAATACTTAATTGCGTTCCGAATCGTTGCATCAAAAAGGTGTCACAGCAATCATTCACTCAAACAATTCAGTCAATAAATGTACCAGGTACTGTACTGGCATTTGTATGAGCTCTGCAGCAAAGGTCTCCCTCATGCGAGCAGTGGACTACTGTAAGGATAGATTACCTATCCTGTAGGGTCCTTCTTACTCGGAGTGATATGCATTATCCACACAAAGTAAGAGTTTAGACCAGCGTAATGAAACAATGGGGCAATTTCCTGACCCAAATGAAACTGGGAAATCAATTGATCACAAATTCCAGGTGCCCAAAAAATAACTGTCAGAATAGAGGTCTTTAAAATTATGAAGGGGTTTGACAGGCTAGATGTAGTGAAAATGTTTCCACTTATGGCGAGACCAAAACTAGAGGCCATAAATATAAGACAGTCGCTAATAAATCCAATAGGGAATTCAGGAGAATCTACTTCACCCTGAGAGATTGATTAGAATGTGGAACTTGCTACCACATGGAGTAGTTAAGGCAACTAGCATAAATGCATTTAAGGGGAAGCTAGATAAGCACGAGGGAAAAGGAATAGATGGTTATGCTGGTCGGGTTAGATGAAGAGAGGTGGGAGGAGGCTCGTGTGGAGCATAAACACGGGCATAGAGCAGCTGGGCCAAATGGTCTGTTTCTGTAAATTCTACGTAATGTTATTCATTACTTCAGACCCCCAGAATCCCCTTGCAGAACTCTAAAGCCCGAGGACCCTCCATTTGAGAAAACCTATGGTTCAAGGGCTATTGATGTTATTGGAAGTAAAAATTCACTTCTTGCATGATGCTCTTAACACCTCATTTCAAGTAGTTCCCACCTGTAGCACCAGTGACAGACCTGCAACCACCAGTACTGCACTCTGGTGTTACACAGTGCAAACAACTCCCTCCGGACTTGACCGAAGCTTGGAGGGACAAGTTTGTAATTGTACTGCTGAGTATTTTTCTACAGTTTTAGTGGACACACTTGTTCGGAATAGTAAGCAAGGTGGTCGTGACTATAGGGGAGCTCTGAGTGCTGCGAGTAGAAAACTGGGAATTAAATGTTGAGAGGGCAAGATGCCAACATGTCTGCAAAAGGTGTTAATAATTCAGGGTTGAGCAGATGCTGGAGTGCGAGAAAGGTCTGAAGTGATAAGGGAGTGCCGACCCCAAGGCCAGCCTGACCCCTCAAGTGTGTGAAATGTCTGGAGAGCCATAAAAAGATTATGCACATGCACAAAAAGGGAAGGTTAACTGTTGTCGTACTTAGGTACTGAACGGCATAAAAGGCAGGGCACACCGGGGAACTATAGGAACTCTAAATAGCCTTGATGAAACTAACGTGAAGGCTTAGTTTACGAATCCCCGATGAGTTTGTTACTTGAGTATAAAGGTGCCTATTTCATAAGTACTGCATATGTTGGGTTTCTATTAATTTGATAAAGATTATTGATCAGATGAATCTGTCTTGAGTTCAAAAGCATGAATAGAAGTAAAAGGAGAAGGATTGTCCTAACAACACTCATTACACATCACACTAATCCTAGTGACAACAGTTAATGTCAATCCTAGTTAATGGGTTATTGTAGGAAAGCAGTCGATTATAGAGACAATATCACAACCAACCCATAGCCTCTCCCACCTTATCTGCTGGTGTTAATTTAGTCCATGGCTTATCTGCACGTCGATCGTAGTCATGGGCGTCCGTTACTTCAACGTACTCGTGGAAGCGCAGGATTTTTCTAGCCTGGAGCTCTGCCACTGTGGGTCTTTGACTGAGCTAAAGTAATCAGAGATCACAGTCACAAAACAGTGCAGTTTACACTTGCCTTGAAGGCTCGTAGCAGTTTGCAAAAAGCTTTTCTATCATGCAACATTTGCCAGTGTAATTTTCTCCACAATTTTTAAACTGGAATTACAGAGTAGAACAGATAAAAAACCTTCTTAGAAATGCACATAGAAGGAATGGGAAGAGAAGAGTCAGCCCTTGAACACCCTTCAGTGGAGGGTAATCGAGCAGCATTGACTGGAAAGGTTTGGCTGCCTGCTCTTCGTCTCACAATGGTGCAGACATATACAGACACACACAAACCACACACATAATATATACATGTAAAAGAGAGGTGCCATCAATTTAAACTTCTCAACTCAAATTAGATATACAAAGGCCACACACTCAGGTTGGAGGTTCAGTGTAGCAATCCAACAAATGTAGCTCACTGATTCCTAATGAAGATGGTCATGCAACAAACTACAAACTGTCCACTTCAGTACCTTTCTGGTGAGCCGCCTCTTGATCTCCCGTTTTTCTGCCTGATGTTGTTCTTCATCTTTATCTGCCGAGGTGAAACGGTAGTGTTATTTCGTCAGTACAATACATGAGCTGTTTGAGATTAGTACAGGCAACATCTCAATCAGTACACTGACTGAATGATACCAATCAAGGCATTATCAATCCAAGCAAACACTGCAGGACCAATCTGTCCTTTTACTGACTGAACCAGTGTAGAATTATCTCCGAAACCAAAATAGTGGGATGCAAAAAAGATTAACGCAGATGCACGTACAAGAAGCCGTACAGAGGAGACGATCTGAATAAAGCGGACTGTGAAAGCTTAGATCAGCCCTTCCCTTTCAGCACTTGTAATTTGATTCTAGTGTTTGCACCAAAGCAATGGAAATGTAATACTGCTTAGAAACCCCCCCCAGAAAGGTACCCTACAACAAGCAACAACTTGTTTTTATAAAGCACTCCTCACATGCAGGAAGACATCTCAAGAGTGTTTTACAATAAGAGGAGGGATATGGTGGGCATCGAGCACAGGGAAAGAGAAGCTAGGTTGGGGAACCAAAAGTACGATTGAAGGGAATGGTTTTTGGAAGCAATAAGAGAGATGAGAAGGAGGAGGGAACTGGGGAGAGTGTTTCACTAGGCAAGGGAGTAGTGGCCGAACCTGGTTAAAAAACATCCGGTTGGCTTTACGCGGCTAACCCAAAGGATATGGTGTTTCCAAAAATAACTTGTTCAACAGTTATGGGACAAGTATCCCCATCTGTAATTTCATAGATTTGGTCTATCCTTCATCCCTCAATGTGACTTCAACAGCAAAGTCTGTTTCAACATGAACATGTCAGAAAATGTAAAATAACCAGTAATGGGTAAAACCACATCAATTTACTTCTCACGACAATGTGAACTAAATTAGTATCTGAGGATAAACGGTATACTAACTTTTAAGAATATTCCTTTGCTCCAGCTCTTCTGCAGTTGGCCTTTGACTCAGACGCCTGATGGAATGGAGGAGGATAAAATTATTATTCAGGTCACAGCTTTGTCTGAAGCAAGTTCAATTTTATAAGCAGTTTCTTCCCGACACTTCAATGTGATTCAGGACGCGTCATTGTCACACCCAAGTAGTGCACGTGCTGAAATTGTCCCCCCCGTTAAACCTGTGCAACAGTGTCCAATTGTAGCACCCCGAACTTCTACCTGAGCTGAGATCAGCTAATTCAGCACAACCTGAGAACTCAACCCGAGGCTGACTGGTGTGTACGGCTACAGTACCACACTGGGCATTGCGATGTATCTGGGATTTACCCACCCTTGCATATCGCCCTTTCCTGCCTTGCATTTATCTTCCTGGAGTCTGTGTGTCAGTGAAAGGGCTATATGCGAGGGTGGGTAAATCCCCGAAATTTGGAGGCACAACCAAAAACCACCATGCACCAATATGACCGTAAACACAGGAGTGCAAGCATGATTGGCACTCCCTGAATCAGTCTCAAGGGTCATCCAGAACCCACATTAAAAAAAAAAGACTTGCATTTATATAGTGCCTTTCACGACCTCAGGACGTCCCAAAGCACTTTACAGCCAATTAAGTACTTTTGCAGTGTAGTCACTGTTGTAATGTAGGGAAACATAGCAACACAGTTTGCGCACAGCAAGCTCCCACAAACAGCATTGTGACCAGATAATTTGTTTATTTTTTGGTTTTTTTAAGTGATGTTGGTTGAGGGATAAATATTGGCCAGGACACCGGGAGAACTCCCCTGCTCTTCTTCGAAATAGTGCCATGGGATCTTTTACGTCCACCCGAGAGAGCAGATAGGGCCTCGGTTTAATGGTTCATCCAAAAGACGGCACCTCCGACAGTGCAGCACTCCCTCAGTACTGCACTGGGAGTGTCAGCCGAGATATTTTGTGCTCAGGTCTCCGGAGTGGCACTTGAACCCACAACCTTCTGACTCAGAGGCGAGAGTGCCACCCACTGAGCCACGGCTGACACTTTATTAGGCAGCGAAGTTCACTCACTACCATAAAGTCCTGCGTCTACTATGCCAGTGTGCATGCAACATATATTAACGAGCAAAGAACAATTTTAATTTAAGGAGGGAAAGCAGTGCTCTCTGTAAGAATGAAGAACCGACTATCCGTCCTGTTCTTGGGATGCCCTACCTGATGAGCGCAGTTCCAATCTGCTGTCGAATCTCGAGTCTCTCCTGATCCGACTGACGAGGTAGGATGTTCTTCTCTATAAGTTCCTGCTTTGTAGGTCTGTTGCTCAGTTTAAGGGCCAAAGTATCTTTTCGCTTTACTTTATTGGCCAACGAACCTACGTAAGATTTTAGAAAGGATGTTACAGAACAGGAGGCGAGATCTGTAGAAATTTACTCGAGGCAAATAATTGAAGATGGGTCCTTTTGTTTGACTGACCTGCTATTTGGTTATCTCCCCACCTCCCAAATATCGTTATCCAAATGGTTATTTCTGACAAGGCCAAGTGTAATCTGTGAAAGGGCCTACGTCACTCGACATGCCAGAGTTATGGTCAGCTGGTATTTTTTTTGTGCTACTTCCCTCCTATAGGTGCCAGCTCACTGCTGATCAAAAGGACAGTTTCACATGGACAGTACTGATTGGGAATCTAACCTGGGATCTTCTTCGTCAATATGGCATTATTCCATACCTGGCAACCAATCTACCCAATTTACCCATTGGAGAAGCAATTCAATCAGTTCAAATCATGTTAAATAGGAGAAATCTGAATGAGAAGTGATCACTGAATAAAGGTAACGGACCAATCTTGGGAAAATTCCACCAACTTTAGTCAATTTTTTTCCCCCAGCAAATAATTTTTCTTCCAAATCACACTGCACCTCATTTTTATCTTTGTGGAAAGGATGAAATTAAATTCTAATCAAATTTATTACAGAAACCACAAATTAACATTGCAAATGTAGAGTAGGCTAATATCTGCACTGGGGTAATTAATACTATTAATGTGCTGTAGGTTACTGTAAGGTTTCCAAAATTTGCAGATCCCCAAAACCTAAGGAAAAAGGACTTTGGAACTACCTCAGTGATAAAAATGCATTTGGGCCTAAGCTAAGAGACTGTAAGACCAAAAACCAAGTTTTGGCATTTTAAAAGCATGTCTGGGCCTGTGAAGGGAGAAAAGGCTGTGAAGGAAGTTGGGATCGACCTCTGCAAAAGTAGTTTTGGGTATAGCAGTTAAATTGCATTGTCTGGGGAATCGGGATGACCTCACTCAAGCCCCAGCAAGCATTAATATTTTGACAATAGACCCTAGGAGGAGACAGCCCCACCCAAAACAACAGGTCCCATCAAACCGATTACAGAACCCATTAAAGACATGCATAAAGCAAATATTCGAAGTCCTAGGCCCAGTCAAGGAACCCAAAACATGAGGACAATTCAAACTCCGATTAAACAACAGATCGACAGGATGGAGCTATTTTGTAACCACTTCACACATTTACAAAACCAGTTAACACGGTAGTAAAGTAATTACTGTTAACGAGGTCTTACAATGACCAGGATTTGATTTGGTTTTGATAAGGCCACTGCAATTTAGTATAATTGAAGGCCCATCAAGCAGTTCAGGAGGACAACAGTTCAAGTTCAACAGAAGGCAGTTCTGGAGTTCAATTTGAAAGCCTGTTTTCAGCAGAAGTCAGTGCTGGAATTACAGATTTCAGGAGAAGCAAGTTGGGCAGTTAAAGAAGACAGTTCAGTAAGAAGGAAGTTCTCCAGTAAAACAGTTCAAGTTCAACAAGCAGGCAGAAGGCAGTTTCCACAGTTCTGCAAGAAGGCAGTTCCACAGCTCGGAAGAAGACAGTTTAAACAGAAAGCAGTTCAACAAAGAAAGCCAACAGCTCCAGAAGTAGGCCGACACGCAAGAAGAGACCAGAGCGACCGCCTCAGTGACCATCGGACACCTCGCGGCAACAAGGGGCTTACGAAACCTTTTACTCAAAAGACTCTAAACCCTAACTCTCAACTGTCAAGGATTCATTTGGTGAGCATTATCCCTGGTTCTCCAGAGTCCAACCTAGCTAGTGAAGTGGGATTGGGATGGGTGAAGTATTCTTCTAATGTTATTTCCCTCGTGTGTACCGAAGTGTTCCCCACCTTTAGAGTGTTAAGAGTGTTTGTGTTGTGTTTTATTTTCTTGAATAAAGATCAAAGTTCTTTCATCAAAACCTGTTGTCTACTGCACCTTTGTTCACGACCCCCAAATAATCCAAGGTCTAGAACCAGGGGCGTGGGAGCGATTCGAACCGCTCACTGAGTCAGAGGTGAAGCTGACCCTACCACACCACCCCCTACAGTTAGAGGAGAGCTCAGTGAACAGACCGACCGCTAGACTTGGAGCTCATAATGGTCAAGACTGGTACAACCTCACTTGGACCTATGCAACTACAAGTTCCAATCCTCCTTGCCGAACGATGGATTAACAGACAGGCTGCAAACAACCGCATCTTTGAAGCAATTTTGTTTAAGCGCACGTATATTTAAGTTAATGAATGTAAATACATACTGGGTTGATCATCTTCCTCATCCTCATCATAGTCATCCTTGTACAGTACTGGACCATCGTCATCCGAGTCGCTCACATCTTCATCCTGTCTCACGAGTTCTGGAATGATAATGACTGATGGAACGAGTTCTGGGTAATCCTGTTTCTCGGGCAACTGTTCCTCCTCTTCTTCATCCTCAGTGTTCTCATCATCAGAGGGGCTGGGTGATCAGGTTATATGACAGGGGGTTAGTTATTTAATGAAAGGCTCGGCTAGTACTATCCATGGGAAATGTTACACTAGGCACAATATCAAAATGTACAGACAACCCAAGAATATTGAGCATGGTTAACTCTGAAGAGGACTGTGAGTGACTTCAGGAAGACATGGACAGGTTAGTAGATTGGGCACATAGAGAGATCAGATGAAATTTAATGCAGAGAAACGTGAGGTAATCCAGTTTGAGATGAAGAATAACGGGAGGAACTTAGACTAAATGGTATAACTTTAAAAAGAAAAGATGAGGGATTTTGATTGGGTAGATAGGGAGAAACTGTTTCCACTGACGGGAGGGTCGGTAACCAGAGGACACAGAGTTAAGGTAATTGGCAAAAGAACCAGAGGGGAGATGACAATTTTTTTTATGCATCGGGTTATGATGATCTGGAATGCGCTGCCTGAAAGGGTGGTGGAAGCAGATTCAATAGTAACTTTCAAAAGGGAAATGGATATATACTTGAAAAAGGAGAAATTTGCAGGGCTAATTGGAGAGCTCTTTCAAAGAGCTGGCACAGGCACGATGGGCCGAATGGCCTCCTTCTGTGCTGTATTATTCTAAAAGTAGAAAGACCCACGAGTTTAAAGTGGAAGGACAAGTTGATAAAGCTGTTCAAGCATACTAGATTTTGTAAACAAAGGTATAAAGTACAAAAGCAAAGAGGCATGTTAAATTTATACAAATTATTGGTTAGGCTGCAGTTAGAATACTGCGTCCAGTTTTGTGCGGCCTACTTTAGGAAGGATGACAAGGCCAAGGAGAGGGTACAGAAGAGATTCACCAAGGTGGTAGCATGGGTGAGAACAGACTAGAGAAACTGACTCATCACTAGAACAGAGAAGGTTAAGACAAGATCTGATGGAGGCATTCAAAATTGTGAGTTTTGATAAGGTAATTAGGGGAAAACCATTTCCAGTGGTCAATGAGCTGGTAACTAGAGGGCAGAACTTTAAGATTATCACCTGTAGAATGAAGGGAGATGTTAGGAGACTTCATTTTATACAGAGGGCAGTTAGGACATGAAATGCCCTGCCAGGAACAGTGATGGAAGCAGAATCCATAATAGTATTATAACAACTTGTATTTATATAGTGCCTTTAACACAGTAAAACGTCCCAAGGCGCTTCACAGGAGTGTTAAGACAAAAATTTGACACTGAGCCACATAAGGAGAAATTAGGGCAGATGACCAAAAGCGGTAGGTTTTAAGGAGCATCTTAAAGGAGGAGAGAGAGGTAGCGAGGCGGAGAGGTTTAGGGAGGGAATTCCAGAGCTTAGGGCTTAGGCAGCTGAAGGCACGGCTACCAATGGTTGAGCGATTAAAATCAGGGATGCTCAAGAGGGCAGAATTAGAGGAGTGCAGAGATTTCGGGGGCTATTTGAAAAAATATATATTTTTTTTAAAGGGTATGGGGAAATGGGGCTAAGCAGATAGGTCTTTCAGAGAGCTGGTGGAGGTGGAATGGGCTGATTAGCCTCTTCCTCTGCTGTCAAATTCTCTAGACTCTGTTAACGTTTGTGCTATGAAAATGTCCCCAGCACCAGGCTCAAGCTAGTTTATGCTTAGTTGGGCTGGCAGATTTTAGCCAGGGCAGTTCTACAGAATCTGAAAATGGCTGTAGGGGCTCTGGGCTTGGGAGGCAATTGAAGAAGGGATGCAAAAATCAGTTGGTATTTCTGTCCCAATTACTGTCCAGTGGCTCCTGCTGGATAGTGCATGTGCATGGATACTGGGCAAGGGCAAAAATAGCCCGTCAAAGCTTACAACACTGATAAGGACAACCCAGCATAGTCCATAGAACCATACGCTAGCATGAGTTAGTGCCTTCAGGTGAAGGTAGGGAAGAGAAAATGGGGAAACACAAAAACAATTGTAACATACGCACAGAAATATCGAAGATTCAGTTAATGTTCATGGCATGAATGTGTCAGAATTTGAGATTAAATCGTGCTGTGTGTGCTGGTCTCAGCAGGTAGAGCAGCAGGTGATGAGAAACAGCCACTGGGCAACCCCTGGCCTAGGGAGGAGACAATCAGCCAAGGCTCCCACTCCTAAATGTCATTCCGCACTCCCTGCTGGAAGTGTACAAACATTTGGCATCAGGTGGGGAAAGGATCTGGCGAGGCAGTGAGGCCTCGCACCATCGGAGGTCAAACAGCCTGTTAACTTTTACTGTCTAGGCTTGCCTATAAATAATGCCATTTGGGTGGGGGACTCCAGGGTGAATGACACCCAGGCAATGGTATCCTGGCAAGGAGACAATGCCTTCTGGGGTGGGGAGGGGGGAGGCAGGAAACAGTACTAGAATATTTGGCAAATCACAAATATCAGGAATTAGAAATAAAAACAGAAAAGGTTGGAAATGCACAGGGTCTAAAAGACAAATATAGGTTTGCACTTCAGGTGGTAATCAGAATTCCCTCAAGTAGATTTTATCCAGGCCCAATTTTTTTTTTTTTTTTTTTGAGGACTCCCACTCAAGTCAGCCAAAAATTTAAAAAATGTACATTAAGGAATTCTGGTACACCCCACCCAAAGTGTTAACCCATCTTTTGTGTTCATGATGCTCACAGAACTAAAGCACAAACACAGATTTTCCTTCTGCTAATCCTCATGTCGTATATGCACAGTTACGCCCACAAGATGCACAGCTCTTCGCCTATGTGGACCTTTAAACTTCTGTAAATCAATGAACACTTCACCTCTGCTGTACAGTACTTGCTCTCACTTCAAAGTAAGGTCCAGCCAGGCAGTTGTGACACAACGTTCAACTTAATCTAGTTTTCCACATTGTTATAAACGCAGGGCAGTTTCCAAAGCTCACCCATCCCCCCACACAAAATCAATCATTTACTGGGTTAATTTGAACAAATGAACAAAGGCTAGAGGTAACACCAGTGCTCCCTGAAATTTGGTTGCAAGTGCATTAAAACGGTCATTACATAGAATGTACAGCGCAGAAAACAGACCATTCAGCCCAACAGGTCCATGCCGGTCTTTATGCTCCACACGAGCCTCCTCCTGCCCCTCTTCATCTAACCCTATCAGTATACCCTTCTATTCCTTTCTCCCTCATGTGTTTATCTAACTTTCCCTTAAATACATCTATGCTATTCGCCTCAACTACTTCATGTGATAGCGAGTTCCATATTCTAACAACTCTAGTTTTCCACTGTTAGCCACATGCTGTAAACTTGGGTTTGGAAGGTGGTAACAAGCAGGATGTACCACAGGGGGTTCTGGGGATTAATGTTTAGTACCGTCATACTAAAAGAATCAATGGCACTATTCAATGAAGAAGAGTAGCGAGTCCTGGCCAACATTCCTCCCTCAACTAATACCACTATAAAACGATCAACTGGTCATTCATTTCACTGAGGTTTGTGGGACCTTGCTGTGTGCAACGTGGCTGCCACATTTGTCCTACATAACAACAGTGACTATGTTTCAAAGTGTTTCATTGGCTGTGAAGCCCTTTAGGACTCTTTCAGGATGTGAAAGGATCTATGTAAACGCAAGTACTTTCTTAGACAACTAGAAGCACAGTCTCCAGAATCCAGTTCCTGGTGGGCATGAACCCACAGCACAAGACGGCCCCTAACTTGGCATCAATTAGCAGTCACACTCGAAGAGGCGACAGGATGGCTGGTGTGGAAAAATGTCACATTGGTGAAATGGGCCAGGGTGGGGGGTACTTCTCTGAGGCACATTCATTGTTGGGGTAGAGCATAGAGAGTTGTTGCTCTGCATCTAACAGTGCCGAAAGTGAGCTCGAGTGTACCTGGATGCTGACAATGGGTGTCTGAAAAACGCAGAGAATTCTGTTACCCAATACCAACACCCCTCACCTCGAGGCGAACAAAATTAAAATAAAAACAGCCATTTGAAATAAAATGCACACTCACCATTTTAACTTCTCTAAGGTGACTTGCAAAGCCCGGTTCTTATTCGCATCCTCAAAGGCAGTCTCAAAAAGTAGCGACTTTGCTGTATTCGAGCCATCAGCTGCAGTGATGACCGGTCGAGGGCTACAGAGCGCTTGCTGGATCATTATGTGCAAAGGAACTTGGGACTGGCGAGTCGGAAGGAGCTCGGGATAGTCATTGGATGAAGGATGAGGCTGCTGAACAGGTTCTTTTTCATGCTGCACACTGGCGTGACAGAATGTCAATACGGGGGGCGTGGATTTGACTGGAGGTCTTGGTGGGAGGGAATGACGAGGAGCGGGTTCCGGAGCAGAAGGTGGGCGCGAAGGCAATGCTGGCGAAGGTGCGTGTGCTGATGGCGGTCCTGGCGTTGGTAGCTGCGTTCTCTCCTTGCTCTCGCACGCATTCTGGGTAGTGTTGTTTGGCTCGGCCACAGGCGGGTTGAAGCTTATCCTCCTGTGGGGCACTGGTGGCGAATGCTTACCCGGCACAACTAGGCCGGGGGTCATGGCGTGACTAAGTTCCGCTGAAACAGAATATTGCAAATTGAGTCGGTGTTCCGAAACTTGCCTGTTTTAAGAATTGTCGCACTATTCATTGCTTAGAAACATAAACCTCATCCCGATAAGATATGGGCATCGTGAGACCTTGTGTGTAAAACAAACAGCAAGGCAAAAGGTTTGCAATGGTCAGCTGGACAAAATAAAATATCCTAAGGCAGGCAGTTGTGATCAATATATGAAAATATTAAATATGGCATAATGAATAGAACACAAACCATGCTCAGTATAAGGTTGAGCATTCCTTTCCTAAATCTTTTACATTTAAGACTCTGCCTTGGAAGAGCACAGGTTAACCTTCAATCAACCGCACCATCATGCCTTCGGCTCTTACATTAACATGAGATATGTATAGACACAAGATTTATGACATCAGAAGGGCAACAAATTAGTAATACCGCATCAAGATTTGCAGGAGTGAGTAATACTGCTATATATGGACACAGGGCAACAGGGAAAGGTTGTTTGACAAGTTCAAAGGCATTTATGTTACAATATTAGCCCTACTGTACACAGGCATAGAAACAAAAAGATAGCAATAGGAGTAATGCTATTGAACCCCTCGAGCCTGTTCCGACATTCAATTAGATCGTGGCTGATCTGTGCCTCAACTCCACCCACCTTTGTTCCATATCCCTTGATACCCTTACCAAACGAAGACTTAGCGATCTCGGTCTTAAAGATTTCAACTGACCCAGCATCCACAGCCTTTTGGGGCAGCGGCTTCCAGATTTCAACTACCCTTTGTGTGAAAAAGTGCTTCCTGGTTTCACTCCGAACTGGCCTAGGTCTAACTTTAAGATTATGCCCTCTTGTTCTGCATTCAACCACCATAGGAAATAGTTTCTCTGTATGTACCCCATCAAATCCCTTAATCATTTTAAATAACTCAATTAGATCGCCCTAAAATTTATGTAACCTGGCCTCATAATTTAACCCTTTACGCCCCGGTATCATTCTGGTGATGTACCTGCATTACAACAGTGACTACACTTCAAAAATACTTCATTGGCTGTAAAACGCTTTCGGACATCCTGAGGTCGTGAAAAGCGGCTCTGTAAATGCAAGTCTTCCTTTTACCCCTTCCAAGGCCAACATATCTTTCCGGAGATTCGGTTCACAAAACTGAACTCAGTACTCCAGATGGGGCCTGACCAAGGCTCTGTACAACTGAAGCATCAGGCGCATCACAAGCATTTAGGTCAATCTTGCATTTTTTTAAAAAAAGTACATAGTCACGCCAAATCCAGAACAAGTATCGTTCAGCAAGAATATTCATCGGCCCTACCTGCACCCAGTCAATTAGAGTGGCCCATTTTGTTGGAACGGTTAATCCTGTGTTTGTCTACCCTGATCTCTCAACAGCATATATCCACTACACTCAAAGACAAAGCAGTAACCTGCACTCAGGACTCCCTCCAATGCCAACAGAGAGATCCAATTTCATTTGGAAGGGAAAAAAAATCCATTCCCCATTTGAAGCAACTATTTTCACTAATTAGCAAGGTGTATAGTTTGGACAGGTGTGAAAATTCAATTCAATGGCAGACCATGAATACATCCTCTAGGAAACATCATGGGAAAGTATCTTCTGACATTCCCAAATCAGTGATGAGATAAACGACATTTGTAATTGTTTTCCATTTCGAGGTAAAAGTCGACCTGCAGCTTATTTTGAAAAGTGCGCCGTGCAGTGGTATGCAGAGACTCACCAAACAAAGGATTGCTATTCCGGTTGGGTTTTGGAGGTGGGATGGGGGGTTGCTTGGCAGGGGCTGTGGTGGTGGTGGTCGTGCCCAAAGAGTTAGTGGTATTGGTAGTAGTGGTGGAATAGGAAGTGGAGGAGGAGGAAATAATGGAAGAGACATCCTTGGAGGCGGTCACGTTGGCTCCAGGTTCTTTCACTTGCCCCTCGCCTGCTTCCAGAGTGGGAGCTGACGCCGGTCTTTTAGGAGGAAGCAAAGCCTGTTTCTGGTCACGCATGGGCTCCATTACTGACACAGGACGTCTATCCGAAGCCTCTGCTGGGTAAAAACATTAAAAGAAAATATGCATCAAGCAGCGGAAGCACAAAACTGGGAAAACATGGACACGAGCACAAAAAACACAATCGTAAACTCAACACTCCCGCACTGATAACTCATATTAAAAGAGTGAGAAGTCGCACAACACCAGGTTATAGTCCAACAGCTTTATTTGAAATCACAAGCTTTCGGAGCGCTGCTCCTTCGTCAGGTGAAGTGAAGAGATGCATATAGGCACAGCATATATAGTCAGAGAACACTGCCAGATGATTACAGTTAACTGTAATCATCTGGCAGTGTTCTCTGACTATATATGCTGTGCCTATATGCATCTCTTCACTTCACCCGACGAAGGAGCAGCGCTCCGAAAGCTTGTGATTTCAAATAAAGCTGTTGGACTATAACCTGGTGTTGTGCAACTTCTCACATTTGTCCACCCCAGTCCAACACCGGCATCTCCACATCATATTAAAAGAGCACAGCTTTCACTAAAAACTAGCAAACTTATTTTTGGAGCAGAGTCAGGGGTGTGGTGTGGCACACACTCTCAACTTTTTGAACTACAACATTGGAGTGAAGAAAAAAAAATGGTTCACCAAACACTTCCAGGTGGACAATGCCCCATTAAAAAAAAAGGCAGCAGGAAATACACCACCACAGGAGTGCACACTGTATTACACTGCACTATGTCCTTGTTCAGAATCAAATGGAATTAGTTTTTTTTAACTCATCACCCTTGATGATCTGGCCTCGCCCCACCCAATCTCTAACCTACTCCAGCCTTACAACCCTCCGAGATCTCTGCGTTCCTCGGAGGAGCGCAGAGCTGAAGGAGGTTACAGAGATAGGAAGAGGCGAGGCTATGGAGGGATTTGAAAACAAGGATGAAAATTTTAAAATTGAGGCGTTGCGGGAGCCAATGTAGGTCAAAGGCAAAGCACCTACACTCTTTTGCTGGAAAAAAAATTACAAACGGTCCCAATAAGTGAACATATTCTTCAGCTCAATTTCCTTTACTCTGGTGTGGATGCCAGAGGGTTGCTATGTTTTTTTTTAAGTTACTGTGTAAATCAACAACCTTCACAACTTTTTTCCTCTCCAGATAATGGGCAATTGACTACTCTTTGACAAGGGGGCTTACAGTCCTCACAGATGTGTTGACCACCTCAAAGAGGTTAAACCTTTGGCCAAAAGTGAAAACGTTCACAGCGTAGGAGGTTGCCATTTGGATAATCACGGCTGTACTTGGTTCTTCAACTGGACCTGCTAACCGTAACCTCATTTGATTGCCCTTGATCATATTCTTTTATATGGGGTGAGGGGCGGGGGGGGGTTTATAACTTGCCGAGATATTTTACATTTCATCTACAAAATAAAGGCACCCCCAAGATTTCAGGTCTCATGCCAAAATCCAAGCAGCAGCGCGGGGTATTGTGGTATTTAGCTAGGGAACCACCATGTTGGTCAGTCATTGTAAGAACCTGAGGAACGTAGGAACGCCACAGTACTGCTCGTCT
This sequence comes from Squalus acanthias, assembly GCA_030390025.1. Classification (NCBI taxonomy): domain Eukaryota; kingdom Metazoa; phylum Chordata; class Chondrichthyes; order Squaliformes; family Squalidae; genus Squalus; species Squalus acanthias. Next base: position 60,707,258 of record CM059440.1, on the reverse strand, counting down.
ACTTCAATACCAATATTTTCAGTTTGTTTGGTAAATCAAGCAAAAAAAAAAGTTTGACAAATGGTACAGCACTATAGAGGAACTTGGTCACAGAAAATATTTTTTGCACTGTTCGACCCTGCTTAGGAATGAGACAGAGGAATATGAAGGAGCAGGCACCAATTATATACCTGGAATGGTTTTCAGCTTTCTAAGTCAGATATTCAGGATGGTCTTCTCAATTCCTTGAATATAGCTTACACACTGCACTGCCATGATTAGTACAATGGAGGACAACCAAATAAGGGATAATTCATTCACTCTATATCTTGACAAGTTAGCTGTTAAGTTAAAAGGGAATCAAATAATTATATAAGAGGGTACAAAGAACAGGCAGGGAGGTAAGATTAAAGTAGACAGCTCCAGTATAATAGCTAGCACCAGCAGAGGCACAATGGGCCAAATGGCCTGCTCTTGTGCAGTAAATTTGATTACCGTAATACACTGAAGCTGTCAAAGCAAATAATCAAAAGGAACACAAGTTGTGATAAATTATGCTTAAAATACAATATACAGTCCTATTGTACTGGGCTGTATCGATGTCGCTTGAATATGTCTAACAGTGGACCAATCAGCTACTCAAACATTTACTTAGTTCAACAGTTTGCAGTCATGAAACTTGGAAAAATAACATGTATGGGTTTAATTTTCAAGTACTGCACGTCAGTGTCATTTATACTGCACAAAAATGAGACAAGCTTTTTGTTTTGGTCATCTTTCCAACTATTATGTAAAATAGCAACGATGGATGTTTTAATTAATTTAAGGTATACAGTAGTGTTCCTCAGGGGTCGGTTCTAGGACCACTGCTTTTCTTGATATATATTAATGACTTGGACGTGGGTGTACAGGGCACAATTTCAAAAATGAAGATGACTTGACACAAAACTTGGAAGCATAGTGAACAGTGAGGAGAGTGATAGACTTCAGGAAGACATAGACAGGCTGGTGAAATGGGCCGACACGGGGCAGATGAAATTTAACACAGAAAAGTGGGAAGTGATACATTTTGGTAGGAAGAATGAGGAGAGGACATATAAACTAAATGTACAATCCTAAAGGGCGTGCACAAACAGAGAGACCTAGGGGTATGTGTGCACAAATCGTTGAAGGTGGCAGGGCAGGTTGAGAAAGCAGTTAAAAAGGCTTACGGGATCTTGGGCTTCATAAATAGAGGTATAGAGTACAAAAGTGTGGAAATTATGATGAACCTGTATAAAACACTGGTTCGGCCCCAACTGGAGTACTGTGTCTAATTCTGGGCACCGCACTTTAGGAAGGATGTGAAGGCCTTGGAGAGGGTGCAGAAAAGATTTATGAGAATGATTCCAGGAATGAGGGACTTCAGTTATGTGGATAGACTGGAGAAGCTGGGGTTGTTTTCCTTGGAGCAGAGAAGGTTGAGAGGAGATTTGATGGAGGTGTTCAAAATCATGAGGGGTCTGGACAGAGTAGATAGAGGGAAACTGTTCCCATTGGCAGAAGGGTCGCGAACCAGAGGACACAGATTTAAGGTGATTGGTAAAAGAATCAAAGGCAACGCAAGAAAAAACTTTATGCAGCGAGTGGTTAAGATCTGGAATGCACTGCCTGAAAGGGTGGTGGAGGCAGACTCAATCTTATCTTTCAAAAGGGAGTTGGATAAGTATCTGAAGGAAAAACATTTGCAGGGCTATGGGGAAAGGGCAGGGGAGTGGGACTAGCTGAGAGTCGGCACGGGCTCGACGGGCCAACTGGTCGCCTTCCGTGCTGTAACCATTCTATAATTCTATAATTAGCGACTTAAAAACAGATAAAACCCGGCGAAACAAAGATTTTCAGTTTTAGAAAAAATCCTCGCTTTGATTTCTTACCTTTAGTTTTTTGGGGTTCCTCAGCAGAACTCCTCATTCTCTCCTCGGCTTCCTGTGGAGCTTTTGAAACACTCGACCTTTTTTCACCTCTGGCTGCTGGTTCAGCCTCTTTTGAGGTAGACAACTCACCCACGGGGACCGTGTGCCCATTCTTTAGTGTACTGTTTTGGGCAAGTTTGCTGTTAATTTCCCCATCTGCAGAAAGGAAGAAAGAGAAGCCTGGTAAGTTTCTGATGAGAGTAGATAAGGAGAAGCTGTTTCCACTGGTGGGAGGGTCGGTTACCAGAAGACACAGTTTAAGATAATTGGCACAAGAACCAGAGGGAAGAGGAGGAGAATTTTCTTTACACAACAAGTTCTGATCTGGAATGCACTGCCAGAAAGGGTGATGGAAGCAGATTCAATGGTAAATTTCAAAAGGGAATTGGATATATACTTGAAAAGGAGAAATTTGCAGGGCTATGGGAAAAGAGAGTGGGACTAATTGGATAGCTCTTTCAAAGAGCCGGCACAAGCATGATGGGCTGAATGGCTTCCTCTGAGCTGTGACACTTTGATTCTAGGCAGCCATCAGAGGGGCATTGCTTAACACCTTTTCTCTCTGTAAACCAGGAGTGCAAACAAAATGATACTCGGGACACGCAAAAGAAATCTTATAACCAACCTGTTCTCAGAAAGTGCATCTCAGTTACTGCTTACACAGTATGGTCACATGAATTCCTGTGTAGTATCTACTCTCTCACTCTAAATAGACACAGCCAGTGGATAATTTCTCTATGCCCTTCTATCTTCACCTTTCTGTGCCTTACCTTTCTCAATCCATCTTCATCTCTCTAATGTATTTGGGCCCATCTCTATCGATTTGGCAGTCTTACTTGCATCGGTGCTCTTCACTATCTTTTCCAGTCTCACTGCATTCTGTTAATAGCTGCGTCCTTTATCCTACTGCACTATTGGTCTTTCAAGAGTTTAAGTCAATTTCTTAACATGTTCCAAAGCCCACTCTGTAGATTACTCAGATATTCTTCTCATTCTTTTCCACATCCAAAAACCATTGGTCAAAAAATTTCCCCTTGGCCTAAACAGTGGTGGAGCTGGTGCTGCAAACAGGATCTGATCAGCACCCAGATCCTGCTCAGAGGCTGGCCACTCAGTAGAGCTGGAGATTCAGCCTGCATTCCATCACTCTGGTGCACCCATTTACCACCCTGAAGCTTAGAGACCATCATACATCTTAGGTTGCCAACTCTGGTTGGACGTATTCCTGGAGGGGTCATCACATTACCATCCTGCCTCTACCCACCTCGCCCCCACACTCCCACCATTGGTCGCCCGACACATCCATCCTCAGTGCTCTGCTTTCCCACAGCCAATTGGACAGACTCTGTTACCCCGATTGGATGATCCTTGACTTGTCAGTCAAACAGCCTCCCACCCCTCCCCCTCTCTGATATTTGTGTAACTAATAAACAGAAGTGTTCAAAGTAAATGGCAAAAACCTCACTTTTAAAAAAAAAAAAACACCCTCTATGATTTTTCTCCAGAGTTGCTGGAAGCAGTGTCCAGGAGATCAATCTTTAATTCCTGGAGACTCCAGGACAATCTTGGAGGGTTGGCAACCCTACTTGCATCAGAAAGTAATGCACTAAATTAACAAGAAGTTGCGAGTTGACGACAATTATTCTTCTCGGCAGGGAAGCTGGCGTCAAGAATAAAATCCAATTGTATTTTGTTTATTGGGGAGCGGGGGAAGAGGAGAGATGGGGGCATTTACCCGTCTTCAGTTTATCTTCTCCCTTTCCTCTATTTTCAGGTATTCCCAGAACACTCCGACCGCTGAGTTTCCTCCGCATGCCCCTGCTCCAAACCATCTTCAGCTGATCACTACAAATTCTATTTCAACTGATTACAACAACTACTTGCAATTATCTAGCTCCTTTAATGCAGAAAAGCATCCCAAAGCACTTCAAGGTGAGATTTAAAAAAATCTAGAATTAACAGAATCATAATATTTTGCAGCACAGAATGCCATGTAACCCATCTTGGCTGCAATGACCGTGAAAGAGTTATCCACTTCATCCCATACTCCTGCTCTTTTCCCCATGCACTTAACTTTGTTTTCAAATACATATTCATTTCCTTTTTAAAATCTGTTATGGGTTCTACTTCCACCACTCTTTCTGACCGGACATTCCATGTGTTAACAACCCACTGCGTAAAGGAATTTCTTCTAAACTCTTTCTAATTTTGATGATCTTAATTTTACGCTTTCTAGTAACTGAATCTCCAACCAGCGAAAACCTCATTAAAACCCTTCATAATTTTGAACAGTGAACTCCAAACGTGTACCAGTTCCAAGTGCAACTCTATTCTTCCCCCTCCCCATAAATATCCTAACTCGTACTGCAGCAACTCGCCAAGGCTCCTTTGGCAGCACCTCCCAAACCCGCGACCTCCACCACCTAGAAGGACAAGGGCAGCAGGTGCATGGGAACACCATCACCTCCAAGTCAAACACCATTCTAACTAGGGACACATATCGCAGCTGCTTCATTGCTGCTGGGTCAAAATCCTGCAACTGCACTGTGGAAATACCTTCACCACACGGACTGCAGCGGTTCAAGGCAGCGGCCCACCACCTTCGCAGGGCAACTAGGGATGGGCAATAAATGCCGGCCTTGCCAGCGACACCCACATCCCGAGAATGAACGTAAAAACAGACTGTGGGCTTCTCAACCCACGGGTCAGTTCATCAGCATATTACAAGAAGGAACAGCTTTCATCACTGGCAGTGGAGGTTGCTTGTATTAAACCAATCAGATCATTTCAACGGTGGGACTGGAGCTCACCAGAAACACATGTGGGCAACTGGGACTGGAGCTAGATATTATTTCCCTTTGTTTGCTGAGCGCAAACTTGAGGCAGAAAAATTTTTCAATGTGCTGTTGGCTTTTGAGTCCCAATTACACTTGTGTTCACAGAATCGTACAGCACAGGAGACGACCATTTGGCCCATCGTGCCTGTCCCAGCTCTTTGAAGGAGCTATCCAATTAGTCCCATTTTCCTGCTCTTTCCCCATAATCCTGCAAATTTTTCCTTTTGAAGTATTTATCCAATTCCCTTTTGAAAGTTACTATTGAATCTGCTTCCACCACCTTTTCAGGCAGTGCATTCCAGATCATCATAACTCGCTGCGTTAAAAAAAAATTCTCATCTCCCCTCTGGTTCATTTACCAATTAACTTAACTCTGATCTGGTTACTGACCCTCCTGCCAGTGGAAACAGTTTCTCCTTATTTCCTCTATCAAAACTCTTCATACTAGTTTACTTAGTGTTTACCCCAAGAAGTTATGTACAAGTTGCTAAAATGCATCTACTAAAAACTTATTTTCCTCAAAAGGAATTTCTAGGGCATGCCAGACTGTCGTCTTATGTAAAGATTTACTTTCTTCAAAATTCTAGTTGCCAACACTTTTTCTTAATAAAATAAGGTGGATGTTCCCTGGCGTGGATACATTAGCTGGCTTTATTTGACAATTCCTGTCACTGTATTTCTAGTACAGCCACATTTTGAAAATAAAACAGGGATTGGTGATATATTTTATATAATATTAACAAATATACTCAGAACTACAACGGTCTCCAAAATGCCAATAATTGCAGAAAATCAAGTGTCAAAAAAAATAATCAAAATATGCCCCCACAGGAACTAGCTGTGCTTTCAGCATTCTCAGCCCCTTTCTAAATTACCATTACTGCTAACTGCGCTTTTGCGTACTGCAATATTAGAGATGAAATCATAGTTATATGTGCACCTTAAGTTACAACAAGCCTATGACCATTGTACGTGCAAATTTCCCAGTCAGCTGGCCTGCAGGATCCAACATAAGATGGATTTCTGAGAGATTCAGACACTCAGCTGGCCAAAAAAAAGATTGTGTGTGGTGAAATTGCCCATCACTTCAGGAATAAAATGTGTACAAAGTCACCATAAGAACTAATGCTTCAGTAGAGGCAATCTTGGACAATTATTTCATTCAGGAAACGCGGATTGTTATCTTTGAGCAGATTAACAACTTGTTTTCGGCGCACACACTTTGCTTTTTGGTTTTAGAAATATTCAGAGCTTCAGTGCTGGCCAATAGTTGGTTCAAGACCCAGAGGGATGAAAAATACCGTATTGACCAAGATAAAAGCGACAACTCAAACTTGAGACCCAACTTCATAGAACTACATTGAATTATTAGCACAGAAACAGGCCATTCGGCCCAACTGGTCCATGCCAGTATTTATGCTCCACACGAGCCTCCTCCCCACCCTACTTTATCTAACCATATCTGCATATTCCTTCTTCCCTCATGTACTAATTTAGTTTCCCCTTAAATGCATCTACGCTATTCACCTCAACCACTCCCTGTGGTAGCGAGTTCCACATTCTAACCACTCTCTGGGTAAAGAAGTTTCTCCTGAATTCTCTGCTGGATTTATTAGTGACTATCTTATATTTATGATCACTAGTTGTGGTCTCCCTAAAGCAAAAACATCTCTACATCTACTCTATTAAACCCCTTCATAATTTTAAAGACCTCTATTTGGTATTTAGTACTTTCATTTTCTTAAAATATAAAGATGCTGGTCTATGCAAGTAAATATGCAACCTGAAGTTGTCAAAATGTTCAAGTCGGACATTTCACAAGGCTTCCCCTGTAATGCAGCAATATTAGGTTTAGAATCATAGAATCTTACAGCACAGAAGGAGGCCATCCGGCCCGCCAAGCTTGCGCCGGCTCTTTGAAAGAACTGTCGAATTTAGTCCCACACCCCAGCTCATTTCCCCATAACCGTGCAAATTAGTCCTCTTCAAGTATATGCCCAATTGCCCTTCAAAAGTTCCTATGGAATCTGACTTCACCACCCACTCAGGTAGTGCAAATCAGATCTTAACAACCCTCTGTGTGAAGAAATTTCTCCTAATTGCCCCTCAGGTGCTTTTATCAATTAATTTAAAGCTATGACCTCTAGTTACTGACCCACTTGCCAGAGGAAACAGTTTCTCCCTACTTGCTCTATCAAAACCCCACATAATTTTGAATACCTCTATTAGGTCTCCCCTTAACTTTCTTTGCTCTAAAGGAGAACAATACCAGCTTCTCCAATCTCTCCACATAACTGAAATCCCTCATCCTTGGTATCATCCTGGTAAATCTCCTTTGTACCCTCTGCAAGGCCTTGATATCCTTCCTATAGTGTGGTGGCCAGAATTGTACACAATACTCCAGCTGAAGCCTAACCAGAGATTTGCAAGGGTTTCTGCCATCACAAAACCTCAGCAAGCCAGTACAACAACACTGGCATGCAATACAATATCGCACTAACAGCAAACTCTATCGCTTCCCCCACCATGCAGTCATCAGGCACAGCCAGACATCATCATAGGTTTTGGCTACTACAGTGCTAACACAACTTGGGGGCCAGTTAATGGGGATGTCAGTGGACTCTCCTATCATCCCCCTGAGCAATCCTGCCCCGAACCCCCTCTCACGACAGCTCAAATATACCCCAACACTGTCCGTGCTGCACTCTCAACTCTCCACCACAAATACAACCATTGCTCCCCTCAGCACCCACGCACCCACCCCCCCACCACACCCACCCCAACGCAAAATTTCCCATCTAGGATTGCTACAAGTTACTAAATGTCATGGAATTCCACACCAATAACCTGCTCCCAACTCTATCCCAGAGTCTCAAATGACAACCAAATTTTACAGTCCTTACATTCACTAGTGTTTGTTTCTCGTTTTGCTTTTTAGCAAAGCAGCGACAGTCAATGAGGAAAAATAACACCATGTTACCATACCCAAGAGGCTAATTTGGCTTTAAGAGGATGATCGATGGGCACTAGAAAGTGGGCTGCCACTATGAGCAGGTGAATTACAGGCCAAGTCCACTATATTAGGGTTCAGATAACCATATATGGCTTAAATCCAAACTCTTTGTTGTCTCGAACACATTCCAACCCCATGCAACTTTCTGCCTCACACCAGATGTATTCCTGACCTTCTGCCTCTATCATGTGACAGGATTCTCCCTCACATCTGGTAAGAAAACCCTTTGCTTGGCCTCGTCCTTCCAATCCCATGAGATATAAATGCCTTCAGCAGATTAATTACTTCAAAGAAGATCTTCTCACACACAATGCAAAAAAACATGAGACTCGTCAACTTCACAGCACTAAAAACTAACATTTCCACGGTCAATTTGAACTTGGGTTGCCAATTCTCTAATTGTTCTGAAGCCACTCAATTAAAGAATACTACAGAATCAGAAAACACAGGAGGCCATTCGGCCCATGACGGCACTTTGAAATAGCTATCCAATTAGTCCCACTCTCCTACTTTTCCCCCATATCTATGCAAATGTCACCGTTTCAAGTATATATCCAATTCCCTTTGAAGGTTACTATTGAATCTGCTTCCACCGCCCATTCAGGCAGTGCATTCCAGATCATAAAATATCACACAGAATTTATAGCACAGAAACAGGCCATTTGGCCCAACTGGTCCATGCTGGCGTTTATACTCCACACGAGCCTCCTCCTTCCCTACTTCATCAAACTCCATCAACATATCCTTCTGTTCTTTTCATCCTCATGTGTACTAGTCTAGCTTCCCCTTAAATGCATCCATGCTATTCGCCTCAACCACTCCATGTGGTGGCAAGTTCCACGTTCTAACCACTCTCTGGGTAAAGAAGTTTCTCCTGAATTCCTTATGAGCCAAGTTGACACTTCATGGGCTTTGTCACAAGAAAACATGCCACAACAAATCACTTGCTCTATCTATATTTAACTTTGGCTACCAGCTGATCTGCAGCAATCATGCTGAGTTGCAGCCGTGAAGTGTAAAAGCATCAGCAGGTGTTAAATGAGCTGCTATTACTGTTGTCACCAGGCTTTGGTGCATTAGCACCGAAACACTATAGGAATATATATATTTTAAATCACACTAGTCTGTTAGTTGTACCTTTCATTTATTGCCTCAATTTGTTGGCGACAGACTTGTAGCAATTAGTACTTCATCCTGGTGTTGTACAGCTCCAAATGCTCTCTCCAGACACAACCCAAGCCTATAAGTTGGGTACTTTTCACACCAAGTGGAAACCATATGAAAATTTCACAACTCCAAAGTTATGCCTTAATGAAATCCTGGTGACAACACTACATCGCTGTACAAAGGCCACTCAATGGCGATGTTTCCCAAAGGGTTTGTGTGCGGGGGGGGGGGAAAGGGATCCAACTTGTTCATCATCTGATTTGACTGTTAATTAAATCCAAATATATCAAATCTCTCTTCATTCTGTGCACATTATACTTGCCTTGTTCAGGAATCTCTTTCAACACTCCCTTCTTAACCAGTTCAGCTCTGCTTTGTCTCACAGATAACTTTCTGTCCAAAACTGGAATTATAAAAACATGTCCGTGAACAGACTTTCAGATAAATGGTTCTCCACAAACTCCCTTAGTGACATCATGAAGTACACATTAAAACTCAAGTCACAAGCAAAACAATGAAGGGGGAGGCTAGGAGAAATTCTTTACAGAGGATTCTTAGGTCATGGAATGCCCTGCCAGAAACAGTGGTGGAAGCAGAATCCATAGGAGCTTTTATAAGGAAAATGGATAAATATTTGAAAAATAAAAATTCAAGAGAGAGAGGGTATGAGGAAAGGGTTGGGGAATGGGATTAAGTGGATAGCTCTTTCAGACAGCCGGCACAGGCACAATGGGTCAAATAGTCTTGTGCCATGCTTAGAATCCAATGATTCTATCAATGAAAACAGTCTTGGCATCTTCAATATAACAAGGCATTCAAAGCTTTAGGCACTTATACAATTGGAGGTCATTTAAGCATTCAGGTACTTTCAAAGCTACACAGCGGCCCTACACAACATTGTCACAGGGCTTACTTAGCGTGTTGGGACCAATATCCTCCAAGGAAGAAATCAATCGCGTCAACCAAAACACTTGAGCCTTGTGCTAGTATGCTTCTTGTATGAAACAAAAACAGAAAACTCTGGAGATAATCAGCAGGTCAGACAGCATCCATCGAGAAAACAAAAGACAGTTGATGTTTCAGGTATAAAACCTTTCAGAACCAAATCTTGTGTTTTCTGCCTGACCTGCTGAGTACCTCCAGTGTTATCGGTTTCTGTTTCCAGCTTCTGCAGTATTTTGATTTTTGCTTCTTGTATGAATTCTTCACCTATTATCTTCTAGCACTATCACCACCAGTACTTCACTCAAGTCTTACACAACTCAAAATGCTCTCCAAAACACAACCTAAGGAGGACAAAATCTGTAACTGTGTTGCTGGGTGTTTTTCATAGTTCTGGTGGAGAAAGTTTGAACATTTTACCCGCTCACTATTGCACTTTACTGAGATTCTTGAGACAACAATGCTGCATGGAAGAATTTAAGGAAAAAAATCCCAGAAGAAATGTAAAATGGACTCCTAAATACTGTACCTGAACTTACTTGATTTAAGTACATTCAATCATGGACGAGAAGAGTTTGAAAAAGGCTTGAGGGGAGATGGGAGAGAAACTAGAAAGAGAGAGAGAGACATAGATTCATGGCTGTGCCAGGCGGTGCTAGGGGATGTTTGACTTGTTGGGAAAGGGGAGCGGGGTAAGCAGAAGAGGCAACTGTACAGATGGTCTAAAGACGACTATGAAAGTGTAGTTGTAAATGACGGGGGAGGGTTTTTCCCTCAGACGGATGCAGAGAGAAGTCGGGTAGGGAGATGTGGATCATGAAGGATAAAAGGAAGGGGTCAGAGATGCCAGTGACCAAGACCATAACAGTAGAGAGGCCACAGGAGATGGCAAAGTCAAGAAGATAGCCATGAATATGGGTAGGACAGTTCAAATGGAGGGAGAGGTTTAGGGTGCACAGGAGGCCAGTAAATCTGGAAAGAGGTTAAGAACAGCTGAGATGGAGTTTAAATTCAAGCTCAAATCAAACCCATCAATTACTGTAAAGGTACATGGTGACATACATTGAGGCTCAGACAACAATCCATTCAATGTCAAAAGCAAAGACACACAGGGAAGTGGTGTAAAGCACGTTACTTATGTGGATTCTAAACGCACACAACATTCTTTGAAAAACTGCACTCACGATGAGGACACACCTCAAACTGTTCATGCAGTAATTTCCCCCTGAATTTCTAATACTCCCTGCCCCTGAACCAGAAGCTGTCTCATTGTGAAGGTGACTCTTTAAAAGTTTCAAATGTGACATCTTCATGAATGCAGCCCTTGATTGGAGTCTGCACGGATTGATTTCCATCTATATTGGATAGCTCTTTCAAAAAGCCTGCAGAGTCACGATGGGCCGAATGGCCTCCTTCTGTGCTGCACCATTCTATGACATTACTGTTCCCCGTCAACAGCTTGGACTGCAGAGGTCTCATTTTTTCCCCCTTCTTTCCTCCCTTCAATTAAAGATTTTTTGGCTGAAGTGAAGAAAAAAAACTGGCTTTAGGGTCTTTTGTAACGTATGTGTAAACATTGCACTCAGAAGCAGATACCGTATCATATTTACATGTCTAAAGAAAGGACACGTGAACGTTTCAGAGGAAGACCCCTCATCAGAAATGGGGATTCACCCGAGATACTAAGCTAACTTTCTTTTTTCAGGTGCCTGCATTATTCGAGTTTTATTTCAGAAAATTCCAGCTTCAGTTTTCTTATTAGTTCTACTTAAAGGAAAATCGGCTGTTTTATTTGAAAAGCGATATTTTTCACTGCCAAACTAAAAATGACCAAACTCAAAAAGAGCTCTCGATTGCCTAATTTAAATCGACAGTAGATTAACAGACAGTTTTTTTTTAATGAATGATCCACTAAGTTGTAATTGGATCAGCTGCATCACTGGCTCATCTGATAAAGATGCGGAGATGCCGGTGTTGGACTGGGGTGGACAAAATTGAGAGGTCGCACAACACCAGGTTATAGTCCAACAGTTTTATTTGAAATCACAAGCTTTCGGAGCTATCACTCCTTCCTCAGGTGAAGTAAATTGGATACAGAATCGCCAGAGCATATGCTCTGGCGATTCTGTATCCAATTTACTTCACCTGAGGAAGGAGTGATAGCTCCGAAAGCTTGTGATTTCAAATAAAACTGTTGGACTATAACCTGGTGTTGTGCGACCTCTCAATTTCATCTGATAAAGACAGAATATAAAACACATTTACAATTTACAGATTACCCTTCCTTCACCTTGTGCTATTGGGAACTGTAGATTAGCAAGCTACATCATGACTGAATATTTATTTAATTTAAAATCACAGGATCAGGAGTTCCCCTTGATGGCTTAGTGGATAAATGCAGCACAGGGTGTGGTACTGAGCCAGACCAGGAAGATCCTCCGTTTATGTGGAGTTAGCTCAGCTCTGCCAAGATGGGATGCAACAACTGGTCTCTGAGCCCTGCGGTAAAATGGGGGCAAGGAGGAGAGAGGAGAAACAGAAAAAAAAAAATCAGTTGGCGTGCCCACTTCTGATCACGATCCTGTGAATTCCACTGGGCTCAATAACATAGCTGTTTACAGTGAAACAGCCCGACAACACTCACCATTTGGACTCGCGCGTAGAATGGCCACTCAGTGTACCAGGGGGCATCTGACTACTCGGGTAAATAGCAGTCCAGGAAGGAGTCTCCATCTCCTTTGAAGTGGAGGGATTAAGAAAGGAAAAAGAAAATCACAAAACGGAGGACCAAAGTAGACCAGTCTGGTGCATTGCGCCCTTCTAATATATTCAGTAGGCTGCATGCGAGGTTTGGAAATGGTAGCAATCTCTGAGCTTTCCACATTGCAATTCGTGGTTACAAAGATAAATTCTATTCTAAACAAGTGGCTGTAAATAGAATGGGTTGTAAGCAGAAGTGAGGTGCAACAAACATCTGAAGGAGCAAGGATCGCCATGATAGGGACGAGAGCAACAGTTACCCTGAGATGGGGGGGGTAGAGAGTTATCTGCTGGCTTGGATATACATACAGCTCAGTTCACAAGGAATGCTCGTGTGGTACAAGAAAGTGTTAAAACACACCATTGTTTTCCATTGCCTTAAAGAACAGTCCTGTTAAAGGAGAGACACAGCTGAAAACAGGCTTCCGCCTTGAAAGGTGAAAAGACAACCACCATCTCAATTGGCTCCATGTGTTCTGATGGAAGTCCTTTGTCTGTTATTTTAATGGAGGTACCAAGCTACTTAAAATAAACAGATCACCTTTAAAGTTGATGTAGACGTTTAGCCATGATCTTATTGAATGGCGGAACAAGCTCGAGGGGCCTACTCCTGCTCCTATTTCTTATGTTCTTATCTTAAAGTGGTAGACAAGGAAATTTCATATTAAAAAACCACAACCATTCGTGCGCTAATAATCCAAAGGTTTGGTTTTAAGGCGTGAGAGTTGAAAGTTGACAGATTTGAGATTTTTCCCTCCCTCAAGATATGCTGTTCTAGAACAGCACAATGGCAGTGATGAGAGAATATTTAATTGCATGGCGAGACTTGGCCAACGCTATGCACAGAAGCCACATCCTCAGACGCTTGACACAATTTTTATTCAATAACTGAGTTAAAGGAGCACGTCACAATTTAATCACCGAGATACTCGCGTATCAAGCAGATTGAAAATCTCATCAAAAACAGTGCAACATTTGTACCATAAGGATACATTTTGCATTTTTGGATTTTAAATCTTTTTTAAAAATTGGGATATGTATTGAACTTCCCTGTTGTATTGGCGACGAGGCGTTTCTACTGTAGAGGAAGAATTGCTCTGTGATGTCATGTATAAGCTCTTTATGAATGCACTAACAATGTTTCAGTCCCTCCCGTGTGGTAGCTTACTTCAAATTGAGGAGGGTCCCAGCTGAAGTACCAAGGTCCATAGGGCAGGACACCAGCCTGGTTGAAAAAGAGGACGAGAGAAGACAAGGTATATAGTAGTGCTCAAGTTAGATGCAGGAACGGCCATTTCTGACGCAACACTGATGTGAACCACTCCCTGCTGTTATTTAGTCATCGGAAACAGGATATCCCACTTGAGACCTTGAGCAGCCGTAGTTTCACTGGGACTACAAGCCTGGATCTCATTGCCACTGGTAGGGGGATCCACGACTTCTCTCAGCCAATGAAGGGCTAGTTTTAATTCAGACATCCTCACAACCTAAGTGTCCTGCAAGAACACACCTGCAGTGCAAAGTATGAAAGCACTTGAAATAAAGGAGTACATCTGTATTACTAAAGCTCCTCAGCACTGCACCCTGACCCTTCATTTTCTATCTAAATTTCCTGTGGTGACAAGTCAGTACACTTGTAATCAAACACTTCTCTCCAGCGTAACCGCTTTCTACGGGCAGTGAATGCAGCTTACAATTATTCATTCACATCATTGAGCTAAGGAGCGAGAAGGAGGCGTGTGGGGATAGGTTCAATATAATGTCGAAACAAAAATCATAGAATTCAACATTTAATCTGGATTTAGATTGGAACCACAGTAACAGGACGGCCAGATTATAAGGCGAAAGTATCCTGCAAACACTAAGCTTCGAGCCTGTTGGGTTGTCACTGCAGTCATCGTGTTTCATGTAACCAAATCCAGTGACCCCTCATTAACTCTGCAGTATAAATTTATGTAAATACCACTCGCTACAGAAATCGAACTCGCAGATTCCAATTACTGTCATCACCTCCCACCCCTGCCCCCTGTATAGAAAGTTGACGGAAAATACAATTACATGTTAACTGGGGTGCGTTGAAAGGCACAGATAGAGTGGAAGCTGTAACATTGAGTTCGGAAGATAAATCTACGCTGAACAACAGGAAGGCGAGGTTTGAAACCAAGGGGCAGTGTGCTGGTGGGTTGCGCAAGTGCTGCAATAAACAGTGCCTTGCACTGCCAGGATGCAATTCCAATTCTCCCCAGTATTTCCCATCTCCACCAATGGCTCAAAAAGTGACTGCACCATGCAGTGATACCGAGACATAGAAACAGAGGTCAACTCCAGGTTCAATCCCTGGGCTGTTCAGCGAGCTGATCTCAGACAGAGGGGGCAGCAGGTCCAACAGTCAGCCTTTATGTTTCTGAGCTGAAGAGGGGGGCGAAGAGGAGGGAAAAAAAGGACAGAAAAAGAAGCAGCCAGGTTTCTCCGTTCCTATTTATATTTAGTGACCGCTAAAGACCAGTTTGGACTTGGCTGCGATATATTTCTACAGCACCATATCCCAGTAAGAGCCTTCAAGACAAGAGACGAGAAGTCGAAAGAGGGAAAAACTTTGATCTCTGCTGTGTCACGGGGGTGGGATACAAGTTGATGCCAGATGTTTTCTCTAAAGGACAGTTACAAAAGTAAATAAAATCACTGGACCAATCGACCCAAGCTACTAGTAAGGCTGTAGAACAGCAGACTCTGAGGTTTGGAAGCAAGTCAAAGGGGGGCTCCTCCACAGGTGGAAAAGGTGTGCTGGGACAGGTCAACCTACAGAGCAAGGAAAACCACACAGGCAGAAGGAAAGCAGCAGCAGTCCACTTGATCGGCACCCCAGCTACCACCTTAAGCATTCACTCCCTTCAGCACAGGCGCATCGTGGCTGCAGTGTGTACCATCTACAAGATACAGCAATTCGCCAAGGCTTCTTTGACAGCAACTAGAAGGACAAGGGCAGCAGGCACATGGGAACACCACCACCTCCAAGTTCCCCTCCAAGTCACACACCATCCTGGCTTGGAAATATATCGCCATTCATTCATCGTCGCTGGGTCAAATCCTGGAACTCCCTTCCTAACAGCACCTTCACCACAAGGACTGCAGCGGTTCAGGAAGGCGGCTCACCACCACCTTCTCAAAGGCAATTAGGGATGGGCAATAAATGCTGGCCTTGCCAGAGAGGCCCACACCCCATGAATGAATAAATAAAAAAGGAGTAAGATTATCAGGCCTGTCAATGTTCACCCTGCCCATTAGACAGTGCAACCTGATGCACCAAATTCTCCAACCACAAGCAATGCTAACCCCCGGGGTAGACAAGAAACACAAAATGAAAACCTGTGGACAACTGCCGAGAAACTCTAGGGGAAATTCCTTCTCTACTCCTGAAGGCAATCAAGCAAGCGCCAGGAGACCATGGTGATCCACCATGCATCCCTAGATGTACATAACCAACACCCACACTCCCATGAGCCTCTGTGTGAAGTTACGATAAACATTCTCACCGACAATTTTCAACTTGAATTAACAGACAATCGAACACAGCCATTATGGAAATCTTCTGTTTTCTTAAAACTAGATAGATTTTCAATTATAGGATTAGCAGGAAATGAGAAATAGTAGTAGTTGCCTGGAACACCAATACGAACAATGACAGAGAGGAAAAGACCCTCTGGTCCATCCAGCCCTTCCTGCAGAATTGAGATACCTCGTATCACAATATAGACAGTCACAGATTGGTGTAATTTTCCAAGGAACTGGATGGGCAGATAGGCTTTCCTAGTTCCTAATCAATCCCCCTTTTACTGCCACTTTTTCTGACGTTCCAATTCTTTCCCATGTCTCAAGCTAAATTAATTCCCGGAACATCAAAATTGTGAAACTTTATACCTCCTTCATTCTTCCCTTCCTCTACAGACAGTTAAAACCCAAGCTCGACTTCAATTAACCAATACTACTCGACTGCCCATCTTTTCTAACCTTTAAAACTTGGTTGTGTCCTGCACCATGGCACTCGACCCTTCAGATGGTAGCTGTGACTCAGTGGGTAGCACACTCACCTCAGTCAAATGGTCGTGGGGGTCAAGCCCTACTCCAGACACTTGAGCACAAAATCTAGGCTGACACTCCCAGTGCAGGACTGCTGCACTGTCGAAGGTACCGTATTTTGGATGAGGTGTTAAACTGAGGCCCCGCCTGACCTCTCAGATGGACATAAAAGCTCCCATGGCACTATTTTTATTTAGAGCAGGCAAGTTCTCCTTGGTGTCCTGGCCAATATTTATCACTCAACCATTATCTGGTCATTATCACATTTGTGGGAGCTTGCTGTGTGCAAATTCGCTGCCACGTTTCCTACACTGCAACAGTGACTACACTTCATAAAAGTACTTAATTGGTTGTCGAGCGCTTTGGGACGTCCCACGGTCATGAACGGTGCTATATAAATGCAAGTACAAAAGGCAAGATACTGCGGATGCTGGAACTCTGAAACAAACAGCTGCTCACGATGCGGTCTCTACAATGATGAGACCAAACGCAGATTGGGTGATCACTTTGCTGAACACCTCCATTTAGTCCGTAAGCGTGACCCTGAGCTTTCGGTTGGTTGCCATTTTAATTCTCCGCCCCACTCCCACTCTGATTTCTTTGTCCTCGGCCTCCTACACTGTTCCAATAAAGCGCAACAGAAGCTCGGGGAATAGCACCTCATCTTTCAATTAGGCACTTTACAACCTCAGCATCAAGTTCAACAATTTCAGATCATAGCCACTGCTCCCATAAAGGTTCTGCTGTTGCCATTTACAGCTCCTCTAGACTTATTTTTTGTTTCTTTTACTTGTCCCATGACCACCCCACTTATGCCTCGCACCATCATCCTTTTGTCATTTAATCACTCCTGCCTTCCACCCGATCGTATACCTTCCCTTTTGTTCCTTCCTCCCCTCCCCCCTTTCTCTGCCTCTGTTCTTGCTTAAAACCTAGTACATCTCGAACATTTTTCAGTTATGATGAAAGGTCATCGAGCTGAAACGTTAGCTCTGTTTCTTTCTCCACAGATGCTGCCTGACCTGCTGAGTATTTCCAGCATTTTCTGTTTATGGCATAAATGCAAGCCTTTCTTTCTTTCATCCAAGCTCCTCAATAAAAGTGTTTTTTTAAACAGTGCAACTGTTCCACCACACAGGTTCTCTGTTCCAATGGGTAGATGCAACTATTGGCAACTCTTTGGAAAGAGTCAGACACTCAACTGCTGAAGGGAAGCACTACTAGAAACTAAGACTTGTTTAGGTAATATGTTAAAATAGCTGCTCTCACTATAAAAAAAAAAGATAGGTATACAGTGGTGTTCCCCAGGGGTCGGTATTAGGACCACCGCTCTTTTTGATATATATTAATGACCTGGACTTGGGTATACAGGGCATAATGTGAAAGTTTGCAGATGATCCGAAACTTGGAAATGTAGTAAACAATGAGGATAGTAACAGACTTCAGGAGGACATAGACAGACTAATAAAATGGGCAGACACATGGCAGATGAAATTTAATGCAGAGAAGTATGAAGTGTTACATTTTGGTAGAAAGAATGGAGGAGAGGCAACATAAACTAAATGGTCCCATTTTAAAGGGGGTGCAGGAACAGAGAGACCCGGGGGTGTACGTACACAAATCCTTGAAGGTGGCAGGAAAAGTGGAGAAGGCTGTTAAAAAAGCGTATGGGATCCATGGCTTTATAAATAGAGGCAGAGAGTACAAAAGCAAGGATGTTATGCTAAACCTTTATAAAACACTGGTTAGGCCTCAGCTGGAGTATTGTGTTCAATTCTGGGCACCACACTTTAGGAAGGATGTCAAGGCCTTGGAGAGGATGCAGAAGAGATTTACTAGAATGGTAGCAGGGATGAGGGACTTCAGTTATGTGGAGAGACTGGAGAAGCTGGGGTTGTTGTCCTTAGAGGAGATTTAATAGAGGTGTTCAAAATCATGAAGGGTTTTGATACAGTAAATAAAGAGAAACTGTTTCCAGTGGCAGAAGGGTCAGTAACCAGAGGGCAAAAGAACCAGAGGCGACATAAGGAATTAGTGTGATCTGGAACGCACCGCCAGATTCAATATTAACTTTCAAAAGGGAATTGGATAAATACTTGAGGAGGAAAAGTTAAAGGGCTATGGGGAAAGAGCAGGGGGGAGTGGGACTAATTGGATAGCTCTACCAAAGAGCTGGCACAGGCACGATGGGCCGAATGGTCTCCTTCTATACTGTATCATTCTATGATTCTAACTAATGAATGGTCCCACCCAAAATGTCAATCTACCTTTCTTCCCTTCAATGTCTCCCCCACTAAATTTTATCCCTAAATTTTCCTGACAGTGTACACTCTTACTGGGATACATTTCCATGAGCACCTCCAACCCTCTTGTACCTTGCCATAGCAGCACTCTTCATGTGCGAGGTCAGACAGTGAATACTGGCAGGCTGTCCACTATGGCAGGCACGAGAGCTGAACTCAATCCTGTCTCCACCCAATGTCCTTGCATGTAACTTCCAACAGAGGGCACTGGCAGCTACCAATTGTTTTCCTGTTAACCACCGACAGATTTCAATCAGCTTCCATGTCTTAAATCAACAGAATTTACATTGCTCTGTTGCCGGGCTGAATGAGTTAAAATAATGTAAACTTTAGACATGTTAAACTGCGCTTGCAAATTTTCAAAACGCGACAATTCCCAGTTTCTTACCTGCAGAAGTTTCCTTGAACTTTTCGCTGCTTTTCTTTTTCCTCCATTTCCACGGTTTGAATATTTTCCCAAATCCCGGAAACTTCCCTTTCCTCCGTGCGGTGGGCGTGTTCGAACCGGAGACGTTGTTCCCCGAGCCCATTGGCGGATGCTGCTCGCCTTCCTCAGCTGCACACAGCCATTGGAGGAGAAAAATAAAATCCAGTTAATCTCCGAGGTGCCAAATGAGGGAACAGAATCAAAGGACAGAGCGAGAGTTGCGCCAGGGATTCAGCTCATGAGCGCTTGAATTCAGTTCTTAAATAGCCTTACATAAAACATCCCCGACCAGTGCCCGCAAGCAGAGTGAGCAGGTTTTTGTAGTTTAGAAAGAAAATTGTATTGGGGGGTGGGGAGGGGGGGGGGGGGGGGGGTCGGAGGGGGGAGGAAAGGGAAAGGGGGGGGGAGGGGAAGGGAAAGGGGGGGGGGAGGGGAAGGGAAAGGGTGGGGGGAGGGGGGAGGAGATGGGGCTGGGTGGGGCATTGAATTCCACACTAGCTTTCACATCTGGAACCAGAGTTTGAATCCAGCCCAAGTTGATAGGACGATCATTTCTACTACCAATTGTAAGGTTCCTCTGGGAAACAGGTTCCGAGAACAAAAGTATTTCATTGGCTGTATAGCCCTCTGGGACGCCCAGAAATCTTAAAAGGCACAATATAAATACAAGTCTTTATTTTTCTTTTTTCCAGCACAAAGGCTTGTTTTTGAAGAGTCATTCGGTTTTTCACTCGAGCAATCACCATCATATTTGCCATCTGTGATAAAGTGGTGACCAGAGATTTCAGCAACAACTGAAGAAGCATCCTTCGCCAATTCACTGCCATGACGAAAAGTTAATTAAATTGGAGGGCAAACCGTTGACTCTTGTGGTTTGGTTTATTTTTCCATTCCAAGAGAATGCACATAAATGGCCCATATTATTCTGCTCTTTGCCTGAAAACAATACTTTTCAACATGCCATACGTTACACCACGTGCAAAAATCAATCTTGAACATAATAGCACGGCTTCATGTACATCTTTCAGAGTAGATTCCCCGAAAAGTTTAAACAACACTGGAACCCAGCGAGACAACATCAACAAACCTGGATATTCTTTGCAAGAGCCATTTTTATACTTTCACACAACAAGCCATATCCGCAAAATCTTCATCGAGCAACAGATTTTTACCAGTTTTTGGACTGTATTACACAATGACACACCTCAGTTTCTATGATTCTATGATTCGCCCTTCAGTCCAGCTCTAAAAGTTGGCCAAGAGCAGTAGTTCAGAACTTGGTTGATGGAAAACATCTGTTCATGTTTCCATGATGTAAAAGTTTATCGTGGAAAGTAAGCACTTGCTGGCGGTAGTGATTAATCTTTGGCCCCGGAATTTGCGGTCAGCGGCGAAGCAAAGGTGTTCGCCATGGGCCCCGAAGAAAGCTGCCCACAAAGATCTCAGGATCTCTGGCGAAAAGTTTGCCTTTTTCAACGTGCAATTGAGATCAGTGTCGTGTTGTGTAGTGGGAATCCCATAACGCAATCTGCTGTGACGTCAACAAGCTGTCTAAGCAGCCAATCACAATGCAGAATTCTCAGAGACAGGAAACCAGGAGGTGAAAAAGTTGCTTTCATTCTGACTTTTTAAAAATGTTAGAGAGCAAAACAAAGATTGGGGCTCTCACATGGGGAAAGGTAAAACTGAAATAAATATGAACAAACTTTTAGAGGGGGGGGAGGGAGTCGGCGAGGGGGGGGAGGGAGACGGCGAGGGGGGGGGGAGGGAGACGGCGAGGGGGGGGAGGGAGACGGCGAGGGGGGGGGAGGGAGACGGCGAGGGGGGGGGGGAGAGAGACGGCGAGGGGGGGGAGGGAGACGGCGAGGGGGGGAGGGAGACGGCGAGGGGGGGGGAGGGAGACGGCGAGGGGGGATGGGAGGGAGACGGCGAGGGGGGGGAGAGAGACGGCGAGGGGGGGGAGAGAGACGGCGAGGGGGGGGAAGGGAGACGGCGAGGGGGGAGAAGGGAGACGGCGAGGGGGGAGAAGGGAGACGGCGAGGGGGGGGAAGGGAGACGGCGAGGGGGGGGGAAGGGAGACGGCGAGGGGGGGGGAAGGGAGACGGCGAGGGGGGGGGGAAGGGAGACGGCGAGGGGGGGGGGAAGGGAGACGGCGAGGGGGGGGGGGGGAAGGGAGACGGCGAGGGGGGGGGGGAAGGGAGACGGCGAGGGGGGGGGGAAGGGAGACGGCGAGGGGGGGGGAGAGAGACGGCGAGGGGGGGGGAGAGAGACGGCGAGGGGGGGGGGAGGGAGACGGCGAGGGGGGGGGGAGGGAGACGGCGAGGGGGGGGGAGGGAGACGGCGAGGGGGGGGAAGGGAGACGGCGAGGGGGGGGAAGGGAGACGGCGAGGGGGGGGGAAGGGAGACGGCGAGGGGGGGAGAAGGGAGACGGGGGGGGGAAGGGAGACGGCGAGGGGGGGGGAAGGGAGACGGCGAGGGGGGGAAGGGAGACGGCGAGGGGGGGAGAAGGGAGACGGCGAGGGGGGGGGAAGGGAGACGGCGAGGGGGGGGGAAGGGAGACGGCGAGGGGGGGAGAAGGGAGACGGCGAGGGGGGGGGAAGGGAGACGGCGAGGGGGGGGGGAAGGGAGACGGCGAGGGGGGGGAAGGGAGACGGCGAGGGGGGGGAAGGGAGACGGCGAGGGGGGGGGGAAGGGAGACGGCGAGGGGGGGGGGAAGGGAGACGGCGAGGGGGGGGGGGAAGGGAGACGGCGAGGGGGGGGGAAGGGAGACGGCGAGGGGGGGGAAGGGAGACGGCGAGGGGGGGGAAGGGAGACGGCGAGGGGGGGGAAGGGAGACGGCGAGGGGGGGGAGGGAGACGGCGAGGGGGGGGAGGGAGACGGCGGGGGGGGGGGAGGGAGACGGCGAGGGGGGGGGAAGGGAGACGGCGAGGTGGGGGGGGGGGAAGGGAGACCAATCTTTGAAAATATGTTTAATGCAATGATGCGGAGATGCCGGTGTTTGACTGGGGTGGACAAAAGTGAGAAGTCGCACAACACCAGGTTATAGTCCAACATTTCAAATAAAACTGTTGGGGGGGAAAATTTCAGTTGGTTGCGCCTCCCGTTAGCGCCTTAAGAGGGCGCTAATGGGGCGCAAAGCATCTAGCGCCCAGGCGCGGCGAAGTTTGCGCCGCTCGCGAAATTAACTAGACATTTTGCGGCGGCGCTAAACACTACCGCCACGATCTGCTGCGCCAGCAGATCATGACGTCACTCGACTGCACAACGCCCCGGTATCGCCCCGGAGCGGATATTGAGTGGCGCCCCCTGCCTTACCGCCTGACGCTAGCAACGACAGGTTGAGGGGAGCGTTCTGCAGTCATGAAGGGAAAGGGGGAGCGCTATTTAAAGGTGTCCGCTTCCTGCCTTTTATTGTTGGTGCCATTTTTGAACTACGCATTCTGAGAGAGAGAGGGAGAGACCTCTGGAGAGATCCAACGTTGTGTGAAGGAGTTTTGGGTACTGAGCAGCACTTTGCAGGTTCATTTTGATTTGCCATTCCTTGTATCGATTTAGCAGAGACTGTGGGGGCTGCACTCTGAGCTCTTTGCCTGGTACTCTCCATTGTTCTTTCCAGCACATTTGATGTGCAGGTCTCTCTAGGCCGAGATTCAAGGCTGCAATGAGCAGGATGTGGATGGAAAGCAAGATTAACCATCCCCTTTAAGAACTGGCCCGTGCCATTGTGTGTGTGTTCCATTGCTGACTGACATTACATGAGCTTCGCCAGCGCTCTGAGGTAACGCCTCGCTCCTCGGCATTTGCGCCTTAAGACAGGTGTGAAGCGCCTGATATAGCGCTGCAATCACCTCCAGGGGCGATAAAAGTCAAGTTTGCAGTCGGTGGCGATAATTAGCGCAGGCGCTAATCTTTGCGCCCGGCCGATAATTGCGCCCCAAATGGGGCGATACTGAATTTCTCCCCCTTGGACTATAACCTGGTGTTGTGCGACTTCTCACTTTAATGCAATGGGCATAGAATACTTTCTGCAAAGATTATGAAGAAATTTCTTCATCACAATAACTCTTTATATTTGATCATGTCCTTTGTCTTAGGGCCAACAGAAGCATGGTGGCATGGGGTGGGGGGTCTTTTACCTATTATTCAAATGGCTGCATGAATCAGACTTGTAACTTCAAGGAATGCAAGGGCTCTGAGGGTGTGAGCTACTATTTCCACAAATTCAGAAAAGATTCAAGTTAAGCAAATTTTAAAAATGTTTTTTTTTTTAAATAAACCTTCTGGACATTTTCACTTCTTAGTTTTCCACAGTATGATCCAAAATGTTTAAAATATATGTATATATAAAAAATAACTCCAGGTAAACATTTCCTGATATTCCATAGCTGGGGTCTGCTTTGAGACGTCCGGTGGTCGTGAAAGGCGCTATATAAATGCAAGTCTTTCTTTCTTTTAAAATACTTCGTGCAGAAGGGGCATGACTTATGTTAGCCATTCCTCCAGGGTTGTTTGTGGAGACATTTACAGTCCTGTTCTGCCTGTGAATTGACCTGCTCCGATGAACGTTTCCACAGTGCGGACCCTGGATAGTTGCTTCTCCAACTACAGCACTCTCAAGCCCCCGTTGCAAGCTTTATTTGCCATGACAGACTGAAGAAAAAACCAGAAAGATCACTTGAGCTTCAGACTTGGTCAAAACTTCATCCCAATTCCTAATGTTCTTCAGTTGTACTTGGTTTTGGTCACTTTCCTGCAGGTGCAAAACCCTCCCTTTTACCCTTGGCGATTAAACACCCATGACAGGCCAAATTGCACATAGGTGACCGTCCAACAATTTTTTTTGGGGGGTGGGGCGGGCAGGGGGTCATTGACTGCCCAGTAATTTTCGCGTCTACATGTTGCCCCTTGGCGATATCATCTGAAAACACAGCATCAGTTTCCACATGTACGCTGACGACACCCAGCTCTACCTCACTACGACTTCTCTTGACCCCTCCACGGTCTCTAAATTGTCAGACTGCTTGTCCGACATACAGTTCTGGATGAGCAGAAATTTTCTCCAATTAAATATTGGGAAGACCGAAGCCATTGTTTCCAGTCACCGCCACAAACTCTGTTCCCTAGCCACTGACTCCATCTCTCTCCCTAACATCTGTCTGAGGCTGAACCACACTGTTCGCAACCTTGGTGTCATATTTGACCGTGAAATGAGCTTCCGACCACATATCTGCAGCATAACAAAGACCGCCTATTTCCGCCTCCGTAACATCGCCCGGCTCCGCCCTTGCCTCAGCTCATCCGCTGCTGAAACCCTCATCCGTGCCTTTGTTACCTCTAGACTTGACTATTCCAACGCAGTCCTGGCTGGTCTCCCACATTCTACCCTACGTAAACTTGAGGTCATCCAAAACTCAGCTACCCGAATCCTAACTCGCACCAAGTCCCGTTCGCCCATCACCCCTGTGCTCGTTGATGCACATTGGCTCCCGGTTAAGCAGCGCCTTGATTTCAAAATTCTCATCCTTGTTTTCAAATCCCTCCATGGCCTCGCCCCTCCCCATCTCTGTAATCTCCTTCAGCCCCACAACCCCCCCCCCCCCCCTACCCCCGAGATATCTGCACTCCCCTAATTCTGCCCTCTTGAGCTTCCCTGATTATAATCACTCAACCATTGGTGGTCGTTTTACTACGTTAAAGGCGCTATATAAAATACAAGTAGTTGTTGTTGTAATTGAGAAATGAAAACCAGACAGCTTTCCGAGTGCTGGATTTTTTGCCCCCCGCAAAAGGTTGTGTGCTTGAGTGAAAGACTCTGCTCTTACGTATGGAAGAGCAAAGCAGGCCAGTTTTGCATATGTGCGTGGCTTAAAAAAAAAACCATGCTCCATCTTCTAGTGGGGTCACCCGATTCCCAGGCCTCAATGAATGCTGTGCCAGAAGCTCAGAGGTTGTGTCTCAGGAGTAATTTCCCCTCCAATTAGCCTCAAAGAACAAACATTTAGACAGTTCCTTTCATGTCCTCAGGCCGTCCCAAAGCACTTCACAGTCAACAAAAGTATAGTCACACGCGGCAGCGAATTTGTGCACAGCCAGGGGTCTCAAACGGCCACAAGATAAATGACCAGTTAATCTGTTTTTGGTGTCGTTTGGCGAGGGATAAATGTTGGCCAAGACACCGGGAGAACGCCCAACTCTTCTTTGAATAGTACCATGAGATCAAGTGGCGTGGGTGGGGGTGGGGCTCAGTTTGAAATCACATCACCTCCGTCAGTGCCGAACCCCCTCAGAGCTGCATTGAAGTGTCAACTTAGATTTATTGCTCATGTCCTGGAATGGGACCTGAAGCTATGACCTTCTGATTCTGAGGCAGGAGTGCTACCAAGTACCATAACATCTCAGCAATGTTGTGGGAAAATCTACCGGCTCCAAACAGAACCTCTTCGAGTCCTTGCAACAGAATTGAAACAACACAGCTGAATAGGATTAGATTACCTGGGTGGCTGTTTTGGCAATACATGCAGTGATAGATAATTAAGTGAGAAAGCTCCAAGCCATATTAATTGTGAAGAAGTGTCTCATCTCTCAAATAGGTCAACACAAAATACCAGAATGGCAACTCC
This sequence comes from Squalus acanthias, assembly GCA_030390025.1. NCBI lineage: Eukaryota > Metazoa > Chordata > Chondrichthyes > Squaliformes > Squalidae > Squalus > Squalus acanthias. Next base: position 60,681,181 of record CM059440.1, on the reverse strand, counting down.
CATTTTATACCTGCAGGAACAGTGGAACACACCCATCCAGCATTCAGTCATGTTTTCATTAAAGTGTAACAAAGTCTCAACCCAAAGGAATTGCAGAAACATGCAGGAAGATAGACAATCACGCAGTTTACAAGGAGTGCCCGATCACTTGGTCAATCACCGATGCCACAGAACAAAATTCAAGTCTTGGCCTTTTCAGAGGGACAGAAGGAGCAAGAATGAGAGAACTTGCATTTATGAAGTTTCTCAGGATACCCCAAAATGCTATACAGCCACTGAATTAATCTCCAAGTGCAGTCACTGTTATGATGCAAGACAAATGCAGCAGCCAATCTGTGCACAGCAATGTCCCACAAACAGGAAATGAGATGAACAGATAATCTGTTTTTGGTGGCGTTAGTTCAGGGTTAGATGGACACCAAGAGAACTCTGTTCTACTTCAAAAAAGTGCTGTGGGATCTTTTATGTCCACCTGAACAGGTAGACCGGGCCTCAGTTTAACGCCTTATCCGAAAGACGGCACCTCTGACAATGCTGTACTCCCTCAGTACTGTACTCCAGTATCAGCCTGGATTATGTCAAGTCCTGGAGTGTGACTTAAACTCAACCTTCTGACTCCAGGATGAGTGCTCTCACTGAGCCAAGCTGACAGTGTTGCACGAGAAGCAACACATGTGGCTCCTGAAGGCAGTTTACTGCACACAGTATGCACTGTGAAGCATCTCACTTTCTAATGTGCATGCGCAGTAACATCTTATTTCCACTTGGCCAGCTTGGGTACCGGTGGTAGCACTCACTCCTCTGCGCCAGGTTATGGATTCACGCCCCACTCCAGTTCTTGAGCACGCAGTCCAGGCTGACGGGAGGAGGCCATTCAGCCCCTCGAGCAATGTTGCCACTAAGCTGCGTGGCCGCGCAGCTGCCTGGAGGTTCTGTGCAGGCCGTTCACTGGCTTTTCAATGAGAGATTCATGCGCAAAATTTTGAACAGGACCCACGACCCGTTAACCACACAAAATAAAAAATGAGGGGGAACATTGCCCTTGAGCCTGTTCCGCTGTTTAACGAGATCATGGCTGATCTGTGACCTAACTCCATATACACCGCAGTACAGAAGGAATGCTGCTTTGTTGGAAGTGTTCTTCAAATAAGACATTAAAGCAAGCCTCTGTCTGCCTGTTCCGGTTGTTGAGTTGGACAGAACAGATACTCTGGCACGAAACAAAGTGTTGTCCTGGCCAACATTCCTCCCGCAACCAAACACCATCAGAAACAAATTAACCAGTCATTTATCTCTGTGGTTTGTGGGATATTGTTGTGTTTACCAGCCGAATAACCACACTCCATAAAAAAAAAATCAGTGTGTGAAATACTTTGAGAGCAGTCGGTATAATGAGGCACTATATAAAGACATGCAGTTCTTTCGGGACAGCTTTTTAAAATCCATTCGCACACTATAAACTTGCTAAGCACCCTTTTCAAGGTATTTAGCACTCCTCACAGCCGCGGGTTGTTTGCCACTTCCCCCTTTGATTTTGATCAATCCTACGAAGTTCCTTCCTACAGCAGCGTGAATGAAGGATCTCCAGCTGAAACTATATTTTCTCTCTTCAGATGTAGACTGGCCTGCTGTGTATTTTCTGTTTTTCTTTCAGACTCCCAGCATTCAGAGATTGTCTTTTTTTTTTAATGTCTAAACCTTATTGCTAGTACCATGGAGCCTCTGGGCCACATACAAGGTTAAAAATCCATGTTCCCATTAATTTACAGATGCCAGTGTTACCCTAGAGCTCAATGCTTAGTCCCCTTCCTCTTCATCGTCGATACGCATCTCCTTGGTAACAAGATCTGAAACAGTTTCCATATGTATGCTTAGGACGCCAACTTTACCTCTCTTGATTCCATTGCTGTTACTCAATTCTCAAACTGCTTGACATCAAGTCTTGGATGAACCACAATTTCCTTCAGCTTAACGCAGGCAAAACTGAAGCTATCCTTTTCCCCTCCCATCAGCTCCTGCATGCCTCAGCCCTTAACGCCTCCATCCTTTCAAATCTTCTACTTCAAGCTAAGTTTGGTGATGCAAAACCTCTGGAGATTTGTCACTCTGTTTATCATTCTGCTCTACACCTGAGTCAACATTCGCCACCCTTCTTCTCCCCCATTCCCGCTGAAACTCTAATCCAAGCTTTATCACCTCAAGGATGAATTTCTCTAATGCTCTCCTAGCCATTTCCACCCTCCACAAACTGCAACTCCTTCAGAAAGCTGCTGCCTGTGTTGTTACCCGCTCAAAGACCCACACTTGCGACGTCCAGGTCCGCACCAGGCTCCACTCCGAGTCAATTTCAAGAACCTTGCAATTAAAAAGACTTGCATTTCTATAGCGCCTTTCACAACCTCAGGACGCCCCAAAGCTCTTTACAGCCAATGAAGTACTTTTGAAGTGTAGTCACTGTTGTAATGCAGGAAATGCCACAGCCAATTTGCACACAGCAAGTTCCCACAAACGACAATGGGCTAAATTACCAGATGATCTGATTTAGTGATGTCGGTTGAGGGCTAAATGTACCGGGGATAACTCTCCTGCTCTTTCTTGAATAGTGTCATGGGATCTTTTACGCTCACCCGAGAGGCAGACGGGGCCTCGGTTTAACGTCGCATCCGAAAGACAGCATCGCCGACAGTGCAGTGCTACCTCAGTACTGCACTGGAGTGTCGGCCTGGATCATGTACTCAAGTCTCTGGAGTGGGACTTGAACCCGCAACCTTCTGACCCAGAGGGGGAGTTTTACAAACTGAGCCAAGGTTAATTACAATGACCAACTACAATTATCTTCAAGAACCTCCCTGACCTCACCCCAACCCTGCTCCAGAGACTTCCTTCAACCCGATGTCCTTGACTCACCCTTCACTCTTCTGACACTGCTCTAATCTTCGTCCTCTTAGGTCTGTTGTTGGCAGCCGCTTTAAGCCACCACGTACCTGCCTCTCACCAGCTCCTTGCCAAATTCCCTGCACCTTGTGGACTCCCTCCCTGCATCCAGCCACTATGTGCCAACCCCCGGGGTTCCCTACCAAATTCCCTCGATGTTACGAACTCCATCCCTGCTTTCAAAAGCTTACTGAAGAATTTTCAACTGCTCTTTTCATCCTGCCCCCAACTCCATTTTACCCATTCTGCCTCCCCACCCGCCCCTGACCATTTTCCTCTCGTCTCTGTAGAGCGCTCCGGGATGCGCCTGGAGTAAGGAGAGCTATATTCATGCACGTCCTTGTTGAATAGACATTCTTCTCACAAGGACAGCCTTCCTCTTGATGACACTGTAATAATGGAATGAACAATGTTGAAATGCCTCCGCATATGTCGTGCAATTTTTAAATTAGTTGCAGATGGCCTACATTTAAAAAGATAAACAAAGTCTGACCAAGAGCGCACCTAAAACCCAAGTGTTCCCATGTAAGAAAAGCCAAGACATACAAGTACTACGAGAAACAGACTGCTTTGAAAGTGTTCCAAAATCCTAATCTTTAAGCTCCTCTCCAAAGAATGCAAAATCTTTCCAAGAGAGAGATCAGTACCAGGACACCAAGATGAGACGATAATGGATCTCAATGGAAAAAATGTTTAAATTAGCCTCAAATACCACACCCAGTTCCTCATCCTTTCCCAGTTTGATTTTGGAGCAGCTTTTACTATGCGACTCCTTTTCTTATACAGGTCTCTCCATTTTAAACACCAGGTATCTTGTCCCTCAACAAGCCAACATCATCGAGATTCTGCCAGCAATCTGCCAATTTAAAAAGTATTGAGAGAGTTGTGTCATAATTTAAGCAGATCACTCCCCACTACCCTGCCAGGACTATGATTTCCAACATGTGGGCTTAGCAATCTGCACATCTCTGCACACCTGTTACATGACGCCATATCACAGCTAAATATCAGACACCAATTTATTGGATTTGCAGAGGTAGGGAGTGTTAGAAACAGAAAAAAAAATGTTTTTTTGCTCTCTACTTTAAAATGAACTCCATAAACTATGGAAACTGCTTAAAAATAAATACCACGCCATGGAAAAACAAACTTAGTTCAAGTAATTTGCCTGCTATTAGTTAATGAATGAATGGTAAATTTGGAATAGAAGCAAATTTCCTTTAAATAGAAACTCTTAGTGCAATCAGCTGATCATCTAGAGAATGATCAATACTTGGGAAAATAAGATCCAGAGAAAGAGATGGTCATTCGGTTCATGAAGCCCACTACACCTAAAGCCCATATATACAAACATACGGAATTGATGGGCAGGAAAAGAGCTGCTGTCAGCACCCACTGTACCAGCTAGCAATGTATTCCAGAGGCTCACTACTCTCTGGGGAATAGAAGAACCGCCCAACATTCAGTCTATTCCTACTCTTACTTAGTTTAAACTTGTGACCCTGGTCCTCCCCAATCTGTTAAACTGGAATATTCAATCAATAGGCACGCTATCCAGCCCTTTAATTATTATGATGCGGAGATGCCGGTGTTGGACTGGGGTGGACAAAAGTGAGAAGTCGCACACCAGGTTATAGTCCAACAGTTTTATTTGAAATCACAAGCTTTCGGAGCTGCTGCCCCTTCGTCACCTGACGAAGGAGCAGCGCGTCGAAAGCTTGTGATTTCAAATAAAACTGTTGGACTATAACCTGGTGTTGTGCGACTTCTCACTTTAATTATTACATAGACCTCTATCAGGTCACCTCTAAGTCTACGCTGCTCTAAAGTAAATAGACCAAGGTCTTTGAGCCTATCTGAGTGCCTGAGATTCTTTAAGCTAGCAATCATTCTTGTAGCTCTCCTCTGGACCTTTTCCAAAGCTACTATATCATCCACCATGTGGAGGGGACCAAAACTGGGCACAGTACTCTAGATGTGGTCGAACCAGCGATCTGTATAGTGTCAAAATAGTGTCCTTCGATTTATACTGAATGGTTCTATTATCATTCTATCACAGATTCCCTCCTCGTCCCCATGAATCCCCCACTTTGACCAACACCAAGCTCCTCGCCTACCTCCCCGATAAAAAAAATAGCTCTCTCCAATCCTCAATCCTCTTCTCAAAGAATAGTTAGTCAGAAAATAGCACAACTGTGCTTCATATGGGATATTACATCGATGAACGGCACAGGGTAGAAACGCAGAATGGAACGACAGCGTTAAGGGGGTCTGGCACTTACCCGCATGGGTTTTCATCTAGCCATCAATGGGACTGATGGCCATCATATTCCCTTACTGATGCCCCATGATAGACACACTGAAGGATCAATGATCGTGATATAACCATTGAAAGTTTATTATGTGACAAATACCAGCTGACTACCAGGTATCAATACAAGCAAAATGTAAACTGGCAGAGGAACTGTCCAATATCTGTACAGTACAAGCTTGTGCTGCATCCTGGCCAATATTTATCCCTCAACCAACATCAAGGTTCCATTCGCTGTCTGTGCTGAGTTAGGTGATCTTGAAGCCCACAGCGATCAGCTCACTTGGGTAAAGGAGGGCAAGAGAATGCCAGAGTACCCACTCCTGATCCCAAGCTCATACATTTAGAATGGCCACTCGGGTGAGGTAGTGGAAATTATGGCACGGTGTCAGCTGTGGCTCAGTGGGTAGCACACTCACCTCTGGGTCAGAAGGTCGTGGGTTCAAGTCCCACTCCAGAGACTTGAGCACAAAATCTAGGCCGACACTCCAGTGCAGTACTGAGGGAGCGCTGCACTGTCGGAGGAGCCACCTTTCGGATGAGTGTTAAACTGAGGCCCTGTCTGCCCTCTCAGGGTGGATGTAAAAGATTCATTTCGAAGAAGAGGGGGGAGTTCTCCCCGGCGTCCTGGGGCCAATATTTATCCCTCAATCAACATCACTAAAACAGATTATCTGGTCATTATCACATTGCTGTTTGTGGGATCTTGCTGTTCGCAAACTGAATGCCACGTTTCCCACATTACAACAGTGACTACACTTAAAAAGTACTTCACTGGCTGTGAAGTACTTTGGGGCAACCTGAGGTTGTGAAAGGCGCTATGTAAATGCAGGTCTTTCTTTCTTTCCAGTGCCTGTGGATGGTAGCTCAGCAATGGTCAGCACTTTCAGTAGAAAAGGATGGAGACGGGGCGGGGAGAAAATTGGCAGGAAAAGGAAGAAATAAATCAGAATTCTGAGTCATCGGATCCAGGAAACATGCTGCCCTGCGATGGGGGTCAATGCCACTCGCAAAAGCAAGACAAACCCGATGAGCATTACTCGTCTGCCCTCGCCTCCACACACTTTCCTGGTGCTTTCCTGCATCATTTAAAACCACCCACACAACACAAATCTCACACCTAGAGGGTTACTGTGTTTAAGAGCCACACGAGCATTCTATAAATAACAGAAATGTGCTGAATGCTTGGTGACAATTCATAAAATCACTGCGTCAAAAAACTCCAGCAAAAAAGGCAAGACAAGCAACTATTTCTCCCCCTCAGTCACAGACAGAGTGCGCGCCCCTTTTACATAAGGTCAACGCCACTGCTTTTCAGCAAGGCCAAAGGATTTGCAGTTTTCCCAGAAAAACCCCACAGAATCAAGGTATACAATCCCCGAAGCATCAGTAAAACTCCTGGAATTTCGTGTTTTCAAAATAGAAGGTGAAATTTGACTCAGAAACAAGTGCCCCGTAAATCCATCAACCTTTTAACTAACAACTTGGGAATTTTATCCTGAGGTGATGACTGTTTTACTACAAGGTTAGATGGGGCCCACTTTTTAGAAATTGCAATGAAAACTAATGAAACCGATAGACAAAAAAAAGCTCTCATACCCAGGAAAGCAGTGATTAACTGCTTAAAGTTCAGAGAGAAAAACTCTTTCCTCGTGTAAACTTTCAATTTTAAAGAGAGGTTCCCAGACTGTCAATCACGTAAAGTGTCTTTACTTTAAGAACTATGATAATTTCAGATCTGATCACTCTTCGTCAATTCTCTCCCGACTAATATCACTGAAAACAATAACTTGCATTTATACAGCGCCTTTAACGTAGTAAAACATTCCAACTCGCTTCACGGGAGCGTTAGCAGACAACTTGACACCCAGCCACTTAAGGAAATATCAGGACAGGTGACCAAAAGCCTAGTCAAAGAGGTATGTTTTAAGGAGCCTCTTAATGGAGGAGAGGTAGGGAGGGGGAAGAGGCTAGGGAGGGAATTCCAGAGCTTAGGGCCCTGGTAGCTGAAGGCACGGCCACCAACGACGGAGCAATTAAAATCGGGGATGCTCAAGAGGCCAGAATTGGAGGGACGCAATAACTGGGGAGAAAGAGAAGAGAAATTAGTGGGACGTGCGTCGTCTGAGAGAAGGCAGGGAACCGTCTTCACTCTTAATCCTGGAGCTGCAGTTTGCTTGGGCCAAGGCAGAACGGTTGTTTTTTTATTTTTAAAAACCCATTTTGCAAAAACATCTTTCTTACCTATTTATAAGGCCCGTGGAGCATCGGAGCCCACGCGCACCTCAAGCGACAACTTACAAAAGATCTAAAAAAAAGTGCATCTTAATTTCTTTCGCAGACACGCCGTTGAGTGAAATCTGATCTACAGCAGCTTTTCACAGCCCTCGAATTCCTATCGCCCGATCAGCTCACCTGCACCAGAATGCGGTAACATCACCCAAGCAAATTGAATGCTCACTCCATCACACAGCACTTACCACAAATGGCTGCCTCAGGCACCTTAGAAAAGGAAGCCTGTCCCATTCTAAACTTTCTTCCTCCACTATTTATTTTAACAATCATGCAGCCCCGGGATCATGGACAACGTAGAAAACTTAAGGCTGCCCGACACAGAAGAGTCGCGCTCAGCGACTTGACTCGTTCTCTCCAAGTCCTCAAGCGCTGTCCTGGGTTCATAAATAAGGTAATCTTACTACTTCCCTTCTCAGATGAATGCCTATCATTCCTCAATGCAGATTACTTGAAGTCAGAGGTTAAAGGGGGAGGGGATTTGATCCACAAATCAAGTGTGCTGCTACTGACACGGTGTGTGTGTGCGCGAGAGAGAGAGAGAGAGAGAGAGAGAGAGAGAGAGAGAGAGAGAGAGCACATCTACACCCACCGCCGGATTCTAATGTAAACATTCGGTTGTACCCAGATCTTGCAACAAAAGCACCAAACACTAAACTCTTTAGTGCCCTGAACAAAGACAGCATTTTGGATCCATTAGCTAATCCCTGACGTTAGTGACCTCCATTCATTATTTTTCTTCTGGTCCTCACCCTGAAACAGCGGAGAAGTTAACCCTTTCAAAAGGATTCCCATTTATCTGTGCTGAAAACTTTAAAATGAAGAGCATTTAAAAGAAAGAAAAGACAGACTTGCATTTCTATAACGCCTTTCACGACCACCGGACGTCCCAAAACGCTTTAAGAACCTAAGAAATAGGAGCAGGAGTAGGCCATTCGGCCCTTCGAGCCTGCTCCGCCATTCAATGAGATTATGGCTGATCTTCTGCCTCAACTCCATTCACCGGCCCTATCGCCATATCCCTTGATGCCTTTACTAGTCAGAAATCTATCGACTTCTGTTTTGAAAATACCCAATGACTGAGCCTCCACAGCCCTCTGGGGTAGAGAATTCCAAAGATTCACCACCCTCTGTGTGAAGAAATTTCTTCTCATCTCAGTCCTGAATGGCCTACCCTTTATCCTGAGGCTGTGGCTCCTGGTTCTAGACTCCCCAGCCAAGGGAAACATTCTCCCAGCATCCATCCCATCAAGCCCTGTAATAATTTTGTATGCTTCAATGAGATCCCCTCTCATTCTTCTGAATTCAAGAGAATACAGGCTAGTTTACTCAATCTCTTCTCATACGACAGTCCCGCCATCCCAGGAATCAATCTCGTGAACCTTCGTTGCACTCCCTTTACGGCAAGTATATCCTTCCTTAGGTAAGGAGACCAAAATTGTACACAGTACTCCAGGTGTGGTCTCACCAAGGCCCTATATAATTGGAGTAAGACTTCTTTACTCCTGTACTCAAATCCTCTTGTAATGAAGGCCAGCATAGCATTTGCCTTCCTAACGGCTTGCTGCACCTGCACATTCACTTTCAGTGACTCATGTACAAGGACACCCAGGTCCCTTTGAGCATCTGCATTCCCCAATCTTTCACCATTTAGGAAATACTCTGCCTTTCTGTTTTTTCTACCAAAGTGGATAACTTCACATTTATCCACATTATATTCCATCTGCCATGTTCTCACCCACTCACTGAGCCTGTCGAGATCTCCTTGAAGCCTCTTCACATCCTCTTCACAACTGACACTGCCACCTAGCTTTGTATCAGCAAATTTGGAAATGTTACATTTAGTCCCCTCATCCAAATCATTGATATAGATTGTGAATAGCTGGGGCCTAAGCACCGATCCTTGCGGTACCCCACTAGTCACAGCCTGCCACCCTGAAAAAGACTCGTTTATCCCTACTCTGTTTTCTGTCTGTTAACCAATTCTCAATCTATGCTAGTATATTACCCTCAATTCCATGTGCCCTAATTTTGTTCACCAACCTCGTGTAGGACCTTATTGAACGCCTTCTGAAAATCCAGATACACCACATCTACCGGTTCCCCTTTGTCTACTCCACTAGTTACATCCTCAAAGAACTCCAATAGGTTTGTCTAACAGGATTTCCCTTTCATAAATCCATGTTGACTCTGCCCAATCTTACTATTAGTTTCTAAGTGCCCAGTTATTGCATCCTTTATAATAGATTCCAACATTTTCCCAACGGCTGATGTGAGGCTAACAGGTCTGTAGTTCCCGGTTTTCTCTCTCCCTCCTTTCTTAAATAGTGGGGTTACATTTGCTATCCTCCAATCTGCAGGAACCGTTCCAGAATCTATAGAATTTTGCAAGATGACAACCAATGCGTCCACTATTCCAATGGCCACCTCTTTCAAAACCCTAGGATGTAGATCATCCGGTCCTTGGGATTTATCGACTTTTAGTCCCATTAATTTTGCTAGTACTGTTTTTTTACTAATAATAATTTCTTTAAGTTCCTCATTCTCGTCACACCCTTGGTTTTCTGGTATTTCTGGGAGGTTTTTTGTGTCTTCCTCCGTGAAGACAGAAACAAAGTATTTATTTAATTTCGCTGCCATTTCCTCATTCCCCATTATAAATTCTCCCGTCTCTGACTGTAAAGGACCTACACTTACCTTCGCCAGTCTTTTCCTTTTCACATACCTATAGAAGTTTTTACAATCCGTTTTTATATTTTTCGCTAGTTTGTGCTCATATTCCATTTTCCCTTTCTTTATCAATTTCTTGGTCTCCCTTTGCTAATTTCTAAAAAGATCCCAATCCTCAGGCTGACCGCTTTTTCTGGCAACTTTATAAGCTTCCTCCTTTGACTTAATACTAGCTTTAATTTCTTTTGTTAGCCATGGTTGGATCACTTTTCCTTTTGGGTTTTTATGCCCTAGAGGAATATATGTTTGTTGCAAATTATGCATTATTTCCTTGAATGATAGCCATTGTATGTCCACCTTCATACCTTTTAGTGTAGTCTCCCAATCTACCATGGCCAACTTGTCCCTCATACCCTAGTAGTTTCCTCTGTTTAGATTGAAGACCTTAGTTTCAGATTGGACTGCATCACTCTCAAACTTAATGTAAAATTCAATCATATTATGGTCACTTGTCCCTAAAGGCCCCTTTACCACAAGATTATTGATTAGCCCTTTCTCATTACAGCCGATGAAGTATATTTGAAGTGTAGTCACTGTTGTAATGTAGGAAACGCGCTCCCAGTTTGCGCACAGCAAGCCCCCACAAACAGCAATGCGATAATGACCAGATAATCTGTTTTAGTAATGTTGATTGAAGGAAAAATATTGGCCGGGACACCGGGGATAACTCCCCTGTTCTTCTTTGAAATCATGCCATGGGATTTTTTACGTCCACCTGAGGGGGCAGACGGGGCCTCGGTTGAACGTCTCATCCGAAAGACGGCACCTCCGACAGTGCAGCGCTCCCTCAGTACTGCACTGGAGTGTCAGCCTAGATTTTTGTGCTCAAGTCTCTGGAGTGGGACTTGAACCCGCAACCTTCTGACTCAGAGGTGAGGGTGCTACTCACTGAGCCAGTGTGTGGTCACTGCAGCTGCTGCCCAAACTTCTGAGGTGCCTTTAACACAGCGAACAGGAGTTGAAAAAGGGATGCGTGCACGGGGTGGGGGTGGCAATGTTTGGAGGAGGTTTTTGTAGGTAGGGAGGGGTACAGAAAGAAGGGGTTTAAGAAGAAACCTCAACTGTATTCTAGGCTGATACGCCAGTGTACTACTGAGGGAGTGCCGTATTGTCAGAGGTGCCGTCTTTCAGATGAGACGTCAAACCAAGGTCCCGGCTGCCTGTTCTGGGTAGATGTAAAAGATCCCATGGCACTATTTCGAAAAGCAACAACCTGCATTTATACAGCACCTTGAAATGTGGGGGAAAAAACGACAAGACTCTTCACAGAGGCTTAATCAAAAAAACAAGGACGTGGAGCCAAAGAGAAATATGGGGGAGGGGGGGGATCAAGAGCTTGGTCAAAGAGGTGAGTTTTAAGGAGCATCTTCAAAGGAGGAGAGAGAGGTAGAGGCGCGGAGCGATTTAGAGAGCGCGAGCGCGAGAGAGAGAGCGCGAGCGCGAAGCCCAACAAATGTTGCCCTCGGTGGGCTCAGCTAACTCAGAACAGGCCAGTGACCGGACCTGGGAGCTTCCTGAACGGTACAACGCACTCGCACCTCTGATTGACAAAGTTGTGGGTTCAAGCCCCACTGCTAATTTGAGCACTCCAGTACTGTAGAGGGGCACTGTCGGAGGGGCAGGACTGAGGGAGCACTGCACTGTCGGTGAAGCCGTCTTTCATGAGACATCAATCCGAGGCCTCGTCTTGCTTGTACAAGTGGAAGTTAAAAAAAAATTCTCAAAAATGCTATTGCACAAGAGCTGAGGAGTTCCCTTGGGATCCGGCCAACATACCTCCTTCAGTAAACACCACCAAAAACAGATTGAATGAGCTGTTTGTGGGACCTTGCTGTGCGCAAATTGACCTCAGCGTTAGCCTACAAAACAAGTGTGTCTACATTTCAAAAGTAATCCATTGGTTACAAGCTGCCTTGCAAAATTATGAGGACATAAGGGTTTTGTATAAATGGAAAATTCCTTCCTCCTGTTGCTTAGCACCACACTGGGCAGTCCATTAGTAACTGAGCCAGACTAACAGGTTTATTTTGTAATTGCACCTTTCATTTTGTCACTCACTGTTAGCAAAGAAAGCTGTGGCATTGGAGGTGTGCTGTGCCTCACTGAGCGGCTCACTGAGTGGAGTCTGCCTGCCTGTTTATCTTAACTTACCTTCAGCAGCTTCCAAACTGGACTGGGGCAAAAAACACACCCCATCCATCGGGGGGATCAAAAACACACCCCATCCATCGGGTGGATCAAAAACACACCCCATCCATCGGGTGGGGCAAAAACACACCCCATCCATCGGGTGGGGCAAAAACACACCCCATCCATCGGGGGGATCAAAAACACACCCCATCCATCGGGTGGGGCAAAAACACACCCCATCCATCGGGTGGGGCAAAAACACACCCCATCCATCGGGGGATCAAAAACACACCCCATCCATCGGGTGGGGCAAAAACACACCCCATCCATCGGGTGGGGCAAAAACACACCCCATCCATCGGGGGGATCAAAAACACACCCCATCCATCGGGTGGGGCAAAAACACACCCATCCATCGAGTGAATCAAAAACACACCCCATCCATCGGGTGGATCAAAAACACACCCCATCCATCGAGTGGGGCAAAAACAAACCCCATCCATCGGGTGGGGCAAAAACACACCCCATCCATCGGGTGGATCTCACTGGCCAAGCGGCCAAGTCAGGTCACCCCCAGGAACACCCACAGGAGGCGACTCAGGTTTCAGCTCCGATAAGCTGCTTTTATACTGCTCAGGTGCCGCGTTATAGGGTCCCAATGCGTACCCAAGAGGCAACAGACTAGTACAATTCCCCTGGACTGAGGTACAGTATCATTCACCATCACACAGCACAGGACTAGAATCATACAGCACAGAAGGAGGCCATTCATAGCCCATTGTGCCTGTGTCGGCTCTTTGAAAAAGCTATCCAATTAATCCAACTCCCCTGCTCTTTCTCCATAGCCCTGCAAACTACAACAATTTGTATTTATAAAAGCGTTATCAACCTAAATTTGACACCAAGCCACATAAGGAGATATTATGACAGCTGACCAAAAGCTTGGTCAAAGAGGTAGGTTTTAAGGAGTGTCTTAAAGGAGAGAGAGATGAAGAGGCGGAGAGGGTTAGGGAGGGAATTCCAGAGCTTAAGGCCCAGGCAGCTGAAGGCACGGCCGCCAATAGTGGAGCAAAGAGAATCGGGGATACGCAAGAGGCCAGAATTGGAGGAGCGCAGAGATCTCGGAGGGTTGTAGGGCTGGAGGAGGGTACAGAGATAGGGAGGGGTGGGGCCATGGAGGGATTTAAAAACAAGGATGAACATTTTAAAATCGAGACCTTGCTGGACCGGGGGCCAATGTAGGTCAGCGAGCACAGGGGGTGATGGGTGAACGGCACTTGGTACGAGTTAGGACACGGGCAGCAGAGCTTTGGATGAGCTCATGTTTACGGAGGGTGCAAGGTGGGAGGCAGGCCAGGAGAGCACTGGAATAGTCAAGTCTAGAGGTAACAAAGGCATGGCTGAGGGTCTCAGCAGCAGATGAGTTGAGGCAGGGGCGGAGAGTATGTTGGGGTGGAAGAGAGCGACGATCAGAGAGGTAACTAACTGGAAGGAGCCCCAAGATCAGGAAAGGTACAAGATCTACAAATGTTGAGGGTGGGTTTGACTTTGAATCTGATTTTCCAGTTGTCCCGATCAAACCACAGGGCTTTTTTAAAAAAAAAACCAGAATTATGAAAACCAAAGGAATGATTAAAAACCTGCATTTCTCAAGGAAAATCTACACCCAAACTAGCATTGACGCTGGAACAGAAGTTGGGCGTGGGAAGGAGTGAGAGCGCACGGGAGGTCAGAACAAATACACTGGTGGTTATCATAAAACTCGTCCGCATTCGGGGTCAGGAGTTGACCCCTGATTAAGTCCACACTTCAGTGGCTCCCACAACACTTGCTGCCAGACTGGATATCACAGCAGGTCAGTTCTCACACAGACTGGTGGACAGGTAGGACTGCAGAAATGTAATAAATCCAGAAGTATTTTTGGGGGGGCTAAAGCAGCCCCCGAACTGCCTGCCAATTTGGGCACACCTCGCACCTTACAATCATACAGCACAGAAGGAGGCCATTCGGCCCATTGTGCCTGTGATGGCAGTTGGCTGAGATTTCTCCCCTATGAAACTGTCTTGAGGTTGGACATTCTAACCACACTCTGTGGGTAAAGAAGTTTCTCCTGAATTCCTTATTGGATTTATTAGTGACTGTCTTACATTTATGACCCTTAGATCTTAAAGGAGGAGAGGGAGGTGAAGAAGTAGAGGGATTTAAGGAGGGATCTCCAGAGTATGGGAGTCTAGCCTAGGTGAAGGCGCGGCTGCCAATGTTGGGTTGAAGGGAGTGACAGATGCACAGAAGGCCAGATTTGTAGGAATGCTGCGTTATTGTTGCATTTCCGAGGATGGTAGAGATGAGGAGAACTTTAAATCTGAGGTGTTGGGGGAACCAGGAGCCAATGCAGGTCAACGAGCACGGGTGTGATGGGTGAGTCGGACTTGGTACAGGATAGGATATAGACAGCAGAGTTTTGGATGAGCTTTAGTTTAGAGGGTGGAGGATGGGAGGCCGGTCAGGAGAGCATTATTTTTTATTCAATCCTGGGATGTGGGCATCGCTGGCAATGCCAGCATTAATTGCCCATCCCTAATTGCCCTTGAGAAGGTGGTGGTAAGCCGCCTTCTTGAACCGCTGCAGTCCATGAGGTGAAGGTACTCCCAACAGTGCTGTTAGGGAGGGAGTTCCAGGATTTTGACCCAGCGACAATGAAGGAATGGCAATATATCTCCAAGTGAGGATGGTGTGTGACTTGGAGGGGAACTTGGAGGTGGTGGTGTTCCCATGTGCCTGCTGCCCTTGTCCTTCTAGGTGGTAGGTCATGGGTTTGGGAGGTGCTGCCGAAGAAGCCTTGGCGAGTTGCTGCAGTGCATCTTGTAGATGGTACACACTGCAGCCACGGTACGTCGGTGGTGGAGGGAGTGAAAGTTTAAGGTGGTGGATGGGGTGCCAATCAAGCGGGCTGCTTTGTCCTGGATGGTGTCGAGCTTCTTGAGTGTTGTTGGAGCTGCACTCATCCAGGCAAGTGGAAAGTATTCCATCACACTCCTGACTTGTGCCTTGTAGATGGTGGAAAGGCTTTGGGGAGTCAGGAGGTGAGACACTTGCCGCAGAATACCTAGCCTCTGACCTGCTCTTGTTGTCACAGTATTTATGTGGCTGGTCCAGTTAAGTTTATGGTCAATGGTGACCCCCAGGATGTTGATGGCAGGGGATTCAGCGATGGTAATGTCATTGAATGTCAAGCGTGGTTAGACTCTTGTTTGTTGGAGATATTCATTGCCTGGCAGTTGTATGACGAGAAAGTTACTTGCCACTTATCAGCCCAAACCTGAATGTCATCCAGGTCTTGCTGCATGCGGGCATGGACTGCTTCATTATCTGAGGAGTTGCGAATGGAACTGAACACTGTGCAATTATCAACAAACATCCCCACTTCTGACCTTATGATGGAGGGAAGGTCATCGATGAAGCAGCTGAAGATGGACACTGCCCTGAGGAACTCCTGCACCAATGTCCTGGGGCCGAGATGATTGACCTTCAACCACCACAACCATCTTCCTTTGTGCTAGGGAAGACTCCAGCCAGTGGAACGTTCTCCCCGATTCCCATCAGCATTGGAATAATTGAGGCTGGAGGTGACAAAGGCACAAGCAGCAGGTGGGCTGAGGCAGGGGCAGAGATGGACGATGTTAGAGGTAGAAGTAGGTGCTACTTTCTGTGGAGGATTATGGGGTCGGAAACTCAACTCAAGGTCGAATAGAATTCTGTTTGATAACGCTCCTGTGTAGCAACCTTGGGCCGTTTTTATTACATTAAAGGTGCTGGATAAATGCAAGTTGTTGTGGTTGTTAACAGTCTGCTGAGATGGGGAGGGGTTAGAATCGGTGGCGATGGAATCAAAGATACCCTTCCTTTCAACTTTCCTTCCCTGTGAGGAATCATCTCAGCTCTGCCCCCAAGCCACGCTGCTGAGATTGTGCCTCAAGTTCTAATGAAGGATCCCACCAAGATTGTTAAATCTCTCTTTCAGATGTTCACTGGGTGTTTCCAACATTTTCTGCTTTTTATTTCAGCATTTGCAGCCTTTATTTTTGCTGTACGTGTATTATTTCTTCTTCTCAAGTCTCCCATTCTTTCGCGAAATCCAACACAGATTGAACGCTGCAGTGAGGGAACAGCAGCAATAGCACAAGTCAGCCACCACTAGAGGGCAGCCTACCACATTCAAATGGAAGAATTGGTTTCCGCACAGCAGGACAGGGTAATTTAACCCATCGTGTCCCCACTCCCCCATTTACTTCAGTGTTGTCTCCAAAAACAAGTACCCTTATGAGGAAGCCCTGTAAAGTAACCAAAACACCAGTGTTGTTGGAGGCACCAAGGTTCACCTTGAAGGCAAGGGGGTTGGCACGGTGCTGCTGAAAGCAAAGAAACAGCACTGAAGATGACCATCAAGTTTGGGTTGTTCCAGTTAAAGTCTGGCCACAGGAGGGGGGATCTCAGCCTGGCTACACAGGCAAGCCACACGCTTCTCACCTGCAAGATTCCAATTCTACGCGCTGTCCATTGTTCATATATCCACCGAGCACCAGCTCCCTCGATTCGCGACTGTCACAGACCCAGACCACCCAATCTCCATCTCAGTTCCACGTTTGCCATCACCAATTTGTCTCTATCCTGCAGCAATGTTTCACCCGTCTCAAGAAACCCATCCTTAACCCCTCCACTCCCAAACTACTGCCCTGTCTCCAGCCTTCCCCGCCCCTCCAAAGTCTTGAAACTCGTTGTCGCTTCCGAGGTATACTCTTGCTGTTCCTTATTGGAGGCTCTGTAATCTGGTTTCACCTCTGCCCACCTCAGGACGTCCAAAAGCGCTTTGAAGCCAACAAAGTACTTTTTGAAGTGTAGTCACTGTTGTAATGTAGGAAAGGCGGCAGCCAATTTGTGCCCAGCAAGGTCCCACAAACAGAAATGTGATAATGACCAGGTAACCTGTTTTTAGTTATGTTAGTTGAGGGGTAAATATTGGCCAGGACACAGAGGAGAACTCCCCTGGTCTTCTGCAAAATAGTGGCCATGGGATCTTTTACGTCCACCTGAGCGAGCAAACGGGGCCTCGGTTTAACGTCTCATCCGAAAAACGGCACCTCCGACAGTGCAGCTTTCCCTCAGTACTGCACTAGAGTCTCAGCCTGGATGATGTGTTCAAGTCCTCGAGTGGGACTCGACCCAAAACCTTCCGAGTCAGAGGCGAGTGCCACCAAGCCAACTGGAGAGACACCATAGAAATGCAAGAATGTGTTGAGGAAGGGAACAGGGTTTTATAAAGGAATCACTTCCAATGGAACCTGTCCTGTGATACAGATGGGGAACGAGAGGCGTGTTAATAGGAAAGATACAAAGTGAAAAAGTCGAGTTTGTGCCAAAGGTTGACTGCTGCCAATTAAAAGCCCCCACTGAATGCAGGCCAAACACTTGATGGGTGAGTGGGAGAGCCCCCCTCAATTCGAAACTGAAATCGCCGTGTCATTGAGGTGCTGAGGGTCTCACTCTAACTGGTCGCCTGTCTCCGCCCCTGCCTCAGCTCATCTGCTGCTGAAACCCTCATCCGTGCCTTTGTTACCTCCAGACTCGACTAGTCCAACGCTCTCCTGGCCGGCCTCCCATCTTCCACCCTCCGTACACTGGAGCTCGTCCAAAGCTCTGTTGTCCCGTATCCTAACTCACACCAAGTCCCCTGCACCCATCACCCCTGTGCTCTCTGACCTACATTGGCTCCCGGTCTGGCAAAGCCTCGATTTTAAAATTCCCATCCTTGAATTCAAATCCCTCCATGGAGTCACCCTCCCTACCTCTGTAACCTCCTCCTTCATCTCTGCGCTCCTCCAATTCTGGCCTCTTGCGCATCCCCGATTTTCATCGCTCCACTATTGGCGGCCGTGACTTCAGCTCCTAGGCTCTTAAGCTCTGGAATTCCCTTCCTAAACCCCTCTGCCTCTCCTCTAAGTCGCTCCTTAAAACCTACCTCATTGACCAAGCTTTTAGTCAACTGTCCTCGTATCTCATGTGGCTGAGTCTCAAATTTTGTTTGATAATCGCTCCTGTGATGCGCCTTGGGATGTATTTACGATGTTAAACACGCTATGTAAATGCAAGTTGTTGTTGTAGATTCCCAGCAATGAAGCCAAGAATGCGGACACACGAAAAATCTCATCAACATTGAAAGTAGCAAGTGACTGTGAAGGTCCTTCTCTTGAATGGGATTAACTCAGTACTGGGAACATATCTTACGTAGGTTTCCAAATGTCTGGCGTACGACAGGGCTAATCTTCAGAATTAACAGTTTATTGGCACGCAAGTGGAAGGGATTTTAAAAATTCCGATAATGTTTCAGAATTAGTCTGCGCTCACGGGGCTTCCTAGGTTTAGGAAAGGATTCAGCTGTTGGGGGTGGGGGAAGGGAAGAGTGGAACAAGTTGTATTTATATAGCACCTTTAACACAGTAAAACGTCCCAAGGTGCTTCACAGCAGCATTATCAAACAAAATTTGACATTGAGCCACATAAGGAGATATTAGGACAGGTGACCAAAAGCTTGGTCAAAGAGGTAGGTTATAAGGAGCGTCTTAAAGGAGGAGAGAGAGGTGGAGAGTTTAGGAAGGGAATTCCAGAGCTTCGGGCCTAGGCAGCTGAAGGCACGGCCGGCAATGGTGGAGCGATGAAAATCGGGGATGCGCAAGAGGCCAGAGTTGAAGGAGCGCAGAGATCTCGGAGAGTTGTAGGGCTGGAGGATGTTAGAGATAGGGAGGGGCGAGGCCATGGAGGGAGGATCTCCTGCAAGCTGGTCCTTTTCTGGGGCTGACCAGTTACAATGCTTTTGTGCAGTCATCTACCAGCATTGAAATAAAACTCTGATCGCCCTGTGTGGATTACACAAGGAGCCACAGCAGGTTAACAAACACAGGGTCAAACTGAGCCAGCTTCCTGGCCTTGCGCTTGCCAGGCTATTGGGTTGCCGGGGGCACGGGGTGGGGGAAAAATGACAGACTTGAGTGCCCCCGCAGCACTTTACAGGCCTGCTCCCAGCCCCACACCATGCAGACTCTGACTGGGGATTCAGACGCTGTCGCAAATTCCAGGAATGGCACACAGAATATTTCCATATTTCCAGCTCTGAAATATTCCTACTCCACACAATACTGTCCATTCAGGAGTGAAAGCGTGACTGGCCAATTCATGGTGCCGAAGAATGACTGTTCTCATCACGCCAGAAAAACATTAAACCAGCAGCAGATTGGAAGTTGGAGACCTAGTTTTACAGGCTGTGCTGATTTCTCAAATAGTAAAATTGAAATGTTTTAAATTACTACAACTTGCATTTATATAGCGCCTTTAACAGAGTAAGACGTCCCTCGGCGCTTCACAGGAGCGTTACCAAACAAAATTTGACACCGAGCCACGTAAGGAGACATTAGGGCAGGTGACCAAAAGTTTGATCGAAGAGGTAGGTTTTAAGGAGTGTCTTAAAGGAGGAGAGAGAGGCGGAGAGGTTTAAGGAGGGAATTCCAGAGCTTGGGGCCCAGGCAGCTGAAGCCACAACGTCCCTAGGCGCTTCATAGGAGCGCTTACCAAACAAAATTTTAAAATTACAAGCCAGCAGTGAAGATCTACCCTTTAAACTGGAATTAAGGTGCTCACTCAGCGCCAATAATGGTGAGCTCCGAGCAACCTGATGGCTACCCATTGCCCAGCGTGGAACAGGGACCAGGAAGGTCCCAGGCTTGATCTCCGATCGGTGCCGAGAGAAATGGTATCAGCCAGAGAGCAGCAGGAAAGGTGTTAAAATTGGCTCGAGTGCCCCTTGGTTAGAGAGGGTCAAATCGGCCAATGCCACCCCACCCGATCACTTTCCAATGGGTGATACTCGGACTACACGTATGGACATCAGTTAACGACAGGATCAGTCTTGGCCACGATACTCCCACAGTCGAATAGCCAGGCGCCACACTGGTTTTGATTTTTCAATTGGGGTTGTTTTAATGTCAGTGTCGGAGGCGAGGGGTGAGGGGAGGCGAGGGGTGAGGGGAGGCGAGGGGTAGAGGGGAGGCGAGGGGTAGAGGGGAGGCGAGGGGCGAGGGGAGGCGAGGGGTGAGGGGAGGCGAGGGGCGAGGGGAGGCGAGGGGCGAGGGGAGGCGAGGGGCGAGGGAGGCGAGGGCGAGGGAGGCGAGGGGCGAGGGGAGGCGAGGGGCGAGGGGAGGCGAGGGGCGAGGGGAGGCGAGGGGCGAGGGGAGGCGAGGGGCGAGGGGAGGCGAGGGGAGGCGAGGGGCGAGGGGAGGCGAGGGGCGAGGGGAGGCGAGGGGCGAGGGGCGAGGGGCGAGGGGCGAGGGGAGGGGCGAGGGGAGGCGAGGGGCGAGGGGAGGCGAGGGGCGAGGGGAGGCGAGGGGCGAGGGGAGGCGAGGGGCGAGGGGAGGCGAGGGGCGAGGGGAGGCGAGGGGAGGCGAGGGGCGAGGGGAGGCGAGGGGCGAGGGGAGGCGAGGGGCGAGGGACGAGGGGAGGCGAGGGGAGGGGCGAGGGGAGGCGAGGGGCGAGGGGAGGCGAGGGGCGAGGGGATAGGGAGGGAGCAAGGAGGAGGAAGAAGGGGGGAAAAGGGTAAATCTACAGAAAAAAAGACAATGAAGGAAAAAATGGAAGGTGCGTATTTTAAAAATGAAACTAGTGATCTGCTGTCCTAGATTGCAGGTCTTCATGAAGAAGGATTCAGATTAGTATTTGCAGTGAAATAAACATCATCTTAGCCGTTGCTCCCTCGCTGCTGCATTGTCTGGGCCTGAAGTGAGGGCATTAATAATTGTTCGAAGTGTTGGACTTCAAAATCCTGACTGTGCACCAGGTTCTGCCTGCAAACCTGATCTTCTGAGTTAAAGGGCCTTTGTCCTATTTCTGCAGATCTGCTGAGCAGCAATAAGAAATGCTCTTCAATCCTGATCACAATAACGATATTTTCAGGCAAGGCCAAGCATCTTCAGCAGACTCGGCACAACTGAACACTGATTTTTGAGTAATAGATTTTCCACACGCGTTTGACCAACTTCGGGCGTTGCACGGCACATCCTGCAGTCATTTCCACCCCAGCTAATAGGGTGGGAGTGACCCCGGATTGAACACTGGTGTGCAGAAGGCACTTTCTCAATGTTCTTTTGACGTTTTACTCGTGCACAATGAGCGAGAGAGGGTGATAAGTCTGCAGTATTGAACAAAACCCGACTCCCAGGGCAGCACAGTGACAGAACACATGGAAGCTTCAACGCAGTGCATCAGTCCGATACACAACAACCACCACCACTCCCTACACACATAACCGAAGGGGGCGGGAAGGAAGGGGGGGGGGGGGCGGCGGGGGGGGGGGGGGGGGGAGAGAGAAAGAGGAAAGATTCCCACATTACAACAGTGACTACATTTCTAAAAGTACTAATTTGGCTGTAAAGTGCTTTGGGACATTAGGTGGTCGTGAAAGGCGCTATATAAATGCAAGTCTTTCTTTTTCTTTGAGAGGGTGACCGAGGAGGAAAGGGGGGTGAATGAGGAGCAAAGAGGGGAGTGACAGAGAAGGAAAGAAGTGGAGGGGAAGGAATGAAAAAGGAGGAAGTGGGAGATCTTGCTCCACAGAAATGGGGGAAGGGATCGCTCCAACACCCACAGATTGATCTCACCAGAATTTCAGTCCACCGACACTTTCTTTTCCGCTGCCAGTTCTTTGGTTCTGACTTGAAAAAGTACAGTAATGGCTGGCGTGGTAGAGAAAATAAAAGTCAGAGCGGTGCAGTAGGGGGCGCTGTTCTGGGGTTGTGCCTGAGCCATGTTGTCAGGGCAGTGTAGAGGGAGCTTTAATCTGCAGTGAACCATACTAGACCTAACTAGGGCAAGTGCTTGCTGCGGACACTGAGTATCCAAAACAGAAGTGCTTCATTCCCCAACAGCAACATCCCTCACACCTCACATCAAAAGAAATTGAACGAGGAACTCATGAACCCCCTGTGCTCGCTGACTTACATTGGCTCCAGGTTAAACAATCGATTTTAAAATTCTCATCCTTGTTTTCAAATCCCTCCAAGGCCTCGCCCCTCCCTATCTCTGTAATCTCCTCCAGCCCCACAACCCTCCGAGATCTCTGCGCTCCTCTAATTCTGGCCTCTTGAGCATCCCCGATTTTATTCGCCCCACCATTGGTGGCCGTGCCCTCAGCTGCCAAGACCCTAAGCTCTGGAATTCCCTCCCTAAACCTCTCCACCTCTGATTTCTCCTTTAAGACACTCCTTAAAACCTACCTCTTTGACCAAGCTTTAGATCATCTGCCCTACTATCTCATGTGGCTCAGTGTCAAATTTTGTGACGCACCTTGGGACACTTTACTACCTTAAAGGCGCTATACAAGTACAAGTTGTTGTTGAGCACAGAGAACATTAAATAGAGGTCCATGTTGCAAGACGGTGGTGATCAGGGGTCATATTCTAAGTTGCCCTGTAATCAAAGTTTGATGAGCCCTTGCACAGGGTCCATCCACAGTACGAGCAACCACATCGGACTGGCACCAGCGCATTGTCCTAAGTAATTGACAACCTGCAGCTCACACTGTCCCTGGGGGGGGCGGGGGTGAATGCAGAATAGGGGAAAGCAAAAGACAGCCTTTCAGAACTGTCTGAGCGTTAAATAAATTTCAGACTGAAAATGAAGTGCTTTTATCACGTATTGCAGCTCATGCTCAAATGCACCGAGTGCCCATCCAGAAAACTCACCTCTGGTGTCGCCACTGGCTTTGAGAGAGCCACGCGTTGGGACCCAAGAGAATGAGCCCACTACTATACCAATTATCTAATAGCAGATAGAGGTAGAGTGCTTCCAGGGTGAGACACAGTGTGCCATCTGCAAACCACAAGAGTGAGGCTACAGTAAAATGCTTTTGTCAGGTTACACCCTTGTTATCTATCACTGGGTGGTGAGCGCTGTTATAGAAACATGCAAAGCATTTACCAGAACATTTTTGAATTCTGCTGCAGTCATAATGACAGTGAGGCTGGCCTGAACAGCAATTGGGAAATGGCCTGTTCAGGAAGAGAGCTGAGATACCAAGGCAGCACATTGCTAGTCACTGAATGGTGATATATCTCTGCCTGTCTATTCAAACTAGGATATTACCACCTTTTATTCAGCACGTTTACCAATTCACTCTAATTCGTTCCATCCACCAACAGACACCAAATATGGTCAACCCTTCCCTTGGAGGGGGCTTTCTTTTGGAGGGTGTCACCCGTGGCTTAGTCAATAGCTCTCTCGCCTGAGCCAGAAGGTTGAGGCGGTGATGCATTCACCCAAGCTCTGGAATTCCCTCCCTAAATTACTCGACCTCGCTCTCCCACCTCACCTGTCCTAATATCTCACGTGGCTCGGTGTCGAATTTTGTTTGAGAATACTCCTGTGAAGCGCCTTGGGCCATCTTACTATGTTAAAGGTGCTAGGTGCTATATAAATACAAGTTAAGTTGTTGCTGTCCACATCCCACTCCAGGGAGGAGCACAAAATCTAGGCGGACACTCTAGTGCAATATGGAGAGTGCCGCACCGTCGGAGGTGCCATCTTTCGAATGAGACTTTAAATTGAGACCCCGTCTGCCCCCACAGGTGGACGTAAAGGATCTATTCAAAGAAGAGCAGGGGAGTTTTCCTTGGTGTCCTGGGGCCAATATTTATCCCTCAACCAACATCACTAAAACAGATTATCTGGTCATTTATCTCATTGTGTGGGACCGTGCTGTGCGCAAATTGGCTACCGCGTTTCCTACATTACAAGAGCGACTATACTTTAAAAGGACTTCATTGGTTTTAAAGTGCTTTGGGACGTCCGGAGGTCGGGAAACCTCAAGTCATGGGACTTGAAACCACAAACTTCTGACTGGGAGGCGAGAGTGCTACCACTGAGCCACAGCTGACACCAATCAACAAGTAATCCCCAAATAATGAGCAGTGGCAAATATTGGCTTCATCAATTGATGAGCGAAGATCTGTCCTTGAACTTTAGACATCTTGTTCCAGTGATACTGGCTCTTTACAGCCCAAATCCTCCCTCGCACAAAGTCCCCACCTGTCCGTCACTCGCTGTCCTGGACATTGGCTTCCCGTCATCCAGGACATCAACTTCAAGGTCCTACTTCTCATTTCCAAATCCCTCCATCCTCTTGCCCTACTTTCTTGGGAGTAATCTTCTCCAGCCATATAAACTGACTCACGCACTTTGCTGTTCCAACTCTGGATTGCTGCTGTCGCTGGCACTGTCGTCTCCTCCTCCCTTCGCTCGGTCAGAAACCAATCAGCCAGTGAATATGCCACCCTTCTTTGGAACTCTCTTCCATGTCTGTCTGCTACTGGCTCTGTCCCTTCATTCAAAAGCCTCTTTAAAAACTTCTTTCAACCATGCTTCCTCTTCCTCCCCCCCCCTTCCACCCCCAATCTGTCCCATCTCCTGTTCAGCGCGTCCTCCTCTCTCATAAACCACTGAAAGGCAGCCAGATCAGTGCAAATGGTTGCTGACACTGCTCCAACAGAAAGAATAAGCGACACATCAAGCTTTGCTGTGTGCGCACTTTTTTTTTTAAGCACGGCTACTGAATGTTAGAAAGAACTTGCAGTTATATAGCACTTATCGCGTCCTCAGGAATGTCAAGGCCCCTTCACAACCAATGAATTACTTTAGGCGTGCAGTCACTATTGCATTGGCAAAGGCAAAAGCAAATTTGCATACAGCAAGATCCCACAAAGAGCAGTAGTATAAACAACTGACCTATTTTGGTGGGGTCGATTAAAGGGGGAGAGCTCTCTGTTTTTCTTTGAAAAGTGCCATGTGCCATCCAGGTTTAACGCCTCATTCGAGACAGCACTGCGGACAAAGGAGCACTCCTCGGTACCACAGTGGAGTACTCGCCTCAGCAGGGCTTGACCCCATGACCTTCTGATTCAGAGGTTGAGAGTGCTACCAAGTGAGCCAAACTGACAAGAGCAACACCCAGTACTTGAACAAGTTTGGAGGTCCTAAACCCAAGAGAGGAGGTGTCACCAGTGAAGACTACCACGTAAACAGCAGTTTTCCCTGATTGCTCCCGCCAGCCCCATGCCGAGGAGTGTCCAAGCTTTTTTTGCCTTTATAGGTACATGCAGAAGGATGTAGCGTGGAATTTTGAAGGCAGCATATAAAGCTGATGTCAATGGTCCAATCATTTTCACACATCTCAGATTGCTGATACTTGGTGCTCTGACTAAGAGGAAAGTGCTGCGATGGAGAGCACGATGGGAGCAGAAGCTACAATTTCCCCTCTTGGTTCACAAAATTGTCTGCACTAAGAACTGGGGCGTGTGTGGCTTGTAAAGGGGAGCACAATTTTAACTCGGAAAGCACAAACTGTTAGGTGATGAACTTTGGGGCAATGAGAGTTCTTTTGTTGGTTTGGGGTATATTTCTATACATGAGGAGGACTGCAGCAATGCAAGCTGTTTGGGTTTTGTGTGTTCGTTTAAGTGCCACTGGCCCCAAAGCAATTTAAACTTGTATCGAACCTTGGTTAGACCACACTGCGTACAGTTCTGGTCGCCACGTTATGAGGAGGATAGAGAGGCACTGGAGAGGATGCCAAAAAGATTTACAAAGATGATACCAGAACTGTGTGGTTACAGCCATCAGGAAAGGATGAATGAGCTGGGGCTCTTCTCTCTTGAAAAGAGAAGGCTGAGGGGTGAACTAATAGAGGTCTTTAAAATTATGAAAGGTTTTGATAGGGTAGACACAGAGAGAGTGTTTTCTCTCTGTGTTGCCACTTGCAGGGAAGAGCAAAACTAGAGGCCATCAATATAAGATAGTCACCAAGAAATCAAATAGGGAATTCAGAAGAAAGTTCTTTACCTAGAGAGTGGTGAGAATGTGGAACTCGATACCACAGGGAGTGGTTGCGGCGAATAGTATAGATGCATTTAGGGGAAGCTAGATAAGCGCACGAGGGAGAAGAGAGGGTTATGCTGATAGAGTTAGATGACGAAGGATAGGAGGAGGCCGGAGTGGAGCATAAACACCAGCATGGACTGGTTGGGCCAAATGGACTGTTTCTGTGCCATATATTCTGTGTAATTTTACGTAAAAAGCACGACAGCTCAGTTGAAGACGACATTAGTTAGTGCGGGACAGAGCCAGACGGGGCTGGATGGTATGAACTAGCTGATCTCAGGTAGGGCAGAGAGAGGGCTGCTGCAATTGGCCTCCACACTTCCAGGCTAGGAAGGGGCCAGGGCTTCCTGCTCTCGATAGCCATCAACGATCCCCTGCTGGAAAGTATGTATGGGTGGCGAACAAGAGCAAAATGAGGCTTGGCCTTCTTTGGTGAAGCGGTCTGCAGACACTCACTCACCCTCCAGGTTTACACCTGATCAGTTGGACGTGGTACTGTACGGCAGACGCTGCCCAAGCAACCGTTCCCAGCAAGGGGACAGCAGCTTCACGAGTTGAAGGGAAGAAATCAGAAGGATAGCAACAAAAAAAAACCTTTCCCTCCCGAGAGACATGTGGACACCAGCTCACTGCGCGGGCCTGGTGCGAAAAGGACCAATTCCCCATCCTAAATTCCCAAGTGAAGCTGCTTTGCGGTGGGGGGAGGGGCTGGACATGCCTCGCCCCCGAGAAGGGGTGCAGGAAGATGAAGAAAAAGAGGGAGTCATCACTAGCAGAGGCCTCAAAGGCGCATCGACCACCCACCCACTCTGTGTGCGACACAGGCTGACCAGAGAGGGGAAGAAGGAATTTTCTTTTTAAATCCCACTATAAAAATAGCACGGACATGATTTTTTTTTAAATCATTGAGACTGCTGACTTTGCCACTGAAGTTGAGCTGCCTTGGCCGACAGCTCCTGCCTGAGGCAGTTTTCAAACTGCGAGACGATTTTGAAAAACAATCCATTACAACAACAGCAACTTGCCTTTATACAGGAGCTTTAACATAGTAAAACGTTCCAAAATTAACAAAATCTGACACCGAGCCACACAAGGAGATATGACAAGTGACCAAAAGCTTGGTCAAAGAGGTAGGTTTTAAAGAGCAACTTAAAAGGAAGAGAGAGGCAAAGAAGTTTAGGGAGGGAATTCCAGAGCTTGGGGCCCAGGCAGCTGAAGGCACGGCCACCAATGGTGGAGCGAAGGAAATCGGAGATGCGCAAGAGGCCTGAATTGGAGGAGGGCAGAGAACTCTGAGGATGTACGGCTGGAGGTTATGGAGATAGGGAGGGGCGAGGCCATGGAGCGATTATGTAGCTCATCACTAAACCAGCACTAGACCCAAAGCAAAATATTTATTCTGCACAAAGTTAATGCCCAATACAGTGGAATGACAGCACTCCCTGCCTCCCTGTGCGGAGCTGCAGTAATTAGCAATGAGGGACGAACATAACTGCTGCATTAGGAATTCACGGTCCATTTACGATCTCACGCCATGATTAATATAACCACACTAAACGGAGTTTTGCACGGTGTAAAAATATTTCGAGGATGTACACTATTTCACACAACAGAGAAGACACCCTTCCATAACAATCAAACTGACCGCATCCACATTTCAAGGCTACCCAGAAGACCCAAGAGGACAGTCGTCAGAAATTCAGCGAGGCCCGAATCCAGCCAGAAACCCCTCAAATACTATGTAACTTCTTCAAAAGGTTTGGAAGCTACCGCCAGAATTTACAGTCTGTAAAACATGCCGAACTTAAGCAACAAAAAAAAAAGTGGCCGACACTAATGTCACATTTTTAAACCCAAGATTGGGTGCTGACCAGCAGGACTGAAGTAGGGAAAGTAAATGTGAAAGGGTCTGAAAGTCACTGGCACACACCAGAAACTGAGCTTAAATGAACTTACTTTCATTCTGAGCCACCAGCTTCGGAACACACGACGTACAAAACATCTCAACAGCCGAGACACTGCTCCACTAGTCAGCTGGGCGTCTTTGGTTCTTGTGTTTCAAGTCAGCTGCCATCCAAGGCTAAGTGAAACTGAGGTGGGCGTAGGTTTGACTCAGTAGTTAATTACGTAGAGAAGGAGGAGGAAATGTCTACCTCACTGATTAATCACAAATACGGTTCGGGCTTTAAAGGAGCAGTAGGAGGAGTCGTCCTACAGGGTGTTTACAATTTAAAGTGATACTGCAGCCGACATCAAAATAACTGGCAGTTTTTAAAAAGCACTTTGAAGGCTCCCCCCTTCCAAGAGAACAGGGACTCTTGAAAACAATGGGATTAGTATGAACAACACGTGGGCGCGGCCAGGACAGAACAAAGTATCGGAAATACAGGCACTGGAAGTCCCTGGCTGGAGGCCGACTAATCAGAACCACTTCCGTTTTTATTGCATGGGATTTTTGCCCATGTTTTGGGGAACGCCATTCCTCAGTCTGTGAAAACTAGTGTCTTGGTCAGTGGGAGGGGGCTGAAGGAGCTGGAGTTGGCTTTACCTGCTGCCTGGGTCCAACAGGGCCACATAAACATCTCATCTCCTGCAGCACAGCTTCCATAGCTACAACAGGACCAAAGTGCCTTACAGAATGACCCCAGATTTGATTTTACCATGTGAGATTGTGAATACAGTACAGCAAGACACAGACTGCAATAGGGATCAAGGAGCATTTCACCGGCTATACTGACCAGCCACCTGTCTTGATTACACACAGGATCAGCTAATGCAACTCTGCTCGAATCCACAAAACTGCTCAAGTTCAGGCAGTGTGATCATTAAACTTTTTATTTTAAACAAGTTCTGTGCGCTGGTGTATGAAGTGTTAGTAAGCTCCCCCAAAAACTAATTAGGTAGGTGTGCTATCCAGTGAGACACTGACCCCCTTACACAGCCCAGCAATGTGCCAGTCCGTGTTGAGTTAGCGGCTCTCAGCTGGACTGGCAGTTCACAGCATTAAAACTGGACTTCGCATCCCTGAGCTCGGAAAAACACACACAAGAAACAGCCAGGACCCCTGCTCCTGATCCCTTAAAAAGCGAGCAAGAATTTTTAGGAACAGGAAAAGGCAAAGGCCATTAAGCCCAAGAACCTTGTCCTTTTTTTGGTCTGGGGAGAATTCCACAATTTCTCTCCATTAGTTCAAAGCAGAACTGAACTCTCACTTGGCCACTTGCACTGAGTGCTGGATCCTACTGTGCATTTAGTTTGTTGAATTAAACCCAATTAAACCCAACACAACTTCAGTAAGTTACGTGATCGATGTTAAGCAGTTTCAAAGGCACTTCTGCTCATCTCAATTATTCAGCAGTGCGACTTGAAAACTCCACTCCTTTTGAATAGAGTGCGTGGGCTTAAAAGCCTTCATATTCTCATGTCCTTTAATATGCTCGTATTCCTTAATTAAGGGTCTCTTTGAAATACATTTTCCACAGTAGCCAGAAATAAGGAGCTACTAAGATCTAAACGTGAGGGTTTTTTTTTTTAAAAAAAAGGACACGGGTAAGCAGGTGAGAAGGTTTAAAATGGTGGCATCCCCAAGGTTTAGAGTGGGCGTGTTGGTGTTGAGGCCATTCGCCCGCTATAGGCAGTGGACGGTAAAACAAATAGCAGGAGGCAGCCGTGCGACTTTGCGGGACTGTAGCACTGAGCTTATATCCAACTGAATGGGAGAATGGCACAGCGAAAAAGGAAGAGAAGGAAAACAAACTCCCGAGCAGCTGCCGGAAGACGAGAAATGGATGAGGGAGGAAAACCCGCCACTATTGAAGCAGAAAAATCTGTTAAAGAAAGATCCCACAACAAAATATTCCCGAAACAGCCAGTGCCTTTGTAATCGACTCCTATGGTAATGCCGAATGGTTAGCGGCATTTGCCAGATATAGGTGGTTGTCTGTGATGAGCAGGGACGGTGCAAGTGGTGTATTTCAACTACATGAAGACATCGCTACTGTACCTCAGAAACTAGCGCCTTATTGCTCATGAACTCCCCAGTTTCCACTAGTTCAATAGAACTGAATGTGTAAAATATGTATTTTTTTTTTTAAGACCCCCTTAAGGTGTGTGTGTGCGTGTGCGCGTGCGCTGTACTGAGGGAGTATTTTAAGAAATCAAAGTGCCCAAAAGATTTGGCTCTGGATTACATACAGTATTAGTGAAATCATTACTTTGATGATTTATTTACAAATTGCTCCTGTGTCCATTCTTCATAAGGATGATTGACTTGTTTCTTTCAGCCATTCGGTATTTGGATTTCAGGAAATGCACCAACAAAGGCCAAATCCTTCCATTTCTAGAATATAAAATATTGTACCTATTCCCTGCCAGGCTCCCTTTTGTGTTGGGACAATTTTCTTTCATTTATGCATTGACGGGTTTACTTTCTCTTTTTTTTTTTATCTCCTCCAATTTTCACCGGTTTCCTCTTTCACACTCCCTCTTTTCTGATAATATTGTCACGCGCTGGTGTCCCAACACTGGGTCCAACAGCTCTGTAGTATTTCATCCAACTGGCTATTCTTTATGTGGGAGATTGGCCAACCAATGTCCGCAAGATATCTGAGCAAGTGAAGGGAGGCCAGGGGTGGGGGGTCATCACATCCAAGCCTGATCATGCCCTCATCCATCACCCATATAATCCCAGAGGTTGCTAGTTAACCAGCAGGAAGAGGAACCATGGCCAACTCTTCCCCCTTTTAGCCCAGAGACACAGAGCAATCGTGCACCCAAACTCCCACCCTAGTTGAGATCGGCTAGCTCAGAGATCAAATCTGACACCTTCCTGATCGTGTGGTTGAGTTCCACACGGTGCCATGCATTTACCAACCGACTTATCATGAAAAATTGCCAGTTTTACATCAAGTCTTATTTTTGTTTGTCTTGTTGATGTCGCAGATGGTCAGTGGACTGTCTGACCATCCTAACCGAGGAAGGTGGGGCCACTTTGATTAATTGTTGTGAAGGTGGCTCAAAGAATAGCTCAAAGAATAGCTCAATGACCCCATTGAATAGGAACGAAAAACACAAAATATTTCCATTTATGGCCCAGTATCCCAACAGCAGCAACAACTGTACCGCCCAAAAAAAACAACACTGCTTCCTCAAACTGCAGCGCCGACCAGCCCCAAAGTATGCAGGACACACACACAACCTTAACACCAAGCTTCCAAGACTCAAGAACCTGGCACTAGGCTTTCACCTAGTATTACTTTACTGGCCAACCACTGATACTGATACATATGCCAAAAAATAAAACTACTTTCTAATCTTACGACATTAAAACTTATCCATTTATTACTAGTCATAAACAAACAAATCTTCAGAACTCACTTTGCATGTGGGATGTTAAATTAATTCATTGTTTCATGTTTCCCCATCAGTCATTATAAATGTGACGATCTGATTAATTGGGAAGCCACTTTTTGGAAGTTAGATACAAACACAAACATAACCACCTGCATTTGCTTTCCCACCACTGTAAAGTGCTGGTTATGTCTCCGGGTTCTGTGCCTGGAGTTCTGCCTCTCCCCACCCCCACACATTAGTTGTCATTTTACCTCTCTGACAATATCATTAAGGAGAAATCAAGGACTACGTTTCTAAACAAGTGTTTTCAAGAGCTTTCATTGGCTGTGGTACTGATCTCAGCTCTCACGATGACTAGTGCTATATACATATACAAGTACAGGTAATTGCTCAGCCAGTACACCAGATGGTGCTGTTTTAGGAGTCGATGTCTAAATTAGCTGTGTACTACTTCAGCACAACAACTCAATGGGCCGAAAATTGATCCCGGGACGCGAGAGTACGCACTGCGCACTCTCGCGTATTCCCACTCCAATTGCCGGTTTTCTGCATGCCCTGCGCATGCGCTGAAAACCGGCAATTGCTCTTCTGAAAAGGGGGCGGGGCCAGGGTGCATCGCGTGCACGCTACAGGCTGCGCGCACGCTGTGCACTTCATGCTTTGGACGCGCAGGTAAGTAGGGAAGATTTTGGAAATGTAAAAAGGAGGAGTAAGACCCGCTTTTAAGAAGGTAAGTAGTGAATTAAGTATTTTTTTGAATTTTTTTTTACAGGTATATCTTTTTTATAGACTTTAAAGACAGGTAAGTTTATTTTTATAACTTTTTAAAAGATTTTAAATTTTTTCAAAAATTTAATTTTTTATTTAAAATGGTTAATTTAATTAACTATACTTATTTTATTAATGTGATGGGTTTTTTTTAAAATTTAATTGAGGTTTAGCTGTTATTTTGGGGGGGTGTAAGATTCATAGATTTCACAGCCATGCTGTGAGACTTATGAATGGAAGATGGTGTGCTGCCATTGGCTCTAACTGAGTCACGTGATCCCACAGCGCGCACGAATTCACTACGCCGCTGGGATACGCAAGCCCAGCACAGCTGATGTCTGGAACATCAAGTTCGTGCGAGCTGGATCTGAAAAAGCATAAGCGAGGTGAGACATCGCGGGAAAGGCTTACCCCCGCGGGAACAGAGCGAGATCAATTTCTGGGCCATTATTAGTCGTACTGCAGAGGCTTCCCTCACACTTACTGATATTAGAGCTTCCCCAGTAATCACAGACATTACAATATGGGGATAAAAATAAATTAAAACTTACAAAAATCAAAAAGTGCAATGAGCAAACAAGCCATGGTAAAATGTCCCTAGGCGCTTTCACAGGAGCGTCATCAAACAAAATTTGACTGAGCCACATAAGGAGATATTAGGACAGGCGACCAAAAGCTTGGTCAAAAGAGGTAGGTTTTAAGGAGTGTCTTAAAGGAGAGAGAGGCGGAGAGGTTTAGGGAGGGAATCCCAGAGCTTGGGGCCTAGGCAACAGAAGGCATGGCCACCAATGGTGGAGCGATTAAAATCGGGGATGTGCAAGAGGGCAGAATTGGAGGAGCGCAGAGATCTCAGAGGGTTGTAGGGCTGGAGGAGGTATGGGAGGGGCGAGGCCATGGAGGGATTTGAAAACAAGGATGAGAATTTTAAAACTGAGGCGTTGCTGCACCAGAACGTAGGTCAGCGAGCACAGGGGTGATAGTTGAACGGAACTTGGTGCGAGTTAGGACACGGGCATTAAAGAGTTAATCACACTGAAGGCAGCGTTTATTTGCTGAACACTGACGAGTTTGGCCCACCATCACGGCCAACTCAACAATTACAGCTTTAAAGAACAAAACTCAAATGTATAAAACATGAGTCAAAGTATTTACAATTAAATTAATCTCTGAATAAAGTTTTAAAAAGTTATACCAGAGAGAAGGGAAGGATTGAACATAGTGCCTTCTCAAATCCTCAAGGCACCCCCGTGTGCTTTGTATCAAATGAAATATTTTTCAAAATTTGCACACAGCACGATGCCACAAACAGCAAAGGAATAAATGACCAGTTAATTTGTTTCTCGAGGTAAAATTCTCATCCTTGCTCTTAAATCTCTCCATTGCGTCGCCCCTCCCCTATCTCTGTAACCTCCTCCAGCCCGACAACCCTTCGAGGTCGCTGCACTCCCCGATTTTAATCACTCCACCATTGACGGCCGTGCCTTCAGCTGCCTGGGCCCTAAACCTCTCCACCTCTCTCTCCTCCCTGAAGATGCTCCTTAAAACCTACCGCTTTGACCAAGCTTTTGGTCGCCTGTCCTAATAGCTCCTTATCTGGCAAATTTTGCCTGATAATGCTCCTATGAAGTGCCTTGGGACGTTTTACTATGTTAAAGGCGCTATATAAATACAAGTTGTTGTTGAGGTGTCAGTTGAGGAGGAATGCTGGCCAGACGTTGGGGTAACCTGCTTGCTCTTTGAATACCACTAGATCTTCTAGAATCACCTGAGCCTAAGCTCTCCTCTGAAAACTGGCACCTCCAACACACACCAAATCAATGATTATAGGGAAAAAAAGGTCACTCTCCAGTGAGTCCCGCCAGACAGGACAGAGTGAACGTCAGCTGAGAAGAGAATCGGGAATGATCTCCCTCAAAGTCAACAAGCCTGCCAAGACACTTGCTGCATTGGAAAACAGCCACTTGGATGCGGTTTCTGAAGACTATTGGACTGAACTGCAGCACCTTGAGTAAGGGGGAAATAGAGCGGGGGCGAACCCCTCTGCCCCGATAAACTCACTGAACACAGATGCCTCGTCCTCTCTGATAGCTGGGACAAACACTCGATACACCATTATATATCGGGCTATGAACTATGTGGGTTTATGACGAAATGAAGCTAAATAGCAGCAACAGTAAAGAGAGCAGATTTCACTAGATTAGAATATCTTCCATAATCTCATGTCTCCTCCAAAACAAACAAAAGTCTAGAAGTCTATAGCTGTTCCTGGAGTACTTCACACAACTCGCAGCCTTGATTACACACTTTTATGTAAGAAAGACAACGGCGTGGAATCCTCAGTTTGCCACCACCGAGTAGTAAGACTGCAAAAAAGGGAAGTGGTGAATTGAGAAAAGGCCCCAGTTAATTTCTGTAGGTGACACCTGAGCATGAAGCTGTCAAACACCATCAGCTCCTGATGTTAAAGCGGAAATGTCTACTGCACTGGATTCCTATTCCCTGATGGGTCAGCAATCTCAAATAAATAGCTCGGTCTCCTTCTTGTAGCCTAGTAATCAAGCTTTAAAAAAAAAGATATAATTCTGGACCGATGCCACGTGAAAGGCTACCTAACTATTAGTCTTTTATCCCTTAACTAATTAGATCAGACAGACAACTGTTGCTAGTTCAAATGTGGTAGGAACTTGTGAATAAGATGAGAAAGTTTCTCTTCCATCTAGTCTGTGGCTGTGTATAGTTTACTCAAACATAATGACAGACGCCACAGGAAAATCAAAGAACTCAATGACACCCTATTTACAAAGCTATGAGCCAGGAAAATATTCCAACTGGCCAGTCTGTGATCAGTCAGAATGGTAACCAAAGTTAAAAGGCATCATTGACACAAGCTCCCACAGAGAAAGAGAGACTTTGATGAACTAGAACACGAGAGATCCACCTGGCTCTCCTTTATAAAGCTAATTTTTTTCCCAAGTCAGCAGTCCCCATTCTATTGGGAGCAGCAGCCTTTGGATTGTACTCAAGATTCTTTAAGCTGCATCGCAGGAAAGATCCTCCGCCCTAAACAAACCAGACACAATCTTATCACTAGTCAACATAGTCACTATTTCAGGAAACCCAAGACCAGTGTTGCATCAAGCAGAGCATCAACGACTGAAGCCAGTTGTACTGGATAAAAGAACAGGAAGCAATGGGAGTTCACTGTACTTTGGAACTGCCATTGCTCCATTTTATAACTAACTGACCACATGAGGCGGCGCAAGGACACATTTAGTAAGTAATAAAACAGAAGCAGTTGCTTATTGATGTGACTTTGGGTTTGGGAAAGATAAAAGCTACAGGTGAGAGCAGGGGACGTGGACCATGCAGGTGTGAAGTACTTGCCTCCGATTATTTGAAAGTTTCCAATTTGATTCAATGTCAATCATTTTACAGCACAACACGTCTTTCTCGGTGCGAAAACAGGTTCTACCAGCACCAACTTGCCACTGAGTCATTACCCATTGACAGTAACTTAAAATATGGACTTTGAAAATATTAAAGGACTAATTACAGAATAATAATCAGCTAATTTTGAACTGAAACAAGCCCCGTTTAGAAATGCCGTGGATTTGTATTAGCGACCACTGGTGTTCAAAAACCTGAAATTAAACCTTTTTGTTCCTTTCACGTTGTCGAAATGCTTCTACCTGAAGCGGTTCAGGGCTCGAAGTGCTCTGGGACCCCACCCAGTTTACATTGCGAAGTGGATTTCACAGCACTAGTGGCAACTGAGAAACTACACATTCACAAGACTGCACATGTACAGTTTAAAATTGCGACTTAAATTTTCTGGCCACAGACATTCCCTGGTGTTGATGCAGGCTCTCATATGCCAACAATGTAAAAAATGCATAGGTGTCAACTTGTGCACAGTACTGAGGGAGCAGGATGGAGGTGAGGGTGCCTCTCCTCGCAGCCTTTCCCAACCACCTGTGGGGAGATGTTTAGCTGCTATGTGAGCACCTAGCTTCAGTCAGCAATGCCCGAGAGCATGAAGAGAAGGAGAGGCATGTGCAAGTGCTGAGCGCAGTCGTGCGCACGTAATTGAAATAGAAAACTTTAAAAAAATTGTTTGCAGGAAGCTCGTCAACTGCCTCTCCCTCTCCACCCCACATTATAGCATAAGGCCATTATATCTCACAACACTGTCCGTTTGACAGGTCAACCTCACCTAGGCAGGTTCTCGCCACGTTACTCAACCCTGGGTCCTTTCCTGCTAACTTAGCCACAACTCGATTACCTTCTGGGTGAGGAGTTCCACAAGACTGGCTGGAGTGGACTATATAAAAGGCATGGAGTTTCCACTAGGAGTGTAATCGGCAAAATGCACCCAGAACATGCTGGACATTGCGCAGGTTTTGCCCAGGTGATGTTACGCTCATGCTTCCGTGCAAACTCATTAGCATAAGCCCAAATGCAGAATCTCCCGTGAATCAGCGTAATCGATCGTAATGGATTCGAGACTGGTGCAGACCATTCTCCAGCAAAGAGGAGTAGGATTGCTAAGAAATGAGCCAATCTTCAACCGACTCATTAAATGCTCTGTCTTGGCTTTTTAATTGACTGCTGCTCACGACTGTCTTCAATTAACAAATTACATCAAAGCAGGACACACCTGCGTGGCTTCAATTGACTGCTGATCACAGGTCTTGGGTGCCAAGGGCAGATTAACTGACTGAATTTAAAGTAATTTAAACTGATTGTAGCAGCAGCAGGAGAAACAGACCTGGGTCAGGCTTCAATTGACTCCTGGTCACTGCAGGTACAGGCGATTAATGCTGGATTCACGTGACCACAGGTGCCTGTGCGTCCAAGATTCTGGGCGCAATGTGATGAACATCCCCGAATGGACGCAATCGATGGAAACTCGCCATGCTGACCTGGGGGCGTGGCCAGTTTTGTGGGTGGGCAAATGGACTTTTGAACCAGTGTAAAAGATCCCGGATACTCCACCGTAAAGTGGTTATGGATGCAACTCACTTACGCTTAAAATTCCTCCATCTTTAGAGCTACTTCATTCGATTCCGCCCAGATTACTTTGGTCAGAAATCATGCGGAAACTCCAGACCAAAATATTTTTGGCTCGGTCAGCCCTCCTAACCCAAATCAAATCTTTCTCCTTCACCTCTCAATAATACCGCACTTGTTCCCACAACACTCAAACTTTATCGAAGTCATCAAGAAATTCAGAGGCAGTGACTCACGTCAGTGCTCGGACTGTGACAGATTTTAGTATCAGCCTATTCAAATTACATTTAAAAAAGGTGTGCTTATCTTATAGGTTGAAATATGCAAGTGTTCTCGTTACATAATCTCATTCATTCAGTTAACATTGCAATTCAGGGATTAACATAAGCAACTATAAAAAGTGGGAAAAGGCTTTTTAGCCCATCAAGCTCACATCTGCGGAGTGTGTGTATAGAAACATAGACATAGAAAATAGGAGCAGGAGTAGGCCATTCGGCCCTTCGAGCCTGCTCTGCCATTCAATATGATGATGGCTGATCCTCTATCTCAATACCATATTCCCCCTCTCTCCCCATACCCCTTGATGCCTTTAGTGTCTAGAAATCTATCTATCTCCTTCTTAAATATATTCAGTGATTTGGCCTCCACAGCCTTCTGTGGTAGAGAATTCCACATGTTCACCATCCTCAGTGAAGAAATTTCTCCTCATCACTCCTAAATGTCCTACCCCGTATCCTGAAACTGTGACCCCCTCGTTCTAGGGGGAACATCCTCCCTGCATCCAGTCTGTCTAGCCCGGTCAGAATTTTATACGTTTCAATGAGATCCCCTCTCATTCTTCTAAACTCGTGAATACAGGCCTAGTCGACCTAATCTCTCCTCATAAGACAGTCCTGCCATCCCAGGAATCAGTCTGGTGAACCTTCGCTGCACTCCCTCTATGGCAAGTATATCCTTTCTTAGGTAAGGAGACCAAAACTGCACACAGTACTCCAGGTGTGGTCTCACCAAGGCCCTGTACAAGTGTAGTAAGACATCCTTGCTCATGTACTCAAATCCTCTTGCAATGAAGGCCAACATACCATATGCCTTCCTAACTGCTTGCTGCACCTGCATGTTTGCTTTCAGTGACTGGTGTACAAGGACACCCAGGTCCCTTTGTACATCAGCATTTCCCAATCAATCACCATTTAAATAATACTCTACCTTTCTGTTTTTCCTACCGAAGTGGATAACTTCACATTTATCCACGTTTTACTGCATCTGCCATGTATTTGCCCACTCACTCAACTTGTCTAAATCGCCTCGACGCCTCTTTGCATCCTCCTCACAACTCACAATCCCACCTAGTTTTGTGTAGTCAGCAAACTTGGAAATATTACATTTGGTTCCCTCATCCAAATCATTGATATATATTGTGAATAGCTGGGGCCCAAGCACTGATCCCTGCAGTACCCCACTAGTCACTGCCTACCACCCTGAAAAAGACCCATTTATTCCTACTCTGTTTCCTGTCTGTTAACCAGTTTTCAATCCATGCCAGTATATTACCTCCAATCCCATGTGCTTTAATTTTGCACACTAATTTATGTGGGACTTTATCAAAGGCCTTCTGAAAATCCAAATACACCACATCCACTGGTTCTCCCTTATCTATTCTACCAGTTACATCCTCAAAAAACTCCAGTAGGTTTGTCAAACACGATTTCCCTTTCATAAATCCATGTTGACTTTGTCTAATCCCGTTGACATTTTCTAAGTGTCCTGTTATCACATCCTTTACTGATATTAGGCTAACCAGTCTGTAGTTCCTGGTTTTCTCTCTCCCTCCTTTTTTAAATAATGGGGTTACATTTGCCACCCTCCAATCTGCCAGAACTGTTCCATAATCTGTAGAATTTTGGAAGATGACAACCAACGCATCCACTATTTCCATGGCTACCTCTTTTAGTACTCTGGGATGCAGATTATCAGGCCCTGGGGATTTATCAGATTTCAGTCCCATTAATTTCTCCAGCAATACTTTTTTTTTTACTAATACTAACTTCTTTTAATTCCTCCTTCTCACTAGACCCTTGGGTCCCTCGCATTTCTGGGAAGTTATTTGTGTCCTCTTCCGAAGACAGAACCAAAGTATTTGTTTAATTGCTCTGTCATTTCCTTATTCCCCATTATAAATTCTCCCGTTTCTGACTGTAAGGGACCTACATTTGTCTTCACTAATCTTTTTCTTTTTACATACTTGTAGAAGCTTTTACAGTCCGCTTTTATGTTCCTTGCAAGTTTACTCTCATACTCTATTTTTCCCCTCTTAATCAATCTCTTGGTCCTTTTTTGCTGAACTCTAAACTGCTCCCAAATCCTCAGGCTTGCTACTTTTTCTGGCAACTTTATATGACTCCTCTTTGGATCTAATACTATCCTTAATTTCTTTTGTTAGCCATGGTTGGGCCACTTTTCCTTTTGTGCCAGAAAGGAATGTATAACTGTTGCAAGTCATGCATTCGTTCCTTAAATGTTAGCCATTGCCTATCCACCGTCATGCCTTTTAATGAAACTCCCCAATCTATCATAGCCAACTCACTCCTGTCATACCATTGTAGTTTCCTTTGTTTAGATTTAGGACCCTAGTTTCGGATTGGGCTTCTTCACTTTCCATCTTAATGAAGAATTCTATCATGTTATGGTCACTCTTCCCTAAAGGACCCCGCACAACAAGATTATTAATTAACCCCTTCTCATTGCACAATACCCAATCTAGGATAGCCTGTTCCCTAGTTGGCTCCTCAACGTACTGGTCTAAAAAAATCATCTCATACACTCCAGGAATTCATCCTCCACAGAATTATTGCTAATTTGGTTTGGCCAGTCTATATGTAGATTAAAGTCTCCCATGATTACTGCAGTACCCTTGTTACATGCATATCTAATTTCCTGTTTGATGCTGTCCCCTACATTACCCTACAATGGAGGCCTATAGACAACTCCCACCAATGTTTTCTGCCGCTTGGTGCTTCTTAGCTCCACCCAGACTGATTCTACATCTTGTTTTTCTGAGCCAATATTCTTTCTCACTATTGCTCTGATTTCATCTTTTACTAACGATGCCACCCCACCTCCTTTTCTTTTTTGCCTGTCCATCCTAAATATCGAATATCCTTGGATATTCAGCTCCCAGCCTTGGTCACCTGGCAGCCATGTCTCCGTAATTTCAATTATATCGTATGAATATTCCACCATAGACTTCCTCCTCCTCCCATTCCCTGCCACCACCTGATAATCTCCAACTTTAAAAGGAACAAGCCTCTTCCCCCACCTCTCCTACGAAGTTATTCTGCGCTCTTACTATCTCTTTAACCAGATCAGTGCATCGCCAAACATACCCACTCCACTGTGCTTCAAACAGGAAATTATAGAGATGCTAAAACAAGCTTAACACATCGCAAGCTAGAAATGCCAAGCAGCAAAGAGTGTCTGACACTTACCCACACGGTTTTCCATCCCCAGCTACACGTCTCCGTAACAGTACTGTAAAAGAGAGAATAGTTATCGTACAGCAGGTCTGTTAAACATGGCTCACGGTTAGGCAATCCAATCACACTGGGATAGGGAGTTATAATAGGTCAAGTCCAAAGTACTGCATTGCACATTACTTGCACTTAGGAACTGTACCTAATCCAAACCAAACAGAGCACTCGATACTATAATGTTCTTCTAACTTTTATTTTCTCTACCTCACTGCAGATTTTAATATAGGGGATTGCTCCACGAGGTTATAAATCAGAGTTTTTTTTTCAGTCATCCATTTTAGGCTTCTTGCCAGAGTAGGTGTTTTGTATCGAGCGCCACTTGCTGTGACATCATAAAGCGCCACTCCAGTGACATCATGAACAGATAGGGCATGCATTCCACCAAGTCTCTGCTCCAATCCTCTCTCTCGCCAACAGTTCTCCAGCAACTATTTACCAAAAGGTGACATACCAGCAAGTATACAGATCCCAGGTTTTAAAATGTATCGTAATTACGTCGCACTTCAGTATCATAGAATCTTACAGTACAGAAGGAGGTCATTCAGCCCATCGTGCCTGTGCCTCTTTGAAAGAGAGCTAGCTATCCAATTCATCCCACAGCCCCTGCTCTTTCCCCATAGCGCCGCAAAATTTTCCTTTCAAGTACTTATCCAATTCCCTTTTTGAAAGTTACTATTGAATCTGCTTCCACCGCCCTTTCAGGCAGATCATAACTCGCTGCCTAAAAATTTTTCCCTCATGTCGCCTCTGATTCTTTTGCCAATTACCTTAAATCTGTGTCCTCTGGTTACCGACTATTCTGCTACTGGAAACAGTTTATTTACTCTAACAAAATCCTTCATGAGTTTGAACACCTCTATCAAATCCCCTCTTAACCTTCTCTGCTCTAAGGAGGACAATCCCAGCTTCTCTAGTCCCTTCACATAACGATCCGACTTGCCTTTTAAAGAGAGATTACGGACTAGGGACAAGTGATTTGCTGAGACACAAAAGTGTTGAAAATCACGACAGCAGCTGCCAAGCGTCTCCTTGTCTTGACAGCGACCCAGTGCATCTACGGACATTGGATGAGGACTGGAAGCTAGGATGACTACCACAGTTGAACAGCCAGCTGACGCACACTGTAGCCTCACACATGAAGGTAGGTCATTTAAGGAAGAGATGAGAAAAAGTGAAGAAAGAAAAACTTGCTCTTACATACAAAGCTCAAGCAATGCAGGGCTTCCTCAGTGTGTTTTTCACCAGCCTCCAAACATACTGCACAGTCCACACTGCTGTTAATTCAGTCATTTTTCACTCACAAATAATCATATTACCCAGTAGTTCAAATTAAATGATTTTAATAAGAGCACTTAAGGCAGTTTTTTCCCCCCACTATTTCAATTTGAATCAACAGATAATTCAAATTAAGCAACATTGAATTAAGACGGCAATAACCCCACTAACATTTGGACACAAACACATCTAACACTGCACTTAACGCTCTCTGGTGTTGACGGTCCTATATACTGTACCCAGCCTATAGGTCCCGTCATCTAGCAACCCAAAAGATTTTAAAGCATGCACCAAAGTTCAGACCCCCCCCCCCCCGAGAAGGGGGTGGGGCCACATATACCAGAAGTTCCCCGAGACTTTCCGGAGAAGCTGGCGCAGGAACCATCATAGTGAACGCCAGTGAAACCTGCTCGTTTCTACACTGCTGGCAGCCAGCATTTTCCTTCACCCTTCTGTTATAATGAAAGCACTCTCACTCCAAGAGAATCTTCACAGACACACTATTATTGTACACACCATAGACGGTCACTCAGACCTCAGTACGGTCAGGAATTGTTGTCAGCTTCCACATATATGCTGATGACTGCCAGCTCTACCCTTCCTGCCCCCGTGACCACCTCCGTGCTCTCAGTCTACCTGTTCAGATATCACGTCACAGAAGAGCCACAACTCACTCCAACTTATCAAGACGACCGAAACCTTAGTTTCCAGTCTGAACCAGACTGAATGTTCTGTTCAACCTTGAGGCGAGCGTCAAATCTTACATCCTGCCCCATCAACAAGACCACTTGTTTCCACCTACACAGCATCACTCGCCAAGTCCCTACCTACTCCTGCCGCTGCTGAAACCTTATCATCTCTGGACACCATTACTCCAAAACTCTCCTTCTGGCCCTCCACTAACTCCAACTTGTCTTCTTCCACTCTTAGTCCCACTCACCCGTCTTCACTGACCTACACTGGTTTCCCTGCTCCCCAAATATTTAATTTCAATTCACCAGTCCAGGCGTTCCTTCTCTTCAATGTTCCTCTACTGGCGTTAGGTAAGGACTGGATTAGATTAAACTATGGTACCCCAACAAGTCAAAAACTCTCCCACAACGCATGCTGCCTAGGCTCGCACAGGCTGAGAAGTGCGGGTACCTGTGGAACTGCACCTTAGCATGAGAGCGCCTCCAGAAAGGATCAAAGGAGGTTTTTTTTAAAAAAAAAGACAAAGTATAGCAAAACAAAAACAGAGTGGGCTAACTTACTTGCACAAAACTCCAAACAAGACAGCTGCTGAAACACAGCTGGCAGGTTTAGTTTCAGGCATTCTGTGATCCAGTGACGATACCTCACGCCCCCAGCTCCTTTACCCCCCAAATCTCAAAGTACATCTTAGCCTTTAATTAATTTACTATAGATGTGTACGATTACACTGTGCGAAGCAGATTTCGGAAGTCTCCAACAGAGGCAGCTTCGGGCATTTTTTAAGTCCAACCCCAAAGTATTGGGTCGACGTCCAAGTATTAATATTAATCACAGCCCAAGTTATCTACTTAGCCAGACGTGGAGAGAGAAACCTCTTTCTCAGTACAGACTGCAGCCACTGATTTTTTTTTAAATCCTATCGCCATTGACTGAGACAACAGTTATGCTATGTATATTTTCGTTAGCTTCTAAAAGAGGTACATGGTTACATGAAATAATAAAATTCACTCTTTCAATTGTCTTGGTTATAGATCTTGCCTCGCAGCAAGACAGGATGAATATACAAATCGTCGTCAGCAATCAGTGAATTACAAGGCGGTAATTCAACTCAGTAGTTTAGACAGCAAACACTTGAGTGGTTTACCAATGTCAGTAGAACAAAGATTCAATTGCTGCTTTCTATTTGATGCCAGACATTTGTTATTTATACAGTTGAGTCTATTTTAATCATGTTGGCTTTCAATGGTACACACCGAAAGCTGTAGAGGCCATACGATATTGGCAAGATGGATATGACGTGTTCTAGAAGATATGTACAATACATCGGATACTATGTTAAAGCCTGTGAGATCTCTGCGCTCCTCCAATTCCAGCCTCTTGCGCATCCCCGATTTTAATCGCTCCACCATTGGCAGCTGCCTAGGCTCCAAGCTCTGGAATTCCCTTCCTAAAGCTCTCCGCCTCTATACCGCTCTCTCCTCCTTGAAAACCCTCCTTAAAACCTACCTCTTTGTCCAAGCTTTTGGTCATCTGTCCTAATAACTCATGTGGCTCGGTGTCAAATTTTTGTTTGATGACGCCTCTGTGAAGGGCCTTAGGACGTTTTACTACGTCAAAGGCGCTATATAGAAATAAAAGTTGTTGTTTTTGCCCAGCAGCAGATGGCCAGAAAATACAGCTTATATTGAACAGTACAGACTGTAATCACTGATTTTTAAAAAAACACGAAAGCAAGGGGGCGACAATAAGCCTGTGCTTGGGATCAGTGGGTAGCACTCTCGCCTGAGTCAGGAGGTTGTGGGTTCAAACCCCAACTCCAGAATCTGTGCACCTAAT
Organism: Squalus acanthias; assembly: GCA_030390025.1. Classification (NCBI taxonomy): domain Eukaryota; kingdom Metazoa; phylum Chordata; class Chondrichthyes; order Squaliformes; family Squalidae; genus Squalus; species Squalus acanthias. The sequence goes on along the minus strand of CM059440.1, from coordinate 60,636,346 downwards.
CTAGGCTGACACTCCAGTGCAGCACTGAGGGAGTGTTGCAATAGCAGAGGTGTTATCATTCAGATAAAATGCTAGGCAGATGCCTTGGCTGCATGTTCAGGTGGCTGTAAAAGGCAACGGTAACATAGCGGTAATGTTACTGGACTAGTAATCCAGAGGCCTGGACTAATGATCCAGAAACATGAGTCAAATCCTACCACGGCAACTGGGGAATTTAAATTCAGTTAAATAAATCTGGACTAAAAAGCTAGTATCAGTAATGGTGACTATGTAACTTCCAGATTGTTATAAAAACCCATCTGGTTCATTATGTCCTTTAGGGAATGGAATCTGGCATCCATACCCGGACTGGCCTGTGTGTGACTCCAGACCCACAGATGACTCTGAAATGGCCTAGCAAGCCACTCAGTTGTCAAGAAGGCGGCTCACCACCACCTTCTCGAGGACAATTAGGGATGGGCAATAAATGCTGGCCTTGCCAGAGACTCCCACATCCCGTGAATGAATTTAAAAAAAAGAATCCCAGGGCAATTTTACAAAGAAGAGCAGGGAGAGTTCTCCCGGTGTCCCTGCCAACATCACAATAAAACAGAAATAAAAACAGAAATACTCAGCAGGTCAGGCAGCATCTGTGGAGAGCGAAACAGAGTTAACGTTTCAGGTCGAAAGGTTATCGAGCTGAAATGTTGACTGTTTCTCGCTCCACAGATCCTGCCCGACCTGCTGAGCATTTGCAGCATTTTCTGTTTTTAGTTCAGATTTCCAGCATCCGCAGTATGTTGCTTTTGTCACAATAAAACAAGATTAACTGGTCATCTATCTCATTGCCGTTTGCTGGCGACCGCATTTGGCAACATAACAGAGAGTACACTTTAAAAGTAATTAATTGGCTGTGAAACGCTTTTAAGATATGAAATGATGTGGAGATGCCGGTGTTGGACTGGGGTGGACAAATGTGAGAAGTCGCACAACACCAGGTTATAGTCCAACAGCTTTATTTGAAATCACAAGCTTTCGGAGCGCTGCTCCTCGAGGAGCAGCGCTCCGAAAGCTTGTGATTTCAAATAAAGCTGTTGGACTATAACCTGGTGTTGTGCGACTTCTCGAAGATATGAAAGGCATGATACAAATGTAAGTTCTTTCTTCATAAGATATTGGTTGGGCCACAGTTGGAGTACTGTGCGCAGTTTTGGGTACCCCATTATAAAAAGCATATTGGAGCCATGGTAAAGGTGCAAAGTAGATTCACTGGAATGACACCAGGGATAAGAGGATCAAGTCTTGAGAGGGTTGAAAAACCAAGGCTGCAGTCACTGGAGCAGAGGTTTTTTTTTGGGGGGGTGGGGGGGGGGAGGAAATCAAATAGGACTATTTAAGATTGGAGTTTGAGCTAGCAGATTCTGAAAGACCTCTACTGGTCAGTGAATTGCTGACAGAGGCACAAACTCTGGATTAGTGTCAGAAGTATAAAATGGGGAGGTTAGAAGATTTTTTTCCACGCATGGGGTTATTAAAAATATTGAAGCTGAGCCAATCATCACGTTACTGAGAGAATTAGACACCGTCTGCAGGGTGTCAGGTGAGCTTGTTCTTCACCTGCAGTATAAAGGTAGCTCAAGGAACACATTTAGTGCTCCAGATGGCGAATTTACAGTCGCCTTTTTGCTTCTGCACTGTGCAGTCAGTGATTTGGGTCTCGGTGGCAAAAAAGCACTTGCGTTACGAACCTCCAAGTTCCATCCTTAGTGTCCTCATGTTGTTGGGATCAAGAGGTTGGTTATTTTGTAGTGCGCTGTCAACAGGAATACTGTGGGCTTGTTGTTGGTGGCACAATACCAGCGTTGAAGAATCTATAGGCTACGCCCTACACAACATGGTTATAGGGTCATGGTAACAGATAGGGAGAGGAAACAGTACAGAGCCTCATCCATTGTCCTTTGACTGCAAGTGTATAAAATTATTAGGGGCCTAGATAGAATGGATAGGAAGGACCCATTTCCCTTAGCTGAGAGGTCAATAACCAGGGGGGCATAGATTTAAATTAGAAGGATTAGAGGGGAGTTGGGGAGAATTTATTTTCACCCAGAGGGCGGTGGGGGGTCTGGAACTCACTGCCTGAAAGGGTGGTAGAGGCAGAAACCCTTACTGCATTTAAAAAATGAGAAGTCGCACAACACCAGGTTATAACCTGGTGTTGTGCGACTTCTCATTTTTGTCCACCCCAGTCCAACGCCGGCATCTCCACATCATGACTGCATTTAAAAAGTACTTGGATATGTACTTGAAGTGCCGTAACCTACAAGGCTATGGACCAAGTGCTGGAAAGTGGGATTAGGATGGCTAACTCTTTTTCGGCCGACGCGGACACAATGAGCCAGATGGCCTCCTGTGCCGTATACATCTATGATTTAGAGCAGAATGTGTTGCAGCAGCCTTGCATAATATTTCCATAAAGCGACGCTTTCTTACAATGAGCAGGTGGCGTGTTTGTGTTATTTGGGTCAGGTCTGCAGTTGGAGGCTGATTTACACCAGTGAGATTACGATCCACTGAACAGCACCATCTAACATACAAAACGCACACACACCCACACAAACACAAACTCAATTCAGGCACTTTGCAGGAGCATCATTAACTCCTGATCTCAACACACACTTCTAATCCAAGCAGCATTGCAAGATCAATAGGGCTGAGGATGCCACAGTTTTGCCCACTCACTTGATCTGTCTGTGTCCCTTTGTAACTTCCTCCTCCCATCTACACAACTTGCTGTGCCTCCCAACAGTATCATCTTCCAGCATCGCCTAGATTTTTTAAATTCTCACCCTGGTTTTCAAATCTCTCCATGGCCTCACCCCTCCCTATCTCGAATCTGCTCCAGCCTTTCAACATCGCTGCACTCCACCAATTCAGACCTCTTGCGCCTCCTCGATTTTCATTGCTCCACCATTCGCGGTCGTGCCTTCAGCTGCCTAGGCCCTAAAGCTCTGGAATTTTAAACTCCGTAAACCTTGCTACCTTTCTCTCCTCCTTTAAGATGCGCCTTAAAACCTACCTCTTTGACCAAGCTTTTGGTCACCTGTCCTAATAGCTCACGTGGCTCAGTGTCAAATTCGGTTTGATTATACTCCTGTGAAGCGCTTTAGGATGTTTCACTACTTTAAAGGCGCCATATAAATACAAGTTGTTGTATCTGCAACACTCTATTCCTTTATCAGGCCCCAGCAAACATCCCAGGGGAACACCACTTGTCACATCCTGCCAATCAGAGCACATTCCCTTGATCACTACTGTGTCTGCTACCACCCAACCAATTTCTAATATAGGTCACAAGTTAATCTCCAATTTATTTTATTTTTTTCTAATAATTTCTTCTTATCAGATGCCTTCTGGAAGTCCATATAGACAACATCCATAGACATGCCCCTATCCACTATGCTAGTGACCTCCTCAAAAAAGTCAACTTGATTAGTCAGACATGACCTACCCTTGACAAATCCATACTGACTCGCTGATCAGCTTATACTTGCTCAAGTGCTCGGTCACCTTGTCCCGGATGATAGATTCCAGTAACTTCCCCACAACTGGCAGGTGTGTAGTTTCCCAGTTTCTCCCTCCTTCCATCTTAAATAATGAAGTGACATTTGCAATTTAATGCAATGGACATTGAAAGATCCCATGGCCCCATTCCATAAAGAATGGAGTTTGCCTGTTGTTCGGCCAACATCCCCCTCAACAGGACATTCAATTCATTGCTGTTTGTGGGATCTTGGTGTGCACCAAATAGCAGCCACGAGCAGTCACTTACTGTATGAGGCGCTTTTGAAACACGAGATATGATATCGCTAAACAAAGTCTTACCTGTACATTAAACTGCACAGATTTACACGTTAGAGGCACCCAGGGAGCAAATCTTTGTGCAGATTTCCTTCACGCGACATTAAACCCCCACCACACCCCCTCTCCCCCACCCCCAGTGGCATCTCAAGCAGGGATTCTACCTACAGCCGGCTGCCCCAGTGCGACTGACACTGATCAGTGCTCAGGTTTCTCCCTTTATTGGGAATGCAGCACGAGGCATTCCCCTTGAAATTAAGAGCTGACATAAATAGAATGCTGCTAATTTATGAGTGGGATATGAGAAGTGTATCCTTTGTAAATAACATGCATAAATTACTCACATGTTGAGAGAGCTTTCATTCATACATTTTCTATGCCCCATTAAACATGCATTCACCTGGATTTCTAGCATCTGCACGGGCTTTGTAACTAGTGGAATAACAATTTTCAATGAAGCAATCATTTACTAATTGACATGTTGCTCTGAGAGAAGTTTTCCACTCAAGCTCTCCATTCCTTTGACTCCATCCTCATGTTTGCCCACACTTCCTCTCCCCAGCATTGGTAGCTGTACCTTTAGCCGCCTAGATCCCACTCTCTGGAATTCTCTCCCTAAACCTCTTGTCTCCTCCTTAAAACCCACCTCTTTGACCAAGCTTTTTTGTCAGCCCTCTTAATCTCTGCTTGGATCCATGTCCATTTTCCTCACACCTCTGAAACTCTATGAGATGCTCTTCTACATTAAATGCAAGGTGTCGTTGCTGCCACTTCCCTCCAGTTTGTAATGTTAAACGTACAATACAAAGGCAACATCTCTACCTTAAACCCCTTCCCCATCATCATAGCCTCTCCTCTCCTGTGGTCACTCATGCATTCTGGGTATTACAGTAGTTACACAGTTTCTGCACCTAGAATAACCTCTTTGCAAGAGGATTTGCTTGTGTGAGCCCAGCCATCAGGGAATTTGGTTAAAAAAAGCATTTTGTTTACTTGGGTTTATTAATAGACGCAAAAAATATAAAAGCAAAGAGATCATGCTAGAACTTTATAAATCACTGGTTAGACCTCTACTGGAGTACTGTGGACAATTCTAGACACCACACTTCAGGAAAGATATAAAGGCCTCGAGAGGGTACAGAGGAAGTTTAACAGGGATGAGGGACTTCAACAACAACTTGTATTTATATAGTGCCTTTAACATAGTAAAACGTCCCAAGGTGCTTAACAGGAGTATTTTAAGACAAAAAATTTGACACCGATCCACATAAGGATAAATTAGGGCAGGTGGCCAAAGAGGTAGGTTTTAAGGAGCGTCTTAAAGGAGGAAAGAGGGGTAGCGAGGCGAAGGGGTTTAGGCAGGAATTCCAGAGCTTAGGGCCTAGGCAACAGAAGGCACGGCCACCAATGGTTGAGCGATTATAATCAGGGATCCTCAAGAGGGCAGAATTAGAGGAGCGCAGATATCTCGGGGGGGGGGGGGGGTTGTGGAGCTGAAGGAGGTTACAGAGATAGGAAGGGGCGAGACAATGGAGGGATTTGAAACCAAGGATGAGAATTTTGAAATCGAGACGCTGCTTAACCGGGAGCCAATGTTGGTCGGCGAGCACAGGGGTGATGGGCGAACGGGACTTGGTGCGAGTTAGGACACAGGCAGCCAAATTTTGGATGACCTCAAGTTTATGTAGGGTGGAATGTGGAAGGCCAGCCAGGAGTGCATTGGAATAGTCAAGTCTAGAGGTAACAAAGGCATGGATGAGGGTTTCAGCAGCGGATGAGCTGAGGCAAGGGTGGAGACGGGCGATGTTACGGAGGTGGATGTAGGCAGTCTTTGTTATGCTGCAGATGTGTAGTCGGAAGCTAATTTCAGGGTCAAATATGACACCAAGGTTGTGAAAACTGTGGTTCAGCCTCAGACAGATGTTAGGGAGAGGGATGGAGTCGGTGGCTAGGGAACGGAGTTTGTGGCGGGGACCGAAAACAATGGCTTCGGTTTTCCCAATATTTAATTGGAGAAAATTTTTGCTCATACAAGGGAGCGAAGATAAGAGCCGTACCAGGGGGAACGGCCAGGGTGAGAGAGAGGGTAATTGTTTTAGTAGGGACTAGGGCATCAAAGATAGTGGTGAGGGTGTGGTTGAGCAGCTACAGAAATGTCATGGTGAATGGAGTGCCAGAGGCTGGACAGTTGGGATTTCATAAGTGCAGTTGTAAGAGAGTTGGGAGAGAGTTTTTTCCCCAGGGGCGGACACCGAAGGAAGTAGGGGCTTCAGTTATGAGGAGAGGTTGGAAAAGTTAGGACTGTCCTCCTTCGAACAGAGAAGGTTAATAGGTGACCTAAGAGGTTTTCAAGATGGTGAGAAGTTTTGATAAGAGTAGATAGAGAAAAATTCTCTGGTGAGTGGGTCAATAACCAGAGGTCATAGTTTCAAAATCATTGGCAAAAGATCTAGAAGGGAGGTGTAGAATTTTTTTTTTTTTTTAAACTCAGTTAAGGGATCTGGAACGCTCTACCCGAAAAGGTTGTGGAAGCCGATTCCATTAATAATTTTAAAAGGGAGTTGGACAGGTACTTGAGGATGAGGAACTTAGACGTTACGGCCAAAAAAACAGAGGGGGGGGGGACTGGGGGGAAACTAAGCACGACTGCTCTTTCAAAGAGCCAGCACGGGCACGGCAGACGACATAGATTACATCGGATATACAGCACAGAAACAGGCCATTCGGCCCAACCAGTCTATGCTGGTGTTTATGCTCCACTCGAGCCTCTTCCCGTCTTTCCTCATCTCACCCCATCAGCACAACCCCTATTTCCTTCTCCCTCATATGCTTTTCTAGCCTCCCCTTTAAATGCATCTATACTATTGGCCTCAACTACACCTTGTGGTAGCGAGTTCCACATTCTCACCACTCTCTGGGTAAAGTAGATTCTTCTGAATTCTCTATTTGATTTCTTGGTGACTATCTTATATTGATGGCCTCTAGTTTTGCTCTTCCCCACAAGTGGAAACATTCTCTCTATATCTACTCTATCAAAAGCTTTCAGGATTTTAAAGACCTCTATTAGGTCACCCCTCAGCCTTCTCTTTTCAAGAGAAAAGAGACCCAGCCTGTTCATCCTTTCCTGATGGGTATAACCTCGCAGTTCTGGTATCATCCTTGTAAATTTTCTCTGCACCCTCTCCAGTGTCTCTATATCTTTTTTATAATATGGCGACCAGAATTGCACACAGTACTCCCAGTGTGGTCTAACCAAGGTTCGATACAAGTTTAGCATAACTTCACTACTTTTCAATTCTATCCCTCTAGAAATAAACCCTAGTGCTTGGTTTGCTTTTTTTTAATAGCCTTGTTAACCTGTGTCGATACTTTGTGATTTCAGTATTTGAACTCAGATCCCTTTGCTCCTCTACCCCATTTAGATTCTTATTTTCCAAGTAATATGTGACCTCCCTATTTTTCTTACCAAAATGTAATACCTCACATTTATCTGTGTTGAATTTCATTTGCCAATTATATGCCCAATCTGCAAGTTTATTAATGTCTTCTTGTAATTCGTTGCAGTCCTCCTCAGTATTGGCTATGCCCCCCAATTTGGTGTCGTCCGCAAATTTAGAAATTGTGTTTTTGATTCCAAAGTCTAAATCGTTAATATAAATTGTGAACAGCAGCGGTCCCAGCACCGATCCTTGTGGAACACCACTTGCCACCTTCTGCCACTCTGAATAGCTACCCTTTACCCCACTCTCTGCTTTGTCTTAAAGCCAGCTAGCTATCCATTCTGCTACTTGTCCCCTGACTCTGCATTCCCTGACATTAGTCTATTACGTGGGACCTTATCGAAGGCCTTTTGAAAATCTAGATAAATTACATCTACTACATTACCCTTGTCTACGCTGTTACCTCTTCAAAAATGTCAATTAGGTTGGTCAAGCAAGACTTTCCCTTTTGAAATCCACTGAAGGACTGAATGGCCTGCTTCTGTGCTATATGTTTAAATGATTCTATGAATTCAGCCGGAGTGGGGCAGGAGCAGTGAACCCAATCCTGTCCTCACCAGGCATCGAGCACACTTTCCAACATGGCTGGATTTGAGGATGGCTGTGCTGGTTTAACTGCTCCATGTTGATCAAGCACAATAAAGTAGAGGGAGGGGAGTTCAAACTCTACTTAGTGATATTTCACTCTGGTGAGCTTTTAAAACTGGATAGACCCATATGTTAATTATCTAAACCCGCAATCAAAAAGTGTCAGCCATGGCTCAGTGGGTAGCACTCTCGCCACTTAGTCAGAAGGTTGTGGGTTTAAGTCCCACTCCAGAGACTTGAGCACATAATCTAGGCTGACACTCCCAGTGCAGTACTGAGGGAATGTCGCATGGTCGGAGGTGCTGTCTTTCGGATGAGACGTTAAACCGAGGCCCCGTCTGCCTTCTCAGGAGTAAAAGATCCCATTGCACAATTTCAAGGAGCAGCAGGTGAGTTATTCCCAGTGTCCTGGACAATATTTATGGCTCAATCAACATTAAAAACAGATTATCCGGTCATTACCACATTGCAGTTTGTGGGACCTTGCTGTGTGCAAATTGGCTGCCGTGTTTCCTACATTACAACAGGTGACTACACTTCCAAAGTACTTCATTGGCAGCAAGCACTTTGGGCACCCTGAGGTCGTGAAAGGCGCTATAGAAATGGAAGTCTTTTTTACCCTCTGGTTAAAAGCACAAGAACTTTTCATAACAGGGAAAGGCCCAAACAAGTCCACCTCTTTCAGAAGAATGCATTTCGGTACTCCTTTAATGTAACAAGATGCTTCAAATGGGAAAGCAAGCAGTAGAAGAGGTAGCGGAAGAGACTGAAAGCCTGTCGAAAGGATAAGTTTTGAGGAGGACTTTTACATTCAAGGAGTGAAATAGCAAGGCAGAGTTTAGGGAAAGAACTCCAGAGATTAGAGCCGAGATGTCTGAAGGCTGTGTCACTGAGGGAGCAGCAGAGGGTGGGGAGGATGTACAGGAGTTCAGAGACCGTAGGGTACAAGCTGAGAAGAGACATGCACTTATATAGCACCCTTCACGACCACCGGACGTCTCAAAGCGCTTTACAGCCAATGATGTACTTTTTTTTGGAAGTGTAGTCACTGTTGTAATGTAGGAAACGTGGCAACCAATTTGCACACAGAAAGCTCCCACAAACAGCAATGTGATAATGACCAATTAATCTGGTTTAGTGATGTTGGTTGAGGGATAAATATTGGCCAGGACACCGGGGATAACGCCCCTGCTTTTCTTCAAAATAGTGCCACGGGATCTTTTACGTCCACCTGAGAGAGCAGACGGGGCCTTGGTTTAACATCTCATCCAAAAGACGGCACCTCCGACAGTGCAGCACTCAGTGGTACATATGCAGCTAATTGGTGGATGCCACCACGGTCCAATTACACTCATAAAATGCCAGTATTTTTATTGCAGCTTTTCACCATGCATTCACAACCGGAGTCCCTGACGACATAACACTACATTATAAAACACACTTCTCTTGCAACAGCTTCGCTGCTGCAGAATTAACCCCGACCTTTTACAATCCATTCATCTTTACAACCTCATGCATTTATTCACAACAGTCCTGACATTTTCCATGTCGCTCTGACTCCCATAAAGCAGCCTTGTTCACAGATCTTGACTGTAGGGTATAATTCAACTCCACATTAGCAGATGTCTGAGAGTTTAAAACAAGTCATGTTCGATTAACTGTTTGACAGCAGAACTTCCTTTACCCTTTAAGACGCTCCTTAAAACCCACCTCTTCTGCCCTCGTATCTCCTTATGTGGCTCAGTGTCAAATTTTGTTTGATTAACGCTCCTGTGAAGCACTTTGGGACATTTTACGACATTAAAAGCATTATATAAATGCAAGTTGTTGTAATGCATCCTCAAGGTTTATAGAAAGAAAGACTTGCTATATAGCCCCTTTCACGACCTCAGGATGTCCCAAAGTGCTTTACAGCCAATGAAGTACTTTTGAAGTATAGTTACTGTTGTAATGTAGGAAATGCGATAGCCAATTTGCGAACAGCAAAGTCCTACAAACAGCAATGTGATAATGACAAAATCATCTGTTTTAGTGATGTTGATTGAGGGATAAATGTTGGCCAGAACACCAGGGCTAACTCCCCTGCTCTTCTTCAAAATAGTGCTGTGGGCTCTTTTACATCCACCCAAGAGGGCAGACGGGGCCTCGGTTTTAACGTCTCATCCGATCAACGGCACCTCCGACAGTGCAGCACTCCCTCAGTACTGCACTGGAGTGGCAGGCTAGATTTTGTGCGCTCAAGTCTCTGGAGTGAGGCTTGAATCCACAACCTTCTGACTCAGAAGCGAGTGTGCTACCCACTGAGCCACGGCTGACACTTATAATCAGGGTGCAACACCCAAATTTTTGTTATACTGCATTTTAATAGAGACCATGTTACATGTAGGAACAGTCGGATTAGTAACGAGGTTTTGACATATTCAGGTGGTTATGAAATTATGTTACCGCTGTTGCACTCTCCCAGCCAACTATTCCATAGAATATCCCAAAAACAATAAACTGTAAATTAACACACCCTGTGTACCATTCTTATGAGCGAGTTGCTGTTTAGGACATTTTTCCTTTGTAAGTATTTATCCAGTTCCCTTTTGAAAGTTATTATGGAATCTGCTTCCACCGCCCTTTAAAGCAGTACATTGAGGATCATAATTAACTGTCAAAATAATTCTCATCTCTCCTCTTGTTCTTTTGCTAAGGAACGTAGCAAAAGGTGTAGGGCTGAATGGCCTACTCCCTTTTCTATGTTCCTGTGAGAGAATATACCCTACTGTGGTTGAGTGGCTCAAACCGTCCTCCTTGTAGGGAAAAGGGACAAGACCCAAGGTGTGTACGAATGCCTGCTGCCGACATGGGCAAGATTCATTTTTCCTGTAATTTTGCTTCTTTAGTGGCTGTGTGCAGTTGCATGTCTCAGATTATATTTACACCTCAGATCTGCCTGTGATTCGGAATGTAGAATCAGGGCTTGTCCTGGCAGCCAAAATGATTTGAGAGGAGTCTGCACAGCGGTAAGATTCGCTGAGTGTTATGTAATATAAAATTGTTAAAACCAATCGAGCCAAACCACTCCATTCTATTCAGACCATTAGACTGCAGTATGTTTCACCAGTATAGTTTAGGGAGGCACCACACGGTGCAAGGATGCATTGGTCAGTCAATGAGCTGTGTCATGGACCACGACTCCACACAAACAACGAGGTTTCAGACTCTAATACAATAGCAAAATACTGCAGATGCTGGAAATCTGAAATAACAGAAAATGCTGGAAACACTCAGCAGGCCAGGCAGCATCCGTGGAAAGAGAAACAGAGTTAACGTTTCAGGTCTGGGACCCTTCATCAGAACTGGAAAAAGCTGGAGATGCAACAGATATTAAGCAGGTGCTCATGATGCGGTCTCCTCTACATTGGGGAGACCAAACGCAGATTGGTTGATGGCTTTGCGGAACACCTCCGTTCAGTCCGTAAGGGTGACCCTGAGCTTCCGGTCGCCTGTCACTTTAATTCTCCGCTTCACTCCCACTCTGACCTCTCCGTCCTCGGCCTCTTACACTGTTCCAATGAAGCTCAACGCAAGCTCGAGGAACAGCACCTCATCTTTCGATTAGGCACTTTACAGCCTTCTGGACTCAACATCGAGTTCAACAATTTCAAACTATAACCCCTGCTCCCATTTTTCATGCTGTATGATTTTGCCATCCCCATTTGCAACATTTTATCTTTCCTGCCTCTTCCCTTAGCACAGTATATTCCTTCAACTCCTTCCTCCCGTCCCACCCCCTCCCTGTCTCTGCACTTGCTTAATATCTGTTACATCTCCAGCTTTTTCCAGTTCTGATGAAGGGTCCCAGACCTGAAACGTTAACTCTGTTTCTCTCTCCACGGATGCTGACTGACCTGCTGAGTGTTTCCAGCGTTTTCTGTTGTTATTTGAGGCTTCAGACTCACCCATCTTGGCATCGGAAAGTACGGAGCGCGGGTCTCAAGTTTCTTGGTAATGGGGTGAGGGAGTGAGTGGTGAAAAATTACCGTGGGGTCATCAATCTCCAAAAAAAAAACCCTTCACAGCCAGTTAGACCTGTGAGGTCAGGGGCCCAGCCTTAGACAAGGAAATACAACACAGCATCGGGGCACACAAGAGATCCTTTGACATAATGGGCTGGAGCGGGGCATCTCGTGGTGTGCCTGGTTAGACAGACTATCGCCCTCACCCATCAGCTCAAAATAATGACTTGCTGAATGTGCGAGCTGATAACGGCATGGCGAGGACAATGGGGCACCTGGGGCTTCAGTGAACCGTCTATCTCCTTAACCAGAGAGATTTATGCGTTGAAAGAAACAGAGGGACGACGGAGAAGGTAATCAGCACTGTAAAAAGGTACCGGTAAGAACGAAGCCTAACTTTCTACGGCGAGTTTAATGTGCCAATAATGTGCAAATCCAGCAAGTTCTTTAAAATAACGGGGAGGCCAAGGGCAAGATGCCGTTTGTGCTAAGCAAAGGGCGTAAAGCGACCAGCAAGTTCTGGAGATTCGCAACTCACGGCGAATCTCTTAATCCCCTGAACTCGCTGGCCGATTTGCGCATTAATAACAGCGTGCGCGTTTTTGATGTTTCATGAGACTCGAACGGAGTGCAACAGATTTAAGGCATAAAAAATATCTGCACATTGCTTGAATACTACAGTTCTACTAATGTTTCGGTGACAGATGACAACTACACGGAAAAAAAGAGGGAATAAAAATTCTATTAACACCAATAGCAGCATACTGGCAGAGCGATATCCTAAAGCAGTCTCACTGATGCCAGGCGACAAGAAAGCTAATTAAAAATCATTTTCTGCAGGAAAGATACCAGAAGTGTTGTAAATATTATGCGCCAGGAAATGATGAATACTTTTCCTTGTGGGGCAACCACAAACTGCTCTTGGCTTTATGACTCAAGTTATCCATTTATCATAACTTATGGCCATAGTCACAGCACGTGACTGGCCGAGGTACAACCTTCAGTTCCTCCCCTCATGTTGCTAGGCTACAGTTCCACATGCACTGCCGGTCATCTATTACTTTGCCCAAGCAAAGTGTGAGCCTTAATAGTGAAAGTCAGAGGGGCTATTCAACTGTAAGGGCATCACAGTCAAACCTAATCCTGTCCTCATGCAGCAACCAAGCAACTGCACTTTCCAGCAAAGTCAGTAGATAGTGATGGGGAGCAGGAGCCCTGGCTGACACTGTTCCTCTGCATAACCCAGAGGTGTGGAGGGCAGGTGTACCAGAGAATTCTACGAGGGATCGAAACCCGAAACGACCTTGTTCTGTGACCACAGGGTGCATTTACCCTGCAAGCCACTGGGGAAGCTGGCACATCTCCACTTAAGATGGGACACTGACACACATTCGATCCTACACAGCCGTCCATGTAAAGTCCCCACTCCTTATAGCGGGCGCATTGGTGTCAACGCAATTTGCCCGCTATAAGCAATGTCCGCATTATAGATCAGGTCTTCTCATTTCAATCTCTGTGTTAAGCCTCTTAATTTCATTGCCTTAACAGACTGAAGCTAGCTAACATATTCAGGACAGGCTGAAATCAAACAATACTCAGGTGCCAAGGATCCAATGGCAGCCTATGAATTCATGGCCAGTTTCAATTGTGCATTTCAACTGTCAATTTCTCCGTCTCCGCCGCATCTGTTCTGACGAAGCCACCTTCCATATTAGTGCCTCCGATATGTCTTCCTTTTTCTTCAAGCGAGGATTACCCCTCTACCGTGGTTGACATGGCCCTCGACTGCGTCCGTTCCATTTCCCGCACTTCTGCTCTCGCCCCTTCTCCCTCCCAGAACCACGATAGAGTTCCCCTTGTCCTCACCTTTCACCCCACCAGCCTCCACATTCAACGGATCATCCTCCGCCATCTCCAGCGTGATCCCACCACCAAACACATCATCTTCCCCCCCCCCCACTTTCAGCATTCCGAAGGGACCGCTCCCTCCGCGACACCCTGCTCCACTCCTCTATCACCCCCAACATCCCTTCCCACGGCACCTTCCCGTGCCAGCGCAGGAGATGCAACAACTGCCCTTTTACCTCCTCCCTTCCCACTGTCCAGGGCTCCAAACACTCCTTCCAGGTGAAACAGCGATTTACTTGTACTTCTTGCAATTTATTATACTGCATTCGCTGTTCACGTTGCAGTCTCCTCTGCATTGGGGAGACCAAACGTAGATTGGGTGACCGCTTTGCGGAACATTTCCGTTCAGTCCGTAAGCGTGACCCCAAGCATCTGGTCGCCTGTCACTTTAATTCTCTGCTCCACTCCCACTCTGACCTCTACGTCCTCGGCCTCTTACACTGTTCCAATGAAGCTCAGCGTAAGCTCGAGGAACAGCACCTCATCTTCGATTAGGCACTTTACAGCCTTCTGGACTCAACATAGAGTTCAACAATTTCAGACAATAACCTCTGCCCCTATGTTTTTTTTTCTCTCTCTCACATGGCAGCTGTCGATCATTCTGCCATCGCCATTTACACCTCATCTAAAGTCATCTTTTGTTTCTTAACTTGTCCCATTACCATCTCCTTTTGCCTTGCACCATCATCCTTTTGTCTTTCAATCTTTCCTGCCTTCCATCCTATCATAGACCTTTCCTTTGTTCTTTCCTCCCTTTCCCCCTTTCCCTGCCCCACACTTGCTTAAATATCTGTTACTTCTCCAACTTTTTCCAGTTCTGACGAAGGGTCATCAACCTGAAATGTTAACTCTGTTTCTCGCTCCACGATGCTGCCTGACCTGCTGAGTATTTCCAACATTTTCTGTTGTTTCAATTGTGCATTCCTCTCTCCCCCTTCACAGCTCTACTTTGATGAATTATCAAGACACGGGGACAATTTCACAAATACAGAGGATTAATGAGGTGCAAATTTATCAAAGAACCTATTGAACTGCCCAAAATAGCTGCCACATTTAATAAGTTATAAGCAGCGCCTTGGTAATGCCGAACAATTAGCGACATTTGTCCGATATAGGTGGCTGCCTGTGATAAGCGGGGACGGTGCAAGTACTCGCGGCCATAAGTGTCCAATCCCAAATACAAAAGGGGTGTTTTACAGCAATGACTAGAAAACTGATCTGTGGGACAATGCCAAACCCTGCTCCCTCCTTCCCCAAGTAAACATCTCGCCCTCAAACAGGTTTAGACAAGTCGCCAAACCGACTATTTGTTCTTCAGCCGTTTTTGAAACCTGAAGCCCCAGACAAACCATCTTGCTGCACACTTTTTGTGAAGCAGCTACTCAGAAGGCAAAGGAAAACCTCAAAATTTGCAAGGGTCATAAATCAGATCCCTGCACTAGAGGAGCTGGAAGTGGCGGTTCATAGATTTACCGTTTTTAAATATATTTCTTGCTATTCCAGAAATGGGCTTGTTATGATGATGCACAAGCCATATTTGATACAATCAACTTGCATTTATCGATCACCTTTAACATAGTAAAACATCCCAAGTCACTCCACACGAGCGTAACTCAAACAAAATTTGACACCGAGCCACATAAGGAGATATTAGGACAGGTGCCCAAAAGCTTGGTCAAAGAGGTAGGTTTCAAGGAGCGTCTTGGGGGGGAGGGGGGAGAGGGAGGGGGAGAGGGGGGGGAGGAATTCCAGAGCTTAGGGCCTAGGCAGCTGAAAGCACGGCTGCAAATGGTGCAGCGATGAAAATTAGGGATGCACAAGAGGTCAGAATCAGAGATACAGTAGCATGAAGAGCCAGTCCAGATACTGGAAGGTCTACTGAATAGCCTCAAGCTCCAGAGTTGAATAAGCTTACACTTAAAGTTTGTGTTAAGTGATTGTCCACACTTTTAATGCCAGATGTAGAGTGCGAGTGAAGTTCCGGTGGTGTTGCTATGGCCAGTTGGTGAATGTAATGGGAATTTTAACTCTTCCGACGCCCTCCGCCACTGTAACAGTTTCCAGGCCCCAACCGTCTCCTTTTCACTATGGACGTACAATCCCTCTACACCTCCATCCCCCACCAGGATGGGCTGAGGGCGCTCCGCTTCTTCCTTGAACAGAGGCCCAACCAGTCCCCATCCACCACCACCCTCCTCCGCTTGGCTGAACTTGTTCTCACATTAAACAACTTCTCCTTTGACTCCACCCATTCCCTCCAAATCAAAGGTGTAGCTATGGGAACCCGCATGGGTCCGAACTATGCCTGCCTTTTCGTGGGATATGTGGAACACTCTTTGTTCCAGTCCTACTCGGGTCCTCTCCCTCACCTCTTTTTCCGGTACATTGATGACTGTATCGGTGCCGTTTCCTGCTCTCCCCTGAACTAGACAATTTCATTCACTTTGCCTCCAATTTCCACCCTTCCCTCACCTTCACATGGTCCATCTCCGACTCTTCCCTTCCCTTCCTCGACTTCTCCGTCTCCATCTCTGGGGATAGGTTATTGACCAACATTCACTACAAGCCCACTGACTCCCACAGGTACCTGGACTACACTTCCTCCCACCCCGCCTCCTGTAAGGACTATTTCATTCTCCCAGTTTCTCCGTCTCCGCCGCATCTGCTCCGACGATGCCACCTTACATACCAGTGCTTCCGACGATAGAGTTCCCCTTGTCCTCACCTTTCACCCCACCAGCCTCCACATTCAACAGATCATCCTCCGCCATTTCCGCCACCTCCAGCGTGATCCCACCACCAAACGCATCTTCCCCTCACCTCCCCTTTCAGCATTCCGTAGGGACCACTCCCTCCGCGACACCCTAGTCCACTCCTCTACCTTCCCCTACACCTTCCCGTGCAAGCGCAGGAGATGCAACACATGCCCTTATACCTCCCCCCTTCCCACTGTCCAGGGCCCCAAACACCCCTTCCAGGTGAAACAGCGATTTACTTGTACTTCTTGCAATTTAGTATACTGTATTCGCTGCTCACGATGTGGTCTCCTCTACACTGGGGAGACCAAACGCAGATTGGGTGACCGCTTTGCGGAACACGTCCGTTCAGTCCGTATGGGGGACCCCGAGCTCCCGGTGGCCTGTCACTTTAATTCACCGCTTCATTCCCACTCAGACCTCACCATCCTCTTGCATTGTTCCACGGAACGGAAGCTCAGCGTAAGCTCGAGGAACAGCACCTCATCTTTCAATTAGGCACTCTACAGCCCTCTGGACTCAACAGAGTTCAACAATTTCAGATCATAACCTTGGTCCTTCTTCCCTCCCACATGGCAGCTGTCCTTCATTCTGCCAGCGCAATTCACACTTCATCTAGAGCCATCCTTTGTTCCTTAACCTGTCCTATTACCATCTCCTCTTGCCTTGAGTATCTCTTAATGTCTCTCAAGGTCTCTAAATCTCTCCTGCTTTCTATCCTATCACTGACCTTCCCTTTTGTTCTTTCATCCCCTCCCCCTTTTCCCTGCCCCTAAACTTGCTTTAAAATCTATTCCATTTCCTGCTTTTTTCCAGTTTTGACGAAAGGTCTTCGACCTGAAACGTTAACTCGGTTTCTCTCTCCACGGATGCTGCCTGGCCTGCTGAGTTTTTCCAGTGTTTTCTGTTGTTATTTCGGATTTCCCACATCCGCAGTATTTTGCTATTGTTTTAACTCTTCCCCGATCGGCTGGAAAGGAGCGGCTCCATTTCCTGCTGGTTCTGGTGGTGGGCGAGGCTCCTGACTGACTCCGGCGGGAACATGATTAATAAATGCAAATCGGGGGTCCCGTGATTTAGGTGGGTGCCAGTCTAACCCACTCCTGAGCGTGGCAGCCCCACCAAGAAACGGTGTCAGGAAGCCGGCGAGGCTCTCAGGTTAAGTTTACAATAAAAAAAAAACTCAGCAGGAGTGCTCCTCCATGCCCCACAAGGAAAGTCTGGGTCTCTACCACCCTGGGCTCCCCCCACCCAGAGACCCTCAAACCAACCCCCCTCCCCACCTCGCTGCTGGCAAGCTTCTCCCGATGCCAGCGGACGGCCTCCGGGCTGCCCGATCCTCGTCCTACCCTTAGCTGCCGCTTTCCATTGGCATTCAAACAAGGCCTGGCAATTAAAATCTGCCAGGCGTCAGACTCAAACCCACCCTGGAGACCTCCCGCCGGGAGTTAAAAATCAGCCCTCAAGTTTAAAAAAAATTTACAAGATGGCGATGGGAGTTGGGAAAGACTTCACAAACTTGCTCAATGGAGCCACCTAGGGGCTTGTAGCTTGCAACAGAATTACATAGAATTTACAGCACAGAAACAGGCCATTTGACCCAACTGTTTAGGCTCCACACGAGCCTAACACGTCATGATTGTTCACAGGATGAAAATTGTGTGAACAGGAAGTGTACACCAATGCAAGACTTCAAAATTAGAGAGAACTGCTGCACGTTTCATTTTGGGATCTGCGGAAGATATCTCTCCTTACTTTATTAGGGGGGGGGGATCAAACCACTTCAGGCATTTTGAGTGAAGTGGAAAACGGAATTTAAGATTTGCTTATACATGCCTTCACATTCTTTCTACCTCTGTCCATAATCAAATCAGTTTAGTTGCCAATAAAACAGTGTACCTATCACACCTAGTGGAGCCAACAACAGATCCTGCAAAAAGAAAATACTGCAGATGATGGAAATTTGAAATAAAAACAGAAAATGCTGGAGATACTCAGGTCAGGCAGCATCTGTGAAGCGAGAAACAGAGTTAATGTTTCAGGTCGATGACCCTTCGTCGGAACTGGAAAAAAAAGCAGGAAATGGAACAGATTTTTAAGCAAGTGTAGGGGGGCTGGGAAAGGGGGGAGGGGATGAAAGAACAAAAGGGAAGGTCTGTGATAGGATAGAAGGCAGGAGGGGTTAAGAGACATTAAGAGATATTCAAGGCAAAAGGAGATGATAATGGGACAGGTTAAGAAACAAAGGGTGGCTCGAGATGAAGTGTAAATTGTGCTGGCAGAATGAAAGACAGCTGCCATGTGACAGATCCTGCAATCCATCAAGGTCATTAAAAATGTTGGCCACATCCGCTGCTGGCAATTTGATTTCTCCATTCAGTTTGTGCTGCTTTCTAGTGATCCAATTGGTCCTG
Source organism: Squalus acanthias (assembly GCA_030390025.1). Taxonomy (NCBI): domain Eukaryota; kingdom Metazoa; phylum Chordata; class Chondrichthyes; order Squaliformes; family Squalidae; genus Squalus; species Squalus acanthias. The sequence continues at coordinate 60,617,339 of CM059440.1, read as the reverse complement.
AGGAATCAAGCGACATGTTTTCGCTGCTTTGCTGGGTTGGTGGAAATCAAGTGATCGCTGTCCTCTGGCGAGTCAATCGCTCCGTGACCTCCAACTTGCCACATTTCTTTCTCCCCAGTAAAGAGCGCCCTTCAGCCCCACTCCCAACATCCACCAGAGGATGAAAAGGTCCCCTTCGGGATGGTGGGGGGAGGGGGTCTCATTGCTCTCCTGGACTTATCAACTCTGCTCTTTGTCAGCCGTAGCTCAGTTGGTAGAGTACAAATGAATCCACATTTGAATTGCCTCGGAGTCAGAAGGTTGTGGGTTCAAGTCCCACTCCAGAGACTTCAGCATCGAGTGAGCGTGACTGCCCTCGACATCAAGGCAGCATTTGACCGAGTGTGGCATCAAGGAGCCCGAGTAAAACTGAAGTCAATGGGAATCAGGGGGAAAACGCTCCACTGGCTGGAGTCATACCTAGCACAAAGGAAGATGGTTGTGGTGGTTGAAGGTCAATCGTCAGAGCCCCAGGACATCGCTGCAGGAGTTTCTCAAGGCAGTGTCCTAGGCCCAACCATCTTCAGCTGCTTCATCAATGACCTTCCCTCCAACATAAGGTCAGAAATGGGGATGTTCGCTGATGACTGCACAGTGTTCAGCGCCATTCACAACTCCTCAGATAATGAAGCAGTCCATGCCCGCACGCAACAAGACCTGGACGACATTCAGGCTTGGGCTGAGAAGTGCCAGGCAATAACTATCTCCAACAAGCGAGAGTCTAACCACCTCCCCTTGACATTCAACGGCATTACCATCGCCGAATCCCCCACCATCAACATCCTGGGGGTCACCATTGACCAGAAACTTAACTGGACCAGCCACAAATACTGTGACAACAAGAGCAGGTCAGAGGCTAGGTATTGTGGCGAATGTCTCACCTCCTGACTCCCCAAAGCCTTTCCACCATCTACAAGGCACAAGTAAGGAGTGTGTTGGAATACTCTCCACTTGCCTGGATGAGTGCAGCTCCAACAACACTCGAAGCTCGACGCCGTCCAGGACAAAGCAGTCCGTTTGATTGGCACCCCATCCACCACCTTAAACATTCACTCCCTCCACCACCGGCGTACAGTGGCTGCAGTATGTACCATCTACAAGATGCACTGCAGCAACTCGCCAAGGCTTCTTCGGCAGCACCTCCCAAACCCGCGACCTCTTCCACCTAGAAGGACAAGGGCAGCAGGCGCATGGGAACACCACCACCTCCAAGTCACACACCATCCTGACTTAGAAGTATATCGCCGATCCCTTCATCGTTGCTGGGTCAAAATCCTAGAACTCCCTCCCCAACAGCACTGTGGGAGTACCTTCTCCACACGGACTGCAGCGGTTCAAGAAGGCGGCTCACCACCACCTTCTCAAGGGCAATTAGGGATAGGCAATAAATGCTGGCCTTGCCAGCGACGCCCACATCCCATAAACAAATAAAAAAAGAATCTAGGCTGACACTTCAGTGCAGTACTGAGGGAGTGCTGCACTGTCGGAAGTGCCGTTTTTCGGATGAGACGTTAAACCTGAGGCCCCGTCTGCCCTCTCAGGTGGATGTAAAAGATCCTATGGCACTATTTTGTTGGCTGTGAAGTGATTTGGGACGTCCCGAGGTCGTGATAGGTGCTATATAAATGCAAGTCTTTCTTTTTATCTGTGGGTGTGGGCGTGCCTCTTCTCTTCAGGTTGGAGTGGGTGGTCAGACCAAAACTCTTGTGCATCTTATGGCCTTCATGATTGAACAGCCAGCAAAGTGATGCAGACTTCAGGTAATGTTTTAAACATTTCTTTTAAGATCCATCGAAAAGAACTAATTTTCCATTTGCTTTGAGTTACAAGGATGGGCAATTTGCTGGTGATGGGGTGGGGAGGGAAGAACAGAATTATTTTTATAAAACCTGCCACAAATGCTCACCCATCACCCCTGTGCTTGCTTACCTACATTGGCTCCCGGCCCTGCAACACCTCGATTTTAAAATGCTCAGCCTTGTGTTCAAAACCCTCCGTGGTCTTGCCACTCCCCATCTCTGTAATCTCCTCCAGCCCCACAACCCTCCGAGATCTCCGATCTCCTCCAATTCTGGCCTCGTTCGTATCCCTGATACCCTGGTGGCTGTGCCTTCAGCTGCCTCAACCCGAAGCTCTGGAATTCCCTCCCTAAACCTCTCCACCTCCTTTAAGGCTCTCCTTAAAATCTACCTCTACTACGTTTAAGGTGCTATATAAATGTAAGTTGCCGGTGTTGCTGCCCTCACTCCAAGTGCCAGCAGCCTATTTTATCATGGAGTGCTGGATCACAGCCGAGTCTGAACTTGTTCTCGCCACAGACACCAAAGTCCAGGGACCGATTGTCGTGCCTCAGTTGCTGCTCTGGCCAATATTAGCTGAGCAGAGACGAGTCCTGGGACCTTCCTGGTCTGTGTGGCTCAGTAACACACCGCACCGGACATTTACCCGCTGAGCCATCTCCGTAGATCACTAGCTTGTACCATGTCTTCAGTGTCGTTCGCAATGTGAAAAGCAGAGATTTTCCACTAATGAGTGGGGACTAATGATGGCTGAAACCCGTCATTTGCTGGTGACTCACAGACAGTCACGCGACGAGTTGGTGAGTGCAGTGCGGAGGCGGAAAGATTGTCAAGTGGCTGAAAATGTCACACAGCCGGCGAGAATTAAAGGCAATGGATTGACACACACACACTGAGCGGATTAGCTGGAGGAGTCTTTGCCCTGGGAAGTGAAAGGCTGTACTCCATGATTTATTACCCAGTTTACGTTGCTCAATCAATTCTACAATACGTGTTGGGGGTCCTAGTGCTCCGAATATTCTCCTTTTATACGGCGGGGGCAGAAATCAAAGCAGCAGTGGCTATTGAGGAACAGCTGCGCGAGTGCAGCTGTTTAAAATCAGGCCTGAGAATCTGCCCTGATGTTGAGGGGAGTCTCCCCAGACCAGTAATGGAAAGACCATTGGGTGGATGGCTCTTACCCTCACCAGGCCAGACAAACAAATTGGTGCCTCTGATGGGTCAGCCAGTCAACGTGTCACTTGGTGCCTTACTGAGACATTCACAAAAAAGAATAAAGAACTTGCATTTATACAGCACCTTTCACGACCTCAGGACATCCCAAAGCGCTTTACAACCAATGAAATACTTTTGAAGTGTGATCATCGTTGTAATGTAGGAAACACGGCAGCCAATTTGCGCACAGCAAGGTCCCATAAACAGCAATGTGATAATGACCAGATAATCTGTTTGCGATGTTGGTTGGGGGATGAATATTGGCCAGGACACTGGGAGAACTCCCGTGCTCTTCTCTGAAATAGCGTCGTGGGACCTTATGTCCACCTGAGAGAGCAGATGGGTCCTTGGTTTAACGTCTCATCCAAAAGACGGGAAAGAAAAGAACAAACTTGCATTTATATAGGGCCTCAGGATGTCCCAAAGCAATTCACATCCAATTAAATACTTTTGAAGTGCAGTCACTGGTGTGGGGGAAAACAACAGATAATCGTCAAGACAGCAAAGTCCCACAAACAGCAAATGAGGTCATCTACTTTTGGTGGTTTCTGGTTGAGGGAGTAATGTTGGCCAGGAAATTCCTCCCTGCTTTTCTTTGAATAGTGCCGTGGCATCTTTTACATCCACCTGAGCAGGCAGACAGAGACTCTGTTTAACCTCTCGTTCAAACGACGGCACCTCCCACAATGCAGAAATCCCATTGTTACTGCTCTGAAATGTCAGTCTCTGATCCCAGAAAGGTCCCAGGGCAGAGTTAGCCACGCAACAGTAGAGGCGCTACAATTGGACCTTGTCGGGGTGGAATCGGCCAAGGTTCTGCACCAGTGCCACCACCGGCACTGCTGCCTGCTACAGAAAACCACCTCCTGCAGTTGTTCTTGCTGTATGGCAGTGTACATTACCGCACGCCTGCCAAAGGCAAGGATGCCACTGTCATCAGCAGTGCAATACACAGGGAATACATAACATGTACGAACTCAGGAGTCAATATAGCGCCCGTTTCTGGAATTACCCACCTTTGAAATAAGTGACGAATATCAGTCCACATCGGAGGCAACACACTCAGAACGGGGACTGCCTGCTGCTCTGCCAAAATTCCGTTCTGCTCAATTTTTTCAGAAAGTGAAAAACAAATAAAATGTCGTCTGTTTGAGGTTGTGCACAGACTAGCCCCGAGCCTCCCAGTTGGGCCGTGTAGGCAGAAAGGTTCGAGCTTGGCAGAAAAACTGTTTTGGCAACAACTGACTGCGCAAAACAAAGCAGCTGAAGCTGGCTCAGCATCCTGTGGATAAACGGCATCCCAAATTATCACATCGAATGTGCAGCACAGAAACAGGCCATTCGGCCCAACTGGTCCATGCCGGCCGGTGTTTATACTCCACATGAGCCTCCTCCCATCCTACTTCATCTCACCCTTTCAGCATACCCTTCTATTCCTTTCTCCCTCATATGTTTATCTAGATTCCCCTTAAATGCATCTATGCTATTCGCCTCACCTACTCCTTGTGGTAGTGAGTTCCACATTCTAACCACTCACTGGGTAAAGAAATTGCTCTTGAATTCCTTATTGGAATTATTAGTGACTATCTTATATTTATGATCTCTAGTTTTAGAACCACCGCCCCCCCCCCCCTCAAGTGGAAACATTTTCTCTACGTCTACCCTGTCAATTTTAAAAGACTTTCATGAGGTGACCTCACAGCTTTCTCTTTTCTAGAGGAAGGAGCCCCACCTTGTTCAGTCTTTCCCAATAGTTATAACCTCGCAAGTTCTGGTATCATTCTTGTAAAATCTTTTTTGCACCTTCCCCAGGGCTTCTATATCCTTTTGGTAATAGAGACTAGAACTGTATACAGTACTCTATACCGATGAGAAGAATAGAAACCAGAACCCACACCTTGATGTGTCAATTTAAACCACTGGAGACAAAACCCAACATTTTAGGAAGTGTATTTTTTTTCTTAAAGCTCTTTTAAACTTTAACACAGTACGGAGCACAGAGGAGGGCCTAAAACGCATCAGCCATTCCGCAGCAAGTATCTGCTTGTCCTGCAGACAACCGGTTCCATAGATAAATTCTCAACCCACTGCTTTGAATTCCTGCCTCTTCCTCGCAGCTCCTTGTCATAACATGTTCACTCTGCCATCAAACCACAACTCCTCCAGGTAAATATATTGAACCATTAAGCAGCAGCTAACGTCCCTTCCCATCACAGCAGTCACCAGCCGTTGATGCAGCAGTGTGGTGGAAACGCCCAGAGCCATCGGCATCAGCAAAGTCCAGGACAACAATTTTGATTCTACAAGTGAGATCACAAATGCTGTTGAGCAAGAGATGTGCTTTTTTAAAAAAAAAACCTGCGATAAATCAAAGCAAAACACTTAAAAATCGAAACAAGCGAGTCTCACGCCAAATGAGTGATACTTAACTTGTGTGGAGATACACAAGGCGTACTGGTGATGTTCAAAAGCTGCAGCTAACCATAAAAACAGTTACCTGGCTGTCAATTGCAATTAGTCTTACAAACTGACTAACCACGTACAGTTAGTGATATAAATTAATCAGTTAGTAGCGATATAATAAATTGACTAACCACGTCCCAGTAGCAGTGCAGACTCACTTTTCCAAGGGTCATTGCCACCGAATTCCCTGCCTCCACTTCTGCCCGAGATCGAACAGGTAGCTCGCCAGGTGGAGCGGTGAATGGGGAACGTGCAGCAGTGGGAGGCTGGGAAGAGCACCACGTTCTTCAAACTGGCACTGAAGCAGAGAAGCGCCGATCAGGCTGCAAGGAAGTTTGCACAAAGACCGGGAAGGGTCCCGCAGCAACCTACAGACTAATGTCACAACTAACGTAAAGCGGCAGTGTCACAAGCTGGCCCAGTGGCTAAACTGGTAAATGCACTGCACAGCGCGGAGCTCAGTAATACAGACCCCGAAGTTCCAGCTTCGGCGTCCTGTTCGATGTTGAGTTAGGTGACCTTGGCTGCAGTGGCTCTCAGGGATGCAAGCACTGGCTTCAGCACTGTGGGCTGGGATGGGCAACAATGTCAACCAGGGTCCCTGCTCCCTGCTGGAAAGTGTGGGGAAGTTGGGGTAACGGCGGGGTTGGGTTTGCTACGATGGCCTCCACAGTCCAATTTCCTGATACTCAGCAGGTTGAGTGAGGCAAGAGGAAAAAAATCTGTCGCCCATCAAACTCTAACCGACAGGATCCATCGTTTCAGGGAAGGAGAAAACAAAATTTGGAAGCAAAGAAAAGGCTGGTAATTAGAATTCCTTCAAAAAGATATTAAATCCCACCAGCAACAACCATAAAGCGACATGACTAGCGGTGCTGGCTGCCATTTTCATACAATCACAAAACGATAACAGCACAGAAATGCCATTTGGCCCATCACACCTGCGGTGGTATGAAACTCCACAAAATCCACTTTCCTGCTCCCGTCCCATACTCCTTAATATTCTTTTTCAAGCAGCTATCTAAATCCCTTTTAAAATAACGTATGGACACCGCTTCATCAATGTTTTAGCAGAAAATTCCAAATTCTGATCACCCCTAGTGCACAGAAGGAGGCCAATCGAGTCTGTGCTGGCTCTTTCGAAGAGTAATCCAGTTGGTCCCACTCACCTGCTCTTTTCCCATAACCCTGCAATTTTTATTCCAAGTTTTTATTCAAATCCCTTTTGAAAGCTACTATTAAATCTGTATCCCTCGCCCTATCAGGCAGTGCATTCCAGATCGCAACCATTTGTTACATAAAAAGGTTTTTCCTCACGTTGCCTCTGGTTCTTTTGCCAATCACATTAAATCTGCACCCTCTGGTTACCCTTCAGCCATTGATGGTGGTTAACATAAGAAATAGGCCACTTGGCCCCTCGAGCCTGCTCTGCCATTCAATGAGATCATGGGCTCAAAGCCACTTCCCTGCCCGCTCCCCATTGGGGGGTGGGGGGGGGGGGGGGGGGGGAGAGAAAGAGAGAGAAAGGGGGAAAAAAAAGAAAAAGCACAGGAATCCCGCCCCAACCGCGGTTTTGCCATACACGGATTTCAAGTATACACGGTTTCCTCTCTGCAACAAATTTTGCCAACCGAGGCAGTGAATTTTGCGCATACACGGTTTTTATGGATGAACTGAAGACGACGACACTCAACGCCTACTGGGGTAAACTTTGGAAGGAGGCAGTGAATTACTTCTGAGGCGTCCCTACAGTTGACGCTGAAGTTCAGCGCATTGTGAAGGTTGCGCGACGTTTGGGAGGCAAGGAGCTGGCCGACATACAGCCTGATGACATCGAGGAGCTCCTTGAGTCACACGGCGAGGAGTTGACGGAGGAGGACCTTGAGCTGATACAGCATTCTAGTGAGGCAGAGGACGAGGGCGAAGACGAGGATACGGGGGAGAAGTCGAAGATGACAAGTGCCAACCTTAGCAAGGCAATGCTCCTTGCTACTAATCTCTCGGACTTCTTTATGGAGATTGACCCATTCTTGGAGCATAGTTTAAAATTCACGTGAGGTTTGGAGGATTTAATGAGACCATACAAGCAGGTCCAGAAAGATATCAGAAAAAAAAGTCAACCATCCATCGCAGAATTCTTTAAGAAGCCGCCCAGTTGATGACCCAGTTGCATCAACTAGCCACAATGTCGCTTCTCCGCATTCACCCCCCTCGATTGATGATCTTTTTTATTGTGTTATTTAAAATAAAGCAACTTACTTAGGCTCTGACAAGTGTAAATGCGGCCGCGTTCCCCCGAACCCCATTTTTCCCATAAGGTCTTATATTTGCCAACCACGGTTTTACCAACCACGGGGGTTTTCAGGGACGCATCCCCTGCGGTTGGGGAGGGATTACTGTATAGTCGCTCTTGCAACATAGGAATACCCCAAAAAATAAACTGGTAAGGATCACTTTCATAAACAAAACTCCACCAGAGAATGTGCAAAGTACTTGACTTTTCCCAACGTCATTCTACTTGGCCTCCTAGTATCAATTGCCCGTAAGCTCCAACTCATCTAAAACCCGCAGCATGAAGTCCCACACTTCCCTCCCCAAGGTGCACCAGCTCCCCTGCCCCATTGCGTTGATTTCAAAATTATTTTCCTCGTTTTCAAATCTCTCCTTGGTCTCACCCCGCCCTACCTTAGTGACCTCCTGCTTTGTAACCCTGCACTCACCCTCTAGTCCTCCAACACTTAGACCATCAGCGGCCATCCCTCCACCTCTTCCCTGCTTTCCAAAATCTCTTCAACCGTGCCTTCAGTTCCCCATCCAAGCCGTTCAATTTCCCTCCCCTTATCTCGTTCCTCCTCATTGTACAAGATCATATGCCTGTACATGAGGGGCGCTATATAAATCCAAGTTGTTATTGGTAGCATACAGCTTAAAATGTCATTACTGCAGATACAACCAGATATTGAAACAACAAAATCTGTAATTTTACCACTGGATACTTTTCACAGTTCACGTGGACTCAATGAAAATTTGACATCCCTACCGTTGTGCTTTACTGAAACTCTAGAAAGAGCACTATACAGTACTGCAGTATTGATGCAAGATCATATAGCAGAAAATTAAAACATACTGCAAGGAATTATATGAGAGCGCGTGCGAGAACACAAGCACAAAATGTGCCCATTTAATCTGATTCCACATCAGCCAGTACACAGTTATCAACCACCAATCCATATGAGAAATATTGAAGAAAAGAGTTAGAGAGCATCTATAGTATTTAATTTGTATAAAAATGATCAAGAGATCAATAAAATATCACTGTACAAGGTTCTGAGTGTAATAACAAATCAGACACATAATTCCAATGAAAAGATGAGAAGGGCAATGGAGGCTGGCCCTTCGAAAATTTACTCAAGTGTATTAAGTGTTTGACAAGGATCTTGGCACAGAACTCCAGGAACTAGCTGTACCTCTCAAGCCAACTGCACTGGTTGTTAAATGATCACCTTATACAATTAGGTTGCTGCACAACACCTCACGTCTATAGCTAATCAATCAGTTTTTTCCAATTACTTTTTATTAATGGACTGTATTTTCCCAATAACACATTTCCTTTTTATTGACAACCCCCGAGATGGAAGGCCATGGCATACATTGCAGGATATTAAGTTTGGGGAGAGTAATAGGAATACAAGATAATCAGACAATATTGATTATGCTACACCAAATTTGTGTTAAGTCTGAGCATTGTAGGGGGAAAGGAACTAATCAAGCAAGGTACAGTTTTCATGTCCTGGGAAAGAATGAGCTGCAAGAGAGAATGCGATTACAACGTATTTATAGCACGGAAACAGGCCATTCGGCTCAACTGGTCTATGCTGGTGTTTATGCTCCACACAAGCCTCCTCCCACCCCTTTTCATCTAACCCCATGTGTTTATCTAGCTTCCCCCTTGAATGCACCTATGCTATTCGCTTCAACCACTCCATGCAGTAACGAGTTTCATATTCTAACCACTCTCTGGGTAAAGAAGTTTCTCCTAAATTCCCTACTGGATTTATTAGTGACTATCTTATATTTATGGCCCCTAGTTCTGGTCTCCCCACAAGTGGAAGTATCTTCTCTAAGTCTACCCAATCAAACCCTTTTGATGAATCTTGATTTCAGCATAGCAAAGGTGGAAGGATGAAGGGAACTGATGTCGAAGTTCTATGGCACCGAAACCCTGCTCAAGCTCAGTAACCAGAAAAGCAGGACTCAATGAGCCTGGCTTCGAGCAGTAACTGGCATCAACTGCCTGATACCAATCAGCAAACAATCACTGAATCCCCCACTATCAATATCCTGGGGGTCACCATTAATCAGAAACTTAACTGGACCAGCCACATACATACTGTGGCAACAAGAGCAGGTCAGAGGCTGGTATTCTGCGGCGAGTGTCTCACCTCCTGACTCCCCAAAGCCTTTCCACCATCTACAAGGCACAAGTAAGGAGTGTGGTGGAATACTCTCCACTTGCCTGGATGAGTGCAGCTCCAACAGCACTCAAGAAGCTCGACACCATCCAGGACAAAGCAGCCCGCTTGATTGGCACCCCATCCACCACCTTAAACATTCACTCCCTCCACCACCGGCGTACCGTGGCTGCAGTGTGTACCATCTACAAGATGCACTGCAGCAACTCGCCAAGGCTTCTTCGGCAGCACCTCCCAAACCTGCGACCTCTACCACCTAGAAGGACAAGGGCAGCAGGCGCATGGGAACACCACCACCTCCAAGTCACACACCATCCTGACTTAGAAGTATATCGCCGATCCTTAATCGTCGCTGGGTCAAAATTCTGGAACTCCCTACCTAACAGCACTGTGGGAGTACCTTCACCACATGGACTGCAGCAATTCAAGGCGGCGGCTCACTACCACCTTCTCAAGGGCAACTAGGGATGGGCAATAAATGCTGGCCTTGCCAGCGACGCCCAGATCCCATAAGCGAATAAAAAGTATACTTGCCCCCAATGTCCAAACCTACCATGGAAATGAGCGTGTCACACTGGGATCTTGCACAACAGCTGAAATTGGTAAATACCAGTGAACCTGTACAGTACATTTGCCAACACAGCAGATGAAGAATTTTGCATGAATTGTGGACTCGTTTCCAAATGAGTGTTGGCTTAAATCCTGAACTGTAAATCACTGCTTCGGAATTCATGACTGGCTGCTTCAGTTGCTCTCAGCACTTTGACATTTACAATAACTTGCATTTATATAGCACCTTTAACGTAGTAAAACGTCCCAAGGCGCTTCACAGGAGCGATTATCAAACAAAATTGAGACCAAGCCATATAAGGAGATATTAGGACAGGTGACCAAAAGCTTGGTCAAAGAGGTAGGTTTTACCAGGCAAAAGACAAAACATAAATTACTGAGGTGTTGTTTTTCTAAATTAACTTTTTATTTCCCCTAAAATAAAAGTTTGCTGTAATGGAGTTCTATTTAAGAGAGCACAGTGAGGACCTATCTCAACGGCTTTTTTAAAAATTCATTCATGGGATGTGGGTGTCACTGGCAAGGCCAGCATTTATTGCCCATCCCTATTTGCCCTTGAGAAGCCTTCTTGAACCGCTGCAGTCGGTGTGGGGAAGGTACTCCCACAGTGCTGTTAGGTAGGGAGTTCCAAGATTTTGACCCAATGACGATGAAGGATCAGCGATATATTTCCAAGTCAGGATGGTGTGTGACTTGGAGGTGGTGGTGTTCCCATGTGCCTGCTGCCCTTGTCCTTCTAGGTGGTAGACGTCGTGGGTTTTGGCTCAGTTGATCAAGGCAGCTTGGCACAAGCGACAAAAAACAATGTCCCAGGTTGGAGTCCAGGTTGAAGTCAATGGAACTGAATATTGGACGGTGCGTTTAACGGACAGCCAATTCGATACCACCCGCTTTGCGTTACCGCCAGAGATGAACTTCTATCCCTTGGTTAGCTGATCTCAGCTGAAGCAGCATCGCAGGGATGTGATCTCCTGGACTGGTTTCCAGGGCCCGAGGGGGTTGGAGAGGAATATTCTTGGGGATTTTTCCCTTATTGGTAACCAGGTTTATTCCCTGTGGTTTTTCTTTGCCTCTCCCAGGAGATAACATGGTTGCGGGGGTGGTGGGAGGGACGAAGTGTTTAGCCATGATGGTCCGGCCATCATGGTGTGGGGCAGGCGCGATGGACCAGTTGCCCATCAATTGTGTATGTTGGTAACGGGGAGGAGGGTTCGCCTCCTACAGCGGCTCTGCTGGAAACTGTGCATGGGAGTGTCTGTTGAGGAAAGAAAAAAGGCTCACTATCACTATACCCCTGCACTTTGGAAATCTCTCCAAAAAACATTCGACTTTGTTACCTCTCTCTCTTTATTCAATAACTCAGAAAGACCTCTCTGCGACCAAGCTTTCAGTTTCCCCTCTTTGACCTTTCCGCCCATTTGGCATTGTCCTCTGTGTAAAGTACTTTGAGACAATCCTCTATTTGGGTGGTGCAATATAAATGCCAGCTTTTGTTGACTAGGCTGCTGGTACAATGCCTCGGCCCACAGGAGGACTGGCCACTTGGAACAATGTACAGGAGGCAACAGTTGTCCATGAAAGCATCCTCCAGAGGGCATCTGCAGAAGAAAAGACAGCTGGCAGAGAAAGGAATGAAAAAGGTGCAGCAGCTAAATCACCAAACTGACCAGGGTTGGCAGTGAGCAAGCTGACAGTTTAAAGAAAACTGTTAAATATGTAGAAAAAACTGTAGCGGCCACGAATGGTTCAATGGCGACAATAATTTTGACTTGGTGTCCCAACTAGCCAGTCAAACGAGGTGCGCTCCAGGACCTCTGAACAATCCTTTGTAACTTGCCTCCAAAATACTAATGATGAAGCTCATTCTTATTCCTTAGAATGCTTCTAGTTTTTTTTTGAGATGGGGGGGGGGGGGGGCAGGGGGAGAGAAAGAGGAGAAATGGAAGGAGGAGAAATAAGGTATAGGCTATGTCAACTTTGTTTCTAATAAGAGTTAGTGCTTGGATATTTGTATTACTGAACCATTTTCTGTAACTACCATTGTACATTTTGAGAGGCTGCAATGATAAATAGATACCTCGATTAGCATCACTTAGTTTGAAAGAAATGATTGTACTTTAAACACAAGGGTTAGCTTCTTACATTACTGACAGGTGTATCACTTAATTCTGTTTTGTCCACTACAATTTTCCTTAAGCATTTGGCTTGTTAAAGAAGATTCTGAGAAAGCTTTGAAACCGACTTAAAAATTAAGCAGTAAATCAACGTATCACGCAGTGTGGACTGAATCAAACAGACCAGAATGTCCTCGGTTCGGTTCTTCACCTGTGCTTAGTTAGTCGATCTGAACTATGGCAATAGGAGGGGCAATACCATTTGCCTTGGCACCTTTGGCCAAGGAAAAGAAAAATAGGTCGACAGGGGTTGATTGGTATCCAGTGACTCCTGCTGCGAAGTCTGCGTGTCGAGCGAGGTGAGGACCAGAAGAGGCTGCCGTAATCAGCTATCATGCCGACACTCACCGTCTAGGCTGGTGCACGAAGAATGGGGGACTCGGAGGGGACCAGAGGGCTGAGGGCACTCAAACCGAAGCAGCAGTCGGCACCATCAGGGAAGCAGAGGACTGCAAATACTAAGCAATTAAAAACACATCACTACAAAGTAATTGGAGTCAGCTTGACTTCTAACACCACCACTGTCTCACTTTTAAATGTCAAACTTCGAATGTATTTCCTGTTTACAGAAACATCAAACTTGTCCACAATCAAATAATGTTGGCCCAACACACACGCACTCGTGAGACTTCTTCCTCCCCCTTTCCCCAGCATTATACTTGCTTTAAATCTATTTCATTTCCTGCTTTTTTCCAGTTCTGACGAAAGGTCGTCGACCTGAAACGTTAACTGTTTCTCTCTCCACGGATGCTGCCTGGCCTGCTGAGTTTTTCCAGCGTTTTCTGTTGGTTATTTCGGATTTCCAGCATCCGCAGTATTTTGCTATCGTATTATCTTACTAGAAGAATGATTGGTTTCAATGCAGACCACTGACTAAGTCACACGTGGGCCACTTTGCCACAGCCCTGTGAGCCTGATAGCATTTCTGCCGCGTTGTAGCTTTAATTGAGTGTGAGTATGGCAGTGATTGGTGAGTCAGTGTTTAAAATTGTATCATTTCCCACAGGTTTGCAAAAACAAATATTTGACAAAAGGCTCGAGATCCTGCTCAAATCCAATTTTAAACTAACCGTTCAGACTCGCAACGATTTGAGGACAGACTTGTGTATTCCATCCCCCACCCCCATGGGCAGGCTGCAAAAGGCTCTTAAAGGGGCAGAGTCAAATTCACAATACTGATAGCTGCCATCTGAAAACTTTCAAGTTTTATTAAAAAAAGGTCCAAAGGGCATGAAGCAAATATCACATCACCACCTGCCAAACTTTGAGCAACTAACAGTAACCATTATTTGACTGTTCTACTAACTGAGGCTGCCACACAGCCTCCCAATACAGAAATTCCTCTAAATAATCCCTCTACTGCTACAACTTCAGGGGTGGGGGGGGGGCAGGGAGAAGGGAAGGGAAAGAAAATAGATTGCCACCTGCACGTTTCATCATTAGCAGCACTGGGTTCAAACACACTTATTTAGGACTTCTCCAATTAGTCAGTTGGTAAATATACTCGCCAATTGGGAACTGAGCATTCCTGACCAAAGTCTCGTGTTTAATCCCTGGGCTGAGCAGAGATAGCCAATCTAGACCAAGGCAGCAGTGGGGCACCAGTTCACATGGCCTCGGCATCCCTTGGGCAAGGATGAGAAGGGGGAGGCAGGAAGAGAAAGAGAAATTAGCTCCTGTTCAGCATTCAATGACTCCTGCTGGAAAGTCTTCATCGGTGGACACGGGTTTGTCTATAGCTGCTCTTCCACCCTGCAAGACCCAGGTTAGCACCATTGGTTCCTCGGGCATTGGGCTGACAGAGCTGTTTCTCACCCAAAAGCATTTGCTGGGTCTTCATGGCCTGCCTGCTTCAGTGAATCCAACACATGCACCTTCCGGCTGCATCCCGCGATGAGACCTGTGCTCCTGAAGCACCAGTAGATGTCACATAGTGCGAGAGCAGCTTGTGATTCAACACACCCCCCCCACTGGGTCGAGTTGCCCAGGCTCACCTATGGAGAATGGCACTTTGAGCAAGGTACCAGAGGATTGGCCCAATGGAACCATGTGGATCGCTGCTTTCAAGAGATGGGAGTTAGGGGAGAAAAATTTAAGGGGAAAAAAGGAGGGGGGGGAAAAAAAAAAATCAGATGGCACTCAAATACGCACCATTGTGTAAGTTGCTTCCACATTCTTCAGAGGAACTATCATCTTAAAACCTAAATGAGGATGAGGTATTAAATTTAATTTAATTCAGCAGTGAGTCACAGGGTCAATTTTAGTTCTGCGACGATACAAATGAGGAAAAGAAATACATTAAAATTCTGCTGAGCTTCAATGTCTACAAGCGACAAATATGCTCTGTCTGTACAAAAGGCATCTATAGTCCGTCGCATTATGCTTACAGCCTATTATAATGAGCAGATGCAGGCGTGACAGACTTTATTTCCATTCCATTTGTGTCAATATCAATTCCACAGAGCTAAAAAGTCTCAGTAACTGGTATTTGAGCCTTGTGGTTCCCTGCTCTCGCAAATCCTCGAACCTGCAGTGTACAGGAGGGTTGCACTTTGGCTCTGAGCAAACGGGGAACTAGCTCAAGTGTGGTTCCTGCTCCTACTACTGAATAAGTTACAGAATTGCTGGAGTGATGTCCCCCAGTTCAGGGCCGCACACAGCGGCATCAACAATGCAAGTGCTGGAATGCAAGCCTTGGATTAGGTATTTCTTTGTCTTCAGTCTACTGTTCCACAATTAGAACCCTGCATCATCTATAATTTCGCTTTAGAAACTAGGATCAGAATCCCACTGGCTAACTTTTGTTTTTAAAATCTCATCTCCTCCTCCTGTCCATCTGCCTTTGAGGCATGCTGGCACACGTTAATGAATGCCAGGTACTCTGACACTTCTCCCGAGTGACCATTCTTCACATACCAGCCTAGACCGTGACTGCTGGCAGGACATTTGAGCACGGCTGCCTCACGGCCGAGCCCAATCCTTTGCTCGTTCTATCCATCCATACACACGTGCAATTTTCTTGCAAGGGTCATTCACTGGACATTGACTTGGAAGGGACAAGCCTGGCTGATTTTCCCTTCCTTAGGCCAAGGGCACTGAAGCCAACCCGCTCACAGGAGGCGGGTTAGCAGTTTAAATATTATGAGGCTCCATTTTAAATTTAACTGCGGGTGGACGAGTTTCCCAGGCCTCGGGGAACCCGCCAGCTAAAGGGAGGCGAGGACGGCTGGATCCAGGAGGTAAGTGCCTTTCCACTTATCTGCTGGATCTAGCGTTCCTGCCTCGCCGACCCCCCCCGCGATCAGACAGGCCCCCCAACCTCCAAATTAAAATTCCGGCCACGGTCTATCGACCACCACTGCTTGTAGAATCCATAGCTGTAGCCTTAAGCACTGTACCAGTACATCATACGGAGTTTCAGTTCGACCTCTAATTGAACATAGATTCAATTGTGTGCAGCTAAACCAAGGAGTTAGCATATTGGTGGCTCACTGTCCTCCCTCCTTGCTCTTTTGGCTCGTCCTCTGGAAAGTCTTCTACATCCTGAACAGTAACTGATACTTTAACCTACCTTCCTCTTTCAGATGCTGACTGACCTACCAGGTCTTTCCAGTATTTGTGGTTTTTATTTTTAATCTGCAACTGCACCAAGTTTCCTGTGCAAACTCCTCCTTTGAGCAGCAGATGTCTACGCATAAATGCAGGTTTCTTCACAAACGAGTTTGTAGAAAAAAATGTAATTAGTGGGAAAAGTTCAGCATCTGTAACCCTGTGACTTGCACGTCATGTGTGGGAACCGACGACACACGTTATGTACCGCACCAGGCGGAGAGGGAGCGAACATGGTCAATGAGGGAATTCTGAATTTCTTTGCATTTTCTCAATGAGAAAGTACCAAAAGATCTTTTAGAAAAAGATAAGATTAAAGGGCTGAGAGCGAGAAAGAGAGAGAGACAGAGAGAGAAAGAAAGAAAAAGGGAGAAAGCGAGAGAGAGAGAGAGAGAGATAATGAGAGATACAGACATTCAAAATATTATTGGTCCAAACTGTTAACTAATGTAAATATCTAAGCCCAGCCATCAATAAATGCAGCATGTTAAATAGTGTTTGAAAATACAGCTGACAGCCAAATAGTTGCATTGTCACATTAGAATTCTTCAGGCACAGCAGTTTTTCCCAATATTACAACTGGCTGCACTCATGCATCTAATCTTTGAAAGGTCGATCGTGTTACATGGCCTCGCTGCAAAATTTTTGTGCACATTATCCATTAACTGCACAATGCGCACACAGCTCCCTGTAAGCTTCCTTGCTCAATCTACAGCACAGGTCTTTGAACCAAGCGCACAAAGTCATCACAGTCCCACCTGTCTGGGACTGGGCACACATACCTTGAGTACCTCAAAAATTCCTCCTCCCCCCCCCCCCAACACTTTTTCCTCAGTTGCTGACTTAGGTTATTTTGGTGGCCATGTGCTAATAATGTCATTTTCTTCAACAATAGCAGTATTTAGAGAAGTACAACTGACCCACGGCCGACACATATACAGCAGTGCCTAACACGTGTCAGCCGTGGCTCAGTGGGCAGCACTCTCGCCCGAGTCAGAAGGTTGTGGGTTCAAGTCCCACTCCAGGCACTTGAGCACAAAAATCTAGGCTAACACTCCAGTGCAGTACTGAGGGAGCGCTGCACTGTCGGAGGTGCCGTCTTTCGGATGAGACGTTAAACCGAGGCCATGTCTACTCTCAGGTGGACGTAAAAGATCCTACGGCACTATTTTGAAGAGGAGCAGGGGAGTTATTCCTGGTGTCCTGGCCAATATTTATCCCTCAATCAACATGTGAAAAACAGATGATCTAGTCATTATCTCATTGCTGTTTACGAGATCTTGCTGTGCGCAAATTGGCTGCTGCGTTTCCTACAGTACAACAGTGACTACACTACAGAAAGGTACATCATTGGCTGGAAAGCGCTTTGGAACGTCCGGTGGTCGTGAAAGGCACTATAGCAATGCAAGTCTTTCTTTACAGAGATCACCAGCTCCCTGACTCTGGCATCAAGTGTAAAAATAGCAAGGTACAAAGAAAGCTGTTTATTCCAAAAGTGCCAAAGTACAAAAGTAGATTTACTCCCACCATCAATGGCACCTGCACTATAAACAAGCTGAACTTCCCTCCTCCAATAGAGTCAGCGACCCTTCTGTTCATGGATCCCAAGAGCAGCATCACCGGGAGCAGAAAACACGTGTCTCCTTCCGCGTGGGCCTCCGAAGAACCTTAGTCACAGCTGCATGCTCATAAATGGACAAAGGAAAGCACGGCACTCAGTATGATGGCCTCTGTTCGAGCGGCGATCACTCGTTGCCTCAGCATCAATATAGAAGCACCCGAACAGCATTCCTTCCCCTCTCCTAAACGTACACAAAAATTAAAGACACGCTGGATGATGCTCCCTAATTAGCAGGCGGGGTGAAAGATTGGCACTGAATTCATAAATTAATCACGAGCCTGCAAGGTGGCAAGCATTTCCTACTTTGATGGAAACCAAAAAGGGGCACGAGTCTCCTCCACACCACTGCATCAGGCACGGCTTCACACGAGCAAGCAGACACAAAGCCAGGAGCTTCAAGCTTATCACTTGCAACACAAGAGGGAGTTATGCTGGGTATTTGCTTGCAATGGTGCAATCAGCTCCTGGAACCCACTGATAATCAATGCACCTTTATTTGTCTGACCCCGTTGCACAACTAATACTCTGTAAAGAAGTCCTCTCTCGTCTGACTTCAAGCCCAAAATGTTGTAGGTCCAGTTTCTTTTTATATATGGGACAAGGAAAAGATTTACATTTATATAACACCTTATCACAGATTTCTAGCATCCACAGTATTTTGCTTTTGTATTAATGCTAATCAAGGTATCTATTTATCATTGTAGCCTCTCAAAGTTAAATATTTATGTACAATGGCAGTTACAGAAAACAGTTCCGTAATACAAATATCCAAGCACCAACTTACTAGAAACAAAATGAATGTAGCCTATACCTTATTTCTTCTCCTTCCATTTCTCCTCTTTCCCCCCCCCACCCCCCCAAAAAAACTAGACGCATTCCAAGAAATATGAATGAGCGTCATCATTAGTACTTAAGAAGCAAGTTACAGGAAATTGTTTGGAAGTTCCAGGATGGATCATCTCAGAAATACCTTACATGGACCACTGAGGCAGAGGGGTTAACCCCCCACAATAACCAATCGGCAACTAACAGTCTCTGGTACCACACAGATTCAAGTCAGACAGAAAGCCGGCAGGGTCTGAACCAAGAGTTACACAAGAGATTCAGATTATTTCCTGGCTATCTGTTTTGGTGCAGCCCTGAACTCACCATCACCTACGTTTCATAGATCAAAATATTGATCTCTCTCTCTCAACTTTTAAAGGGAGACTGCTGCAATTTCAGGAATGGAGTGAGCCCGGAGATACTGGTCATCTTCGGCCAGTATGAAGGCAGGTTCAACACCCCTGTCCCACGGCCCTTATGGATTCCTAACCATCCGTGGGGAGAAGTGCTGGCCATCGGCACGCAGACTTCCTGAGACAACGGGGAGAAAAAAAGGAAAAGAGGGAGTCAGAACACTGTTGCTCTTGAGCACCTGCTCAGAGTGGCATCGAAAGCCTTGGGAGCAGGTTCCTACCTGCTCTCTTGGCCCAGAAAAAGGGATCTGCCGATTTCGTACCTTTACAAAAATGAAACCCAAACAATAGATTAATGTGCAACATTTGAAGTCCGCTCCCGCCAACGGATCCATAGCAGAAATCTTCAGGATAGCAGCCAATCTGTTTAAGATTCTGAATTTACACAAACAGCAAAACCAGACCAGCGATAGCACCTTGTCCACCAACATAGTGCAAGGTCACGAAGCAGAGAACAATTATTTTACCATATTAAGCATCTACTATCCAGGGATCACCCAGTGTCTTAGTGGTGCTTTGGCGCCAAGTCACGCAACCAGAAATTCCCAGCTCTGATCTTCAATCTCATTAGCTCATCTCGGCCCGGGCAGCAGATGCGACACTATTCTTGGCCTCAGCATCCTGAGCTTTGGAGAAGGTAGGAAAACAGGCAAGAATTCCTTCTCCAAATAGCTGACTTGTGACCCCTGCTGGAACACGCACGTGTTAAGCATCTGACCAGGACTGTTTTGGTGATGTTGGTTGAGGGATAAATATTGGTAGACATCAGACATGAAATTCCTATCAAAAAACTGGAGCGTGTCTGCTTTCCTCTATGACAATCTAGTTACAAAATAATCACACATTTTAAACCCATGCGTTGCTTATGATTTTGTTGATGGGGCATTAATTGTACAGAAATACAGGCTTTCCGTTAAAGGAGAATCGACATACCCAAAAGTATCTTGCCATAGGAGAAGGGGACAAGGAAAACACCATATAAACAGTTCTAAAACTGCTGCCACACAACTCGTAGCAGCAACTTCCACAGCATCAGATCGACTCAGCTGGTAGCACTCCAAGTCAGAAGTCCCACTTCCCAAGGCCTGAGCGCTTAATCCAGGCCAACACCGAGGGATAGCTGCATTGTCATTCTTCAGAGGAGATATTAAGCCATTTGCCCTGCCTGCCCAAGGGATTCAGATGGACATTAAAAGACTTGCATTTATAGAGCAATTTACAAAACCTCAGGACGTTGCCAAGTGCTTCAGAGCCAATGAAGCACTTTAGAGCCAATGAAGCACTTTGGTAGTGTAGCCATTGCTGGAATATAGATAAACGCGGCAGCCAAATCCCACAAACAGCAATGAGATAAATGACCAGATAATCTGTTTTTAAGTGATGTTGGTTGACGGATAAACATTGGCCAGGAAGCCGAGAGATCTCCTCTGTTCTTCTTCAAATAGTGCCATGGGACCCCTTACATCTACCTGAACAGTGCAGCACTTGCTCAGTACGGCACTGAAGTGCCAAGTTAGATTATGTGCTCAAGCCTCTGGAGTGGGGCTTGAACCAATGCCCTTCTGACTCAGAGGTGAGCGCGCTACCACTGAGGCCAATGCTGACACTTCAAAGATCCCATGGAACGATTCAGTGTTGCCTGTCTGCTGTGCTCCCCCGGCACAAAAACTGTCTTGGCATTTCAAAGTAATTAATACGTGAGGCACTGCAAGACATTTCTGAGACATGTGATAGCATGCTACATAAATGCAAGTTGTTTCTTTCAAGGGCAGCAATCGTGGCCCATCACATCTGTCCCAAACCACTAATGTGGTTACTGTATGACATGGGGAGAGCAAGAGGGAACTCCTCTTAAAACATACAAGTTATGCTGAACGTTTATAAATCACTGGTTAGGCCCCAGCTGGAGTGTGTCCAATTCCAGGCACCACATTTTAGGAAGGATGCTAAGGCCTTAGAGAGGGTGCAGAGGAGATTTACTAGAATGATACCAGTGATGAGGGATGCCAATTACATGGAGAGACTGGAGAAACTAGGGTTGCTCTTACAGCAGAGAAGGTTAAGGGGAGATTTGATAGTGGTATTCAAAATCATGAAGGGGTTTGATGAGAGAAAATAAGGAGAAACAGGAGGGCCGATAACCAGAGGATACAGATTTAAGGTAATAGGCAAAAGAACTAGGTGAGAGGAGGAGAATTTTTTTTTTTTTTTTTTACACAGCGAGTTATGATCCGGAATGCACTGCCTGAAAGTGTGGTGGAAACAACTCTTTCAAAGAGCCGGCACAGGCACGATGGGCCGAATGGCCTCCTTCTGTGCTGTATCATTCCATGATACAATGATGATTCTACAATACAGAAGCGATGAAAGAATATTTTGGCTGGGAAGATTCCCCTTTGTAAATGGTACATAGAAACATAGAATCTAGGAGCAGGAGTAGGCCATTCGGCCCGTCGAGCCTGCTCCGCCATTCAATACGATCATGGCTGATCATCCAAATCCAGTACCCTGTCCCTGCTTTAATCCCCACAGTACACATATCCCACCCTACCCCCGTAACCCCACGTACTTAATTCCCCCTAACATATCCCATCCTATCCCCATAACCCCACATATTTAATCCCCCCTAACACTAAGGGTCAATTTATCATAGCCAAATCAACCTAACCCACCCAAGCAGTGCTCATTTAAAAAGAAACTGCGGCAAAGAGGTCATGTGTATATTTGTTAAATATTTGTTAAATATGTCCAAAGATGTGCGGGTTAGGTTGATTTGGCTATGATAAATTGACCCTTAGTGTTAGGGGGATTAAATACGTGGGGTTACGGGGATAGGGTGGGATATGTGTCGGTGCAGGCTCGATGGGCCGAAATGGCCTCTATCTGCACTGTGGGGATTCTGTGATTCTGTGATTTTCAGCAACAATTTTTTTCTTTCCGCACAGGGTCTGTTTGAAAGGTAATGAGCTCAGTGATTTATGGGGAACACAGAACACCTCTTGTAAACAGCAGAGTTTTTCAATAAACTGAGAAAGTGGAAGGTTACTCCAGATGCTGGACTGAAGTCAATAATACAACACATCAACTGCTCACACATAAGCCGAGCATTGTGAATACAAGGCAGCAATGAAACGTAATCTAATCAAACAGTGGTTTGTTCAAACTTTAGCCACCCACAGGAGCACACAGTCCCATTCTTGATCGAAGCTAAGGCCCGTGGAACAGGATGAACATTTAGTTTAGAAAAAAAAAGGGGGAAGCAGAGAAAGAGGCCATGTACTTCATTGCCGACTGCTCGAAAATCATAATATATGCTCTTTTAGACAACCGGTTACAAGACAAATAGGTAAGCCACGTGATTTAAAAAATACATTTTTATTCATTCTCGGGAAGGGAGCATCGCTGGCACGGCCGGCATTTATTGGCCATCCCTAGTTTAGCCGAGAAGGTGGTGGTGGTGGGCCTTCTACTGTTTGCTACAACTGAGTAGCTCGCTCGACCATGTCAGAGGGTAGTTAAGAGTCAACCATGTTGGTGTGGGACTGGAGTCACATACAGGCCAGACCGGGTAAGGACGGTAGGTTTCCTTCCCTGAAGGACATTAGTGAACCAGCTGGGTTTTTAACGACAATCAGACAGCTTCGTGGTCACTTTTACTGATACCAGCTTTTTATCTCCGAATTCAAATTCTCAATCTGCCACGTGCAATTTGAACTCACGTTCGCTGAATTATTAGTCCAGGCCTCTGGATTAACTTTGCTCCAGTGACCAGAACAACAGCTAGACTTGGATCAGAGAGAGGGCTGCCGGACACTCAGAACCTTCAGTCCCACCGCACAGTGACCCCCATTCTCAGCTTTAAGAGAGCCATGACCTCTCTGCTCCACAACCCCGCACATTTTCCAGCAAAGGTTACTTGTCGGCAATAAGGACGAGGAGATACGATGCTTCAAAAAAAATGTTCTGGGGTGGGGGAGGTCTGAAGGACAGTTTCAAAATTATGAAAGGTTTTTAAGAATGCAAATAGTGGAAGACTGTTTCCACTGATCGGCCAATTGAGCATGGACTCAATTATCACAAGATCATTGAAGGGGAAGTTAGAATGGTTTTTTCCTCACATAAGAGGGCTATTAGAACATGAAATACTTTACAACAAGTGGCTATTGAGGCTGTGGATTGCATCACTTAAAAAGAGAACTGGTTGAGTATTTGAAAAGCAAGGATATAAACAAAACAAACAGCTTGTATTAGCACAGGCCTCCTACTCAGCTTTGATTTCTAGGATCATCAGGAACCCCAATTCAAGTTTTACCCCGTCTGGTACACAAAGGAACTGAGGCCAATTGTCATGCCGTAACTCAGCCCGGGTGAGATCAGCTAACTCACCAACCGCAGCTACGTTACACTGAATCAAACTCAGCAATTCCAAATGCTTTCAAATGATTGTGTTTTTATAACCCACTCCAGTTCCGTACAAAAAACATTTGCCTCTTCACTGCTATCAGCAGCGTATCATAATTGTACCAATAGGTCGCATGAAAATTTTATCTTGAGCCTTTAATGTTGCACAATGCTTTTATACCACCTTCACATCAGAGCCACGACCACTGGGAGCAGTGCTCGTTACATAATCTGGGTCCTTTGTGTTGATTCTCTCCCCACCCATCCAACTACACTATAGGATGGATTCAATAACGTATAACTGCTGGCGTCACATTCGACTGTGTAAATCTGGCCGTGGATTTTACCTTGCGTTGGGGGGGATGAATTACATAGAATGTACAGCATAGAAACAGGCCATTCGACCCAACTGGTCTATCCCGGTGTTTATGCTCCACACGCGCCTCCTCCAACCCTACTTCATCTAACCCTTATCAACATATCCTTCTATTCCCTTCTCCCTCATGTGTTTATCTAGCTTTCCCTTAAATACATCTGTGCTATTCGCCTTAACTACTCCTTGTGGTAGCGAGTTCCACATTCTCACCAGTCTCTGCGTAAAGAAGTTTCTCCTGAATTCCCTATTGGATTTATTAGTGACTGTCTTGCATTCATGGCCCCAAGTTTTGGACTCCCCCCACAAGTGGAAACATCTTCTCTACATCTACCTTATCAAACCCTTTCATAATCTTAAAGACCCCTATAAGGTCACCCTTCAGTCTTCTCTTTTCTAGGAAGGATGAAGGTTCGCACAAGCCAACATTGAAAGACCAGAAGGTTGGACCCAACCTCTGATACAGCTCGCCGCTAATCCTATTTGCTGCCATGCCGTCTGATGATTAGAAACCCAACAAGACCCTCCCCTAAAGGTTGCATCAGTGCTTTCGACTGCATTGGCATCACTTCATTCACTTTTCTAGGATGTCTGTGTTCTCGTCAAAAGCAATCCTGTAAAGTAATCAGAGCGCTGCTTCATAACTCCAAATTACTCATCAACAGAATGACCAATGACAGGCCTGTACTCAGAAGAACTTCACCCTGACGTGATACAGCTCAGAAAGCTCGCTCCAGACACGAGTCACACCTGAAAAAGCAAAAGCTAGCATTCTACCAGAGGGCATTTTTCTCAGTTCAAATTGACACAGTATGAAACTTTCACACACAACGGTGCTTTCTTAAACATCCCCATCGCTATAGGTGTTCAACTTGCGTGAATATACTTGTGTGTAACCCCATTTACACTGAACTAGGATTCCACTGTGGAATAGGTAGAACAGTGTAAACTAAGGTTCGTCAGACATTTATGCCACCAACAAACTGGTCAAATCTTATTTATATTGCTTTTCCACAAAAACGTTATCAATGCGCGTCTCAAGGATTAAAAAAAACATAACCTCCATTCACTTCAATAGGTTTGCTAACTGCACCAATTACAGTAGTCTACCCCAAGCAATTCGGCACTGCCATTTTGAAACTCTCTCCGTTACATTTCAGTAAACCCTCAGCCTTTTGATAAACTCTGTCTAATGTTTCTTCACTGCCATCAGCCCTCTTCCTGTCATTCTCGATGGCCTTGAAATTAAGTTCTGTGATTAGCACGCGCGCCAATAAGGCCTCCATTAAAAGTCTGCAGACAAAAGAACTGTATAGGAGAGGGTTACAATGCCTGTATACTACCATTCACTGTGTTGTTTCACAGGCCCATGTGTCGACAGTTACTTTTACAATCCACTCCTGTCAATTCAGAGTGTTTTGCTCAAAGTTAAAACTGTCCAGCAATTCAAAAGTTAAGAAATTTTAATAAAACCGCACAGAAGGTATTTTGTTGCACAATTTCAATTCGAATTAAGTGTCGACTGCACAGCAGCCTGCTCAAAGAAACCCCTGACAAAGATCCTTCACAAATGTAATGAGCAGGTAACACCCAGTGCAAACTTTTAACTACCTCTCCCTGCACCACCCGCGTTATCCTTTCACTGCGGATAAGGACGCCATCATCCTTGCAACACATCACCCAGATGGGAAGAGTCGGATTCAAAGATGCGACACTGCCTTAACTGCCGCAGAGCTCAGGTAGGGTTGCCAACCCTTCAGTATTGTCCTGGAGTCTCCACGAATTCAAGATTAATCTCCAGGATTCTGACGAAAGGTCATCGACCTGAAACGTTAACTCTCTTTCTCTCTCCACGGATGCTGCCTGGCCTGCTGAGTTTTTCCAGCGTTTTCTGTTGTTATTTTTAATCTCCAGGACACTGCTGTGAGTAAACCCGAGAAGAAGAACCATAGGGGCAATAAAAAATGGTGTTTCTTTTAAAATTCTCTGAACACTTGTTTATTAGCTATAAAAATATCAGGCATGGGTAAAAAAAGAGGCTGTTCGACTGATGGTCAAGAATCATTCAATCAGGTGATGAAGAGTCTATTCATTTTCTGATTGGCTGTGGGAAGCCAGGGCACCGTGAGGATGGGCGTGTTGGGCAACCAATGGCGGGAGTGTGGAGGCGGGGCATTCAAGGTAGGAGGTCATGTGATGAAACCTCCAGGAATATGTCCAACCAGAGTTGACAACCCTAGTTGACCCCCATTTTTGAAGATCAAATTCCTTCCCTTACCTCAATAACAACCAGCGCTATTAATATCTCTCAAACCCTCAGTCCCCTTCTTAACAGATGCTGATCCAGCTCCCTTTTTAATGTCAGCTGAGCCTGTCTGGGAGTCTGTTCCACATCCACTGTCCTCTGGGTTGGGGGGAGGGGCAGGAGAGGAGGGGAGTTATTTTCCTACCTTGTTTGTGGTTTGTAAATCTGGATCATAAGCCTTGATTTTTCTTCAACGAAAGGATGCTAAACTCTTCACTTGGTATTTGTGCAATACGCCGAAAATATTAATTGGAAAAATACTTCAAATTTGATAAATAGCAGGGCTACGGGGAAAGAGCGGGGGAGGTGGACTAATTGGATTGCTCTTCAATAGAGCCGGCGCAGACTCGATGCACCGAACGGCCTCCTTCTGTGCTGTACTATTCGATGATTCTAGATGTACAATTTACACAGCGCCACTAAATGATAAGAACCTAGTGACCAGAGCATCAGCAGAAAGTCTCCTCCTATACTACACCAGGCAATTTCTTTACTCACTGGGGCATCAGGGAGCTTTCACCGCTACAGTCAATGCCCGATCGTGCTTCACACGTCCTACACTGTTCAAAATATCCATTTCTTTTTGGTAATCCTCAATCAATTATTCAAACCACAAGCAATGGTTGTTTTCAGTGGGTTACGCAGGGCCTACAAACCGGATTGGAGGCAGGACGTGCGCCCTCACCCAAGTCTTATCTGGTTCAGCCAGTGAGTCACTGAGCCTCACAGACTCAGAAGGCCCTACGATTGATCCCCAGCCTGGCAGTAAAAGAAAGACGACTTGCATTTATATAGCGCCTTTCACGACCTTGGGACGTCCCAAAGCGCTTTACAGCTAACAATGTACTTTGAAGTGCAGTCACTGTTGGAACGTAGGAAACACGGCAGCCAGTTTGCGCACAGCAAGCTCCCACAAACAGCAACGTAATAATGATCAGATCATCTGTTTTTAGTGATGTTGGTTAAGGGATAAATGTTGGCCAGGACACCAGGGATAACTCCCCTGCTCCTCTTCAAAATAGTGCTGTGGGACCTTTTACATCCACCCAAGAGGGCAGGCGAGGCCTTGCTTTAGATGGCAGTGGAGGTGCTGCGGTTGGTCTTGGCATTCCTGGAAGAAGAAAATTACCTCAATTCTGGTTATCGACCCTCTCTGAAGGCGCCCTTGAATAAGGTACAGAAGGGTGCTTGTAAATCATATCCCAGCAAAAAAAAACATGGCTCTAGGAAAGAGGCAGGGGAAAAATTGGCAAATAAAGGGAAAAAAAAAATTAAATCAAAACTAGGCCATTACTTCAATGAGCTTTTATTTGTGTCTCGAAGGGAAGGGTCACTACCTGCAGTATTAATCAAGTGCTTCCAGTACTGAATGGTGCCAGAGTACAAATATAGAAGCAATCTCTGATCCCTGTCTCTTCACAGGCGCCTACTAAATTCACTCTTGGAAACACTACTGGAAATCTGTTCGTTTTTCTGAGTGCTCAAGCATCACTTTCACCATACACTCGTACTTTATATTCCTGGCAAAAAAAAAAATTAATCTATATCGAATGCCTTTTGAGGACTGAATGTTGATAATTCAAAGCAGCTGGCATGACTGTTATTGCTGCTTGGGACAGTGTTAAGGGATAAATATTGGCCAGGACGCCAGGGATAACTCCCCTGCACTTCAAAGTACATTGTTGCCTGAGCCTCTGGGAAAGGTCACCCCAACTAACAACCGATCTGTTTGCTAAATGATGATCAGGTCCCAGCTGTTAATACTATGTTTTTCACTCCTAATCTACTTGGATCAGTTAGCCAGCTAGTAACACAGCCAGTGCAGAATTAATGTAGCTATCCAATAGGCTAAGCATCATCATCATGGATATGTGGCTCTATTTTTAAATGCAGTCTTAGTGATTCTTTATCTACTCCCCCCCCACCCCCACTCCCTGTTTTCCTTCCTGAGCTATATTTCTACAGTTTCCAGTTGCCTTCTGGTGAAGTGATTACCGTGTCTATGTGTGCGTGTTTGTGTTTCTCTTTCATCGAAGGTTATTTGACATTGGACAAGCCTGATTCTGGCCTCACTTGATGTCCGCCCCGTCCAGCAGATGTCGCTAGGTCGCCATCGGGGACCAACCGGAGGTCTGGCCGATTTTCCCACCTCACATACCCAGAGGTACTGAAGCCAACATTAACGCCCCAACTGCTCCGCTGGCTCATTCAGTAGATACCAGGAATCGGAGTGGTTCAGTTACATGCTCCGGGGAGTGGCATTTTGAAAGTCCAAAAGTCCTTATCATTTTCATTGTGTGCACAGTCTCGGGACTTAAAGAGTCCATCTTAACCAGGCCCATAGATAACTGAAATGTTTGTTTGCTAACTGCGCACCCAGTACTCTGCATGAGTCAGTCAACCAGCCAACAAAAGTCATTTCAGTCAGCTCATGACTTAAGGCACGATCCTGGGCCTGGGGGTGCCACCTCTGGTTGGACATATTCCTGGAGGTTTTTTACCTCGAACTGCCCCACCCCCACACCCCTGCCATTGGTTGCCCAACACGCCAATCCTTGCGGTGCCCCGGCTTCCCACAGCCAATCAGAAAATGAATAGACTCTTCATCACCCGATTGGATGATTCTTGACTGTCAGACATTTTTCCTCATATCCAATATTTTTTTAAACTCGTAAAGTGTGTCTAGTGTGTGTCCTGGAGGGTTGGCAACCCTTGGATCAACAGATGGTGGTGATAGAGACATGAAATCTAAGTGGAGCAGGCCTGTTGAGTGGCCTCTTATTGCTGCAGGTCGTCTTATTTTTGGCGTACTACAACTGCCAGTTTGCATGTTTATGGACTAATGCAATTTATGACATTCCAAATGAGAATAAAGGAAGACATTCCCGACATAAACGGACCTGTTGAATCTCCAGAGCCGAGTAAGACCTGAATGTGTGTGCAGTGAGAGTGCCCGGTGCCCTTTTTTCCTGGGCAACAGGACAGAGAAATAGGGTTAGAGTAGACAGCTCTAGTTGAAGAATTAGCACAATGGGATGAACAGCTTTCTGTGCTGTAAATTCTACAGTTCCACAAGATGTCAGCAAGTATTCCTTTACATGGATCAACAACTTGAACTGGTTACTACAAAGAGCAATTGAGACTAGGACACTGAACTCATTGAACAGCTAGATGCTGTAATGGAAAAATGGTACGGCTGCTTTTCTGAAAGGATAAAGTCGAATAGATTGATGAGAGGGTTGTCGTATGAGGAGCGATGGAGTAGAATGGGCCTAAATTCTCTGGAGTTTAGAAGAATGAGAGGTGATCTCATTGAAACATAAAATTCTTAAAGGGTTCGACAGGGTAAATGCTGGGAGACTGTTTCCCCTGGCTGGAGAGTCTAGAACTTGGGGTCATAATCTCAGGGTAAGGGGTCGGCCATTTAGTGCCAAGATGAGGAGAAATTTCTTCACTTAAGAGGGTTGTGAATCTTTGGAATTCTCTACCCCAGAGGGCTGTGGATGCTGAGTCGTTGAGTATATTCACGACTGAGAGCAATAGATTTTTGTTAAGGGAATCAAGGGATATGGGGAGAGGGCTGGAAAGTGGAGTTGAGGTAGATCAGCCATGATCTTATTGAATGGCAGAGCAGGTTCAAGGGGCTGTATGGCCAACTCCTGCTCCTATTTCTTATGTTCTAGTCTGAAGAGCCTTTTACTTCCAAACATCTTGTGGTTCCTTTTTTCCAAGCGCCTCTCAACTTGGCAGAGATTTTATCAGACGACTGCAGCAAAGACCTTAGTGAGGTCTGCAGAGAGATTGGAGTTTTACTTAAGGCACCTTCTTGGATCCAGCTGACTGCAAAGACCAAGTTATCAATGGTACACCGACAGCCGTTTCGCAGATTAACTTATTGCGAAGAACTCCAAGACTTTTCCAGCAAATAAAGGGCTAAGTGCAATAGTACTTGCCGCAATCAGATTTTTCAGTCTTTCCCTTACACAGTGTTACAATGGAGGCATCAATCTCTTCTTCCCAAATTAGACAGAGAACCCATACCAGACAATCAATTGGAGATTTCAGCAAGGTGCCAACAGAGAACGGTGGGTCTTCCCATTCTTCAGCTCACTGATCCTCAACATCTGGGAGAAAATGAGAGGTTGCCTTGTATGGGTGCTGTCGAACCTAATCCATGGCTTCTGTGATGAGTGAAGTGGTCGTTAAGATGGTATAGGGTAGAACCCCACGAACTATATTTTTCTAATAACTAGCTACATTTACCTCAAAATAACCCGCATTTTATATTAACAAGTGTAGATTCTACGTCTGGGGTAAAGCTGTCCATTTATATTAAAAATGTTTATAAAGGTGTGATTTACACATCAACACCAATACATAGAAAAACTTGCGTTTATATAGCACCTTTCACGACCACCTGATGTCCCAAAGTGCTTTACAGCCAATGAAGTACTTTATGGAAGTGTAGTCACTGTTGTAATGTAGGATGAGACATTAAACCGAGGCCCCGTCTACTCTCTCAGGTGGACATAAAAGATCCCATGGCACTATTTCGAAGAAGAGCAGAGGAGTTATCCCCGGTGTCCTGGCCAATATTTATTCCTCAATCAACATCACTAAAACAGAATAGATCCTGTGTAAAGATACTGAAACATCTGCAACATGAACAATCATACGGATGTCTTTTAAACAGATACTGTATTTATAAACATGATATATTAGGTTGCCGCTTGCATCAAGGACATTTAGATCCCTCCAATATGGGATCATTTGTTGTAAAGTTATGGTTTTATAAAGACTAGTACTTGGGGGGTGGAGAAGAGATGAGATTAGTTCATGTTATTTTTTCCTCCTCCAATTTTCCCCACAGTCCTAAGGGCACTGGGAAACCAGTGCTACCTAGCCCAAATGGCGATTCTTCATGTATGAGCCCAGTCACCAAGCATGGGCAGGCTATTTGACCATGAGGGCCATTAGCGCGGAGCCTGATCCTGAACTCATCTGTTGGATGCACTTTCAATAGGGTCACGAGACCACAATCAGAAAAGTGGCACAGGCAAAATTTGCCCACCTTAGTTTTGGGGCACAGAGGTTCAACAGCATTAGAGAAACAAGATACCCGAATTCTTAAAGAAAGGTCAACCTACACAGTAAAGGCTAATTTTACTGCAGGTTGCTGAAACACTTACGGATGCAGTGGCACACTCGCATTCGACAGTAATGTCGCAAAATGGAATTTCTCACTTTCACCGACTTGAACCCAATGTCAATTTCTACATATTTTAACCAATGAAATGATATTCCACCAAAGAACCTGGTTTAACACACATCCTTTCACCACTGGACCTGCATTGGAATCCAGCCTGAACTTACGGGACAAATGTCTCCTGCATCTGCTGGCTATAGGGTCCCTGTGTGAAATGAGCTTGGGCTGTCTTAATGGACTAGACCCAGCACACAAAGCTTTCCAGCAGCTTGGTATTCTCATCCAGAGGGGCCACACGGGAAAAGCAAATGTCCGATGCAGTAAATACAAGAGGGAATTTGACCAGAGAAAGTGATCAAGGGATTCGAGAGACAGGGCAGTTTTATTTTCCTAACTTTAGCATTAGAACGTTAACCCACAATGGTCTCTTCTGGTGCTACATATTCCTACAGGGAAGGGGAACAGATTAAGGAAAGTTTCATTCCACATCTAACCATGCTAGAGGCGACAAAATTCCCCAAGCATTCTACGCCTGGATGTCCACGAAAATGAATGAAAACATCTTTCTGATCCCTCTTGGTTCCTCCAAACCACATGCAACTAACAGATTTCTACCCAACTTGAATTGACATTACAGTTGGCTCTATTTGTTTTTCCATGTTCCTGCACAGAGTTTAACTTTCCCACAGATAAGACTTTGACCTATTGTACATTGTTGGCATAGCACAATTTTTGTTCTTTTAAACACTGCAGAGAGGAGAGGCATGGACACTTCCTGTTTTGACAGGAGACCGTCACAGACCTCTCGGCAATCAAACAAAGCTATCTTACTGGTTACAGAGCCTCTTGGCTCGTTCCCAACCAAGTTAATTGCGCACAATCTTGCCAAATATTTAAGTCGTCTGTAAATCTCAAGAGTGGTGATCTCCTCTTCTGTCTGTCTAACTCCCACATCTTCAATTGAATCCCAGTAAGTTGCACTTTCAAACAATCCATTCTCTCTGATGTCCAACATCATCTCGATACATTGGAGGCAAGAGATGCTGATCACTATCTGAGGACGTAGGCAGGCGAGGGGAAGGGGCAGAAAGAGAAACAGAGACTGGCAATTAAACAAATTACACCTGGACCAGGGAATCATATGTACAAACAATGATGGACAGGTAAATCCCTCTGGTCCATCCAGCCTGTCCCACACAATCGTGATACCTTGTGTAATATATACACTCTCCACCCCACCCAAAACCATGGGATCTCCTGGGAAAGGCAAGAAACCAGGTTGAAAAACCCAGGCCAATTTGGTGGGGGGGAGGGGGGGGGAGAAATCTGGGAAATTCCTCTCTGACCCATCTCGGCGATCAAAACAAGTCCAAGAGATCACTCTGGCCCTGATCAACGTCATACCTTTTGTAAGAGGTGATCTCCGCCCCAGCCAGAAACAGGTCCCGCTCTCGCTTGAAGGAATTCAGCAAATCGTCATCCAAAGCACGAGACGGCAGCCTGTTCCAGAGGTCCACTATTCTCTGGAAAAAGGACCACCTCTTGACATCTAACCTAGATCTGGCCTTACACAACTTAAAATTGTGACCCCTGATATGATTTAAGTAGTTTATTTTTGCTCAAATTATTTTTCCCTCCTTTGATAAAGGCCACGTTCATGGGCCGTCACAGTCAAGCTAATCTGCGCACAGCAAGATCCCACAAATAGTAACGAGGTGAGAAAAAAAAAAGTTAATGGGTTATATTTTCGACAGTGTGATTGAGGGAAACTGTTGACTAGGACACCAGGAAAACTACCCTGCACTACTTCGGATTGTGCCATGGGATCTTTTTCCAACCACCTGATCAGGCAGACGGAGCCCTGGTTTAATCGCTCATCTGAAAGACAGCACTTTGAACAATGCAGCACGCCTTCAAGCAAAATACACCTGGATGAAGGAAGTGCCACCTGGATTATGTGCTCCAGTCCTGGAGTGGTGTTTGAACTCTCAACCTTCTGACTTCAAGGTAAGAGTACTACTAACCAAGCCAAACTGACAGTTAATTTGCTAACTTTTCCCCTCCTTAGCCCAAAGGTGCAAAGACCAATAGAAGCCGCCTCAGAACAGACCAGAGATCAGGCTCCGCTTTAGAATACACTGGAGGGTCACTAACGCATTTATTCCGACTGTTTGGGTTCTTCCTGGACTAGTGCAGTGCACATTCGCCCTACTTCAAACTCAGATTATTGTGGTGATTACACGCAACACAATGTCAGAGCTGAAATTAACATTGGCATCCGAGAGAGATCGACCAGTAACGTTATCAACACACCAGTGACAACATGCATGTGATGCATTCAGCAAACCAATGACTGCACGTGTGCTCCCTGTACTTGCCTACCACATCCAGAATTTGTTTTTGAAGGCAACCTGCAGACAGAACAACACACATGGTGCATAAGGTACAAGTACATTATTATTTGCCATATTGTACTGCCAAACTAACACATAATTTCCTGTGTATATCAACTTATTTGGGCGGTGGAACAGGTTTTTGTGCTTGACAAGATGAGGGGGGTTAGTAGTAAGGAATAGAACAGCTTTCCCCTATGGGGTCCATTTCAACAAAGAACAGACTCGAGTCCCAGGTCAGGTACAGTAGTGTCCTCTACTCTGCCCTCCTTTAAACCCAATCGCACAACACCCACCTGTTATTGCACTAATGTAACCTTTTCCATTTTCTACACCAGTCATCCTAAAAGACTTGCATTTACATTTCACAACCTCAGGACATCCCAAAGCGACTTACAGTCAATGAAGTACTTTTGAACTGTAATCACTGTTGTTCTGTAGGAAACGTGGCAGCCAATATGCGCACAGTAAGCGCCACAAACAGCAATGTGATAATGACCAGATAATTTTTTTTTCAGCCCGGAGGTATCTCTGAATTACTGCGGCATCTCTGAATTACTGCGGCAACTAACACTAAATTATGGCCTGTTCTATGCCGTAGAATTAAAGCAAGAATTGGACAGAGATTGCCAAACACATTTCACTGTAGGGCCTTCATAGACGTCATTCATTCCACCAACCTGGGCTGCATTTGAACCAATGTCCCAGAGATGCAATGACCAGTATGCTAATCCACTCCTGGTGTCATTAATCTTGCAACACTTTCTCAGTTCCATTCTCCATTTAAACACAAAGCCAAAAAGTTTAAGCAGGGCCACCTTCAGCCCAATGTCTATACCAACCCCAAATTCTGCAGCAAGTTCACCCGAAGTCTGAGGACATCCCAATCTCAACATCGATTTTAATGTTAATCCTCGTGTGTCTGCATGCACTTCCTGTCAACGCTTTCCATTGTAAACTCCATGTGCTCACTTATAATGGAGACTGCCGATGTAAACTTGTCTACGTCGTCACCACGGGCAGGAGGGTGTAATTACAGCACAAGTTTACATACAATGTCCCTTATAAATGTTGACAGGCATTTATAATGCAAATATAAAAATGAAGACAGAATCTATAACTTTAAAAATCAGCACTAAATATTGTTTTCAAACCCTGGTAAAATCATCCCTTACCCTCTTGGCCTTAAAACCATAATTGGTCTTGCCCATCCCCCACATGTACAACACTAAGAAAAATTGACTAGTAAATATTAATATATTGTGTAATAGTGCTAAACTGGTATCAGCTCAGCTTATAATTCCCAGTAACAGCTGCCACTGAACTAGTCAGGTGATACCACTAGGCATTAGATGCCAGTTAAATGTTAAGTAATCAATACCTGGTATACCAATACCTGGTGTCCTGAACCAGAATGTGGCAATGACATCAATCTTTCTACTCCACATTGATGTGCAGCTCAATAATCTCCATGCATTTCACAAGTTGCACTCTTAAACTGTTAAACTGAACTCAAGCCAGATCATGGGGTTACATGTACGTAAAATCTGCTAGGTGTGAACTGCATATGGATTAGGGAACTGCACATGAATGGTAGTTGGAAATTTGGTATCTCAGCACTCAGATCCAGAACACCAGGTACCACGATTGGTTCACCAGGCATTTGCTCAAAAGACACAGATACGAACATAAGAAATAGGAGCAGGCCATACGGCCCCCTCGAGCCTCATGACCTCCATCGCCAACAAGGACAAGAGCAACAAAATCATGGGAACACCTCCATGTTCCCCTCGAAGTCACACCCCATCCTAACTTGAACATTTATCACTGTTCCTGCATCGTCACTGGGTCAATATCCTGGAATTCCGTACATATCATCATCATGGGAGCACCATCAGCAGAAGGACCACAGTGGTTCCAGGAGAAGGCCCACCACCACCTTCTCAGGGCAACTCGGGATGGACAATAAAAGTGCAGCTTTGTCAGTGTCGTTCACATCATAAGGACATAAGAAATAAGAGCAGGAGTAGGCCAAATGGTCCCCTCGAGCCTGCTCCGCCATTCAGTAAGATCATGACTAATCTTTTACCTCAACTCCACTTTCCCACCCTATCCCCATATCCCTGGATTCGCTTTGTTTCCAAAATCTATCGATCTCAGTCATGAATATGCTCAACGACTCAGCATCCACAAGCCCTCTAGGGTAGAGAATGCCAAAGATTCACCACCTTCTGAATGAAGAAATTTCTCCTCATCTCAGTCCTAAATGGCCAACCCGTTATTCTGAGACTATGAACCCTAGTTCTAGACTCTCCAGCCAGGGGCAACAGCCTATTTGCAACAAGTGATCACCACAATCAAAACCACCAGATCTGATGGTAGCTGCTCTTCATCTGTAAGCATTAGAACTACCAAAAAAAATCACAAGTTTGTAATAAAGGATGGATTGTACAGATGTATATTTGAAAACTAAAAAAAAACGACCACTTAATCTTTCTACGACAGAAATAGAAATATCCGTTTTTGCCTGATGATTTTAAAGCAGCCAGTTTCAAGATGGAAGACAGAAGACAAACAGTATACTATTAATCTGTTGGAAATCAATCAAGATCAAGTTCCTTTTATGAGTAACACAGTTCATTCAAAATGTTAATGTATGCAGTTCGACAGAGTTGTAGTTTCTAGTTGTGACCAGAAATAAAGCCCTGAGGAAATATCGGAAGGATGCCAACAATTTCAAGCCATTCTTACCAAGGTGGAAAAAATACCATTTTACTTGCACGATTGCAAAGAAACGGTTTAAGCTTCAAAGTAAAAGACACCCTTATAACTTGGGACCCCCCTCGGGATGTTCTATTTGCCTAGGTGCTCGTGTAAAGGGGTTGAATAAGAACTCTAAACCATGCCACATATCGTACTACCAAAGATTCTTGTAAAAATATGCTGTAAGGAATTACAAGAATGATGCATATTTTCCACTGTCTTTGTTTTCCGTCAATCCAGTTTGTGTAGCGTTTGGCTTAATTGCACCTTGCCTATCCTCCTGCAGTTTTACATAATTTTGCCTATAAATAAATCAGAACAAGTAGTTTTTAGCCTGTACACAGTGGTCTAACGTGCTTATTTTTCTGCCTTCTGAGGCAGTAAGAGAACAGGGTGGACATCTCGCATATTCTCTAGTAAACGATTTACTGTTGTCCAATATTAATTGTTAAGACTTGTGCTGCACTAACTCAAAAAGATCAAGACTAAAGATTCTGGTGTCAGTTCATAAGAGACTCGGCCCACTCATGGAAACTTTAGTTTCATCGTGTAAACAAGAAAAGTGGTGGGGGGGAAAGCCCAGAGTGCAACATCTCAACATACCCCTGACCCAGCCGAACGCCACTAGCAATTGCCAAACTACCTTGACAACCCCCCAAACTTGGTACAACCCCCAATGTGTGCACAAACGTGATCATCAACCCGGATGTATGTGGCCTAACTGAACAATGACTTTTTTTTTTAAAAGAGAAGCCAGCCTGGCTCCACAGATGGTGCTGTGGAAGATCAGGACAGGTACAGGGTAAAATTTTAACCGAATATTCACTTTAACTCAATGTGCTGACCTTGTTCTGCGCTCCTCCAATTTTGACCTCTTGCGCATCCCCGCCCTCGCACCCTCCCTATCTCTATAACTTCCTCCAGTTCGACAACCCTCGGAGATCTCTGCATTCCTCCAACTCCAGCCTCTTGCACATCCCCGATTTTAATCACTCCACCATTGACGGCCGTGCCTTCAGCTGCCTGGGCCCCAAGCTTTGGAATTCCCTCCCTAAATCTCTCGCCTCCTTTAAGATGATCCTTAAAACCTACCTCTTTGACCAAGCTTCTGCCATAATATTTCCTTATGTGGCTCGGTGTCAAATTTTGTTTGAGAACGCTCCTGGGACGTTTTAGTATGTTAAAAGTCACTATTTAAATGCAAGTTGTTGTTGGTAAAAGCACATAAACTTTAGCATCAGATGGCTGTTCAAGCTTTAGTTCCCATTCATTTGCACATGCTGCTACCCAACAGATCTTGATGTTCTAATTTAAGATTTATCCACCAATGAATCAGCAATGCTAAAAACAGCCACTTTCCAAACTCGTGGGCTCACAAAAGTCAAACAGAACAAACTGGCTGATAAGAACAAAGTGCAAATAGGGCTGTGGTCCCAGGGCTTCGAGGGGCAGATGGCCAAATAGCTCGGGGGGGGGGGGGGGGGGAGGAGAAGCCCATAGGTCCGACGCTTTCTGCCCTGTATCTTTTCATACTTTCAGGCCACCTGACATAGAACAGCGCACAACCTTACCTGATGTAAAAAGCCATGGTTAAAGCAACAGCATCTTATTAAAAAGAGTTAAACAGTTCCAGACAGTGCAACAAAGCACTCTCGGCTCCGATGTGATCCATTAGTCGCTACTTGCCATTTCAGATGGGGAGAAGGGCGAGGATCACTCAGCAAACTTGTTCTTATTGAAAGTGCTGCTGGGCCAGATCTGAAAGCCATCAGTCACAGACTGTAGGGCGCTCCGACCCTAGTTATAAAGTGGCAGTGCCTGACGAAGGAGCATTGCAAACATGCAACAGCAGAGCAGCAGGGTCCAAGTTTAGCTAAAGTCCTCCACCAATTTAAAGAAAGACTTGCATTTATATAGCGGCTTTCACAACCTTAGGACGTCTCAAAGCGCTTGACAGCCAATTAAGTATTTTTGAAGTGTAGTCACTGTTGTAATGTAGGAAACGCAGCAGCCAATTTGCACACAGCAAGCTCCCACAAACAGCAATGAGATAACGACCAGATATCTGTTTTAGTGATGTTGGTTGATGGATAAATATTGACAAGACTCCCCTGCTCTTCTTCGAAATAGTGCCATGGGACCTTTTACGTCTACTTGAGGGCAGACGGGGCCTCGGTTTAACGCAAATACCCAGGCAATTAGCAGAGCTAAGAAATTAGTCAAAAGCAAGGATACTGCCCAGTTAAAACAATGGCTCAGTTGGGAAAGTACACTGCCTAGTGTGGTAGCGAGTCAACCCGCATACACTTGGATCCCCCAGGTCTGTAACAAGTCAGCTGATCTCAGCCAATAGGAGCACCACAAGTAGCCTCAGGCCCAGGGAACAGCGGGAAGGGGGGGGGGAATCAATTCCTGGTCTTTATCCACCAACTCCTGAAGGAAAATGTCCCAACGTGGGTGAGGACAGGATCAGCTCCAGCTGCCCCCGCCCACAATTGAATAGCCTGCTGCCACTCAATGTCCAGTCTTACACATCTACAATAGCCACTTGGACAAGGTACCCGAATCATTAGAGCACAGAGGCGGCCATTCAGCCCATCGTGCCTGTGCCAGCTCCTTGAAAGATCTATCCAATTAGTCCCACTCCCGTGCTCTTTCCCCATAGCCCTGCAAATTTTTTCCCCTTCCAAGTATTTAATCCAACTCACTTTTGAAAATTATTGAAGCTGCTTCCACCACCCTTTCAGGCAGTGCATTCCCGATCATAACAACTCGCTGCGTAAAAATATTTCTCCTCAGCTTGCCTCCGGTTCGTTTGCCAATTACCTTAAATCTGTGTCCTCTGGTTACCTCCTGCCAATGGAAATAGTTTCTCCCTATTTATCAAAACCCCTCATAATTTTGAACACCTCTATTAAATTTCCCGTTAACCTTCTTTGCTCTCAGGAGACCAATCCCAGCTTCTCCAGTCTCTCCACATAACTGAAGTCCCTCGTTCCTGAAGATCATGGTCAGCACCTTTGGGGGTCTTGTGACGGGGTGGAGGGGAAAGAGTAAATTCAACAATTTTCTTTTATATAATAGGCACAGCTCACCAGCAACGAGAGAAGGGACCTAGAGGTACCATTTAACACAGTGAAAACAAACCAACAGACAGCGAGAGAGATCGGATTTTTGAGTTAACATACAGCTGTGTTAATTAATGCACAAGAGCCTGTCGTGCCACATGGGAATAAATTGTGGGAACCACAAGCTCTGGAAAGTCACAGCAACATGCTTCTCCCATTGTGGAAATAAGCCCCTCAGATCAGTGGCATTTTTGTAATATGACTCAATAACCTCCTCGCTGTCAGACACTCCGAGGGAGCCGCAAGGGAGAACCGTTTTCAGCGAAGGGCTTGTTACAGTGAAGTCCCGTTTGCTTTCTTGATTAATCTGGGAAACATCAACAATCCAGGCATCACAGTGAGGTGGAGGGCAAAGCTTCCAGTAGCCAAGCACATGTTTGAAACCTCTTGACCCAAACTCTCATAAGTGGCAGAAAGTACTTTCACAAGTCTGCACCGTTGACTGATAGATTACAGACTATTCTGAACTTGTGTAATTCGGGACTAAACTCCGCGGTGTACTCTGGTCCTCCCTTGTTCAAAAGCCTTGGGTGTCCTGATCTCTCCAGCTCACAGCTCCAAGGTTAGTCCACTACAATCAGTGAACACAAAAGGATATTGCTCTCAGCAAAGTTTTACTCCCATGAAGGAGGATTTAAAAACAAGCTCCCTACAATAGGATTTAAAGTGACTACCTGCTTTAAAAAAACCGTAGCATCATTCTGGCTTTTTTTTGGTTGTTGTTCATTATCTCCCCAAGGAGCTGATTGGTTCCAGGAGATTCAGTGGTGGACAGCTATTCAACTGTGAGGTCATCGCAGCCGAGTCAATCCTGTTCTCACCCAATGTTCACATAAATGCACAGTCAGGCTGGAGTCTCTATTCACTGAAGCCAATTGTAGTAGCCTACTGCCACCACAAGATGAGATCAGCTGGCACAGCACAGACTGGGGGACTGTACCTGGGACGTTTTGGTCAGCATGGTACCATGCTGGGGAACACCTTTGCCCACGGCGCCATTGGAGAAGACTGCACTCCGGCATTTCACTAAAGAGCAAGTCTAAAACGTTACAAATGAGAGAGAAAGTTAAAAGATCTTGCTTTTTTCTCCTTCTGCCTCAACGCTTGTCACACCAATCACATCCCAAGGTGACGAGAGCAGATAGATCAGCTGCTCCCAAGACCTCGTCGTTATTGGGTTCACAAATCCAGCCAAAGATATTGACCTCTCCTCAGTCGGAGCCAGCTCCGCTCACCACTTCCTCACTGCACATATACTTGAGCTCATCTAAACCTCCGCCGCCCGTATCCTAACTCGCACCAAATCCTGTTCACCCATCACCCCTGTGTTCGTTGACCTACTAGCTCCCAGTCCGGCAATGCCTCTATTTTAAAATTCTCATTCTTGTGTTCAAAACCCTCCATGGCCTCGCCCCTCCCTCTGTAACCTCCTGCAGCCCTACAACCCTCCGAGATCTCTGCGCTCCTCCAATTCTGGCCACTTGCGCATCCCCGATTTTAATCGCTCCACCATTGGCAGCCGTGCCTTCAGCTGCTTAGGCCCCAAGATCTGGAATTCCCTCCCTAAACCTCTCTCTTCTCCTTTAAGTCACTCCTTAAGACCTACCTATTTGACCAAGCTTTAGTCCTCTGTCCTAATATCTCATGTGGCCTGGTGTCAAATTTTGTGTGATAATACTCCTGTGAAGTGCCTTGGGACATTTTACTATGTTAAAGGCGCTATATAAATACAAGTTATTGTTGCTGTTGCACAGGAGCACAACTGAAAATAGTCAATAACACTGGCAAACTTAGCTGCCCTCCATCAGTTACTGCACTAAACAATGTGGTACTGAGCCATATACAGTTCTATGCTGAATTAACTAACCGCAGTACACCAGCCTAGGAAAAGGAATAATTAGCCAGCACTCCCGCTCCTGGTGACTTTCAGAACGCCTTGCTGGGAAGCACAGGTTTGTGGACCTTGGGTGTGGAAACGAACAGGCTTAGCGATGGTGCCCCTCATGGTAGAATAAAGAATCATAGAATGATACAGCACAGCAGGAGGCCATTTGGCCCATCATGCTTGTGCCGGCTCTTTGAAAGAGCCGTCCAATTAGTCCCACACCCCCTGCTCTTCCCCCCCGTAGCACTGAATCTTTTCCCTTCAAGTATTTATCCAATTCCCATTTGAAAGTTACTATTGAATCTGCGCCCACCACCCTTTCAGGCAGTGCATTGCAGATCATAACTCGCTACGTTAAAAAAATTCTCATCTCGCCTCTGAAGAACTTGCATTTAAATAGCGTCTTTCACGACCTCAGGACGTCCCAAAGCGCTTTACAGCCAATGAAGTGTAGTCACTGGTGTAATGTCGGAAATGCAGCAGGCAATTTGCACAAACAGCAATGTAGTAATGATCAGATAATCTGTTTTAGGGATGTTGGTTGAGGGATAAATATTGTTGGGGGGGGGGGGGGGGGGGGGGGGAGAACGCCACTGCTCCAATCGAAATAGCGCCGTGGCATATTTTACATCCACCCGAGAGGGCAGAAGGGCCTCTGTTTAACGACTCATCTGAAAGACGGCACATCCGACAGTGCAGCACTCCCTCAGAAATGCACTGAAGTGTCAGCCTAGATTTTGTGCTCAAGTCATTGGAGTGGGATTTGAACCCACAACCTTTTGGATCAGAGGCAAGAGTGCTACCCACTGAGCCACGACTAACACCCACCATCTGAGCTCACACGTGAACAGTGACCTTTCGGTGATGTACCGGAGTGCGGCCAACGCTTGTAGAACTGTACCCAGACGTGAATCAGCACCGTTGGGAGACAGACCAGACGAGACAAAAAGAACTTTGTGACGTAGACTCTGAACTACTTGGCTTGGAACTGCACCTAATTGTGAGGAGAACAAATAGTAATAGGAGTAAACATTACTGTGCGCAACAGGTACACCTTGTACAACATCAAGAGCTCGATTAATGCTGTGGGTGGACAACCAAACCACAACGTTACAGAACATATCAGCAGTCAATCAACATACCATCAGCTCCACAGGCAGGACAAGAAACCACTCCACTAAACTGCACTGTTCAGGCACTCAGATAGAGCACGGGTTTATGCTGTAAAGCCTACTTTTAAAACCTGGCCCCATCGATCACACAGACAATATACACCCCTGTGCTGGAGCCTTCAGGATACGCACCTTCCATTCTCACATCTGCTCATTACCAATCCATCAGAGGGGGAAAAAAATATAAAGCACATAAAAGTCGACAACAAAATCTGCTCCATTAACTTCTGATCCTCGTGACAATCTAAGACACACTTATCTGAACACCATGGCTTTTCTTTGTACTTTTCAACCCATCAATCGAGGTAGAAGGTGCATAGTGTAAAAGGGCTGATCTCCGCGCATCCAATGGAACCCAGGATCCAACTTTTCCTGGGTCTGAAGAGCAGCTGACAGAGAGGCATAGAACACCCCGACACCCATCCCAACTGGGACCCAGCGGCACGCTGGTGAATGTACAATGGGAAGAAGTCTCCACTGGAACACTGCTCTTCTGGCCCGACACTTCAGCATCAATATATATATTTTTTTTTTAAATTGCCACTGGTCTTTAATCTAAGACAGGTTGAATCACTTCTCTCAATTAAACATTGCTAATTGGACAAAATTAACCCTGAACCTTGAACAATGAACAATAAACACCTTGATGTTATCAGCAAGCATGACGTGCGATCAGCTCGTCTTTGAGAGCAGTGATCATACTGATCTATTTACCCCACCAATAAATACCCTTTAAGCTGCGCAGCGCTGCTGGGAACCCGCGCAGCCGGCTTTTCAATGTAAATGGATGGCCCTCGCAGCCCCTTAAAGGGGCCGCGCAGGGCCAAAAAAAGACAGGCAACATTGCCTACCACTCAACAAGCTGGATTTAGTTTCCACTGTTCTCAAGCCAGTCGCAATGTGCACGCTGTCCTGATGTCAGCAGGATGACGTACTTCAAAGAGAATGACGTTATCGGAAAAATCATAGTATCTTACAGCACAGGAGGTGGCCATTCGGCCCATCGTGCCTGTGCCGGCTCTTTGATAGAGCTATCCCCCAGCAAATTTTTCCTTTATAAGTATTTCTCCAATTCCCTTTTGAAGTTACTATTGAATCTGCTTCCACCGCCCTTTCAGGCAGTGCGTTCCAGATCATAAAATATTTTCTGCTCGTCTCGTCTCTCTAGTTCTTTTGCCAATTATCTTAAAAGGGTTCCACAAGTCGCACTTGCCAGTGTTGCCTTGCTGCAAAGCACAGACCATGACTGGTAACTGCAGCTTCGCTCACAAACAGATCATTCCTTTGAGCCAACGGCTGGATTTATTGCCTGAATTATGTTAAAATCCAAGGAGAAAAGTTACTAGCAAACCTAAAGTGATGTGGACATTTTGTAATTGGGTTCTCAGTCAGGTCTGACGACAAAGTCCTGACTACATTAAGCACGGCACATTTTAAGCACGCTCACCCGCTGGGCTGTACAGATCAAGCTTTTGTTTACATGATATCATTGTCTAAATCATAAACCAAAAAATTATGTATACAGAAAAAAAAACAGCACAGCATTCTACACACACCGAGCTGGAATAGGTAGCCCAGATTAAAATCTTGCACGTCACTAAAAATATGTTGCAACATGAAAATTCAATTGAATTTAAGGGACTTCCCTCCCTTCAGGGGCTCATTCAGGTTTGGTCTGCAAGATGGAACCTGAAAGGGTCCCAACCTTCTCCAAACACCGTGAAGAAGTTTTTATGCCACTTACTTCATTAGAAAAATGTTAAATATTACACACACTTTCAGGAATAAGTCATAGGAACGTGGAACTTGACACTGGTTCTCAAGCTGTCTGGTGCCCAGTTCCCACTGCCAAGTACCAGGAGTCCCCCCTCAAACCCTGGTGCCAGCTTACCACCCCCACACCCAGCCTGATCTCCTCTGCAATACCCCCACCCGAGTAACTTCTTCAGCTCTTTTGATGTTCAGCTCTCCTGGTGTTGGGTCTCTCCCTACACAGTGTGGGGTCGCTA
Source organism: Squalus acanthias (assembly GCA_030390025.1). Lineage (NCBI taxonomy): Eukaryota > Metazoa > Chordata > Chondrichthyes > Squaliformes > Squalidae > Squalus > Squalus acanthias. Next base: position 60,572,504 of record CM059440.1, on the reverse strand, counting down.
TTACTGGTTGCTCCTGGTGCCAGTTCTTCTAGTTGCAGTTTCTCCCCTTGTCCTCGCCTCCAGTCTCTTCCTTTTCTTTAAAAAAAAACCCAAATGTAATTTCTCCAGCAGCCTTGATCCTGGGTCTCTTGCTACTCTGTAGCTGGCTTCTGAATGGTCCCTCATGCCCAACTCCCCTGTGGCTGGGCCTCAGCGACCCGGTGCCCCGTTTTCTCCTGCTAAATGAAGCTCTTGTTCCCCAGTGCTGGCTCCATTCATTATCAGTCCACCTGTGCAACTCCCAGGGCTGTCAACCTTACAGAATTGTTAGAGGAGTGAGATTTGCGATCAAAAAGAGCGAGACTTGTCTCTGACCTATTTAAATAAATTTGCTTTTCACACAGACACATGACATTTTAAAACCAAGCTAAGCAAGACTTGATAAGCCAATTCCGCCCGCCCGCTTCCCCGACATTGGATCTCCAGCTTTCTGGTACCTAGCTGCCCAGTTGGATCAATAACTGTCACAGCTGTCTGGTCTCCAACTGCCTGGTGTCTAGTTTAACAGGAGCAACTTCTCCGGCTTCCACACTCTTCTGGAAATAATTTCCAATACCTGGTAGTTGCCCCTCATCCCTTAGTCACCAGACCCCCTGCCCCCCAGCACCGCCGCCCCTCTCCCCCCGCCCTGTCAGCATCCAACTCCCCATGCCCCCGCCCCCCCCCATTCCCTGTCCCCATGGGTCCCCTCTCTCTCCGGGTCCCTCTCCTCTCGGATACCCCCTCCTCTCCCACCCCCCGGGTCCCCTCGCTCTCTCTCCCCCCCCCCCGCCTTTCCGGGTCCCCCACTCACCCCGGGTCCCCACTCACCCCGGGTCCCTAGGTCCCTCTCCCCCGGCTCCCCTCTCCCCCCCGGGGTCCCTTGGTCCCCTCTCCCAAGACACCCTCCCCCCGGGTCCCTTGGTCCACTCTTCGCCCACACTACCCCGAGACCCCCTCCCCGCCCCCACCACCCCGAGACCCCCCCCGGGTCCCCTCTCCGCCCCCACCACCCTGAGACCCCCCCCTCTCTCCCCCCCCCACCACCCTGAGACCCCCTCCCCCCGAGACCCCCCCTCTCCTCCTCCCACCACCGAGACCCCCTCCCCCGAGACCCCCCCTCTCTCCCCCCGAGACCCCCTCTCTCTCCCCCCCACCCCCCCTCTCTCTCTCCCCCCCACCCCCCCTCTCTCTCCCCCCCACCCCCCCCTCTCTCTCCCCCCCCCACCCCCCCTCTCTCTCCCCCCCCCCACCCCCCCTCTCTCTCCCCCCCCCACCCCCCCTCTCTCTCCCCCCCCCACCCCCCCTCTCTCTCCCCCCCCCACCCCCCCTCTCTCTCCCCCCCCCACCCCCCCTCTCTCTCCCCCCCCCACCCCCCCTCTCTCTCCCCCCCCCACCCCCCCTCTCTCTCCCCCCCCCACCCCCCCTCTCTCTCCCCCCCACCCCCCCGAGACTCTCCCCCCCCCCCCCCCCGAGACCCCCCTTGTCCCCTCTTCCCCCCCGGGTCCCCCCACCCTCTCGATTACCTACCCCCCTCTTCCCCCCCAACCCCCCGATCCGCTTCCCCCCCCCAACCCCCCGATCCCCTTCCCCCCCACCCCCCGATCCCCTACCCCCCCACCCCCCCGATCCCCTACCCCCCCCACCCCCCCCGATCGCCTACCCCCCCACCCCCACTTCCTCCCTAACCCCCCACCCCCACTTCCTCCCTAACCCCCCACCCCCTCGATCCCCTAACCCCCCACCCCCTCGATCCCCTAACCCCCCACCCCCTCGATCCCCTAACCCCCCACCCCCTCGATCCCCTAACCCCCCACCCCCCCGATCCCCTACCCCCCCACCCCCGATCCCCTACCCCCCAATCCCCTACCCCCCCACCCCCTCTTCACCCCTACCCCCCCCCACCCCCCCGATCGCCTAGCCCCCCACCCCCACTTCTTCCCTAACCCCCACCCCCCCGATCCCCTAACCCCCCACCCCCTCGATCCCCTAACCACCCACCCCCGATCCCCTGCCCCCCCCACCCCCCGATCCCCTGCCCCCCCACCCCCCGATCCCCACCCCCGATCCCCTACCCCCCCACCCCCCGATCCTCTACCTCCCCCACCCCTCTTCACCCCCTACTCCCCCGATCCCCTCTTCACCCCTACCCCCCCACCCCCTACCCCCCCCACCCCCTCTTCACCCTACCCCCCCCACCCCCTACCCCCCCCCACCCCCCTCTTCACCCCTACCCCCCCCCACCCCCTCTTCACCCCTACCCCCCCCCACCCCCTCTTCACCCCTACCCCCCACCCCTCTTCACCCCTACCCCCCACCCCCTCTTCACCCCTACCCCCTCACCCCCTCTTCACCCCTACCCCCTCACCCCCTCTTCACCCCTACCCCTCACCCCCTCTTCACCCCTACCCCCCACCCCCTCTCCCCCGATCCCCCCACCCCTCTCCCCCTCCGATCCCCCACCCCCTCTTCCCCCCATCCGATCCCCCACCCCCTCTTACCCCCCCCTTCCTCCCCACCCCCCCAACCCCCCCGACCCCTAACCCCCCCACCCCCCCCGATCCCCTACCCCCTCTTCCCCCCCCCGATCCCCTACCCCCTCTTCCCCCCCCCCCCCGACATCCCCCCCCCCGATCCCCTACCCCCTCTCCCCCCCCCCGATCCCCTACCCCCTCTTCCCCCCCCCATCCCTACCCCCTCTTCCCCCCCGATCCCCTACCCCCTCTTCCCCCCCCGATCCCCTACCCCCTCTTCCCCCCCGATCCCCTACCCCCTCTTCCCCCCCCGATCCCCTACCCCCTCTTCCCCCCCCGATCCCCCTACCCCCTCTTCCCCCCCCCCGATCCCCTACCCCCTCTTCCCCCCCCCGATCCCCTTACCCCCTCTTCCCCCCCCCGATCCCCTACCCCCCTCTTCCCCCCCCCGATCCCCTACCCCCTCTTCCCCCCCCCGATCCCCTACCCCCTCTTCCCCCCCCCGATCCCCTACCCCCTCTTCCCCCCCCCGATCCCCTACCCCCTCTTCCCCCCCCCGATCCCCTACCCCCTCTTCCCCCCCCGATCCCCTACCCCCTCTTCCCCCCCCCGATCCCCTACCCCCTCTTCCCCCCCCCGATCCCTACCCCCTCTTCCCCCCCCGATCCCCTACCCCCTCTTCCCCCCCCCGATCCCCTACCCCCCTCTTCCCCCCCCCGATCCCCTACCCCCTCTTCCCCCCCCCGATCCCCTACCCCCTCTCCCCCCCCCCGATCCCCTACCCCCTCTTCCCCCCCCCCGATCCCCTACCCCCTCTTCCCCCCCGATCCCCTACCCCCTCTTCCCCCCCCCGATCCCCTACCCCCTCTTCCCCCCCCGATCCCCTACCCCCTCTTCCCCCCCCCGATCCCCTACCCCCTCTTCCCCCCCACCCCCTCTTCACCCCCGATCCCCTACCCCCTCTTCCCCCCCACCCCCTCTTCACCCCCGATCCCCTACCCCTCTTCCCCCCCACCCCCGACCCCCTACCCCCTCTTCCCCCCCACCCCCTCTTCCCCCCCACCCCCCCGACCCCCCCCACCCCCTCTTCCCCCCCCGCCCCCTCTTCCCCCCCGATCCCCCCCACCCTCTCTTCCCCCCCGCCCCCTCTTCCCCCCCCGATCCCCCCCACCCTCTCTTCCCCCCCGCCCCCTCTTCCCCCCCCGATCCCCCCCACCCTCTCTTCCCCCCCCCGCGCCTCTCTTCCCCCCCCAATCCCCCTCGCCCCCCTCTTCCCCCCCAATCCCCTCCACCCCCTCTTCCCCCCATCCCCTCTTCCCCCCCCCACCCCCTCTTCCCCCCCCATCCCCTCTTCCCCCCCGATCCCCCCCACCCCCCTCTTCCCCCCCGATCCCCCCTCTTCCCCCCCGATCCCCCCCACCCCCTCTTCCCCCCCGATCCCCTACCCCTCTTCCCCCCCACCCCCCTCCCCCTCTTCCCCCCCACCCCCTCTTCACCCCCGATCCCCTACCCCTCTTCCCCCCCACCCCCTCTTCCCCCCCGATCCCCTACCCCCTCTTCCCCCCCACCCCCTCTTCACCCCCGATCCCCTACCCCCTCTTCCCCCTCACCCCCTCTTCACCCCCGATCCCCTACCCCCTCTTCACCCCCCACCCCCCCCGGATCCCCTCTTGCCCCCCTCCCCCCCGGGTCCCCTGGTCCCCTCTCTCCCCAGGTCCCCCCTCCACCTGGGTCCCTGCCCCTTAGTCCCCTCTCTCTTCCCCCCCACCCCCGAGTCCCCTCGGTCCACTCTCCCTCCCCAGTCCCCTCTCCCCCCGGGTTCCCCTCTCCCCTCCACCTGGCTCCATCTCCCCCCGGGTCCCTCAGTGCCCCTGGTTCCCCTCTCCCCCTTCAGTCCCCCTTCAGTGCCCCGGGTCCTCTCCCACCGCGGGTACCTGTGAGCGGCGGCGATGTCTCCGGCGGACTGGCTGCCGTCAGTCGGACTGCGCTCCAGCTGCAGAGCGGCGCCCGCTGCCTCACCTCGGCAAAGCGGAAACTAGCCCGCCCCCGCGCGCGGGCTCACGGGAGCTGTAGTCGGAGGCCGCCGCACCTGCGCACAGAGGCCACTGGGCGGAACTACAACTCCCGGCATGCAGGGCAGGCCCCACCCTCCCTATCCTCCCGCCCATGCGGAAGTTGTAAATCGGTGCGGGCGGGGATGGAAAGGAATAAATGAGCTAAAAAAAAAATCAATTTTTTTGTTTCACAGAAATAATTGTGAAAACAAAGTAAGAAGGGAGAAACTAAAAGTTCCCCAAAGTTATCTATCAAGTGGCCACACCAGGCAGGATGGCATATTAATTTTATTAAGATAAAAACTATAGAAGGTACAACTATACAAGAGAAATAACAACAGAAAACGCTGGAAAAACTCAGCAGGCCCTGGCCTGCTGAGTTTTTCCAGCGTTTTCTGTTGTTATTTCGGATTTCCAGCATCCGCAGTATTTTGCTATCGAACTATACAAGAGACTTGGAGTAAAAAAAGAAAGAACTTGCATTTATATAGCACCTTTCACGACCTCATGATGTCCCAAAGCGCTTTACTACCCATGATGCATTTAGGAAGTGAAGTCACTTTTCAAGATACAGGTACATGTTTTTTTCTCTGATGGGCCAACCATTTTACTACATAACGAGATAATTACAGAAGAGGATGGCCACTTGGCTCATCTTAGTTCATCTATCCAAAAAGAACCTAGAGTTTCCCCCACCCCACTGCAGCATCCAATTCATAGAATCATATCACGCAGAAGGAGGCCATTCGGCCCATTGTGTCCATGCCAGCTGTTTGAAAGAGCTATCCAATTAGTCCCACTCATAGAAATTTACGGCACTCCTCTGCTCTTTCCCCATAGCCCTGCAAACTTTTCCTTTTCAACTATTTATCCAATTGCAGTCAATGGAACTGAATATCTGGCACTGCGTATAATGGGCGGCCAATCCGACACCGCCCGTTTTGGGCCACCACCCGAGACTAATTTCTAGGCCATGATTTCCTATAATTTCTCCATCATCCCCCTAACCTAACACCATAATCGTTTTGCAAATATATTCCTCTAATCATGAATTTCATATAACGGTTACACTGATAGAGTGGGGGTTTACACAAAGACCTAACAGCAGGGAACCTTTGATCTTTTCTCCAAGCGTTTCCAGGCAACAAAGGATGTCAGTGTGTTGACTTGATGTCAGAGGGCTGCAGGAACTTCAGACCTTGGACTGTTGCCCAAATGAAGCTGCTGAACAAGAGCCAGTCCTGGTAAAAATGAAAACATGGCAATATGATCCAATGATAAAGGAACTGAGCCCAGCTAAATGAATGGAAGGTGTTGCCATTGGTTGCATGTCATTACATCTAAAATACTTTTATTTCTGCTTCAACTCTTCTATTCCTTTAAATCACATCAATCAAAGTTATTCTATTCAAACCATTTTTTTAAAGTTTTTCATCCAACATTTTCCCATGTTCTGTTGGAGGCAGTAACTCGAACTCCAGTATGGTCATAACAGCTGTACTCTTTTGAGTAAACATAAAACTACTGTAAATTAACAGAACTTCAAATAAAACTTATCACATTAAATTAAAATTACATTGTCCTGGGAGACGATGCACTCCAGTCCCCGCGGCGCCCACCGGTCTCGGAAGTCATAACAGCTGTACCTTAGGCAGGGAATTCTCCTCCACTGTCCGGCTTCCATTCCAGATTTTGCAGTCGGTCCTACTCTTTTAACTATCAATTTGGATGACTGAGTCATCAATTGAAATCAATTAAAACGAAAGTTTATTAAAGAGGCACAAACAGTGAACTCCAAATTATTGAGTAAAAACCAAAGGAAACTTATCAAATCAAATCTTGATGTTGTTCCGTGTGTCTACTATGCACTCCAATCCCTCCAGTGCCCACCGGTCACGGAAAGCCTCAAGCGTACCGATGGACACCGCGTGCTCTTTCTCCAGGGACGCCTTGCAGTCGGTCCTGTGTTCCAAATAGACAGAAAGCCAAATACTTGACCTCTGACCTTCCCCTGCTCTTGATGCCTGGGCATTGGCCAGTTGAGTGGCCATTCAGGCCTGCTACCTTGAATCAGAAACCTCCCACATGACACCTACATGACCTGTTCAGCTAAGACCCCACACTGAGCTCCGTTATACTATTATTTAACCCAAATTTCTCTCTGGAATGTGTCAACAACCCTCATTGTCCCAAACTGATGTGGTATGCGAGAAATACTGTTTCCCCAGATATTTTGTCAGGATCTAATGCACGTTCTCAGAAGCAGGGTGTGTTGTGTGGAATTAATCCCTTGTTAGCTAGATTGACCTTAGTGTATATTAATCTAAAATCCCTCTCAGACCAAATAGTCAAAAATCCCAAAACATGACAGGGACTAATTGTATTGAAATTAGAGACAAGCCCCATAATATGCTTGGCACAACCGAGCAGCACTCCAGATGATCAGTACCTGCATGCAATTGTGCTTCGAAGGAGCCCTGGTAAAACACTAGTTTGTTGGGTGGGCCTTTCCTCTAAATAAGACCACCCTTCTCTGCGGTACTTCCTGCTGACCTCACATGCGTGGTGGGGCGGAGCACGAGGATAGAGTGTAGCCCTAAAAACACAATCAACACTCGATGCCCAGCCTGTAATATATGTACCAAACTGAGCTATGTGTGTGTGTGTCTGTGTGTCTCTGTGCAAGAGAAACTCATGTTTCACCCAGTTGAGTGATGTCGTCACAAATTGAATCATATGCTAATTACTGACACACTGGCTCATGAGCAGGCAGCAGCTTCTGGAAGCTACCTACTTAGTATTGAAAGGGGCGCAAGTGGACTTTCATTTGACAGTAACTGTAGCAGAAGGCTTTTAATTATTGAGACACCGAGGTAAAGGGTCGTGGCCCCCTGTACAGGACTCCGAGCAAGGTTGAAGAGAAGTTGAGGTTAATCAAATGGTGCTAGTTAGGTGATGTCAATAGGTTTTGACGAGTCTGGTGAGCTGCCACCAGAACAAAGAAACAAATCAAATACAAGGCTATTTTTAGCTCACATTCTTGACTGCACCAGGTTACCTCAAGATAATACAAACCTGAATTCTCCGCCCACTTGAATTAGTTGCTAGCAAAGCAGGCATGAGGCTGTTTGTTGTGTTAGTCACGTTGCTGGGGCATCAAGTAATTTCAAAATGTTACAATAACGTCACAGATGCACTCCAGCACTACAAGTACAAAGTACACTAGTGAGAGCTTTCAAAATTACGGCTAGTTAGTATCATTTTAACCAGTAATTCTTCTCATGGTTGTTTCTGGCGTTTGATGGTGCAGAATGGCTGCTGTATTTGCCTACATAACAACAGTCATCGCATTTCAATGTAGTTCATTGCCTGAAGCGCTTTGAGGTGTTTTAACGTGACAAGGCACTATATAAATACAAACATCTGCAAAATTACTGCCATGTTTACCTAAATAACAACACTAGAATCATAGGGCGAAAAATTCAGTATCGCCCCATTTGGGGCACAATTATCGGCCGGGCGCAAAGATTAGTGCCTGGCGCTAATTATCGCCTCTGACTGCAAACTTGGCTTTTATCACCCCTGGAGGTGCTTGGAGTGCTAAATCAGGTGCTTCACACCTGTCTTAAGGCGCAAAGGCCGAGGAGCGAGGCGCTACCTCAGAGCGCTGGCGAAGCTCATGTGATGTCAGTCAGCAATGGAAGACAGACACAATGGTGCCGGCCAGTTCTTAAAGGGGAGGGTTGATCTTGCTCTCCATCCACATCCTGCTCATTGCAGCCTTGAATCTTGGCCTGGAGAGACCTGTACATCAAATCTGCTGGAAAGAACAATGGCGAGTACCAGGGAAAGAGCTCAGAGCGCAGCCCCCACAGTCTCTTCTAAATAGATGCAAGGAAGGGCAAATCAAAATGAACCTGCAAAGTGCTGCTCAGTACCCAAAACTCCTTCACACAGCATTGAATCTCTCCAGAAGTCTCTCTCTCTCGCTCTCAGAATGCGTGGTGCAAAAATGTCACCAACAAAAAAAGGCAGGAAGCAGTCGCCTTTAAATAGCGCTCCCCCAGTCCCTTCCTGACTGCAAAACGCTCCCCTCAATCTGTCGTTGCTAGCGGCAGGCGGTAAGGCAGGGGGCGCCACTCAATATCCGCTCCAGGGGCGCTACCGGGGCGTTGCGCACTCGACTGACGTCACGATCTGCCGGCGCAGGAGATCGTGGCAGTAGTGTTTAGCGCCGCCGCAAAATGTCTAGTTAATTTCGCGAGCGGCGCAAACATCGCCGCGCCCGGGCGCTAGTTGCTTTGCGCCACATTAGCGCCCTCTTAAGGCGCTAACGGGAGGCGTATCCAACTGAATTTTCCCCCCATAGAATCTTACAGCACAGAAGGAGGCCATTCGGTCCATCGTGCCTGTGCCGGCTCTTTGAAAGAGCGATCCAATTAGTCCCACTTCCCTGGTCTTTCCCCATAGCCCTGCACATTTTTCCCCTTCAAGCATATGTCCAATTCCCTTTTGAAAGTTACGATTGAATCTGCTTCCACCACCCTTTCAGGCATTGAATTCCAAATCATAACTCACTGCGTAAAAAAAACTCTCCTCTTCTCCCTCTGGTTCTTTTGACAATTATTTTAAATCTGTGTCCTCTGAGTACCTCATCGAGCAGACCATCGGGGTTTTGAAGCAACGGTTCGGCTGTCTTGACCGCTTGGGAGGAGCCCTCCAGTACATGTCATTGTGGGTGTCCCATTTCGTGGTGGTCTGCTGCATCCTCCACACTTGGCCATCATGAGGCCGTAGCCCTTGCCACCACAGGTTCCGGGACCACCCCAGGAGGAAGAGGAAGAGGAGGAGGATGGAGGGAGGAGGCAAGCAGCAGATCCCTGTTCTGGATGTGCTGTCCGTGAATGCCTCATCAGAATCCAGTTCCCCTGAATGAATCCCTATATCCCCATTGTTCACCACTTCCCTACCTTACCATCTCTCTGTCACGGAACATCACAGTGTCCTCTTGGGCACAAAGCTGAAATTAGAGCCACCACAAAACAAACATTCCAAACATTATTTATAAATTAATCAATGTCAAACTACACAACATCAGCTAATCACCCATGTGCATTCCCTTAGTGTCTGTCATTTGTGCTCTTTTGCCTACTCTAGTGCTCCTACGCAGAGCTACCCCAGTGGCCGCAGCATGGCGGGTGGAAGGCTGCTGACTTTCCGAGAGAAAGACTGCAGATGGCCTTACAGGACGACCTCGAGCTTTGGGGCATCCTGAAAGACGCTTTCTAAATGCAAGTCTTTCTTTCTTATCTTTCTGAGTAAGCAGAACGTTATGGGTATATTTTCCAATTGGTTCTATTCCGTAAAAACTCAAAGAATGCTCATACTAAACTTTTTTGTGCGCTTTTTACTGCAGGCATTAATTAACCTGTTCACCCACAAAAAGAGTGAGCCTTTGGCGCAGTGGTAGCATCCCCACCTCTGGGTCAGAAGGTGCAGGGTTCAAACCCCACTCCAGACAGTCCCGGCGAGTGAAGTCGGAGCTCCAGCTTTGAATTCTGGGTTGACATCCAGCAGGATACTAGCGTCTGGTGGGTGGTCCCCGACTCATCATATGTGTTGTGGGAGCCCATAAAACCCTAGTGCTGTACAGGACTAACCCCCTCCCCCCCCCATGGGCTGGTATAAAGATGGTTACAGCCATGGAAGGAGCATTAATGCAGCCAGTCACACAGTGACCCCCAAAGGGAACAGCAAGAAAAGAAGAACCACAAAAAATGCACAGAGGCATTTAGTATGATCATGTCAAGAGTTTGTTTGTGGAACAGCGCAGGGTGGTAAATAGTGCCCTATATTTCAGCACAGATCGAGATATATCATTTGACCAGATTTGTTGAAACAAGTGAGGTGAGGAGATCCGACAATAAATTATTTCTTGTTGCTAAACTAGCACTGTGATTACATAATATTTACATCCTAAATGTTTCACCTTTAACATTTCCAAGCATTACAGAGAATTTACAGCACAGAAACAGACCATTCAGCCCAATTGGTCTATGCCGGTGTTTATACTCCACACAAGCCTCCTCCCACCATGTCCCCATAATCCCTCTATTCCCTTGTTTTGGGCCTTATGAATATGTGGGATATGAGCAAAGGAAAAAAAAAATTTCAAAGAAGTTTCATTCTTGCTGTTCCTGGAAACAGAATTAGAAAATTTCAATTGGAGTTTTATATTTGTCCTTGTCTGATGATTCACCTGGTTTCACCCATTCATGTAAGTCACACAGCAGCTGTCATCAGTCTCGATTACACCCACACACATACAAAACAGGGCAGGGCTATTGGAACAGCAAGCCCTTTCACTGTGTTAAAGAGAGCTTCGTGGTGAACATAAAAACAGAAAATGCTGGAGATACTCAGCAGGTCAGGCAGCATCTGTGAAAAGAGAAACAGAGTTAATGTTTTAGGTCGAGACCTTTTCGTCAGAACTGGAAAAAAGCAAGGAAATGGAACAGATTTTTAAGCAAGTGTAGGGGCTGGGAAAGGGGGGAGGGGATGAAAGAACAAAAGGGAAGGTCTGTGATAGGATAGAAGGCAGGTGGGGTTAAGAAACATTAAGAGATATTCAAGGCAAAAGCTTAATGTCTCTTAACCCCTCCTGCCTTCTATCCTATCACAGACCTTCCCTTTTGTTCTTTCATCCCCTCCCCTCTTTCCCAGCCCCTACACGTGCTTAAAAATCTGTTCCATTTCCTTGCTTTTTTCCAGTTCTGACGAAAGGTCTCGACCTGAAACGTTAACTCTGTTTCTCTCTTCACAGATGCTGCCTGACCTGCTGAGTATCTCCAGCATTTTCTGTTTTTATTTCAGATTTCCAGCATCTGCAGTATTTTCTTTTTGTATTCATGGTGAACATAATGGGCTGCTGATGGTACTAATCACAGCCACACCAAAGCTGACTTTGGTGCTCAAGCAGCTGCTACTCCAGAGCATATTGGAAGCAGCCTAATAGTTGACCACGAAGGAATGACGCCAAGCAATAAACCTCAAAGCCAAGCTATCTCCTATTCATTCTTCCTAGGCCCTGAAAACCAACGTTCCTCACCTCCTTCCTACAACCTACGGGCTTGAAAAAGTCCAACCTTGGCTTCACTAATTACTACTGGAATTTAGACGATTAGGAGGTGATTTGATCGAAATTTTCAAGATATTACGGGGAACTGATAAGGTAGATAGAGAGAAACAATTTCTGCTGGTTGAGGAGTCTAGGACGAGGGAACATACCCTAAAAATTGGAGCCAGGCCTTTCAGGAGTTTTTTTAATTCGTTCCTGGGATGTGGGCGTTGCTAGCAAGGCCGGCATTTATTGCCCATCCCTAATTGCCCTTGAGAAGGTGGTGGTGAGCTACCTTCTTAAACCACTGCAGTCCTTGTGGTGAAGGTGCTCCCACAGTGCTGTTAGGGAGGGAGTTCCAGGAGTGAAGTTAGGAAACACTTCTACACGCAAAGGGTGGTAGAAGTTTGGAACTCTCTTCCGCAAACGGCAATTGATGCGAGGTCAATTGTTAATTTTAAATCTAAGATTGATAGATTTTTGTTAACCAAAGGTTTTAAGAGATACAGGGGGAAATATTGAGTTGCGCCCCCTTTGGGGCGCTAACTTTGCCAGGGGCGTTACTTTTAGCGCCTGAAAAAATTAGCGCTCCCGCGGCCAAAATTCATCAGTAAGCACTCCAAGAGGGAAGCGGGGCGCTACTGGAAGCGCCCCGCCTCCCTCTTGGGGCGCTGCAAGGGAATATCGTGGCGCTACGTGGCGCTGCGGCATGTCACGCCGTGGTACTGCAGGCCTTCCTCCCCTTCTTCGCGAGGTAGCAGCTCAGGAGGCCAGGGATTGCAACGGGGGCAGGTGCTGGCAGGCAGCCAGCAACAAAAATGGCTGCCCGGCACCTCGCCTTTAATTAGCATCGGCCCGGCCGCAGGTAGACCCCCCTAACCCCGTCAGACATAGCGTCCGGCGGTAAGTCAAGGGGCGCTACCACAGATTGCGGCCGGGGTGCGAGCGGGGCGCTGCGCACGACGATGATGTCATCGCTGGTGGCGCAGCGCCGCGGGGTGCTAACGGTTACCGCCGTCACTAACCTCCCGCTGAATTTCATGGGCGGCGTTGGCAGCACTGCGCCCGGGCGCTAGTTGCTTTGCGCCCTGTTAGCGCCCTCTTAGGGCGCTAACGGGAGGCACAAAGCAACCGAATTTTTCCCCCATAGGGCAAATACGGGTATATTGAGTTAGGTCACAGATCAGTCATGATCTCATTGAATGGCAGAACAGGCTCAAGGGACTAAATGGCCTACTCCTGTTCCTATGTTTCTTCCTATGTACTTCTTGATTTATCCTGCTCTTTGCAACCTTGGTGCTCTGCTCAAAACGACATTGGCCCTTCGCCCGAGTTTCACAATGCAAAATAAAACGTGCACAGGTATTGAACAGGAAATAATGATCCTTACTGCTCCAGGTACTGAGAAACAGTACAGTTTTATGGGGGACATTTCCTCTGAGTCCTGTAATGCAGTTTACCCAGCTGAATGTTTTACTTTTTTCAAATCCCTCCACTGCCTCACTCCTCCTGATCTCTGTAATCTCCTCCAGCCCCACAACCCTCTGAGTTCTCTGCGCACCTCCAATTCTGGTCTCTTACACATCCCCGAATTTCTTCGCTCTACCATTGGTGGCCGTGTCTTCAGCTGCCCAGGCCCTAAGCTCTGGAACTCCCTCCCTAAACCCCTCCACCTCTCTACCTCTCTCTCCTCCTTTACAACGCTCCTTAAAACCTACCTCTTTGACCAAGCGTTTGGTCACCTGTCCTAATATTTCCTTATGTGGCTCGGTGTCAAATTTTGTTTAGATAATCGCTCCTGTGAAGTGCCTTGGGACATTTGACTACGTTAAAGGTGCTATATAAACGCAAGTTGTTGTTGTTGTTGAATGTAGGAAATGCATTCATTGGCTGGTATATGGGAGAATCTAAATAAAGACTGACGAACAGGTTCAACGTACATTGACACACAATTTATATCGTCGTTGCCACCATATCATGTAACAATACTTTATATGTTCTTTGTGGGACCGATTCCATTTTCATATATTGTTCAGTCACAAGTCACCTCCCAATTTAACAGAAAAGTTAAATTATAAATACAGTATTATTTTAACAATGAATTAAAGGCAATATTGTGTGTTCAGATAATAATGTTATTAGCTATTAGTATTTATGGCTTCAACAGCAGGAGAGCATCTCCACGGTAACACACAGCCACCCTGTGACCTCACAATCGGCAGGATGTGGGTTGGACCAAGCTAGATTGTTGCTTTGGGCTGACCACACAATCGCCTGACTTTCTGACTGAACTCGCCTACGTCATTTAGATCAAGACTAAGGGGGGGGGGAAAAACCCTGCTTTATGCCTGTGAAACTTGGACAATATATTCACATCACATTAAGAAACTGAATCACTGAGCTTCCCTAGACGACTAATGAAGACCAAATGGCGAGACAAGATCCCTGACACCAAAGTTCTTACAAAAGTTGATGTGCCAAGCATAGAATCTCTGACCATGAAGGTACAGGCTGCGATGGTCAGGTCACATGATGCGAATGTCTGATGAATAAATCCCGAAGGAAGATCTTTTATGGCGCATTGACGAAGCGATTTTGCGGTGGACAGCAAAAGAGATATAAAGACCGCTTTAAAAGCCACACTGAAACATAGTGCAAAATAGACCTCCATAAGTGGGAACAACTTGCTCAAGATAAGAAAGCACGGGGAAAAACCATCCATGAAGTCATCATGAGGCCTGTCATTTTGCTGATCCTGAATGTAAACATCAGCTGAGGAAGTCTCGCCATAAAAATCGTGATTCCCAACCCGGTGTATCTGGGATCCACTGTTCAATCTGTGATCGCTAATTGCCAGCAAAAATAGGTCTCATCAGTCATAGAAACATAGAAACATAGAAAAATAGGAGCGGGAGTAGGCCATTCGGCCCTTGAGCCTGCTCCGCCATTCAATATGATCATGGCTGATCCTCTATCTCAATACCATATTCCCGCTCTCTCCCCATACCTCTTGATGCCCTTTGTGTTCAGAAACCTATCTATCTCCTTCTTAAATATATTCAGTGACTTGGCCTCCACAACCTTCTGTGGTAAAGAATTCCACAGGTTCACCACCCTCTGAGTGAAGAAATTTCTCCTCATCTCAGTCCTAAATGTTCTACCCCGTATCCTGAGACTGTGACCCCAATCATCAAAGAACACACTCCAAAAATGAGCTGATATTCCGGCTGTATTCTTCGATATCGAAGGACGAACGACAAAGGGAAAAGGTAGTGAGTGTGTGAGTTTGTTAACCCAATGACCTCACAGAAAGCAGCAACCACCTTTAACAGCGCAGTGCAAATTGAAACACAATCAAGAATCAGAAAACAATTGCTACTTTGACATCTGCAGTGAGAAAATCCAAGTCTCATTTTAGAATCAAGTATCATTCACTTTGAACAACACGGTCCAGAGAATCATTTCAATAGACAGGTTAACTTTTCAAACATTTCACAATGATACTTTGCAGAGACCTGTCTCAACTGGTTTCTGTGTGTGGTACATAAAAGACTGATTAGTGTAAAATATTGTAAATGTTGCCAGTTTAAAAATTGATAGTTGAATAACTTTTTTCTAGATATTATTTGGTTGTCCATGTTTTCTTCTAAGCTCTGGAATGCCTTCCCCAAACCTCTTTGCCTCTCCACCTCTCTCTCCTCCATTAAAACCTACCTCTTCGACCGAGCCTTTGGTCACCTGTCCTAATGACTTTTTCTTTGGCTCAGTGTCAATATTTGTCTGATTACGTTCCTGTGAAGCTCCTTGGGACATTTCACTAACTTAAAGGTGCTACATAAATGCAAGAACCCCCCTACTCTTCTTCGAATAGTGCCATGGGGTCTTTTAAATCCACGTGAGAGGGCAAACTCTGTTTAACGTCTCATCCGAAAGACAGCACCTCCTCTGTCAGCCTGGATTATGTGCTCAAGTCTCTGGAGTGGGGCTCGAACCCACAACCTTCTGAAGGTGGAAGTGAGGAGTTCCTGAAACAGAAGAGGCCAGGGATCTTTGAATATAGATTTCTGCAGGTAGAAAAGCAGTTTTTCTTTTTGCCATTTCACCCGTGGACACTTGCACTTGCTTCTGACTGATTCTCACCCAGCAGATTTTCGGACCCCCTGCCCCATCCTATAGCCACCCATGGTCAGGGCTTCTCAGGAGAAGCCTATGGGCACATAAGTGTTTGCCACTCACTTAGTCTGTCTATTTTGCTTTGTAACGTCCTGCACACTCAGGAGTCTGTTCGTCCTGCCTTCAATGCACCCCAGGAGGTATTCAGAGGTCTGAATGAATGAAGTTGTGCATTGTTCTTCTCTGGCTTGGCACCATTCCCTGCTGTCCTCTGGCGACAGATGGTGTTTGACTGTATAAGAGTAACATGCTAAGGCATGCATTGAAGTTCTTCGAGAGTTAAGTGAAAGAGCCAAGCACAGTTGTTCTTTTACCTATTTGTCCCCCAATCTTCTGGTGAAGACAGCAGGCTGAACTCTCTCTTTAAAGGCGGAGCAGGAGTTTCCAGATTATTCAGCAGCTTGCACCCGTTTTACAACAATGCCTCCACCAATGGGAATGCAAATGAGCAGACTCAGGAAACTCGGGTGCATCTCCCTCTAGAGGCCTGTGGCAGATGCAACACTATTTCTAAAGGTGCAACAATGGTGTAAGTCATTTCAAGGAAACGCTAAGCCAATGGATTTACTTTTGAAAAGGAGTGACTGCTGTTATGTCCGTAAGACGTTTATATAGATGAAATGTTTCCACTTATGGGGGAGTCCAAAACTAGGGGTCGTAACTATGAGATAAATCCAATAAGGAATTCAGGAGAAACTTCTTTGAAGACTTGCATTCATATAGTGCCTTTCACGACCTCAGGACGTCCCAAAGCACTTTACAGCCAATTAAGTACTTTTTGAAGTGTAGTCATTGTTGTAATGTAGAAAATGCAGCAGCCAATTTGCGCACAGCAAGCTCCCACAAACAGCAATGTGATAATGACCAGATAATCTGTTTTAGTGATGTTGGTTGATGGATAAATATTGGCTAAGACACTGGGGAGAATTCCCTTGCTCTCCTTCGAAATAGCGCCATAGGATCTTTTACGTCCACTCCCTCAGTACTGCACTGGAGTGTCAGCCTAGATTTTGTGCTCAAGTCTCTGTAGTGGGACTATGAACCCACAACCTTCTGACTCAGAGGCAAGGGTGCTACCAACTGAGCCACGGCTGACACTACCCAGAGACTGGTGAGAATGTAGAACTCGCTACCACAAGGAGTAGTTGATGCGAATAGCATAGATGCATTAAAGGGGAAGCTAGATAAGTACATGAGCGAGAAAGGAATAGAAAGTTATGCTGAGAGGGTGAGATGAAGAGGGGTGGGAGGAGGCTCGTGTGGAGCATAAACATTGGCCGAATAGCCTGTTTCTGTGCTATATTCTATGTTTTGATGCATTTTAACCATTATGATTCCATTCTGATGTCAGAACTGCAGAAATCTAATGGAATCTTACAATGTGATACATGTAACCATAGCAACAGGATGTTATGACAATGCTGTGTTATTTAACATTTAGTGTGAATTTATGCTGTTAGTGCTGGTGATGGAGCACTTTTCATTTCAGGCACGTGTGTGTGAGCATCAAGCACTCCGATGTCAGGTATAGAACAGGTTAGATGGAGAGTGAAGCAACATCGACTCTACCCCAATGCCATGAGGAGAAGAGCATCTCCTATTGTCTGAGTGTGGGGTTGCAACACTTTGTCTTTGTGACGACTTCAATTCTCAACAGAGGTCCGCGTATGAGAGCTGCACAGAGTCGAAGTCTACTTTCCTGTGAATACTGACTGGCCACAACTCAACAGGACAAACACCCAACTGCGAAGATGCTTCCCATAAAAACAATAGGAAGACACTGTATTCTTTGGGCGTTTGTCGCTGTCACCGATAAGAAGCAGACACCTGGGCACAGCTTGCCCAGTTTGTACACTTTGTCGCACACCAGAATGTGGACAAATGATGGCAAGCACATTGTTGAAATTAAGGAGCTATTTCACTGAGGTATAATATTGAGAAAGGATTGAGGAGTGGAATGACTGTACAGGGACTGGTGGAACGCTACAGCTAGTTGGCCCTCCAGGTGAGTGCTAGTGTACAGGGGACAAAACCACAATGATATCTGGAAACATCTGATGACCTGCAGGGTGGGGGAAGCAGTACATCTCTCGCTGCCTTCAAAAGCCTCCTGAAAACCTGTCTCTTTGACAAGGCCTTTGGTCATCACCCCTAACACTTCACCAACACCTGCTCCATGTCCAAGTCTCTATCCTGTATCTTGGATCGTTTTTGCTATGTCAGAGGCAAGATGTTGCTGCTGTTGATGCATCCCTTTCAGTTTCCTTTCAACTTGGAGATCTATTGGTGATCATGGGTTACCCTTGTTAAGTAGACCGAAGATATATTTGCAAATAAGGGTGCAGCGGGTGTAGGCTGTGGGAAGATGTAGGAAGTGTGTAAGGTGTAGGGAAGGCTCTGAATAACTCTACTTTATGGAAAATGGTTATACATTAGAAACATTTAACAGATGCTCAAAATCTATATGCACAAAAGAGATGTTGTGTAAAAAAGTGGGTTGGATTGAAGGGATAATTACTAGTCCTAGCCCTTTCGGGCTACCCCAGATCAGGCGTATTCCCCAGATGTTCACCTTCAACTAAAGTTAGAGATAGCCGAATCCTATAAGACACTTAATTGGGTCTAAAGGTTCAGACTATCTCTCCCTAAAGGAAAGAAATGGCCTGAAGATGTTACCGTCCTCCAGATAGCACTTTTAATAAGTTTAACTAGACTGTAACCTTCCGGATATTATGAGGATCCGGAAAACCCCCCCAGAATTCTGCAACTCCTCACAAAAGAGTGTACAGAAATTGAGTTCGCGAGGTTGATACAAAATTACTCTGTGAGACAATTCTAAAAATATATAGATTTATTAAAGAACCGACATTCAGCTAATAGCTGTTGATTCAATCGCAACTTTAACAGTTCAAAATACAAATAGCTTACATTTCTTATCAGAGATCCTTATTCTCAAATCTTAACTTCGTTACATTTCCACACTTCTACTTATTCTTAATCCAGAATATCCACCAAAATCAAATACCTTGATTACCCGAGACTCAAAGGGTTAAAAACTTACAGAGCCTGCCTCTGAAGTTGAGAATCGCTTGCCTTTCCAGCAACTTCTGACTTTCTATCTGAAAAGCTCTACTTTTATACCTTTTTTTAGTGGTTTATCCTTTGAAGTTTTCTGCTGATGTAAGCTAATTATCTCTAGCCATACCGCTGTTGACTTCTTTCTATTCTTACTGTCAATTCAGCTGTTAACTTTTAGAATCCTGTCTGCTGTATATGTGTTTCAAAAACTTATCATAAAAAATAATGTAACAGCAGTATCTATTTGATGCCATTCTTAGCAAAGTCTTCCATTGATTTCTTAATATTGGCTTAACTGCTTGTATTACAGACTTCTCGTCTCCTTGTGTTCCAAGTTCAACACATAAACAATGTGATTGCTTGGTACATCTATTGATGTAATATTTACAAAGTCTCCTGTTTGTACTTTTTACAATTTGTAAATCAAAAACACTTCATCTAGGGTGTTCTTTGCATTTCTTAGCTACTTCAATTGGTTGTATATATAATCGTGTTTCCTGTTTCATTTGATGTTACTTTTACAAAGGCACATGGTTTTTTAATGTTCTATGTTTCTGTTCGACGTGTTAATTTTTAACACTTTAAACTGGGTATAGCTATTGTGTTGGTTCCAAACTGCAGACTCCTTGGAACCAACTCTTTGCTTCTTCAATAGGCCATTGTCTCAGTGTCAATAACCAATCTTTATCTCAAAAGCCTGTATGGTGTTTATAGCTTTGTGACGTTGAGGCTTTTAGATTTTTAAACCCAGTTTGTCATATTTTAATAAAGTCTGAATTCTGTTCATAGGATGGTGTATTTTTCTGAAATATGGCTATTCCATTACAGGATGTAATCCAGGTCCCAGAAGTGAAAAGCTAATGTCCAATCCACCATGCCACCCAGTTCCCTCATAATGTAATTTCCAAAACTGCAACATAAATTCTTCTACATACTTTAATGCACAGAGCCATTGAAATTCATTACATACATTGTATTACATAGTATTTACAGCACAGAAACAGACCATTTGGCCCAACTGGTCCATGCTGGTGTTTATACTCCACACGAGCCTCCTCCCACCCCTCTTCATCTAACCCTATCAGCATATTCTTCTATTCCTTTCTCCCTCATGTGTTTATCTAGCTTCCCCTTAAATGCATCTATGGTATTCGCCTCAACCACTCCTTGTGGTAGCGAGTTCCACATTCTAACCACTCTCTGGGTAAAGAAGTTTCTCCTAAATTCGTTGTTGGATTTATTAGTGACTATCTTATATTTATGGCCCCTAGTTTTGGACTCCCCCACAAGTGGAAACATCTACTTTACATCTACCCTATCGAACCACTTCATAAATTTAAGGATCTCTATCAGGTCACCCCTCAGTCTTCTCTTTTCTAGAGAAATGAGCCCCAGCCTGTTCAGTCTTTCAGTGTCATTAAAGGAGAAGGGAAGTACAGGAAATAATCATCATCACATCATCTCTTTATTGTTAGTCTTGGTATATTGACCTAATAAAGAAAAATTCTCCTGATGTCAAAAGGATGTCCATTAATTTGGTGATGTCATTGTGATGACTACTATTACAGGGAAGAGTGTGTGAAGTTTGATCCAATTAAACACTCTCCGCCAAGCGCTTCAAGAGCTGATTGCTACGTGATTTTAGCACGCTGCAGGCAAACCTACTCTTGTATAATGACAACAGTAATTGGGTCAGCTTTCTCACTGTATTGTGGCAGAATCAGTCAGTGCAGTAGAGACAGGGTGACTGTGGTGTCGGATGGCAGAGCTGAGGGGTGACATGATGCCTGACATACGTCATGACTAAAGCTTGATTATTTGCAGCAGCGATTTCCAGGAAATGCATTTGAGATCATAGAATGTTTAACGACCCGATTTATTGTTATCGTTGGTGATGCCAATCAAAATATGCCTTATATATATATATATATATATGATAAGAAAAAATTGGCTGAGAAGTGGGTTACGATTTCCTGAGAGAGTTTGTTCCAATCCTACCTGTCCTTGAGAGGAAACAGTTTCAGACTGTTTTTGGGCAGCCTCACGCTGGAATGAACAGACTTGTGCCGCATTCATCAGCTGTGGCATCATGGCAAGCACGGCAGGAAGTGAAACTCTCACATTCAGCTGTAGGACAGCAATACTTTACTTAAAATAAAATTACTATTTAAAGAAAAAGACACAGTTTAGAATTTGTCTTCTCCCCTGCTCTCCTGAAGGCACTGACCTAGAAATTCGGGCACGTCAGGAACGATCCCTGCGCCTGAATGATGAGGTGCCCCAATATTGGGCCTCGGTCCCTTTAAGGCTGTTAGGCCGCATGTAGATCTGGTTTTGCTGAGTGCATCTGGCGCTGGCTGCCTCAATCTTGCTGTGGAGGCCTCAAGCAGGCATTGGGCCCCTTAATTTGCATATGTAAAGGGACTAACTTTTCAGTTTCAGGCGTGGGCACTGCTTGCCGATTTTTTGGCTTTTACCAATATGGTAGGCGGCGCACTTCTGACTTGTACTGGGTATGCGCTTCCTGCCCACCATATTGGTGGCTTAGGAATTTCCAGTCCACTGACTCTTACTGGTCATTGGCCTTGGCACTCACTTTAATCGAGTAGCCACTCTACACATGGGAGCTCAGACATAAGTGATGATCTATTATATGAAAGTTGGGGCATCAAAGCCAAGCCCAATCCTGTCCTCATCCCGACACGTAGGTGCATACACACATATATATATTATATATCTCACACATGGATCAATCAGGGGATAATTCTTCCCTTTCCTAGATAAGGGTCATTCAGGCTAATTGCCACGGTCCCACCATGACACCCTGCTGAGATCAACTAACTGGGCATGGTCTGGGGATCGAACCTGGGACCATCCTGGTCTATTGGAATGAAAGAATTCAGTGCAAGCCTCAGGAATTTGTCAGAGTGCGTTTACACTGCAACTTCAGTGTGGCGCCAAACTGGTTTCACTTCACCACAATGATAACGTTGGAGCACAAACCTGGACTCTGACCTGATCCAGGGAGAAGTGTCGCAAGACCCCAGGAGGAGGCAGTCTCACACCGCTTTGTTTTGACGCTGCATGGAATGCAACTTCAGTGGGGAGTCAACCAGGTTTAAAAAGATGCTCAGGGATACATGGTCAGTGTTGTATCAATAGCCATTGGGGTCAGATATCTAGTAGTGTAGTGGTTATGTTACCAGACATGTTATTGGACAAGTAATCCAGAGGCCTGCACTAGTAATCCAGAGGACAAGAATTCAAATCACACCATGACAGTTTGAAAATTTGAATTTGTTTTTAAAAAAATCAGTAAAAAAGTGACCATGAAGCTATCAGTAACCAGAGGACACAGATTTAAGATAATTGGCAAGTTGTTACAATCTGAAATGCACTGCCTGAAAGGGTGGTGGAAGCAGATTCAATAATAACTTTCAGAAGGGAATTGGATAAATACTTGAAGGGGAAACATCTGCAGGGCTATGAGGAATGGGCAGGGGAGTGGGACTAATTGGATTGCTCTTTTGAAGAGCTGGCATAGGCACGATGGACCGAATGGCCTCCTTCTGTGTTGTATCATTCTATGATTCCATTGTCTGGCCTATATGTGACTCCAGTCCCATACCAGCGTGGTTGACTCCTGTTGTGTCAAACTGCTTAATCGCGTTGTGGGAGCATCTTTACCAGGTGGACTGCAGCGGTTCAAGAAGGTGGCCCCATCACCAGCTTCTCAGGGCAACTAGGAAAGGGCAATAAATGCCGTCCTTGCCAGCGACTCCCACATCCCGAGAATGAATAATCAATGAAAAATTCAGGACACCACTAGGGACCGGATAGGGACCTCTCTCCAAATCTAAGAAGCCCACCAACATCATCAGGGCAGTTGGTGCAATACCGCAGCCTTGTACATCATAACGGATAAAGGTTTCACTGCAAAATACCAACTGAAACAAATTTAAAAGCTTCGGGTTTTAGGAACGAGCACCACCATCATCTGCCCATATGCATGGCATGGGAATCACAGAAAACGGTGGAGGCCAAACTCAGAGGGGCATCTGGAGAAAACTGAAGGGGCACAAGTTGGGCTACCAGATGGAGCTGAAACAGTCTGACCCAGGTCCAAAATCCTGATCCCTGTAAAATCTGGTGTCACTTTATCATGGCGCCGATACTCTGCAAGAATGAAAGAATTCAGTCCAATTCACCCAACATACATGACTACAAACAGCTAACGTGTACTATGCGCATTGTGGCTTTGACAAGTTGTGTGGGTTTGGGCCAATTGAGGTTGCAGCCAAACCCACAAACCAACAGCATGAGAGGAACACCAGTTAAACAACAGTTGAGTGGGACTAGCTTGCACCAAAAGATCAAAACTCACTCCCAAGGACTGTAATACCCCTCAGCAAAACAAAAAATTAACTCCCCTTCAGAATTTTGCACCTTAACTACATATGTGAAGTATAACTGATATGTTAAAACTAAAACCTGTGGTTGATTGACAATATAGTAACGTAAAATCTTCTAATGTTATTGAAAACCTGCTCTTACTACTTAATCGTGCTGTGCTGGAGTGGGAGAGGGAGCCCAACTCTCTGAAGGTCTAGGAACATAGGAACAGGAGGAGGCCATTCAGCCCCTTGAGCCTGTTCTGCCATTCAATTAGATCATGGCTGATCTGTATCTTAACTCCATCTACTCGCCTTGGTTCTGTAACCCTTAATACCCTTGCCTAACAAAAATCTATCAATCTCAGTTTTGAAATTTTCAATTCACCCCCAGCCTCAGCAGCTTTTTTTTTTGGGGGGGGGGGGGAGTTCCAAATTTCCACTACCCTTTGTGTGAAGAAGTGCTCACTGACATCACCCCTGAACAGCCTGGCTCTAATTATAAGGTTATGCCCACTTGTTCTGGACTTCCCCCACCAAAGGAAAATATTCTCTCTATTTACCTTATGAAATACTTTTATCATCTTAAACACCTCAATTGGATCAATGCTCAATCTTCTATAATCAAGGGAATAAAAGCCTAGTCTATGTGACCTGCCATCAGAATTTAACCCTTTTAACCCCAGTATCATTCTGGTGAATCTGCATTGCACCCCCTCCAAGGCCAATATATCCTTCCTGAGGTGTGGTGCCCAGAACTGGACACAGGCCGCATTAAATGCTTTTTGCAAATGTATGGCTTTGGATTAATTTTTCTTTGTCAACATTGGAATTTACAATATACAAGTTTACACCAGCACCAATGGTTAGACCTTCTGCCTCCTCCTCCCACAAGCCTTTCAGATTCCACTTACTAAAGCTACATTGTCCTGCCAGACTAGAAGCCAATCAGTCAGTGACCTCCTCTGGCAATGCCACTCAATCATTGGTTGCCAAGATTTATAAGAGAGTAGGCCTGGGATGATTTGGCCATCATTTTATTCCAGTTGATGCTTGCCTGTCCTGGCCAATATTGGGAAATTGACACGTGGAGGACCCTATAGTAAACCGTTTTCAGCTGTTCTCTGAATGCTGGGATAGCCTCACCTCCATCGCATTCTCCTTCTTAATCTCATCAGCAAATCAAATACCAGAACTCAAGCCATTATCCCACCCATGCCCCTACCCACATTTCCCCTGTCTGGTGCTGGGCTTGGCTTGAGGGGGTAACACTATTGATGGGGCTTGACTGCAGTTTCATACCAGAAATGAAAAGCGGAACCAGGAAATAATGAGAAAATAAGATTTGCTATATTGCTTTCCCTGTTAAGCCCTACTTCTGCTTCCTACTCTGTGCTTCCATTTTTAGATGTGAACTGGCTGCAGGATCCTCCACAGCTATCAGCAGCCTAGATTTCACTCAACTTGTTCTGAGAATATGTCCTATTTTGGCATATCTCATTCTCAGCAGTAAACATTCCTCCATTGGGTAAATTTTTCCGAGGCTCTGCTCCGAATATTTGGCACCCGGAGCATGAATCCATAAAATGCACCCTTGAGACTGTAATTCTGAAACTCCATTGTCTGTGATGTTGCGTGAAGTTGAACCCAGCTACTGGTGTAATTCCAAAACCCCTTCCTTGTGCTGTTAGTGATTGTCCGACTCCCATATCCTCTACATCAACAAGACCTCCTACATCCACCTCCGTAACATCGCCCTTGCCTCAGCCCATCTGCTGTTGAAACACTCATCCATGCCTTTGTTACCTCCAGACTTGACTATTCCAATGCTCTCCTGGCCAGCCTCCCACCTACCACCCTCCATATACTTAAGCTCATCCAAAACTCTGCTGCCCATATCCTAACTCACACCAAATCCCATTCACCCATTTCCCCTGTACTTGCTGACCTACATTGGCTCCTGGTCCAGCAACACGTTGATTTTAAAATTCCCATCCTTGTGTTCAAATTTCTCCATGGCCTCACCCCTCCCTATCTCTGTAACCTCCTGCAATCCTACAACCCTCCGAGATCTTTGCGCTCCTCCAGTTCTGGCCTCTTGCACATCTCCCACTTCCTACGCTCCACCATTGGCGGCCGTGCCTTCAGCAGATTCAATAGTAACTTTCAAAAGGGATTTGGATAAATACTTGAAAAATTTGCAGGGCGATGGGGAGTGGGCCTAATTGGATAGCTCTTTCAAAGAGCCAGCACAGACACGATGGGCCGAACGGTCTCCTTCTGTGCTGTAAAATTCGATGATTCTATGCATAGAACAGAACCTTAGAAACAATCCAGTGATTAAAGGGTCAGAAGAGCAAGTAATTGAACACAGAACTGATTTTACCCCATTGTACGATAGCCCTTTAAATCCAGCTTGGGTTTTTTTGTTGTCTTTTGCTCTTTCTAATTGCAGCTGCACACTTCACATTCCCATATCGTCTACACCCTCCCACACATTGAGCTTCAACACGCTGTCGTACATCATGGCTAAACAATGGCAATGTGTGGGACTGGGAGAAGTACGTCATGGCTAAACAATGGCAAGGGATGAGCATCACCTGACATGGAGATGGTCTATCAGTTTCAATGGTGTCAGCGTTTCCGAGTACACCCAGAAAACTATCCCCCCCCCCACCCAACCCCCGCGTTGCCACTTCACTTTGCCAAAATCTTTAACTGAGAATCAAATAGAAAACTAACCAGGATTTGCGCCAGCCATATTGTACGCGAGGGTTTCGATTCCAAAGCATACGGTTGTTGCCACATCTCTCTGGCAGGGCTGAAGGGCCCAGGTGGCTGTCGTTTGCAGTGTAAGTTTACAATGCTTTGTGATTAATCCCATGAGCACTGTGTGAGGTGGGGTGGCTGCAGTCTCTCACTGTCAGCTGTTTCTCAGTGAGCCTGCCAAACGTTAGGTTGTGAGCCTTCACAGTGGCGTGCTCTATATTATTCATGCTGTCACAGCCATTAACATCCCCCAACAGGATAGTAACAGACTGCAGGAGGGCATAGAGAGACTGGTAAAATGGACCTACACATGGCAGATGAAATTTAACACGGAGAGTGCGGTGTGATGCATTTTGGTAGGAAGAATGAGGAGAGGCAATATAAGCTAAATGGTACAATTTTAAAGGGGGTGCAGGAACAGAGAGACCTGGGGATGTATGTACACAAATCTTTGAAGGTGGCAGGACAAGTTGAGAAGGCTGTTAAAAAAAAGCGTAAGGATTCTTGGCTTTATTAATAGAGGAATAGAGTACAAAAGCAAGGAAGTTATGCTAAACCTTTATAAAACACTGGTTCGGCCTCAGCTGGAGTATTGTGACCAGTTCTGGGCACCGCACTTTAGGAAGGATGTAGAGGCCTTGGAGAGGGTGCAGAAGAGATTTACTAGAATGGTATCAGGGATACAGGACTTCAGTTATGTGGAGAGACTGGAGAAGCTGGGATTGTTCTCCTTAGAGCAGAGAAGGTTAAGTGGAGATTTGATAGAGGTGTTCAAAATTTGGAGGGGTTTTGATAGAGTAGATAAGGAGAAACTGTTTCCAGTGTCAGAAGTGTCAGTAACCAGAGGACACAGATTTAAGGTAACTGGCAAAAGAACCAGAGGCGAGATGAGGAGAATTTTTTTACGCAGCGAGATGTTATGATCTGGAATGCACGTGGAAGCAGACTCAATAATAACTTTCAAAAGGGAATTGGATAAATACTTGGAGGGGAATATTTTGCAGGGCTATGGGGAAAGGACAGGGGAGTGGGACTAATTGGATAGCTCTTTCAAAGAGATAATGGGCCGAATGGCCTGCTTCTGCGCTGTATGATACTATGAACTGTCTCTATCTGTAGCGTGAGTGGTATAGGGTGCACATACATTACAACTATACAGTTGGTGTAAAGCCTCATACTCGAAAACTCTGCTGCCCATATCCTAAATCGCACCAAGCCCCGTTCACCCATCGCCCCTGTGCTCGCTGATCTACATCGGCTTCCAGCAAGGGAGGGTGAAAGGATGGGGGAGGGGAATGAGAGAGGTGGGGGAGGGGGGGGGAGTTACTCCTCCTGTTGATAATTTTACTGGAAAAAGTCACTGTGAGTACCAACTGCGATTAACGACAGGAAGAATGTCACCCGCTGGGAGAGGGACAGTTTTACAAGTGAATACTTGCTGCACCCCACACTCATTGCACTCATTAAACCCTTAACCCATGGGTTTAGGCCAATCACACACACTGGGACGTTAGCTAAGTAAAAGCAACTTTATTCCTACAGTCAAAAGCAAAATACTGCGGCTGCTGGAAATCTCAACCTTTCTTGGTGCCCCACCCATTTCCTCCCAGCTCATGCTCAATCAACAATGTAGCTTTATTCCGAGAGCGATAGATTTGGTCAGGCTACGCTCTTCTTGCCGTTGTTCTTTTTCTATCTCTTTTTCCCTTTAATTTTCTCTGGTCCTCTCCTAGTGGTGGCCACTTTCTTCGCCGGGCTCGGGTTCCAACAGAGACTGATCACCCACTCCCCCAACCCCGTTATTCTTCACGTATGAACCTCAGACACAGAGTTGCCGGAAGGCTATTCGACTGTGCGGGGCGTCGCCACCAATCCCAACCCCGGCCTCATCCAATCAACGCACACGCTCTCCAGCCAAGGTCACTGACAACATTCAGGAGCAGGAATCCTGGCTGGTTTTAACCCTCACTATCCCAGCATCAGAGAGGCCAGTGGTAGTGCTTCTAACTGCACTTTATCTGAGATCAGCCAACTCAGCACAGGCTGGAGATCAAAGGCCGTTCCATTAGAGGCAGAATTCTTCTTCCTTTATCAACTTCCCCGTGTAACTTTTATTGTCAAATACAGGCAAAGCAGAGTGATTTCCATGCGCATTCCCCCTTCCCAATAAAAAGCTGCCTGTTACAAGTCGAGCTCTGCGTTAAGGCACTTGATTGACTATTTTATTAGGGTTTTAGTTGAACCCTCCTCCCCCCTCCCCCCCCGGATGAATATGCAGTGTGCAACAATAACATTTTGTAAAATCTCACCCTCCTTTGCTGCCCCACCCATTTCCTCCCAGCACATGCTCAATCAACTTGTATCTGTCCGTCGCCATAGCAACATGCATAACAATCGCCATAGCAACATGCACAATTAAAATCTGTGACATCACGATCTAACCCCCCCCACCAACACAGGACAATTCAAACACATTTTAATTTCAATAGTAAAATACTGCGGATGCTGGAAATCTGAAATAACAACAGAAAATGCTGGAAACACTTTCCAGCATTTTCTGTTGTTGTTTTACATTTTAATTTCATCTGCTTGTTAACTTTATTTCAGAATTGACAAATTTAAATATCTCGAAGTGTGGAATTGTTTATTAATCGGAATCCTATTGTTTTTGTATACTGGAGATGGACTAAGATTAACTTTGTAAAGATCAGTTCCCTAGGCCTATTTCATCTCATATTTGTGATCTAGTGTCATTACAGATTTATAATTTTCTTCTCACCACCCCCCCCCCACCCCCACCACCACAGGAACGCACCACCGGACTTCGACGACTGAAAATAAGACCCAGTTTGCAAGTGTTGACATTCAACTCTCTCTTGGGTTGCTATAGCAACGGAGGGTACACAGCAGAAGAGGTACAGCAAATATTCACAGAGTCTGAAATTACAACAGTTAAGGGGCGACAAGACACTGCACAGGGCCCCACACAGGCAGATACTTCCTGACCTTTCTGCTCGGTAGTGACACTGTGCAACAACAGGAACAACTTGCATTTATATAGCTCGCCCCTTTAACACAGAAAATCGTTCCCAGGCAATTTACAAAGGGAGAGGGGAGAAAAATAAAACAAAATAGGTAAAGCACCAGTCAGTGTTCGTCCAGAGACACGTGCGTATATATTGGCAATGTGCCCCTTCTTACATTTTCATATACAGCTCAAGTTATGTTGTACACTCAAAATTCTTGGCATGCCAGGACTGAGATACGGGATGGAATGTACCAGTTTGGACATCGAGCAGCACCACCTAATGTCAAGTTGAACATTTACAGCGTCTGGTTTCAGAATAACACATTACACCATCTGGTGGACATTATGACAAAGTACAAATCCGAAACTAGGAAAATCCACCACAGCAAAAAGTAATAGATGTTTTTTTATTTACTTGAACTAAAGGGGACTATAACAGTGAGTTACCCTTCAACTTGGGTTTTCAAATCCCTCCAAGGCCTCGCCCCCTTCCTATCTTTGTAACCTCCTCCAGCCCTACAACCCTCCGAGATCTCTGCATTCCTCCAACTCTGGCCTCTTGCGCATCCCCGATTTTAATCGCTCCACCATCGGCGGCCGTGTCTTCAGCTGGCAAGGCCCTAAGCTCTGGAATTCTCTCCCGAAACCTCTCCGCCTCTCTACCTCTCTCGCCTCCTTTAAGATGCTCCTTAAAACCTACCTCTTAGTCTACCTTAAGATCTCCTTATGTGGCTCGGTGTGAAAATTTGCTTTGATAATTGCTCCTGTGATGGGCCTTGGGATGTTTTACGAGGTTAAAGGTGCTGTATAAATACAAGTTGTTGCTGTTGTAGACAGGGGTCTTGATTTAACGAGTTGGATTCACCTCTTTTCAACGGGCTAGGGGTGGGGTGGGGCTGTGGCCTGATCCTCTGACCCCACTGTGACCTGGGCCATCACCAATTCAGGGAACGTTTGCGGCAAGAGTTTTTCCACGAAGAGGGATCCCCGCCCTGCCAATGCGGAGAATCCAACGATGCCGCAGCACCCGAAGAGGAGGGGAGTGCACATAAAAGGGCAGTAAAACTTTGTTGTTGTTTGATTGCAGCCCAGACTGATGGGAGGAAAGTCTACACATGTTTACAGCTATAAGAGTCCCAACTGAATTGAATGTGGACTGCCTCAGCCTTATAGGGTGAGAAACCCAGAACAAAATGACTCAAAACTCAGGTCAAATTGATGCTGAATTGGAAAAGACCACTCAAGATAGGAGGAGGTAGGTCATAGGATGACAAGTATTAGAAATGGAAATGGCACATTGAACCTGGGAGTGCTCTGAGAGTGGAGCTAACGCACATTGTTGGGACAGTGTGGGTAGAACTCTTCCCTCATATCTGTACCTGATCTGGGCAGAAGGGCCTCGGTTTAACAAGGGTTATAGACAGGTTTAGAGTGGGCAAGAAGGTGCAGATGGAGCATAATGTGGGAAAATGTGAAATTATCCACTTTGGTAGGAAGAATAGAAAAGCAGAATATATTTTAAAAGGTGAGAGACTAGTTGGTATTCAGATGGATTTGGGTGTCCTTGTACACGAATCACAGAAAGTTAACATGCAAGTACAGCAAGCAATTCGGAAGGCAAATGGTATGTTAGCCTTTATTGCAAAGGTGTTGGAGTATAAGAGTAAGGAAGTCTTGCTGAAATTATATAGGGCTTTGGTGAGACCACACCTGGAGTACTGTGTACAGTTTTGGTCTCCTTACCTAAGATATACTTGCTTTGGAGGCGATGCAATGAAGATTCACTAGATTGATTCCTGGGATGAGAGGGTTGTCCTGTGGGGGGAGATTGAGTAGAATTGGCCTATATGCTCTAGAGTTTAGAAGAATGAGAGGTGATCGCATTGAAACGTATAAAATTCTTCGCGGGCTTGACAGGGTAGATGCTGAGAGGCTGTTTCCCCTGTCTGGAGAGTCTAGAACTAGGGGTCATACATACATAGATACATAGAAGATAGGAGCAGGAGTAGGCCATCCGGCCCTTCGAGCCTGCTCCGCCATTTAATGAGATCATGGCTGATCCTTCAATTCAGTATCCCGTCCCCGCCTTCTCTCCGTAACCCTTAACCCCTTTTGCCTGTAGAAATATATCTAATTCCCTCTTAAATATATTTAATGAGCTGGCGTACACTGCCCTCTGTGGCAATGAGTTCCACAGGTTCACCACTCTCTGAGTGAAGAAATTCCCCCTCATTTCTGTCCTAAATGGTTTAGCCCTTATCCTTAAATTATGTCCTCTAGTTCTGTTCTCACCCGCCAAGGGAAACATTCCTTCTGCATCTAATCTGTCTAGACCTGTCAGAATTTTATACACTTCTATGAGGTCCCCTCTCAATCTTCTAAACTCCAGTGTGTACATCCCTAAACTACATAGTCTCTCCTCATAGGTCAATCCCGCCATTCCTGGTATCAGCCTGGTGAATCGCCGCTGCACCCCCTCCATGGCAAGAACATCTTTCCTCAGATGAGGCGACCAAAACTGTACACAGTACTCGAGGTGTGGTCTCACCAGTGCCCTGTACAGCTGCAGCAAGGTATCCCTGTTCCTGTATTCCAACCCTTTTGCTATGAAGGCCAGCATACCGTTTGCCTTCTTGACCGCCTGTTGCACCTGCATGCTCGCCTTCAGTGACTGGTGTACAAGAACACCCAGGTCTCTCTGTACTTCCCCCTCTCCCAATTTATTGCCATTTAAATAATAATTTGCCCTCCCGTTCCTGCACCCAAGGTGGATAACTTCGCACTTGTCCACATTATAGTGCATCTGCCATTTATCCGCCCAATCACCCAGTCTGTCCAAATCGCTCTGGAGCTTCCTGGTCTCCTCCTCTGAGCCCACCCCCCCTCCTAGTTTAGTGTCGTCTGCAAATTTGGAAATGCTGCATTCGACTCCCTGATCCAGGTCATTAATATAAATTGTGAACAGCTGGGGACCCAGGACAGATCCCTGTGGTACCCCACTTGTTACTGCCTGCCATTCAGAAAATGAGCCGTTTATTCCAACTCTCTGTTTTCTATCTGACAGCCAGTTCTCTATCCACGTCAATACTTTCCCCTTTATCCCATGAGCTTCAATTTTCCATGCTAATCTTTTATGTGGGACCTTATCGAAGGCCTTTTGGAAGTCCAGGTACACCATTGTCTCAGGATAAGGGGTCGGTCATTTAGGACTGAGATGAGGAGAAATTTCTTCACTCAGAGGGTTGTGGTCTTGGGAATTCTCTACCCCAGAGGGCTGTGGAGGCTCAGTTGATGAGTATATTCAAGACTGAGATCGATAGAGTTTTGGTCACTAAGGGAATCGAGGGATATGGGAATAGGGTGGGAAACTGGAGTTGATGTAGAAGTTCAGCCATGATCTTATTGACTGGCGAGCAGGCTCGAGGGGCCGTATGGCCTACTCGCAACGTTCCTTGTGAGCTGTGCGGCCGCGTGGCTGTGCATTGGTCCAGGGACCCCGAGCACCCGGCTTGCCAGCTTTTCAATGAGAAAAACCTTAAAGGGGCCGCGCGGCGCCAAACAAAATTACAGGGAACATTGCCTACTCCTGCTCCTATTGTTCTTATTGGCCCAAAAATTCGTGAGGAAGCCTTCGTGCGAGGGTAAGGCTTCCCCGCGATCTCTCACTGCGCGTTGGCTTTTTCAGTTCCAGCTCGCACGAACTTGATGTTCTGGACAGCTGCTGTGCTGGGCTTGTGTATCCCACAGGCGTAGTTAATTCGTGCGAGCTGTGGGATCACGTGACTCAGTTAGAGCCAATGGCAGCACACCATCTTCCATTCATAACTTTCACATAAGTGCTGTGAAAGCTATGAATACTATAGCCCCCCAAAAGACCAGCTAAACCTCAATTAAATTTTATAAAAAAACTATCACATTAATAAAATAAGTATAGTTAAATAAATTAACCATTTTAAATAAAAAATTAAATTTTTGAAAAAATTTAAAATCTTTTAAAAAGTTATAAAAATAAACTTACCTGTCTTTAAAGTCTCTAAAAAAGATATACCTGTTAAAAAAAATTCAAAATAATACTTAATTCACTACTTACCTTGTTAAAAGTGGGTCTTACTCCTCCTTTTTTTATGTGTAAAATCTTCCATACTTACCTGCGCGTTGAAACCACTAAGTGCACTGCATGCGCGCAGCCTGTAGCGCGCACGTGGTTCACCTAGGACCCGCCCCCTTTTCTATTCCCCAAGTGCCGGTTTTCAGCGCATGCGCAGTGCATGCAGAAAACCGGCAATTGGAGACAGAATACGCGAGAGTACACAGTGCGTACTCTCGCGTATCAACACAAATTTTTGGGCCATTATATTAACATCTCATCCGAAAATCGGCACCTCCCACAGTGCAGCGCTCCCTCAGTAATGCTCTGGAGTGTCAGCCTGGATAATGTGCTCAAGCCTCTGGAGTGGGACCTGAACCCACGGCCGTCTGATTCAGAGGCAAAAGTGCTACCAACAGAGGCACGGCTGATGGCTGGCATTAATACTTTAATTATTTAAGATAAGAAAACTACAATATCTGAATGATACCCAGCTGTGAATGTTGTAATAGCTCATCCTGTTAATGCTTTGCCTGCAGAGCAAAAGTGCATCTCCAGCCAAGCAGTGTGGAATTACTCTGCAGTGCGGCCAAATCAAAAATAATAAACGTTAACGTGTGATGATAAATCATAAGTGAGTGTAACTGTAACTGGTGCAAAGTGAGCTTTAACAATTCCAGAGACCACCTTGGACCTTTTTAAACATCATCAATTTTAATCCTTTCAACGTCAGCAGAAAAATGACCGTCCCGTCAACTTTTTGCTCACTTTAATATTTAACTCTCAGTGGGAGCTGTGTGCATGTGCCCTTGCAAAGAATCCCTTTCTATGGGCAGAGTGTAATGATTTATCGATGAGTTTGAGGATGTGCAGACATTTCTTTAATAGCAGGAAGCAGGGAAGGGAACACCTGTTTAGTCATGATGCTCCGGCCATCGTTAGTGCGGGGCAGGCTTGATGGACCAGCTGGTCTTTTCCTGATCTCAATTCATATGTTTGCATATTTGCATGTTTGTAGGTTTGTATGTTCGCATGTTTGTATGTTCACATGTTTGTATGTTTGTATGTGAAAGGGTTAATTTGAACTCATGTTAAATTAAACTCTCTTAGCTGTAAAGGGACTGGGAGTTATGTACGAAATAGAATAAGAAGCAACCAGGTGGATGATAAGGAGTGGCTGCCTAGCTCCATTCAAGGACAGCATACAATGAGCAACTGTAGAGAAATACAATGGACAAGTATGGGAATGAGATAAGACCCAGCACCCAGGCAAGACACAGAATGTGGTTCGCAATTGGCATTGCTTGCAGCATATATATTATTATATATATTAAAGATTGTTTTTAGTTTGTAGCTGACAGAGATAAGAAATATAACGAATTAACCGGTTTAGTCTGAATTGACATAATTGTAATCATGCGATATTTTGTAACAATGTGATTGGATAATTCTTAAATAAAAGGTTGTAACTGACAAAGGGAGGTTGAGAAGCTGGGGTCACTAGGCCGGGTGAGGTCTATGACGCTTCTCCCAGAGATCTCTGAACATTAATAAACTGTTTGCTTTTACCTATCAACACAGACTGGAGTGAATTAATTTCTCCCTAACAGTATGTGTGTATGTTTGTATATGCGTATATTTGTATGTGCATATGTTTGTATGTTCGTAGCCAGAAGAGCCTGAAACTGGTGGCCGTTTCCACTACAGGAAACCGCTGGAAATACACAGCAGGCCAGCATCTGTAAGAGCAAAATAAATAAATGTTTGGGGGGTAGACCATTCATCAGAACCATTGTTAGAATTGATCAATTAACCTCTATGTATCATTATTGAGATGTAAAAAAATAATCAGTAAAAGGAACAATAGGTGTCACTGTTGTACTTTCCTGCTCACTTAGAAATGGTTTGCTCAGTTTTCTGCATTAATGAAGTCTGGAGTCTGTTATGCTTCAAAGGTATTACAAAAAAAAGGACAAAAAAGCCAGTTATTTCCTGCTGTTTTTTTCTGACCCTGATAAGCTGCCATCTCTCCAAGGCCAGAAGCCAGTGATTTACAAGCAGCTGCCAATCTACAGAATACTTTTTTCAACATCTAGTCTCTAACTGACCACAGGTTGTACTTACTTGGTCCGCAGGGACTGGACTGTCTGAGCAGTGGCCTGAAAAGGACCGACAGACCACACAATAGCAAAATACTGCGGCTGCTGGAAATCTGAAATAACAACAGAAAATGCTGGAAACACTCAGCAGATCAGGCAGCATCCAAAAGGAAAGGTCTGTGATAGGATGGAAGGCAGGAGAGATTAAAAGACAAAAGGATGATGGTGCAAGGTAAAAGGAGATGATAATGGGACAAGTTAAACAAAAGATGACTCGAGATGAAATGTAAATGGCAATGGCAGAATCATAAACAGCTGCCATGTGAGAGACAAAAAATAAAAGTATAAAAAAAAATAGGGGCCGAGGTTATGGTCTGAAATTTTTGAACTCGATGTTGAGTCCAGAGGCTGTAAAGTGCCTAATCGGAAGATGAGGTGCTGTTCCTCGAGCTTACGTTGAGCTTCGTTGGAACAGTGTAAGAGGCCGAGGACAGAGAGGTCAGAGTGGGAGTGGAGCGGAGAATTAAAGTGACAGGCGACCAGATGTTTGGGGTCACGCTTACAGACTGAACGGAGGTGTTCTGCAAAGCGGTCACCCAATCTGCGTTTGGTCTCCCCAATGTAGAGGAGACCGCATCATGAGCAACGAATACAGTATACTAAATTGCAAGAAGTACAAGTAAATCGCTGTTTCACCTGGAAGGAGTGTTTGGGGCCCTGGACAGTGGGAAGGGAGGAGGTAAAAGGGCAGGTGTTGCATCTCCTGCGCTTGCACGGGAAGGTGCCGTGGGAAGGGGAAGGGGTGTTGGGGTGATAGGGGAGTGGATCAGGGTGCCCTGGAGGGAGTGGTCCCTTTGGAATGCTGAAAGGGGAGGGGAGGGGAAGATGTGTTTGGTGGTGGGATCACGCTGGAGGTGGCGGAAATGGCGGAGGATGATCCGTTGAATGTGGAGGCTGGTGGGGTGAAAGGTGAGGACAAGGGGAACTCTGTTGTGCTTCTGGGAGGGAGGGGAAGGGGTGAGAGTAGAAGTGCGTGAAATAGAACTGACACGGTCAAGGGCCATGTCAGCCACGGTAGAGGGGAATCCTTGGTTGAGGAAAAAGGAAGACATATCGGAAGCACTAGTATGGAAGGTGGCATCGTCAGAGCAGATGCGGCGGAGACGGAGAAACTGGGAGAATGGAATAGAGTCCTTACAGGAAGTGGGGTGGGAGGAAGTGTAGTCCAGGTAGCTGTGGGAGTCAGTAGGCTTATAGTAAATGTTTGTCAATAGTCTATCCCCAGAAATGGAGACAGAGAAGTCAAAGAAGGGAAGGGAAGAGTCGGAGATGGACCATGTAAAGGTGAGGGAAGGGTGGAAATTGGAAGCGAAGTGAATGAAATTTTCTAGTTCAGGGCGAGAGCAGAAAACGGCACCGATACAGTCATCAATGTACCGGGAAAAAAAGGTGAGGGAGGGGACTGCTCCATCTTAGCAGCTGAACATCACAAATGGGTTCCAGACCACCGACTACCTATGAGCAGTGCCACGGGAGGTCAACTAGTAATTCCATATTCTGATGCAAAATAAATGAGAGGGAGTAACAGCGGGAAGCAGCTGGAGACAACTGCCACAGAGACAGATGTCTCACAGTATTGAGGATGGCGTTTGAGAGCACTGAATGAAAATCCGAAATTGAATCGGTTACCAATAGAAACCACAAGTTTCCCACAATGCAACACACGCTCCAGCAACCTTGGTCCAGCAAGGGAGGGCGAAACCTGAATGAGAACACCTGTACGCAAGGGAGGGCGAACCCTGAATGAGAACACCTGTACGCAAGGGAGGGCGAACCCTGAATGAGAACACCTGTACGCAAGGGAGGGCGAACCCTGAATGAGAACACCTGTACGCAAGGGAGGGCGAACCCTGAATGAGAACACCTGTACGCAAGGGAGGGCGAACCCTGAATGAGAACACCTGTACGCAAGGGAGGGCGAACCCTGAATGAGAACACCTGTACGCAAGGGAGGGCGAACCCTGAATGAGAACACCTGTACGCAAGGGAGGGCGAACCCTGAATGAGAACACCTGTACGCAAGGGAGGGCGAACCCTGAATGAGAACACCTGTACGCAAGGGAGGGCGAACCCTGAATGAGAACACCTGTACGCAAGGGAGGGCGAACCCTGAATGAGAACACCTGTACGCAAGGGAGGGCGAACCCTGAATGAGAACACCTGTACGCAAGGGAGGGCGAACCCTGAATGAGAACACCTGTACGCAAGGGAGGGCGAACCCTGAATGAGAACACCTGTACGCAAGGGAGGGCGAACCCTGAATGAGAACACCTGTACGCAAGGAACAAAATTCTGGTGGCGACAAAGTCTGGAGTTCTACAGGGAGGCGAAACAGATTGTCAGAATTCACCGCTGGCATGCCATGCAGACATTTTAGCTTGATATAAAATGTTGAGGAGCAGTAATTCCTATCTTAAGCCTTCTCGTGTGCTTTACTCTGCATGAATTTTTTTGCTTACATTTCAGGCACCCTGTGTTGGTTTCAAGGAGTTATAGACTCAGAGTAAAGCTCCCTCTACTCTGCCCCAACAAATGGCCTCAGACCCAATCACACAAGAGGCACCCTCTACTGCACCTTTGGGTCAGCTAATTATTTCACTTCGACTCTCATTGGAGCCACGCTATCTAGAGATGGTCGTCAATCCCCCTCCGAGATCGATTACCTTAATTTAATGAAGTTTTGGGGCCTTTAGGAGGCTTCATATTGACACAGCCCCGGCCTTTCGAAGGTGTAAAGAGAGGAATTTCATGGGGAAGCCCAGGAACTTCCCTGAACACACTCCCTTGATATGGGGAGGGGGTGGGCAGAAATTGCACCCATGGCTCCCTTGGCCAGAATTTAAAAGGTCTGGTCCCAATGAGGCAGAACCCCATAATCGAGGCCTCCTCACTGGGTGACTTAAGCCCATGCATTTCAGAGCTGTAATCTTCACTGGAGACACACATCACTCCAGCATGGGCTGTGAACACTCACAAATGGTGGTCAACAAAACATATGACTGATGGCATCTTCTACTCTTAGGTATTTCTGTATGAGATGTCTCAGGTAAAAGGTGTGAACTGTGCACTATTTTCCTAGTTCTCCTGAAGTTTAGTGTTTTATCCAATTCACCAACACCACTCCCCCTCCAAAAAAAAATCCTTTATGCCTCTTGTAATCTAGTTACTTAAGTGTTTTGGCAGTGATACTTCAAACACAACATTCATTCTCTACACATGCAATACAACCGAGAAGGCCATTCAGCCCATCTAAGCTATTTCATCCAGACAAGAAAAAAACACAATCTCTCCATCACAGCATCTAACTGTCTCTTAAATGATTCCAGGCTTTTTTGGCCTCCATTTTCTTACCTGAAATTCATTCCACATAGTGATTGTTCTAAGGAATAAATCAATAGGAGCTTCCGAACATCATTCCTGTATTTGATTTTCTCCAGTTTGCCCCATTGTCCCACCTTCACACTAACACTATAAATAGAAACAAGAAAAAACCTGCATTCATATAGCACCTTATGACATCCTCAGGACATCCCATAGTACTTCACATCCAATTAATTACTTTGGAAGTATAGTTACTGTTGTCAAAATCAGCACTTCCTGCCCCTGTAATCTCTAACACCGAGAAGGTCAAAATTAGCAATGTCGTAGGAACACCATCACCTCTAAGTTCCCCTCCAAGTCAACACACCATCCTGACTTGGAAATATCGTCGCTGGGTCAAAATCCAGGAGTTCCCTACCTAACACCATTGTGGGTGCACCATCACTACAGATGGTAGTGGTTCAAGGAAAAGACGCCCTTTCAGGGCAACTAGGGATGGGCAGCAACTGCAGCTTTGCCAATGTTGCCCATATGCCAAGAACAAATAGAGAAAAGTGCAACTAATCTGCAAACAAACAAGAGAGATTGACGAGTTAATCTATTTCTGATGCTATTGGTTGAAGGGAAAATGTTGGCCAGGGCACTGGGAAAACTCTTATCTTTCTTCGAATAGTGTCATGGGATCCTTAACAGGCAGGGGCTCAGTTTAATGTTTAATTGAAGGACAACACCTCCGATTAATGTAGCACTCCCTTAGCAGTGCACTGTAGTGTCAGCCTAGATTATGTGCTTAAATTCTGGAGGACTGAGCTTTCTGATTGAGAAGTGAGACTACTGCTAACTGAGTCCATTATGGTCAAAACTGTGAGTAAACGTTCAAATCCCATCATGCCAAGTTTTGGGAGACTGGATGCAGTAAAATCTGGTGTTTTGTGGGGCTGGCACCAGATAAAATGACCATGAAAGGTGCCGGATTGTCATAAAATCTCAACTGGATCACGAACGTCCTTCAGGGAAGGGACATGCTACCCCTACCCGGTCTGAGCTACCCATTACTCCAGTCCCACACTATGTGGTTGACTCTTAATGCCCTCAGGCTAGCTGTCTTTCCAGCGTCGCTAACATCCCTAGAACAAATAATTTTTAAAATGTGATGATGTAATTGTGCACATAACAGGTATGGAGATTACACTTTCCAAAAATAATGAAGGTAACTGTTTACAACAATAAGGTATTGGTATGGCATTGATAATTTTACAGTAATATATCAAGGTGACATTTTTGAGAATGTGTACATTATAAATCTTTTCCCAAGAGTATAAACCTCCTCCTCTTTACTATCAGACCCAGACTCTATGGGGTCGAGGTACTGTGTGTTACAAAGTGAACAGCCACATCAAAGAGCTTATCACTGGAAAAGTTCATGATTTGAGATAGGTTGGAAGTTCTGTTATCAGACAACCAATTAACCGAGACACTAATCCCTTGTTTACAAGGATGGTACCAGAACTGAGAGGTTATAACTGTCAGGAAAGATTGAACAGGGTGGGGCTCTTTTCTCTAGAAAAGAGAAGAATGAAGGGTGGCCTGATCGAGGTCTTTAAAATTATGAAAGGGTTTGATACGGTAGACGTAGAGAAGATGTTTACACTTGCGGGCGAGACCAGAACTAGAGGCCATAAATATAAGATAGTCACTAATGAATCCAATAGGGAATTTAGGAGAAACTCCTCTACCGAGAGAGTGGTTGGAATGTGGAACTTGCTACCACAGGGAGTGGTTGAGGTGAATAGCATAGATGTCTTTAAGGGGAAGCTCGATAAGTACATGAGGGAGAAGAGACTAGAAGGTTATCGTGATAGGGTTAGATGAAGTAGGGTGTGAGGAGGCAGTGGCGCAAAACGGGTGGTATCGGATTGGCCGCCTGTTATACGCAGCACCTGATATTCAGTTCTATTAACTCAGTTTGGGTTCCGCCAGGACCACTCTGCTCCAGACCTCACTACAGCCTTGGTCCAGACATGGACAAAAGAGTTAAATTCCAGAGGTGAGGTGAGAGTGACTGCCCTTGACATCAAGGCAGCATTTGACCAAGTGTGGCATCAAGGATCCCCAGTAAAATTGAAGTCATTGGGAATCAGGGGGAAAACTCTCCACTGGCTGGAGTCATACCTAGCAAAAAGGAAGATGGTTGTGGTGATTGAAGGCCAATCATCTCAGCAACAGGACATCGCTGCAGGAGTTCTTCAGGGCAATGTCCTGGGCCCAACCATCTTCAGCTGCTTCATCAATGACCTTCCCTCCACCATAAGGTCAGAAGTGGGGATGTTCACTGATGATTGCACAGTGTTCAATTCCATTCGCAACTCCTCAGATAATGAAGCAGCCCATGCCCTGGACAACATTTAGGCTTGGGCTGATAAGTGGCAAGTAACATTCGTGCCACACAAGTGCCAGGCAATGACTATCTCCAACAAGAGAGAGTCTAACCACTGCCCCTTGACATTCAACGGCATTACTGTCGCCGAATCCCCACCATCAACATCCTGGGGTCGCCATTGACCATAAACTTAACTGGACCAGCCACATAAATACTGTGGCAACAAGAGCAGGTCAGAGGTTGGGTATTCTGTGGTGACTGTCTCACCTCCTGACTCCCCAAAGCCTTTCCACCATCTACAAGGCACAAGTCAGGAGTGTGATGGAATATTCTCCACTTGCCTGGATGAGTGCAGCTCCAACAACACTTAAGAAGCTCGACACCATCCAGGACAAAGCAGCCCGCTTGATTGGCACCCCATCCACCACCTTAAACATTCACTCCCTCCACCACCGGCGTACCGTGGCGGCAGTGTGTACCATCTACAAGATGCACTGCAGCAACTCACCAAGGCTTCTTCGAGTGTACCTCCCAAACCCACGACCTTTACCACGTAGAAGGACAAGGGCAGCAGGCGCATGGGAACACCACCACCTCCATGTTCCCTTCCAAGTCACACACCATCCTGACTTGGAAATATATCGGCTTCATCGTCACTGGGTCAAAATCCTGGAACTCCCTCCCTAATAGCACTGTGGGAGTACCATCACCACGCGGATTGCAGCGGTTCAAGAAGACGGCTCACCACCACCTTCTCAAGGGCAATTAGGGATGGTCAATAAATGCTGGCTTTGCCAGCGACGCCCACATCCCAGGAACAAATAAAAAATGTCAGGCGCTGCATATAATGGACGGCCGATCCGACACCGCCTGTTTTGCACGACCGCC
Source organism: Squalus acanthias (assembly GCA_030390025.1). NCBI lineage: Eukaryota > Metazoa > Chordata > Chondrichthyes > Squaliformes > Squalidae > Squalus > Squalus acanthias. Next base: position 60,530,567 of record CM059440.1, on the reverse strand, counting down.
CGAGATGAATTTCTAGGCTATTCGGCCTTTAGCGCAGTAAAACATTCCAAGGCACTTCACAGGAGCGTATTCAGACAAAATTTGACATACCCACATAAGGAGATATTAGGACAGGTGACCAAAAGCTTGGTCAAAGAGGTAGGTTTTATGGAGCAACTTAAAGGAGGAGAGAGAGGTGGAGAGGTTTAGGGAGGGAATTCCAGAGCTTAGCACCCAGGCAGCTGAAGGCACAGCCGCCAATGTTGGAGCGATTAAATTTGGGGATGCGCAAGAGGCCGGAATTGGAGGAGCGCAGAGAACCCGTGGGATTGTAGGGTTGGAGGAGGTCACAGAGATACGGAGGGGCGAGGCCATGGAGGGATTTGAAAATAAGGATGAGAATTCTAAAGTTAAGGCGTTGCCAGACAGAGAGCCAATGTAGGTCAGCAAGCACAGATAGTGATGGGTGAACAAAGACTAGGATATGGGCAGCAGAGTTTTTGATGAGCTTAAGTTTATGTAGGGTGGAAGATGGAAGGCCAGGGCAGGAGAGCGCTGGAATAGTCAAGTCTAGAGGTAACAAAGGCGCGGATGAGGGTTGCAGCAGCAGATGGGCTGAGGCAGGGGCGGAGGCGGGCGATGTTACAGAGGTGGAAGTTGGCGGTCTTGGTGATGGAGCGGATATGTGGTCAGAAGCTCATTTCAGGGTCAAATGTGACACCAAGTTTGCGAACAGTGTGGTTCAGCCTCAGACAGTTGCAAGATCTCAGCAGGTTGTAGGGCTGGAGGAGGTTACAGAGATAGGGTGGGGAAATACGTGATTGTGTGGGAGGGCTGCTCAACCCAGGGGGCTGTAGTCCAGCCTGACTCATAGGTCCCAAAAAAGGAGGGGAGAAAAATGCGACAACGAAACTAGCTGAACACTTTTTCTTTTTTCTTTTCGGTATCCTTAGCTTCTAAGTTGCTCACACGCACAAAGCAAAGTCCATCAAAAAATAACAAGCAGATTTGGATTATTGCACTTCCAATAACCCACAGTGTTTATTTACATGTTAAGAATGCAGCTGCTTATCATCAACTGAAGAATAACGCAGTATCAGTTTATATCTTTACAGTGCTGTTAAAATGCATTTCTTCTCCAGATTAGTATGCTGTCTGCAGGATTGTTTTAAGACCTGCTGATCAACACTGGCTCTCGGTCTGGCATCGCCTCAATTTTAAAATCCTTGTTTTCAAATGCCTCCAAGGCCTCGTCCCTCCCTATCTCTGTAACCTCCTCCAGTCCTACAACCCTCCGAGATCTCTGCGCTCCTCCAATTTTGGTCTCTTGTGCATCCTCGATTTTCATCGCTCCACCATTGGTGGCCGTGCCTTCAGCTGCCTCGGCCCTGAGCTCTGGAATTCCCTCCCTAAACCCCTCCGCTTCTCTCCTCTTTAAAACTGGTGAAGACAGCAGGCTGGACTCTCTCTTTAAAGGCGGAGCAGGAGTTTCCAGATTATTCAGCAGCTTGCACCCGTTTTACAACAATGCCTCCACCAATGGGAATGCAAAAACTTTATTCTCATTCTTCTTTAGAGTTTTACTGCCCCTTTAAGTGCCCTCCCCTCCTTTTCGGATGCTGTGGCACTGTTGGATTCTCTGCATTGGCAGGGTGGGCTCCCTCTTAGTGGCAAAACTCTTGCCGCGAACCTGCCCTGAATTGGTAATGACCCAGGTCATGGTGGGGTCAGAGGGTCAGACCACAGCCCCACCCCGCCCCTAGCCCACTGGAAAGAGATGAATCCAACTTGTTAAATCAAGATCCCCATCTACAGCAACAACTTGTATTTATATAGCACCTTTAACGTAGTAAAACATCCAAAGGCACTTCACAGGAGCGTTATCAAACAAAATCTGACAAAATAAGGAGATATTAGGACAGGTGACCAAAAGCTTGGTCAAAGAAGTAGGTTTTAAGGAGCATCTCAAAGCAGAAAAGGGAGGTAGAGAGGCAGTGAGGTTTAGGGAGGGAATTCCATAGATTAGGGCCTAGACAGCTGAAGGCATGGCTGCCAATGGGGATGCGCAAGAGTCCAGAACTGGAGGAGTGCAGAGATCTCCGAGGGTTGTAGTGCTGGAGGAGGTTACAAAGATAGAGAGGGGTGAGGACATGGAGGGATTTGGAAACAAGGGTGAGAATTTTTAAATTGAGGTGTTGCCGGACTGGGAGCCAATGTAGGTCAACCTGTTTAGGCGGAAGTAAATGATCCCATGGCACTATTTGAAGAAGTGCAGGGGAGTTCTCCAGTGTCCTGGCCAACATTGCTTCATTATCTAGCCCCCACCTAGAAACAGATGAGCTGGTCATTCATCTGATTGCTGCTTGTGTGTTGTTGCTGCGCAAGATGGCCACCCTGTTGCCTATGTAACAACAGTCACTCCAAAAAAGGTAATTCAAGAAACAGTTCTGTGAAGTCTCCTCTGGGAATTTACAAAAGCCCAAATTTCCCCAGTTGATTAATAATGAATCCTGTTAATTTTTCTTACGTGTATAATTTAACAGCAGATATCCCTCTTCATACCATTGTAATGAGATGTCGAAAACTGTGTTATGGCTGCGTTTCCTACATTCCAACAGTGACGACACTTTAAAAGTACTGCATTGACTGTAAAACATTTTGGAACGTCCTGTGGTCGTGAAAGGTGCTTTATAAATGCAAGTCTTTCTTTCTTTGTAGATCATTCCCAACTATCTCAAGTTTCAATTAATGATTCACAAATTGCAAAGGCCAAGGAAGCAGTGCAAAGAGTAGAATTTACAAGCACTTAAACCCCAGTGCAGCCCACCCTCATGCAACTCATCATGACCCGCCAGTGGAGAGGTGCAACCTATTGACCATCTTATGGTGGTCGGCCGTACGGTGTAGGAGTTCCAAGTGTTACTGTTACACAGTTGCGACCAATGCACTGGATATTATGGTATTAAAGACAACATAGGTTGGGCAGCTAGTGTTGATTTTTCTTACTGCAAATATGTTTTTATTACAATAGGCAATCAACGTGTCACACTGAATAGCTTACATTTAACAGCTACTCCCAGCTTAAAGCAAAGTCCAGAGATACACAGTAAAACAATGCAGGATTGTTTCCAGGAATTCAATCAACAGTGTTATGTAATTTAAATAAAGCTTCACATCATCAACAGAAGAGTAACATAGTTCCATAGTTTCATAGCAGGGTGCAACAAGCGAAAGACAATACCCTGGGCTTGCAGTGCAACTCTCTTTTTTATTATTCATTCTTGGGACATGGCGTCGCGAGCAAGGCCAGCATTATTTTCCCATTCCTAGTTGCCCATGAGAAGGTGGTGGTGGGCCTTATCTTGAACCGCTGCAGTCTGTGCGGTGAAGGTGCTCCACAGTGCTGTTAGGTAGAGAGTTCCAGGATTTTGATCCAGCGACTATGAAGGATCGGCGATATATGTCTAAGACGGGATGGTGTGTGACTTGGAGGGGAACTTGGAGGTGATGGTGTTCCCACGCACCTGCTGCCCTTGTCCTTCTAGGTGGTGGATGTTGTGGGTGTGGGAGGTGCTGTCAAAGAAGCCTTGGCGAGTTACTGCAGTGCATCCTGCTTGGGTTGACCCCAGTAGTGCACAACCTTCGTGATCTCTTTGATGCTGATCTGAGCTTACCGCCTCATGTTACCAAAAGTACCTCCTTCCACCTCTGGAACAGTACTTGATACGCCCCATATCTCACCCCCTCCACTGCTCATGCACGCCCTCGTCACCTGAAGGATTGACTTCTCAAATACTTTTGTTGTGATGCAAGAGTTGTGCCACCAGCCTTGATAAACTGCAGCTAATCAGGAATTCTGTGGAACCATGTTCTCTCGTGCACACCTATTGCTCCCCTTCTCACTACCCCAACTCCTCCACCCCAGCATCAGATGCTGCTCCTTCAGCCTGTACCTCCAAACTCTCTTCCTAAACCACTTAGCTGTACTATTTTTCTCCCTTTATCTCTTTGGAACTTGACCAAATTGGCAGGTGTCTGAGTTAGAAGGTCGTGGGTTCAAGGCCATTCTCCAAAGACTTGAGCACAAAATCCAGGCTGACACTCCAGTGCAGTGCTGAGGGAGCGCTGCACTGTTTGATGAAATGCTAAACCGAGGCCCTGTCTTCCCCCTCACGTGGATGTTAAAGATCCCACAACACTATTCGAAGAACAGCAGGGGAGTTCTCCCTGGTGTCCTGGCCATTATTTATCCCTCAACCAACATCACTAAAACAGGTGATCTGGTCATTCATTTCATTGCCATTTGTGGCAGCTTGCTGTGCACAAATTGGCTGCCACATTTCCTACTTTACAACAGTGACTGCACTTCAAAAGTATTCCATTGGCTTTAAAGCACTTAGGGACATTCTGAGGGATCTTGCATCCTCCCGCCACTGTGTTTTTTTTAGCAGAACTGAGACAGAGGCGGCGAAGGGGGGGGGGGAGGGGTGATGGGGATGTGGGGGGATGAGGATGTGGGGGGGGTGGGGATGTGGGGGGATGAGGATGTGGGGGGGGTGGGGATGTGGGGGGGTGGGGATGTGGGGGGGTGGGGATGTGGGGGGTGGGGATGTGTGGGGGGGTGAGGATGTGGGGGGGTGAGGATTTGGGAGAGGTGAGGATGGGGGAGTGAGGATGGGGGGGGTTGGGAATGTGGGGGGTGGGGATGTGGGGGGGTGAGGATGTGGGGGAGTGAGGATTTGGGAGAGGTGAGGATGGGGGGGTGAGGATGTGGGGGGTGGGGATGTGGGGGGGTGGGGATGTGGGGGGTGGGGATGTGGGGGGGTGGGGATGTGGGGGGTGGGGATGTGGGGGGTGAGGATGTGGGGGGTGGGGATGTGGGGGGATGAGGATGTGGGGGGGTGGGATGTGGGGGGTGGGGATGTGGGGGGTGGGGATGTGGGGGGTGGGGATGTGGGGGGTGAGGATTTGGGGGAGGTGAGGAAGTGGGGGGTGGGGATGTGGGGGGGTGGGGATGTGGGGGTGGGGATGTGTGGGGGGGTGAGGATGTGGGGGGGTGAGGATTTGGGAGAGGTGAGGATGGGGGAGTGAGGATGGGGGGGTTGGGAATGTGGGGGGTGGGGATGTGGGGGGGTGAGGATGTGGGGGAGTGAGGATTTGGGAGAGGTGAGGATGGGGGGGTGAGGATGTGGGGGGTGGGGATGTGGGGGGGTGGGGATGTGGGGGGTGGGGATGTGGGGGGGTGGGGATGTGGGGGGTGGGGATGTGGGTGGGTGAGGATGTGGGGGGTGGGGATGTGGGGGGGTGAGGATGTGGGGGGGTGGGGATGTGGGGGGGTGGGGATGTGGGGGGTGGGGATGTGGGGGGCTGGGGATGTGGGGGGTGGGGATGTGGGGGGGTGAGGATGTGGGGGGTGGGGATGTGGGGGGCTGAGGATGTGGGGGGTGGGGATGTGGGGGAGTGAGGATGTGGGGGGTGGGGATGTGGGGGGGGTGAGGATTTGGGAGAGGTGAGGATGGGGGAGTGAGGATGTGGGGGGTGGGGATGTGGGGGGTGGGGATGTGGGGGGGTGAGGATGTGGGGGGTGGGGATGTGGGGGGGTGAGGATGTGGGGGGTGGGGATGTGGGGGGTGGGGATGTGGGGGGGTGAGGATTTGGGAGAGGTGAGGATGGGGGAGTGAGGATGTGGGGGGTGGGGATGTGGGGGGGTGAGGATGTGTGGGGGGCGGGGTGGGGCTGAGGGTCATGAACGGATTGAAATAATATCAGATGGAAGAAATACATCATCTAACCTATTTCTCCATCATTGGACCAATAGAAATGTCAAACATAAGGCAGTTTGCACAGAAGTGGAGTCCAGCATTGCTCTGGCGACAAAGTGGTGGGGCTATTAAAATTCTGAAAGGTGGGAAGCTTGCACAGTCGATTGCAAATAGTGCGAAAATCAAAAATCAAACTGAAAAATCTCCAGGTCAGAGGCTATCAACTGTGCAGCAGCATGACCCTGAGGCCCCATCGCAAGTCACCCCTCCCCCACCAATCCTGCCATTGCTAGCAGCTGTCTTTCATTCTGCCAGCATTTCACACTTCACACTTCTGAGCCATCTTTTGTTTCTTAACCTGTCTTATTACCATCTCGTCTTGCCTTGAGCATCTCTTAATGTCTCTACTTACCATAGACCACCCCTTTTGTTCTTTTATTCCTCCCCCCAGCCTCCCACTTGCTTTTTTATCTGTTTCATTTCCTGCTTTTTTCTCAGTTCTGACGAAGGGTCTTCGACCTGAAACGTTAACTCTGTTTCTCTCTCCACGGATGTTGCCTGGCCTGCTGAGTTTTTCCAACGTTTTCTGTTGTTGTTTCTGCCATTGCTATTGCTCACCTCAATGAGCACAAATTACAATAAAATCATCCCGCACCGTATCTGAAAGCTGAATAGCATTTCTCAGGTGGTGGGTCAATTGAGTGTTGAATTGAGAATGGCTGCTTGTTAAGGTCTGGCTGTCAATGAAACTACAGATCACTCAGACCTTGGCAGGTGCCTGCATTTGTTTGATATTGCATTTACTTTGTCGAACTGCATCTGGCACATTTTACATTCATCTCCAGACTTTAGAAAAGTAATTGGGGGAAAAATTAGGTCGCGCCCCATTTGGGGCGCAAATATCGTCTGGACGCAAAAATTAGCGCCTGGCGCTAATTATCGCCACTGACTGGAAACTTCACTTTTACCGCCCCGGGAGGTGAGTGGAGCGCTAAATCAGGCGCTGCAAAGGCCGAGCAGTGAGGTGCTAACTCAGCGCGCGAGCGCAGCGCAGGTGCTGCCAGTTAGCGAGGGAACACAGACACACTGGCGCCAGACAGTTCTTAAAGGGGGGGGGGACGATCTTGCTCCCCAGCCACACCCTGCTCATTACAGCCTTGAATCTCGGCCTGGAGAGACCTGTGAATCCATTTTGCAGCCAAGGATGGAGAGGGTGAGAGAACGAGCTCAGCGCTTCACCGAGCGGGCCTTGGATGCTCTGGTTGGCGCGGTGGAGCGCAGAAGATCTATACTCTTCCCTGAGAGTGGCAGGAGGCCTTTGTCACGCGAGTACAGAAGAGTGTGGAGGGAGGTGGCTCAGAGCGTCTCCTCCAGGAGCATGGTGCCCAGGACCCATGTTCAATGCCGCAAAAAGTTCAACGTCCTCACTCGGGTCGTCAGGGTGAGTGGCTTTTTCTCAATACCTCTCCATCCCTCCATCTCAACCTCACTCTATGGCCAGAGGGTCTTAAAACCCCAATGCACAACACTCATCCAACACCGATGGCCCTTTCATGAAACACACACACACATTCCACACTTTGCATACAGTAAGGGCTATTCAGCTATGGGAGGCACATCGGGCAAGACCATGGCTGTATACAGTAAGGGCTATTCACCTATGGGAGGCACATCAGGCAAGACCATGGCTGTATACAGTAAGGGCTATTTACCTATGGGAGGCACATCAGGCAAGACCATGGCTGTATATTTACTCAGATGCTGTCCTTTTTCTTGCAGGCCAAGCTGGCGCATAATAGGAGACAGCAGCAATGGACAGGTGGAGGGCGGCCTCAGCTGCAACCCCTCAGCGATCTTGAGGAGCGCGTCCACAGGATTGTGGCAAGCCGGGTGATCGGTCCCGTCGCCACTGGAGACGCCGACCCCGTTCTGGACAGCAATGGTAAGGTCATCACCTTTTTGTCCTCTGTCCTTCCACTTGTCCCTCACAACACCAGTCTTTGACACTTTCAATCCAACTTGCTAACTCGCTGCACTGATTCCTCCCTTACTGCCACCCTGTCCTCACGCTAAAGCCACTCTTGTACCTCCCTGCTTTCAGATGGTGATTCACCAGCTGAGGAGACGGGCCCTGAAGCTGCCACTGGGAGTGAAGCTGCAGCCGAGGAGGAAGAGGAAGCCGGAGCATCAGTGCCACCCTCTCCCGAGGAAGCCCATGCCCACACTGGGAACACGCCTTCCCTGGAGGGGAGCAGGGGGGAAGGGTCTGATGAGGGTGAAGCTCCAGGACCCAGCGGGCTGCAGCAACGCCATGGGGGTAGGGAAGAACGGGGGCCTTCTCCCCAGAGGGAGAGTATGCCAGCGACTCCTACTGCAATGGACGCAGAGGAGGAGCGGCTGATTGCAGAAATGAACACCCAGGCGGTGGGCATGCACACTGAGCTCATGGGTGCAGTGGGAAGGGTGCCCGAATGCATTGAGTCACTGGCAAGGAGTGTGGAGCACTTCGCTGTAGCACAGGCGGATGCCACACTAAAGCTTAGTGCTGCAATTCAGTCACTGACTGCCGTGATCCCATCTCTGACTGCTCTCATGCAGACTCAGATTGAGGCAACGCGAGCACTGACTGCTGCCAACCTCGATGGTTCGTTCACATGTCCCCGGGGCTCTCACCGCGCCGCAGCAGGCCAGCAATCTGTGCTCCAGCAGATTGCTCCGGATGCTGAAGTGCTGCCCCGTGGGAGTGCCAGTGTGTCGGTCGAGCAGGGAGTTGCTGTCCTCTCTCACGATGACAGCATTCCTGCTGCCAACACTGTCACTTCTCCACTGCACTTGCCACCGCCTGTAGGACAGACTGCTGCTGCCCATGCAGAGTTGGTGCAGTCTGCAGCCGGGCCCTCCAGGCCCAGAACTGGTTGAGGCCGTCCTTCAGGGGCATCTGCAGTGTCAGGGTCTGACAATCAGCAGCCTTCCACCAGCCTTGCTGCAGCCACTGAGGTCCCATTACGGAGGAGCAGTAGGGTTAGAAGAGGGGAAGTGCGCAAGGGAAGGAGATCACCCTCGAAGGGCAAAAAGTAGGAGGTGTGACAAAATGCTGGTCATTTTTTTATTAAAGGCCGAGGTTCGTGGTCCAACTTTTGTCTAGTGTTTTGGACATTATCTCCAGGTTGTGAGAACCAGTTATGTTAATGACTGTTTTTTTGTGTTTATTTCTATGAGTTTGTCATAAGGAAATGACACACAGAGTTTGTAAAATAAATAAGTTTTTGTATTCAAAATATACATGTTTGGTGTTTGGAATCATTGGTGCCTTGGCCGGCTTAGGGGTTGCGTGCTGGGTTCATTGATGTTGTTAGCAATGGCAGAAGCCATTTCCACAGCAGGGGCCCTAGAAGCGGCTTGCTATCAGCCGTTGACGGACGGCCCTTGCAGTTTCACCATTGTGGGTCGCCCTCCCGCTTTGGTGCTGCTGATGATCATCCTCCTTGTCCTCTTCCTCCTCTTCCTCCTCCTCCTCTGGTGGTGCTCCAAGGCCTGGTGGCATTGGCTGGGTCCTGACGATTGCCATGTTATGCAACATGCAGCACACAACTACGAAGTTGGATACTCGCTCAGGCGAGTACTGCAGGGCTCCTCCAGAATGGTCGAGACAGCGGAACCGTTGCTTCAGCACGCCGATTGTGCGCTCAATGATGTTCCTGGTAGCTTGATGGCTCTCGTTGTACCGCAGCTCAGCAGGGGTGTTGGGCGTACGGAGCAGTGTCATCAGCCAGGTGCTCAATGGATACCCCTTGTCCCCGAGAAGCCAACCAACTGGCTGATGCGGTGCCTCGAAAAGTTCTGCCACAGTAGTCTGGCGCAGGATGAAAGCATCGTGGCAGCTGCCAGGATAGTGGGCATTGACAGCGAGTATCACAGACCAACTGAACATTCAAGGAATGGAACCCCTTTCTGTTCCGGAAATCCTCGGCATTCTCATGTGGAGCACGCAAAGCCACTTGCGTGCAGTCAATGGCGCCCTGCACCATGGGGAAGCCCGCTATCCTCGCAAAGCCCAGAGCGCGGTCACGCTGCTTGTCTAGGGTCATGGGGAAAGAGATGAACTCTCGTCTCCTTTTAAAGAGGGCATTTGTGACCTGCCGGATGCAGCAATGCACCGCGAACTGGGAGATATTGGCGAGGTCCCCAGCAGCAGCTTGAAATGAGCCAGTAGCATAGAAGTTGAGAGCCACTGTGATCTTCACTGCCACCGACAGAGACGTCCTGGACCTCAGTTGAGGCTGCAGATCTGGCTGCAGCAGGTGGCAGAGCTCAGTGACCACCTCCTTGCTGAATCGCAAAATTGACCAGACATTTTGCGGTGGCGCTAAACACTACCGCCATGATCTCCTGCGCCTGCAGATCATGACCCCAGTCGAGCGTGCAACGCCCCGGACCAGAAATTGAGTGGCACCCACTGCCTTATCGCCTGTCGCTCGCAATGACAGGTTGAGGGGAGCGTTTTGCAGTCGTGAAGGGACTGGGGGAGCGCTATTTAAAGATCGCTTCCTGCCTTTTTTTGTCGGCGACATTTTTGCACCACGCATTCTGAGAGAGAGAGAGAGAGAGACTTCTGGAGTGTGAAGGAGTTTTGGGTACTGAGCAGCACTTTGCAGGTTCATTTTGATTTGACCTTCCTTGCATCGATTTAGAAGAGACTTTGGGGGCTGCACTCTGAGCTCTTTCCCTGGGCCTCTCCATTGTTCTTTCCAGCTGATTTGATGTACAGGTCTCTCCAGGTCGAGATTCAAGGCTGCAATGAGCAGGGTGTGGATGGAGAGCAAGATCGACCCTCCCCTTTAAGAACTGACCGGCGCCAGTGTGTCTGTGTTCCATTGCTGACTGACATCACATGAGCTTCGCCAGCGCTCTGAGATAGCGCCTCGCTCCTCGGCGTTAGCGCCTTAAGAGAGGTGTGTAGCGCCTGATTTAGCGCTCCAATCACCTCCAGGTGTGATAGAAGCCAAATTTGCAGTCGGAGGTGATAATTAGCGCCAGGCGCTAAACTTTTCGCCCGGCCGATAATTGCGCCCCAAACGGGGCGATACCGAATTTCCCCCCCATTGTACTTTAGAATAATCACAATATCTAGAATAGTCATTGTACTTTAGAGTAGTCAGAATATCTAGAATAGTCATTGTACTTTAGAATAATCGCAATATCTAGAATAGGCCCCATACTCTCGACTAGTCAATTTAGACTAGTTGCAGTAATCTATGGCATAGGAAGCCACTTACTTTTGTGCAATAGCTATAGCTGATGCAAGAATGTTACTGAAGGTGCAGGTGAACATTTTACTGCTCAACAGCACAAGTTACTTCACTGACCTTCCTGTGAGTTTCACAATCTAATCAGCTCAATTGTATAGTTAAAACTGAACTTAAAAAAAAATGATGATGTGACAGATTAGAACAGTAGTGTGGAAAACTACCAGCACGATAGAAAAGGAAAATATTGCTACACCGCAAAATAAAATATTACAGACTGATAGGTTCTTCCCAACAATTGAAGTTTATGATGTTTTATCACAATGTAAACAGATATTCCAGGGAATGGGGCCAACAGAGATCTGTCTTAATGTTAACCACATCGAGGCAGTCTGCAAGATGTGGAAAGCTATTTGGTCCATCGTAGCTGATCCATTCCTTAGTACCCCACAATAGGGAGTTGCCAACTCTAGATATAATCCTGGAGGTTTCATCACATGGCTTTTTCCCTCCAACTGCCCCGCCCACACGTTTCCCCCATTGGTCGCCCAACATGCCCATTCTCACGGGTCAATACCTTCCCACAGCCAATCGGCAAGCCAACATACTCTTCATTGCCCGATTGGGTGATACTTGACTGTCAATCAAACTGCCTTTTCTTTTCCAACTCCAGCATATTTATAACTAATAAACAATAGTGTTGAAAGAAAATAAATAATTTAATGCCCCTATGAGTTTTCTCCTGAGTTGCTCCCAGCAGTGTCCTGGAAATTAATCTTCAATACCTGGAGACTCCAGGATCATCCTGGAGGGTAGGCCACCCGACCCCACAGTCACCCCTGTCACAACAGTCAACTGATCTGCAAATGATTCAAGGCCTTTCACCTCCACCACCTTGCCCTGAAGTGAATAGTTAATATAAGGGAGGGCACCTTAAGTGAATAAAACACATAGTCCATGGGGTTGAAGCAAGAAAGGCAAGTGCCTGGTTAAAATTTGCACCTACATCATTGGACACTAAAGAACCAAAAGGGGACCGCTCTGTTCCCAAATGCTATGGAGAGAAAGAGGGGAGTTGAGAAGTGTTATGTTGGACCTCAGCCCTCTTTACGTTGCCTCAGGGATATCCCTAAGGAGGCAAAGCTGGGTCTGTCCCTACAACAGGCGTGAGACAACAGTAGCCATGGAGACAAAGGAGGAGGTGTTTCCGGCCCTTCCAGCTGGCTTTCCTCCTTGTATGCCCATTTTGAGAGGCCCCTGAATGGACTGACACGAGGCTTTGTGCCTGGGCACCCTGAGATTGGGAGGGTCTGAGCCGCGGGGGGGGGGGGGGGGGGGGGGGGCGGTGGGGGCAAGCAGCAAGGCAAGGGAGGCCTTAGAAAAGGCAGTTTGATTGACAGTCAAGTATCACCCAATCGGGCAATGAAGAGTATGTTGGCTTGCCGATTGGCCGTGGGAAGTTGTAGCTTCTTTTGCAACCTCCCTGATGATCTTTGGGACTGGAGCACATCGGGCTACCGTTGTCCTACAGCAGCCAGAAGGCCCCAATGCTGGCGGCCAGGCCTGCTGCTGTGCCCATTTCCAGGGGCAAGGCCCTGCCAAGGAGGTAGGCCTGCTCCTGAGGTGTGGCCAAGTCGTTCAAACAACTCGGCCAGCTGAATTCCGGTACCGAGAAGCCTGAACAGACGAAATGAGCTTCGTGTTGAGTGCACGAGCAAACGTTGGCGGGGCGGGGGGGTGGGGGAGTAATGGACAGAGGACAATTGGCCCCCAGATCGACAGCAGTCAATGGTAACATCGTAAGACAAAAGCAAAATACTGCGGATGCTGGAAATCTGAAATAACAAACAGAAAATGCTTGAAACACTCAGCAGGTCAGGCAGCATCTGTGTGGAGAGAGAAACAGAGTCAATATTTCAGGTCAATGACATTTCATCAGAACTGGTCCATATCATAAGGCCTGTTTCTGGAGGTCTTCCCTCAGTAGTCAATGGATTTGATTGAAATTCAGCCCCGAACCTACAGCTGTGGTAACATCACTTGGAACAGCAGAGGGCGCTGTGGCCCATCTGACCTCCTCAATGTCCTCAACACTTTCTGGAACCAAAAATATTTTGCTCTTGACCGAGAATGCCTGGATGCCATGTTCAATACGTGTATTATGATGACTAATTTTTAAAATTCCAGGATTATGATATTGATCATTAATGATTTATTTAAAATTGGGAAGAAGGTGCTGTCTTTATGAAGAAGTGTTTGGCGCTTCTCTTTCTTGATTCTGGAAGGAAGAAATTGATTCTGGGGACTGGGGCTGGGGCTGGGGGTTGAGGCTGGGGACTGGGGGCTGGGGACGGGCTGGGGGCTTGGGTTGAGGCTGGGGTCAGGGGTTGAGGCTGGGGGCTGAGGCTTGGGGCTGGGTACGGGGCTGGGGGGGCTTGGGTTGAGGCTGGGCCGGGGAGGGGGGGGGATGTTGGGGGTTGAGGCTGGGGGCTTGGGTTGAGGCTGGGACGGGGGTGGGGGATGGCTGGGGTTGAGGCTGGGGTCAAGGGTTGTGGCTGGGGCTGTGGGCAGTATTCTGGCTGGGACTTTCGTGGCAAGTGGCAGTGGGAATGGGAGGTGGGAGTGGGTTGGCTGACCTTGAGGGATGGTGTCAGGGGTGGGGTGGGGTGGTGGATGGGCAGTGACAGCTGTCATCATCAATTAGGAAGTAGCAAGTGCTCCCTTAAAGGGGCACAACCCATAAACTGTAAATTAAACTAAAATTTTAAAGGAAACTTAATAAATTAAATTAAAATTTTATTCCAGGGGCTGATGAAGCACTCCATTCCCTCTGGTGCCCACTGGTCACGGAAGGCCTCGAGCGTGCCGGTGGACACCATGTGCTCCATCTCCAGGGACACCCGGGCGCGAATGTATCCGTGGAAGAGAAGCAGGCAGTCGGGCCAAACGACCCCCTCGACCGCCCGCTGCCTGGACCTGTTAATGGCCACCTTGGCCAGGCCCAGGAGCAGTCCAACAAGGAGGTCGTCCGACTTGCCCGCCGCCTCCGCACCAGGTGGCCAAAGATCAGGAGCGTGGGACTGAAGTGCAGCCAAAAATTGAGGAGCAGCCCCTTCAAATAGTGGAAGAGGGGCTGCAAACTCTCACACTCAAAGTATACATGGAATATGGACTCCTCCAGGCTGCAGAAATTGTAGGCGCCTGGCGACCAACAGTCTATCTCCTTAACCAATGAGATTTAAGGATAGTGAAGGAAACAGAGGAACGACAGAGAAGGAAATGGGGTGAATTAGAGTCAAATCAGGTACAGAAAGACAAATAAAGAGGGAAAGAAAGATTGGATTAAGAGAGAGAGAAAAAAGGGACAGAAAGGAAAAGTAAGAAATCTTTTTTTTAAATTGTAAAACCCTCTAGTAACAAATTACTAGCTGTAGGAATGAGACTCCACAGTTCCAATTGTTCCCTTTCTGGGCCCAAGAGGTTGATTGGCATTGCAGGAACATAAATCTTGTCATTTAAAGGGTCCTTACACCGTTAAGTACCAGCCCTAACTTTCTGCGGTGAGTTTAATTTGTATTAACAGTGCAAATGCAGCAATTTGTTGAGACTCACGGGGAGGTTGAGGGCGAGCTGATGTTTTTGCGAGGCTAACGGCAGAGCAGGGCAAACCGTCCAGCAACTTGTGGCAATTCGTAACTCACGGGGGTATCTCCTCCTTGCCACAAGTTGCTGGCCGATTTTAATAACGGCAAGCGCCATTAAACTCAGCGCTATTTTCCCAGCAAATTCTGGGCCAATCGTTTTATCAGCAGATTACTATCAAAACTGTTAAAAATATCCAAGTACATCCAACTGAAAAGTTAAGTTGCTATGGAGACAATCACTGTTTTGCTAACAAGAATTGTGAATCAAGAATAGACAAACTGGCAACAACATCAAATCTTTTTGAAGCATTTACATACTGTGCAAGCATGCAATGGGGACATGTACCGTCGAATTGCAGGAGTCAACATGAACAGTTGCATACCACAGAAGTGAAAGATTGTGCCATAAGTGTTTAGGGACAATTTTTCCTCCACCAGCTACAATCGGGGACTATTTCAGATCAAACAATAACTATTGTTGCACCAAACCAATCAGAATTTAAATAAAATCCATTGCTCGCTTAATGATTTTGGAAACAATACATTCGTAACTTTTGAAAGTACGGTGAATGGAAGTGAAAATTGGGTGGTTTCTCGAACAGACGCCAGACCCCCAGCACCAGTGTTACACGCCAGCGATTCATTGAAAATGACCCCCAGTGTGCCGATTTTGCTTTGCTACGGTAATGAGGTGGGCAGTGGGCATTGTGATCGTGTCGCCCGCCCGCCTGCCTGCCCGATCGCAGTAGCGAGAAGTCCAAACTATCTTGGCGGTCAGAATTTCAATATCATTTGGCCAGCAACCTGCTGAGCGGGGGAGGACGGGAAATCAGTCAGTTCCTATGACAAGCCAGCTGACAGTATGGAGCTGTGGTGGGGGTGGTGGCGGGTGGAGGGGATGTAAGGAGGCAATCCCAGTGAGGGTCGCGCAGGGACTGGCATCGGGCCAGAGCACTTATGAGGGGTCAAGGGGAGCACTCCTCCTCTCGGATCCACAAATATATAATGAAAAGATGTTTTTGTTCGGGCTTGAAGCGGTCCTTTTACGGACCGTTTTTTGGACACTAAGTGAATCAAGGGATATGGGGATCGGGCAGGAAAGTGGAGTTGAGGTAGAAGATCAGCCATGATCTTATTGAATGGCGGAGCAGGATCAAGGGGCCACATGGCCTACTCCTGCTCCTATTTCTTAGGTTCTTATGGTCAGGCTGCTCTGTGCCTGGGACCGATGGGTGAGGCATGTGCACCACACACCCTGGCCATTGGTACGTGAAAACTGCATCGGCTATAGAACCCCTATTTATATGTATATTAAAACAAGGCTCCCTCTGGTGCCAGCCGCCCATTTCGAATCCCGGTCGAAAAGCGAGTCGGGTGGGCAGCCAGTGGGCGGGTCTTTTATTTATTTATCTTGCGCTTGACTACCGCCCTCATTCTGGTGTAAACGAGGTGGTAGGCATACGAAAAATTGGCCCCGGGAGAGAGAGAGAGAGAGACAGCAGGAACAGCTGTGCGTCACTTATGCTGCTGGTGCCATTCACAACTAGGTTGGTGAGGTTAATGCGACGCGATGGTGTGTTTGGAAGCAAATTGCTTCACGTTGCAGTGTCTTGTTTTTAGTGTGTGTGTGAAACACTTGGACAGGCAGAGACGGACAGATAGTTCGGTTTGATTACGACGGGGGATCAGAGTGTTGTTTTGCAGAATTCTCCCCTCCAGAGTTTCAATGGGCAGAGCTGAGTCAATGATAAAGTAGATTGTACATGGTCTGAGGAAATAGTGGGCTTGATGAACCCAACAGCCTTTTCTCATTCCATGCTTTATTTTCTTTCATTCTTACAGTTTGTGCCCCACTACATTGAGTGTTGTCTTCCCCATCTGACAGTTTTGGAGAGAAGAGTCCCAAACTGAATTAATCTTCAATATCTCTGACCTATTCTTGCTGTTGATCAGTGCCAATGGAAGCAACTGGGTTAAATTAGGCTTTAATAGTCCCTTAAATGTGTAAGTAGTCAAGAAGGCATCAAAGCAGTATTTTGTTTCAAAACCAAAACATGTTGCTGTTGGTATGATGGCAAGATTGAAAAAACACTCAAACCTACCATCTATTCTCTCAATTTCCATTCATCGCATGTTATTTTATTAATTTCCACAATACATACACCACTCTACAAAAGACTTGCATTTTCTAGAGCGCCTTTCACGACCTCAGAACGTCCCAAAGCGCTTTACACCCAACAAAGTACTTTTGAAGTGTAGTCACTGTTGTAAGGTAGGAAATGAGGCAGCCAATTTACCCACAAGCAGCAATGAAATTAATGACTAGATCATTTGTTTTTTAGGTGTTGGGTTGAAGGATAATGTTAGTCATGACACCGGGAGAACTCCCCAGCTCTTCTTAGAATTGTGCCACGGGATCTTTAACGCCCACCTGAGAGGGCAGACAGGGCCTCATTTTAACATCTGATCCAAACGACAGCACCTCCGACAGTGCAGCGCTCCCTCAGTACTGCACTGGGAGTGTCAGACTGGATTATGTGCTCAAGTCTCTGGAGTGGAGCTCCACAATCGTCTGCCCCAGAGCTGAGAGTGTTACCACTGAGGCAAGCTGACAAAGTAGACCTGATTTTTCAAGGCCCTGCTGGTAGGGTTGCCAACTCAGGTTGTACGTATTCCTGGAGATTTCACCTCCCACCTCCAACTGCCCCTCCCGATTAAACAGCCTTTTAAAAAAATCATTCCCCAATATTTTTATAACTAATAAAACAAAAATGAAAAATACATACAATTTTTTTTTTTATGCGCGCATGATTTTTCTCCTGGGTTTGCTCACAGCAGTGTCCTGGAGATTAATCTTTAATTCCTGGAGACTCCAGGGCAATCCTGGAGGGTTGGCGACCCTCGGTATATCTTTAAGGAGAGACAGCTGGTGCAAAGCCTTACTGGGTTGAGGAAAGGTCTGTAATAGAAACATAGAAAAATAGGAGCAGGAGTAGGCCATTCGGCCCTTTGAGCCTGCTCCGCCATTCAATAAGATCATGGTTGATCCTCTATCTCAATACCATATCCCCCCTCTCTCCCCATACCCCTTGACGCCTTTTGTGTCTAGAAATCTATCTATCTCCTTCTTAAATATATTTAAGTGACTTGGCCTCCACAGCTTTCTGTGCTAGAGAATTCCACAGGTTCACCACCCTCTGAGTGAAGAAATTTCTCCTCATATCAGTCCTAAATGTCCTACCCCATATCCTGAGATTGTGACCCCTCGTTCTAGACCCCCCAGCCAGGGGAAACATCCTCCCTGCATCCAGTCTATCTAGCCCTGTCAGAATTTTATACGTTTCAATGAGATCCCCTCTCATTCTTCTAAACTCTAGTGAACACAGGCCTAGTCGACCCAATCTCTCCTCATACGACAGTCCTGCCATCCCAGGAATCAGTCTGGTGAACCTTTGCTGCACTCCCTCTAATGCTATAGGGCTGATTCTGTGACGCACACTATCCGTCTCTGTGCTGAGAGAGGAGCCTCACACAATTACTCCAATGGTGCAAATGGAAAGTATAATCTGTTCAATTGTTTTTTCTGAATGACCCAGCACAAGACAAGCCATCCTGTACAAGTAGAAGACAAAGGAGATTAATTCCAGAGGTGAGGTGAGAGTGACTGCCCTTGACATCAAGGCAGCATTTGACCGAGTCTGGCATCAAGGAGCCCTAGTAAAACTGAAGTCAATGGGAATCAGGGGGAAAACGCTCCACTGGTTGGAGTCATACCTAGCACAAAGGAAGATGGTTGTGGTAGTTGAAGGTCTATCATCACAGCCCCAGGACATCGCTGCAGGAGTTCCTCAGGGCAGTGTCCTAGGCCCAACCATCTTCAGCTGCTTCATCAATGACCTTCCCTCCAACATAAAGTCAGAAATGGGGATGTTTGCTGATGACTGCACAGTGTTCAGCACCATTCACAACTCCTCAGATAATGAAGCAGTCCATGCCCGCATGCAACAAGACATTCAGGCTTGGGCTGATAAGCGGCAGGTAACATTCGCGCCACAGAAGTGCCAGGCAATGACTATCTCCAACAAGCGAGAGTCTAACCACCTCCCCTTGACATTCAATGGCATTACCATTGCCGAATCCCCCACTATCAACATCCTGGGGGTCACCATTAACCAGAAACCTAACTGGACCAGCCACATAAATACTGTGGCAACAAGAGCAGGTCAGAGGCTAGGTATTCTGCGGCGAGTGTCTCACCTCCTGACTCCCCAAAGCCGTTCCACCATCTACAAGGCACAAGTAAGGAGTGTGATGGAATACTCTCCACTTGCCTGGATGAGTGCAGCTCCAACAACACTCAAGCAGCTCGACACCATCCAAGACAAAGCAGCCCGCTTAATTGGCACCCCATCCACCACCTTAAACATTCACTCCCTCCACCACCGGCGTACCGTGGCTGCAATGTGCACCATCTACAAGATGCACTGCAGCAACTCGCCAAGGCTTCTTCGGCAGCACCTCCCAAACCCACGACCTCTTCCACCTAGAAGCACAAGGGCAGCAGGCGCATGGGAACACCACCACCTCCAAGTTCCCCTCCAAGTCACACACCATCCTGACTTAGAAGTATATCGCCGATCCTTCATCGTCGCTGGGTCAAAATCCTGGAACTCCCTACCTAACAGCACTGTGGGAGTACCATCACCACACGGTTCAAGAAGGCGGCTCACCACCACCTTCTCAAGGGCAACTAGGGATGGGCAATAAATGCTGGCCTTGCCAGCGACGCCCAGATCCCATAAACAAATTTAAAAAAAAGGAGACGAGGACTCAGACAACAGAACCTTCTGGAAAATACAAATATAGGTCACACAAAGACTGCACTGTTTTATTTCTTTTTATTTGAATTAGTAATCTGGGAAAACTGGTCTGACTGCAGCACTGATAATATTCCATTTAACGAGCTTCCAATAAAAAGGTAAGTAAATTATACTGATATTTTCACACAGTAAGATGAAAAGGTCAATACTTAACTCTAGTATTGATTTATGTTGCTTTCAACCTCTAAACACCAGCTCAACAGGAGCAGAAGAAACGACAGGAGGAACAAAGGCTATTCAGCCTGTCATCTAGGGGTTGCCAACCCTCCAGGTTTGGCCCTGGAGTCTCCAGGAATTGAAGATTAATCTCCAGGACACTGCTGCGAGCAACCCTGGAGGAACATCTAGGGGAATGAAGCAATAGTGTTTTTTTCCATTTTCTTTGAACACTTTCATTTACTCATTGTAAAAATATTGGAGATGGGGAAAAAACAGTCAAGATTGATCCAACTGAGTGACAAAGAAGTCTGTTTGCTTTCCAATTGGCCGTGGGAGGGTGGGACATTTTGAGGCTGGAGGACACGTGATGAAATTTCCAGGAATACACTCAACCAGAGTTGGCAACCCTACTATCAGACCCACTCCTCCCATAGACCATGTACGATCTACCCTAGCATGGGCTCTGCCCCACTTACCTAATCACCATTTAAAGACTTGCTACGTTGACCCTGCAAAGACTCAGTCTTGGAGTAGGATTGCCCTAAACCCTGCTTCAATACTGCCACAGTGCGGAGATTCAGAACTCTGACTGGTGATGTACCCAGACCCGTGCAGAAGAGCGTGGCTGGTTGTAGTTAGTGAACCTGCTCAGTGAACTATGCACAGCTCATTGGAATGTCCTTATGCAAGGAGGCAATCTCATTGGGCCAGAAATTCGGCTGTTGTCAGGTGAGTACGCGCTGTGTACTCACCCGTAAGGCCACCTGAAGTGTCGGTTTCCTGCATGCACTGCGCATGCACGGAAACCGGAACTTCCGTTCCCCTGAAGGAAGGGGTTCAGAAGTCGAACGCTGTGCGCGGGAGAGGCAGCGCGCACGCAGCGAACTTTGTTTTTTTTTTCAGGTTTCTCCGTGAGGGTAAGTATGGAGAAGCTGCACATTTAAAAAGGAGGCGCAAGGCCTGTTTTTAACAAGGTAAGTGGTTAATTAATTACAATTTAAACATTTTTTCAACAGGTTTATCTTTTTTACATACTTTAAAGAAAGGTAAGTTTATTTTTAGCACCGTTAAAAAGTTTAATTAATTTTTTCAAAAATTTAAATTTTTGTTTATAGTTAATTTATGTAATTTATAGTTATTTTAAAAATGTGATGGTTTTTTAAAATTTATTTGAAGTTTAAGTGAGGTTTTGGGGCCGATCTCTATTTATAGATTTGACAGGTCTTCCTGTCAAATCTATGAATGAAAATTCCCTGCTAGGATTGGCTCTCCATGGCCCACGTGATCCCAGGGGACGCTTCGAACTAACTGCGCCCCTGGGATACGCAAGCACTGCGCGCCGGCAGCTGCAGGAGGCCCAGGACCCGAAGTCCTCGTGGGCCCGAAGCACAACAGCAGGTGCGGTAGGTAAGTACGCGCGCGATGCTTGCACCCGCAGGAAGCCGGAGAGCCGAATTTTTGGCCCAAATTATATAATTGGTGGACTGCACAGTATCGAAAACTATTTCAGGGCCAAGAGTCTTTGGGAAACCTCCCTTCACCTGCTTCCTCAGGCCGTGAGGATTAAAGGGGCAATTCTAGTAACATGATCCTGTGCAAAACATAAGTTTTTCAGCAAAAAGGAAAAGCTCATTAGGACCAACACGTTTAAAAAAAAAGACCAACCTTGCCTATGCGTTTTCTCAATATATCGTTCAAATGCTTCTCTCCACAGAAATACAGCTAATTATCTCTTGAACTCTTCTGTACCAGCGCTTTGGGATGTACCAAGATCGTGAAAGGTGCTATACAACTAAACTAAACTAAAGTAACTAAACTATCTTTCTTCTTCCTCTTTCTCTCTCTCCTTTCTGGTTTCACCTCACTTTCTTTCTTATTCTTAACATCCTAAATGATTAACTTGCAACGCTGGTATTTGAAGGTTCCTACAGGTCTTTCCCTTCTGTTCTCAGATAGATGTATCCTTGACTCCGCCTCTTCCTCATCTACGTGCTGCTCCTCACTGACAACATCTGCAGGCATGAGGTCAGCTTCCAGTGAAATTCTAATGACACCCAGCTCCATCCCTCTGCCACCTCTCTTGATCCTTCAACTGTGCTGTACGACTTAAAAACAAATAATGCTGACAATACTCAGCAGCAATGTTCCCTGTAGGCTGCGCTGTGTTCCGTGCAGCCTGTTTCTTTTAATGCGCGGTCCCTTTAAATTTCTGGGCATGCGCGGTATTTACAATGGAAAAGCTGGTGAGCGGCCTGTGCGTGACCTTTGAGATTACTGCGCAGCTGCGGGGAGCATTGCTCAGCCGGTCAGGCAGGATCTGTGGCGAGAGAAACAG
The DNA here is from genome assembly GCA_030390025.1 of Squalus acanthias. Taxonomy (NCBI): domain Eukaryota; kingdom Metazoa; phylum Chordata; class Chondrichthyes; order Squaliformes; family Squalidae; genus Squalus; species Squalus acanthias. The sequence continues at coordinate 60,508,562 of CM059440.1, read as the reverse complement.
ATAATTTACCTATTACCTATAAATAAAATAAGATGGCAGATTATACATCTGAATACATATAGGTGTATATTTAAAAAAAATCAGATTATTGTTTCAGGTCGATGTCGTCTCGTTGGAAGATTTCCAGCATCCGCAGTATTTTGGTTTTGTGCCGTAAGATTACTTGTGCAACGTCCCGTCTTGTATGCATCTTACATTCCTCCAGTTCAACCTCAGAAAGATCAAAGTCATTGGGCTGGATTTTGCTTACCGAGACGCGTTGGGGGCGAGACTGCTGCCTTCCGGGTTGTAGTCCCGCCCCCAGCGACGTCCGATGCACAGACGCTATTTTCCCCTGATTGGCTTTGTTAAGCCCACCCTGCGGGCTTGCTGGCCAATTAAGGGAAAGCCAGTGTCAGATGATGTCAGTTGATTACGCTTCATCTGCCGGTTTTCTTAAAGGGACATGAAACATTTATTTTTGACAGATGATTTGACAGTGTTTGACAGCATGGAGGTGCTGTCAAACACGGACAATCACTGTACACAGGTGAGCCCTTGCACCCAGGCTCTCCAGTGACTCTCTCCTTAGGATGAAACAGATGGCAGCTGCAGGTGAGGGTACAGAAGCGATCTGTCACTTCTCCCATTGAGGTGAGGCCACACAAACACTTCAAAGCTTGTCACCTACAGGAAAATCGAAACACATTAAAAATGACTTTCCCAACATTTCCTTACCTCTGATACTCACCAGTGTCCCATTGCATCCTTCACACCACTTCTGCAGCTATCATCTATACACCAACATAACAACAGACCCACAGCACGCCTCACTTACCCTGGCGGGGTTCCCTGATGTCGGGAAGCCCGCAGCAGAAGTCTAAAAATTGGAAAAAGCCTCTTAACTGCATGTTAACAGGCAGTTAAGTGGCTATAATCCTCTTCCCGCCGCTCGGAGTCAGGTCCCTACGCAAATCGGGGACCCGACTCCTGGGAAAGTTGGTTGGAGGTGGGTTGGGAGCGAGTTCGGGACCCGCTCCCATTCTTTTTGACTTTCCCAGCAGTCCCGCCTCCAAACCTGCCTCCTCAGGGCTGGTAAAATCCAGCCCATTGTCTTCAGGCCCTACCACAAGCTCTGCTCCCTTGGAACGGATTCCATTCCCCTTCCCAGCCACTGCCTCGGGCTGAACCATACCATTCGCCATCTTGCATCCTGCTCAACCTGTTCAAGCTTCAGATCTTATATTGTTTCCATCACACAGACCACTTACTTCCACCTCCACAACATTACCCACCTCTGTCTCTACTTTAGCCTCTCCACCACTGAAATCCTTATACTTGCTTTTGTCACCTTCAGTCTTGATTACTTCAACACTCCTTAGTATAGTATATTCAAGGCTGAGATAGATAGATTTTTGGACTCTAGGGGAATCAAGGGATATGGGGATTGGGCGGGAAAGTGGAGTTGAGGTCAAAGATCAGCCATGATTATATTGAATGGTGGAGCAGACTCGAAGGGCCGTATGGCCTACTTGTGCTCCTAATTCTTATGTCCTTGCTGCACTCCTTGCTGGCCTCCGACCCTCGATAAACTCACCCAAAACTCTCCCACACATATCCTTTCCCAGTTTATGTCCCACTTGCCCATTGCCCATGTCCTCACTGACCTACATTGGTTCCTCATCCCCCATGACAACAAATTTTAAATCTCTGTCCCCATCTTTAAATCCCTTCAAGCCCTTGACCTACTAAATCTCTGCAGTCTCCTCCAGCCCCAACCTACCCGAACACTCTACTCTCCTGACTCCAGACTTTTGTACAACGCCCCTCCCTTTGCCCAATCATTGGTTGCCCAGCATTTAGCTGCCTGAGTCCTACTCTCTGGAATTCTCTCTCTAAACTACTCCACCTCTTTCTCTTCCTTTCAAAAACCTTTCACAACCATTTCTTTGACTAAGCCTTCAGCCACCCCATCTAATCTCTCTCTTTTCCAGGCTCGATGTTTCTTTCCCTTATGCCGAGCTGTGAAACACCCTGGGACGTTTTTATGTCAAAGATGCTGTATGAATGCAAGTTGTCGTTCTATTGGTAATTTGATTCAAATTGGACATAAAAAGGGGTATTTCATTGCTTCTCTCCATCTGCTTCCTCATTCTTATCTTCATCCTCCGCATACATTGCTCTTTCTTCCAAAAAAAAGTGATTTTGCTAAGTAGATTAATCCACTTATCTACAAATTATGATTTGATTTATGAAGAGACTTGCCCTTTGGGGAGGGTCTGTTTTTAAATACTGCTGCACATGATATTAAACTACATTTTTGTTTACAGAACTTTATGAACTGAAGATAAGAATAAAGATTAAACATTATATTTGTGCTGTTATATGTCAAATAAAGTATTTTTCCTTCATATAGCTTTAGCTGAAATTACGTGTGGTTAATAGTTTTCAAAGAAATTTCAAGAAGTGATGCCAAAGAGTCGCACAGTAACCAACTTTAAGTTCCATGCTCCAAAACTGTGACGTCCTCTGCTACATCTGCAAGCCCAACATCTTCACAGGCTCTTGGAGTGCAAGATTCTCCATAGAGTCTTGAGTTGAGTTGAGTTATGGTGGACCTAAAGCTGGAGGTCCACCTTCTCATCACCTCTTCCATTTGACCTCTGCCTCTGTAAGATGTAGCTTCCGGCATCAAAGAAACCACTTAACTTCTTCTTAGGCAGTCCCTCAGAACCGAGGATGACTTGCTTCCACATTAAAAATGAGTTCGCAGGTGACTGATGAGTCCAATGCAGGGACCGACAGTCTCTGTCACAGGTGGGGCAGACGGTGGTTGAAGGGGCGGGTGGGTGGGGAGCTTGGGTTGACGTGCGCTCCTTGCGCTTCCTGCGCTTGGCTTCCACTTGCTCCCGGCGAAGAGACTCGAGGTGTTCGGCGCCTTCCCGGATGCATCTCCTCCACTTTGTGCGGTCTTGGGCCAGGGATTCCCAGGTGTCGGTGGGGATGTTACACTTTTTCAAGGAGGCTTTGAGGGTGTCCTTGAAGTGTTTCCTCTGCCCACCTGGGGCTCTCTTGCCGTGCCGGAGCTCTGAGTAGAGTGCTTGTTTTGGGAGTCTCATATCGGGCATGCGGACAATGTGACCCGTCCATCGGAGCTGATCGAGCGTGGTCAAAGCTTCGATGCTGGGGATGTTGGCCTGAGCAAGAACACTGACGTTGGTGCGCCTATCCTGCCAATGGATTTGCAGGATCTTGCGGAGGCAGCGTTGGTGGTACCTCTCTGGTGCTTTGAGGTGCCTGCTGTACATGGTCCATTTTTCTGAGGCATACAGCAGGGCGGGTATCACTGCTGCTCTGTAGACCATGAGCTTAGTGCCGGGTTTGAGGTCCTGGTCTTCAAACACTCTCTTCCTCAGGCAACCGAAGGCTACACTGAAGGCAGTGTTGGACTTCGTCGTCGACGTCTGCCCTTGTTGACAGTAGGCTCCCGAGGTATCGAAAGTGGTCCACGTTGTCCAAGGCCTTGTTGTGGATTTTGATAATTGGGGGGCAGTACTGTGTGGTGGGGGCAGGTTGGTAGAGGACCTTTGTCTTACGGATGTTTAGTGTAAGGCCCATGCTCTTGTACGCTTCGGTGAAGGTGTTGATGATGGTTTGGAGTTCGACCTCCGAGTGAGCGCAGACGCAACACACAAAAAGCCATTGTTGTAATATCTAAGGTCAGGAACTTCACTACTAGCTAATTGAACTAACAATATTGAAAACATGTTTTGTGGTGTTTAGTGCCCATTCCGTACTATTCCAGGGGTAGCCTCATTTTCTGTCTGTCTTTTTGATCAGGCAGCTCTAAAAAAAAAAAGGGATGAAAATGATGGAAGAGAGGAAAGCATATTTTCAATCATAAGGATTATGTATCCTGATTGTGTTTTGGGTCCCCAAGTACCCCATTTAGAAATTGTATGACTTTCTTAATTCAGCTCCAATTTCTAGAGATGGATGTTGATACAAGAGTGTTCAAAGAGTTTGAAACAGTAAATAGTGAGCGATTATTTCCACTGGTTGGTGAATTAGTAACAAGGGGGCAGAACGGAGAAGGAGATGATTGAAGAAATTATTTTCTTGCAATGATTTATTAGGATGTGGAATGCTTTACCTGCTGAGGGTAAGCCAATCAGAACATTTAAGAAGGAATGAGATATACACGTGAAGAAAGGTATTAAAGGGTTCAGGGAAAGAGCAAGGAAGTGGGGCGAGTAGGTGGCTCCAATGGTTGGAGTAACACTGGCGCAGAGCCTACGACCACACTAGTCTGAAAAAAAACACTGACGCAGACCCGATGGACAGAATGGCCTGCTTTTGTACGGAGATTTCTGTGATTCTACAGCTTGGTGTTAGGAGGTGTGTTAGAATGGCTCCAAGTGACCAGTTCCCATTGGAAGCAAATTACCTCCATAAGGCCACAGTCCATAGCAACATGGCTGAGGCCAAGAAATTCTGGGGCTAAGGATGAGGTACATGTGTCTGATATGAATGAGAAAATCTCCAATTTTTGACCACTTTTACCTTGAAGAAAATTACATAGAATTTATAGCACAGAAACAGGCCATTCGGCCCAACAGTTCTATGCCGGTGTTTATGCTCCATATGAGCCTCCTTCCACCCTACTCCATCTAACTCTATCAGCATAACCTTTATTCCTTTCTCCCTCGTGTGTTTATCTAGATTCCCCGTAAATGCGTCTATGCTATTCGCCTCAACCACTCCATGTGGTAGCAAATTAAAAATTAAAAACTTCATATTCATACAGGAAAGTTTTTTTATTGTGACTTATCTGAGGTACATTGGTGGGACAATGAGTGGGGAGAGCCTGACTGAATCATCCCACATCTGCTGGAGAGCAACTGGGAAAACAGTCTACAGCACTGTGATACTTCACACTATTTCAAGTCAGTCAATGTAAGGACAAAATGCAATCTTTGTAAATAATCGGCTTCATTTCTTAATCAGGAGACGCAAGAACAACACACAACATTAATGTCACAGAGAGTTAAAAATAGGGCAGCGTGTGAATTATATTTTTTTATGACAGTTGTGACACATTCCTGAGGGAAGCAACACCTTGTCTGCAATCAAATAATTTTTCAGGTTAATTTTTATCCTCATCAAATCTCGTGGCACCATACACCTTGAGCTCCAGCTGAAAGAGTCGGTTTGTAATCAGAGATATCTGCACAGTTCCTGGAGGTGGGGGTTAGGGTGAGGTTTGCCAACTCTGGTTGAATGTATTCCTGGGGGTATCATCACATGACCTCCTGCTTCCAACTGCCCCGCCCCCGCGCTCCTGCCATTGGTCGCTCAACACGCCTATCCTCGCGGTACCCCGCCTTCCCATGGCCAATTGGAAAGCGAACATCTCAGTATGGTTCTCAGACGATTAATTACTTTGAAGCAGGAACAGTTGTTATGTAGGCAAACATGACAGCCACTTTGTGCACAACAAGATCTAACGAACAACAATGAGCTGAATGAGCAGATAATCTGATTTTGGTGGTGTTGGTTGGTTGCGGGTGGAATGGTGACCAGGAGAACTCCCTGCTCTTCTTCCAATAGAGCCATGAGATCTTGAACATCTACTGGAACAGGAAGAGATGGCCCTAATTTAATGTGTTATTCAAATGATAGTACCTCCAAGAATGCAGCACTCTCTCAGAACTGCACAGAGGGCTATCTTGGATCATGTGCTCAAATTCTGGAGCAGGGATTTGAACCAAAAACCTTATGGTCTAATCGAGTGGTCGATAATGTGTTAAACATTTTTACACAACAGACAATGGCGATGAATAAAAAGAGAATTGCTGCCCAGTTTATTGTGTATATGTAAAGCATGGCATTATCAACTGTGCACTAAAAGGTTTTATAACCTCCTAGCACTGCTGTCTTTCCTGTCTGTTATATTCAAGAAATATTTTGCTTAGTTTTATACATTTACAACCTGGCAAAGGGCAGATGCTGGTTTTCTGCTTAAATGCTGAGTTTGATAAATTTTTGTTAGGCAACGGTATTAAGGGTTACGAAACCATGGTGGGTAATTGGAGTTGAGATACAGATCAGCCATGATCTAACTGAATGACGGAACAGGTTGAGGGGGCTGAACGGCCTATTCATGTTCCGATGTTCCTAAATAGCATTTACATTTCTTTTCTGGGAGGTGTGGCGGATCGCCACCTAAAACGGGCATAATCCACTCTTCCGTCTGTGGACAAATTTCTAGCCCCTTCCCTTTAAGGCAGAAGGGGGCGGGGCCTCAGGTTTTACCCAGAGAATTCTGGGAGTTTACCCAGAGAATTCTGGGAGCAGCTTTCTCAGACATTTTGTTTTGCCATGCAGTGAATAAAAGTTTCTTGTTTTCCACACATGGATTCAGCCTCCATTCGTGTTTCGCGGCAGCCTCAACATTGGTGACCCCGACGCTCAGAACGTATTCCGAGCACTGCAATGGTGGACACGAACGCAGTTTCCATGAAACTGCTGGAGTTTTGGGAAAACCAGCCCGAAGCCTGGTTTCTCCAAGCTGAATCTCGCTTCCGGCTGCGAAATATCACCACAGATGGGACGAAGTACGACTATCTCGTCACATCACTCAGTAGCGTCGCAGTTTCCAAGGTTTGGACAACGCTGCAGAACCCACCAGAGGAAGGCAAGTACGCACATCTCAGAACAGCGCTCCTTAAAAAATTTACGGCCTCGGCATATCAGCGAAACTGCCACCTCCTCGACCTTCCAGGCCTCGGTGATGCCTCACCGTCAGACCTCCTCTCCCACATGCTCTCCCTCACCGACGAGAGCCCACCCGGATCCCTCTTCCGCACGCTGTTCATCCACCAGCTCCCTCTCAGCATCCGCCCAGCGATCGTGGCGTCCGGCCTCACGAACCTGGAAGCCCTGGCCGATGAGGCCGACAAGCTGCTGTCCGCTCACTCCAGCCGCGACGTCACTCCGGACCTGGCAGCCAATGCCTGGGCGCGCCCCTCACCATCCAGCCCGCGCCCACACGGGCCTGTCACCAGGCCCACGGGGCCTTCACGCCCCACTAACCCGGGCCACTGTTACTACCACGCACGGTTCGGCGCCAGGGCACAACGGTGCACACCTCCTTGCTCTTTCAAGTCCGCCACCGTTCCAGCCCCCGCGATGGCCGTGGGCCACGCGGGCTCCCTGCTGTTCGTCACGGATGACAAAACCGGCCGCCGGTTCCTGTGCGACACTGGGGCTCAGCACAGCATCATCCCGGCCTCCTCCCTCGACATCCAAAAGGGCGAACGAGGACCGGCGCTGGCTGCTGCTAACGGCTCGGAAATCCGGACGTATGGCACCCGGACAGTCACCCTCGACCTCGCTGGTCACCGCTACCGATGGGAGTTCATCACTGCCAAGGTGCTCTCCCCCCTCATCGGCGCAGATTTCCTGTGTGCCCACGGCTTACTGGTAGACATCCCTCGTCACCGCCTCGTGGACATGAACACCATGTCCCCCATCCTGGGCGCCATGGCCCCCCGTCAACCCGCCGACATGGCGTCACAGTGCCACGCCCGGGCCACGGATGACTACTCGGCACTCCTGGCCGAATTCCCGGCCCTTACCAATCCGACCTTCTCCGCGGAGGCCGCCAAACACGGGGTGGAACACTTCATCCCCACCACAGGCCCCCCAGTGTACGCCCACGCCCGCAGGCTGGACCCGGCCAAACTGGAGATCGCGCGGACCGAGTTTGCCACCATGGAACAGCTCGGCATCATCCGCCGCTCCAACAGTCCCTGGGCCTCCTCACTCCACATCGCCCCCAAACCAGGCGGGGGTTGGCGCCCCTGCGGGGATTACCGCCGCCTCAATGACGCCACCACCCCTGATCGGTACCCCGTGCCGCACATTCAGGACTTCTCGGCTAGACTGGCCGGCCGCTCAGTCTTTTCCAAGGTCGACCTGGTGCGCGGCTACCACCAAGTCCCCGTCCACCCCGCGGACGTCCCCAAGACGGCCGTAATCACCCCCTTCGGCCTGTTCGAGTTCCTGCGGACGCCCTTCGGCCTCAAAAACGCGGCCCAGGCATTCCAACGGCTCATGGACTCGGTCCTTCGGGACCTGAAGTTCCTGTTCGTCTACCTGGACGACATCCTGGTAGCCAGTTCCTCCAAGCAGGAACACCTCGAACACCTTCGCATCCTGTTCGGGCGCCTCAGCGACCACGGGCTCATCCTCATCCCAGCCAAATGCCAGTTCGGCCTGGACAAGATCGACTTCCTCGGCCACCACATCACCCATGCTGGGGCCATTCCCCTGCCCACCAAGGTGCAGGCCGTCCAACAATTTCCCCGCCCCACCACCATCAAAGGCCTCCAGGAGTTCCTCGGGATGGTGAATTTCTACAACCGCTTCATCCCCAAAGCGGCGTCCCTCATGAGGCCCCTGTATGAAGCCCTCCGGGGCAGGAGCGGCAAGATGGCGGTCGAATGGACGGCAGATGCGTCCGCCGCCTTCGATTCCACCAAGACCGCGCTCGCCAACGCCACCCTGCTCGCGCACCCATGGCCCAATGCCAGGGTAGCGCTCACCACGGACGCCTCCGACCACGCAGTCGGCGCCGTGTATGAGCAGTGGGTCGACGGCGCCTGGCAACCACTTGCCTTCTTCAGCCGCCAACTACGCCCCCCGGAGGTCAAGTACAGCACCTTCGACCGCGAGCTCCTCGCGCTGTTCCTGGCGGTCCGCCATTTCCGGTTTTTGCTTGAGGGCCACCCCTTCACTGCGTTTGTCGACCACAAGCCCCTGACATTCGCAATGGCAAAGACAACCGACCCCTGGTCCACCAGGCAGCAGCGCCAGCTCGCGGCAGTGTCCGAGTACACCACGGACATCCAACACGTCTCCGGCCGAGACAATGTGGTAGCCGACTGCCTCTCCCGCCCCGCCATCCACGCTGCACACCTAGCAGTCGACTACGCTCAACTCGCAGCAGACCAGATCACCGACCCGGATCTGCTCTCCGCACCCACCAACCTACCAGGGCTACGCCTGGCCGACGCGCCTGTGGCCCGACCGCAGTCACGGTCAAGTGCGACATATCCCTATGTCAAACTCGGCCCGTCGTCCCAGCGTCCTGGCGCCGCCGGATATTCGACATTCTCCACAACCTCTCCCACCCCGGCGCCCGCGCATCCATCAAATTGGTAGCCAACCGCTTTGTCTGGCGCGGCCTTCGCAAGGATGTGCGTACTTGGGCCAACTCCTGCCTATCCTGCCAACGTGCCAAGGTACAGCAACACACGAAAGCACCCCTCGAGGAGTTTACCGTCCCCTCGCGGAGATTCGACCACATCCACGTGGACATCGTCGGGCCCCTGCCGCCGTCGCAAGGCCACACGCACTTGCTGACCATCGTTGACCGCACCACACGCTGGCCTGAGGCAATTCCACTGACCTCTACCACCACCGCCGACATCGCCAGAGCCTTCGTCAGCACCTGGGTCGCACGGTTCGGCGTCCCCTCCGACATGACGTCGGACAGAGGTCCGCAATTTACCTCTGAACTCTGGATCGCCGTCGCACGCAATCTCGGGGTGACCATCCACCGCACCACAGCGTACCACCCCCAAGCCAACGGACTGTGTGAGCGGTTCCACAGATCCTTGAAGGCATCTCTTCGAGCCAGCCTCCAAGATGGCGCCTGGACTGACCGACTTCCGTGGGTCCTCCTTGGCCTGCGCACCGCGGTTAAAGAAGACCTCCACGCATCGGCAGCAGAGCTCGTGTACGGTCAGCCGCTGCACGTACCCGGCGAGTTCCTGCCCACCGCCACGACACCCTGGTCAGCCGACCAGCAACGCCACAACTTGGGCAACACGGTGGCATAGTGGTTAGCACTGGTGCCTCACAGCGCCAGAGACCCGGGTTCGAATCTAACCTCGGGTGACTGTCTGTGTGGAGTTTACACATTCTCCCCGTGTCTGCGTGGGTTTCCTCCGGGTGCTCCGGTTTCCTCCCACAGTCCAAAAATGTGTGGGTTAGGTTGATTTGGCTATGATAAATTGACCCTTAGTGTTAGGGGGGATTAAATATGTGGGGTTATGGGGATAGGATGGGATATATTAGGGGGAATTAAATACGTGGGGTTACGGGGGTAGGGTGGGATATGTGTACTGTGGGGATTAAAGCAAGGACAGGGTACTGGATTTGGATGATCAGCCATGATCGTATTGAATGGCGGAGCAGGCTCGACGGGCCGAATGGCCTACTCCTGCTCCTAGATTCTATGTTTCTATGTTTCTATGTTTCTATAACTTTGCCTCACCGGCGCTGCAGTTCGCCCCGGTGTCTATTGCCCGACACGGCGAATCCACCTCACACATCCCACTAAGCCTGCACAAGGCACGGTTTGTTTTCGTCCGGCACGACGCCCACCGTGGACCCCTTCAACCCCCGTACGACGGGCCCTACAAGGTGCTACAGGCTGGGGACAAATTTTTCACCCTGCAAGTGGGCGACAGGACCGAAAAAGTGTCGGTGGACCGACTCAAGCCAGCACACTCGGAGCCCGGGGAGCAGGTCCCTGTAGCTCGTCCACCTCCACGCGGCCGACCTGCCCTCAAGCCGGTTCACCCGGCTGCTCCACGCCCAGCCGTCCCACGTCCACCAGCGTCCTACAAGAGCCGCTCCGGCCGGCCCATCAGACCGCCGCACCGTGTCGTCCACACCTCCTAAGCGGATTCTGGGGGGAGCTGTGTGGCGGATCGCCACCTAAAACGGGCATAATCCACTCTTCCGTCTGTGGACAAATTTCCAGCCCCTTCCCTTTAAGGCAGAAGGGGGCGGGGCCTCAGGTTTTACCCAGAGAATTCTGGGAGTTTACCCAGAGAATTCTGGGAGCAGCTTTCTCAGCCATTTTGTTTTGCCATGCAGTGAATAAAAGTTTCTTGTTTTCCACACATGGATTCAGCCTCCATTCGTGTTTCGCGGCAGCCTCAACAGAGGAGTAGTAAAACTGGGTGCCTGATTTTATTGGGAAATGGTTACCATCTCTGGTTGGATGTATCCGTGGAGGTTTCATCACATGATCGCCTGCCGAAAAAAACAGCCCGCCCCCACGCTCCCTCCATTGGTCACCCAACACGTCCAACCTCGTAGTGCACCGCCTTCCCATGGCCAATTGGAAAGTGAACAGACTCACCTTTAGCTGATTGGATAATTCTGGACTGTCACTCAAACAACCTTTTTCCTACCGCCAATATATTTAGAACTAATAACAAAATTCTTCAAAGGAAATGCAAAAACGCAGACAATTATTTTTAACGCCTCTATGATTTTTCTGCAGGTTTGCTCACAGCAGTGTCCTAGAGATTAGTCTTCAATTCCTGGAGTCTCCAGGCCAATCCTGGAGGGTTGGCAACTCTATGTCAGGTGGCTCATGAGAGCACATTTCTGAGGCCTACAATCCGCCTTCAGTTCCAATAATTAGTATCGATCACATTGGAGTCACATACTGTGGTGGCATCTCTCCCCTGGTCTCTTGTGACTCAAATTGTATTATTGTACAAGTCCTTCTGAAGTGTTGGGGGTAATTGTTACCTTCACGATTTGTGCTTTAATCTGGCGGAATGGATCACTCGCCTGTTAGAGAACCTGCCCAATTTTTTTCTTTCTAATCATTTCAACGGGAATGAAAATCAGGCAGGTCCTATGAATGGGCGGTCTGCCCCGTCAGTTTAACACCCAAGCAGTGATGGTGAAAATGATCCCCATTATACATTAGCCCCAGTGCTAATATACTGGTGTCTTGGGCAGATGCTGCAGCTCCAAGCCCTTGGACTTGATTGTCACTTCAATCTGCCTGCCTCAGTTGAATGTCCTCATGTGTCGACAAGCTGGCAAACAAAGCACTGTGTGAAAGTAAAGAAAGAACGTGCATTTATATAGCGCCTTTCACCACTGCAAGACGTCCCAAAGCGCTTTACAGTCAATGAAGTACTTTTTTTGAAGTGTAGTCACTGTTGTAATGTAGGAAACTCGGCAGCCAATTTTGCGCACAGCAAGGTCCCACAAACAGCAATGTGATAATGACCAGATAATCTGCTTTTAGTGATGTTGGTCAAGGAATAAATATTGGCCAGGACACCGGGGATAACTCCCCTGCTCTTCTGTGAACAGTGCCATGGGATCTTTTATGTCCACCAGAGAGAGCAGACGGGGCTTCGGTTTAACATTTCATCCAAAAGACGGTACCTCCGACAGTGCAGCACACTCTCAGTACTGCACTGGAGTGTTAGCCTGGGTTCTGTCTAAATTACATCTAAAAGACTTTACATTACCATCGTATTTGCTGCTTATTATTTTGCACCAACAATGTATTACACAACACTGATACATACTAACTAGAGAGGTCGCACAACACCAGGTTATAGTCCAACAGTTTTATTTGAAATCACAAGCTTTCGGAGCTATCGATTTGCTCCTTCCTCAGGTGACTAGCCAACCTTACTCACAGCGACAAGGCTGAATGATTTTTGTCTGGCTTGTGTATTTGTTTGAGGTTTCTCTTCCCGCCACTCCCTCCCTTCCTTTCCTGCCACCCTCTCCTGGAGGCAGTGGCTTTTTGTTGGGAACTGGACATCAATAACTTGGCCAAGTGGCCATTCCTGCACAATGAATGTTGGCTGAGCATTTGGTCATGGAGGGCTACATCTTATCCTGTCTTCATATATCTACGTACACACCTTGGTTCGAGACATTGGGTGTGGACAGGATCAGATGATGTCACTGCACAGCGGTCAGAATCAGGAAAGAAGCGAGTGATTACATTTATATAGCACACCATCACATCCCTCAGGACAACCCAGTGGTTTTACAACCAGTGAAGTAATTTTGGCATTGCAGTCAATGTTGTGATGTGGGTAAAGGTGGCAGCCAATTTGCAAACCGCAAGGTCTCACAAACAAACAAATGAATCAATAACCAGTTCTGTTCAAGAGAGGAATATTGGCCAGGAAACATGGGAGAGCTACATGCATGTTCTTCGAATACTGCCATGGGATCTTTTACGTCTAACTGAACAGATAAACGGGGCCTGGGTTTAACATCTCCTTTGAAGGCAGCACCTCTGACAGTGTCCTTCAGTACAGCACTGAAGTGTCGGCATAGATTATGTGCTCAAGTCCATAGTGGGGCTTGAACCCGCAGCCTTCTGATTCAGAAATGAGCTTGCACTCGGCTAATTAAATATCATTCAGGAGCTCTGGCAAATATTTTTCCCCTTTGTAATGCAGGGGTACTGAAGCCAATTACAGCATCACTACAATTGTGCTGACATCAGCAAACCCTCAGGGCGAGGACGATCATTTGAGAATTCTTAATAAATTTAGGAAGAAGATAAGAACATGAGCCTGTTCTGCCATACAATAAGATCATGGCTGAACTTCCACTCCACTTTCATGCCCTATCCCCATATCCTTTGATTCCCTTAGTGCCCAAGAATCTACAGATCTTAGTCTTGAGCCTCCACAGCCCTCTGGGGTAGAGAATTCCAAAGATTCACCACCCTCTGAGTGAAGAAATTTCTCCTCATCTCAGTCCTAAATGGCTGGCCCCTTATCCTGAGACTACGACCCCTAGTTCTAGACTCTCCAGCCAGGGGAAACATCCTCCCTGCATCTACCCTGTCAAGCTCTCTAAGAATTTTATACGTTTCAATGAGATATCTCAGCAATGCTGTGAAACTTTCACTAGGGTTCTAAACTTATCCAAGTCTTGTGATCTCATCTCCCTGGGACTGACGTTTGCAGAAGTCTTAGTTACAACAAGTGATGTGGTTTTATCAGATGCAAGCTGTTGTCATTTTACATTTTGATCATCATTATGTCTATGGATATTCCTGTCAGGCAAATTCTCATGTTGTATTTTGTCCCCTTACAGTGTATCATAGTGTACATAGAATCATAGACTCACAAAATGGTTACAGCACAGAAGGAGGCCATTTGGCAAGTCGAGCCCATGCCGGCTCTCTGCAAGAGCACTTCAGCTAGTCCCACTACCCCCGCCCTTTCCCTGTAGCCCTGCAATTTTTTTTCCTTCAGGTAATTATCCAATTCCATTTTGAAAGCCACGATTGAGTCTGCCTCCACCACCCTTTCTGGTAGTGCATTCCAGGAAGACTACCTCAGCATATAATGATTGCACAATGTCACACTGTAGCACATGGGCACTTCTAGTTTGCAATAAGATCCACCATAAAATGTATACATTTTCATGTATCAGTGATATTCATAATATGTTCAAGTGCTACTTGCAGCCCATTTACTCCTCACTTAGGCCTTTAATAGACTTGCAGCTTCATGGGGCTCTATTTGTGGCCTAGTTGATGGTGAGAGGTTGCTAGAGTTGGGATCTGCTGTGCTCCCTCCCATTCCCCTTGCTTTCCAGCACTTTTAAGAGATGGACCATTGAAAATCTCAGCCAACTCCCTACTAAAGCATGACTGGAATCAGGGCACATCCCAAGACTCTGTCGTCCAACGCGATGGAACTTTCTACTGAGTGGTCCAATAGGGTTGCCAACTCTGACTGGACATATTCCTGGAGGTTTCATGCATGACCTCCCGTCGCCAACCGCCACGCCCAGTTAAACAGCCTTTTTTAAATCCTTCTCCAATAATGGGCTGAAAACCGGCAATTGCTCTTCTGAAAAGGGGGCGGGTCCTCGGTGCATCGCGTGCGCGCTACAGGCTGCGCGCACGCTGTGCACTTCATGCTTTGGACGCGCAGGTAAGTACTGAAGATTTTGGAAATGTAAAAAGGAGGAGTAAGACCCACTTTTAAGAAGGTAAGTAGTGAATTAAGTATTTTTTTGAATTTTTTTTAACAGGTATATCTTTTTTAGAGACTTTAAAGACAGGTAAGTTTATTTTTATAACTTTTTAAAAGATTTTAAATTTTTTCAAAAATTTAATTTTTTATTTAAAATGGTTAATTTAATTAACTATACTTATTTTATTAATGTGATGATTTTTTTTTTAAATTTAATTGAGGTTTAGCTGTTATTTTGGGGGGGTGTAAGATTCATAGATTTCACAGCAGGTCTGTGAAACTTATGAATGGAAGATGGTGTGCTGCCATTGGCTCTAACTGAGTCATGTGATCCCACAGCTCGCACGAATTCACTACGCCGGTGGGATACGCAAGCACTGCACAGCAGCTGTCCAGAACATCAAGTTCGTGCGAGCTGGATCTGAAAAAGCACAAGCGAGGTGAGACATCGCGGGGAAGGCTTACCCCCGCGGGAACAGAGCGAGATCAATTTCTGGGCCATTATAATCAATAAACACATATGAAAAATACACACAATGTTTTGAATAACACCCAAAATTATTTTTCTCCCAGGTTGCTCGCAAAAGTGTCCTGGAGATTAATCTTTAATTCCTGGAGACTCCAGGGCAATCCTGGAGAGTTGGCATCCCTGAGGTTGAAGAGTAGGCCAATTATAGTATTCCCATCCCTGCTCTGACTGAGATCAGCGGACACTGGAGATTGAATCTGCCATTGCATTGCTCAGTAACACGTCAGACATCAGCTCGGTTTTCTCTTGGTTGAATTTTCCTCAGTTAAATTGTTGGACCATTTATTTATTTTGCTGGCTTTATTTTTGAATTGCTAGTTACAGACAGAACAATAACTTGCATTTATATAGCGCCTTTAATGTAGTAAAATGTCCCAAGGCGCTTCACAGGAGCATTATGAAACAAAATTTGACACCGAGCCACATAGAGATATTAGGACAGGTGACCAAAAGCTTGCTCAAAGAGGTAGGTTTTAAGGAGCAACTTAAAGGATGAGAGAGAGGTAGAGAGGTAGAGAGCTTTAGGGAGGGAATTCCAGAGCTTAGAGCCTAGGCAGCTGAAGGAATGGTTGCCAATGGTGGAGTGATGAAAATTGGGGATACGCAGGAGGCCAGAATTGGAGGAGTGCAGAGATCTCTGAGAGTTGTAGGGCTGGAGGAGGTTACAGAGATAGGGAAGGGCAAGATCATGGAGGGATTCGAAAACAAAGGTGATAACTTTGTAATCAAGGCATTGCTGGACCGGGAGCCAATGTAGGTCAACGAGCACTGGGGTGATGGGTGAATGTGACTTGTTGCGAGTTATGATGTGGGCAGCAGAGTTTTGATGACCTCAAATTTACGGAGGGTACAAGGTGAGAGGAAGGCCAGGAGAGCATTGGAATACTCAAGTCTCGAAGTAACAAAGGCATGGATAAGGGTTTCAGCAACAGATGAGCTGAGAATTATTCTGATTGTGGGTGAGATAACTGGTTGTTTGACTTTCGGTGGTTTGACAGTAGATAGCAGCATTGGTGTAATCTTATCTGGATCGATACTAATAAACAAACAATGCATACTTTTATACAGTGTCATGGTTGCTGTTACATAATCAAAACTGCATCAGACAATTTATCAGACAACAGGTACATTTACCTACTGTGTTAAGAGAAACTAGTGTTCCCATTTAAACAGATGTTGGTCTCATCTGTTATCTTAAAAAAACAACTTTTGGAAGACCCCTCTTGGTGCACGTTCTTCTAACGTATAAAGTATTTGAGATCTAAAGATCTGCGGATGTGGTAAAGAGATTTACACTAAACAATTGGGCAATTCCAAATAAATTAGACTTACTGTGGATGTGAAACGTACGCCTTTCAGTGCTCCTGTATCGAGAGATATCTTTATAATCTTAGATTATACCACAGCACTGAAATCTCAGATACTGTATTTACAGAAAACACAAGAAAATAACCTGCACTTGAACGTCCCCCACTCGAAAGCTTGAGTCAGCCAGTTGGTGTGTGGGGCAAATAATGAAGCATGAAAGTTGTGGATGATAATGAATGTAATGTCTTTCGTGATCTGATTGTCCCAAAAGGGTTTTTATTGAACCACTTGTCTAAGCTGGTTTGTAAAGTTGGGGATGACACCAGCTCACTGTCGCAATCTCGACTTGAATGAACTCAATTTGAAGAAAAGCAAACTCATTTTCTACAGACCAATTGCTCACCCAAGTTTTCAGGCTGTGGAAGGGGCAACTCTTCATCTACTCCATTAGATGAACAGGAGATTCCATTATTTAACTGTACACACCTGGCTGTTTAAGTTTGCTGATAGTCTCGCTAAGATATTTATCACGGTGCAGGTGATCTCTTCCATTTTTATCTGATGGCATAGAGCAGTGTAGTATTGGACTAGCAAACCAGAGGTCATTAATTCAAAGCCCATGTGAAATTAAATTAAGTAAAAGGTGGCTGTTCATGGTGCCAGAAAACAGGGGCACAAAGTTGCTATATTGTCATAAAATAATCCACTGGTTCACTAATTTCCTGAGATCGATAGATCTTTGTTAGGTAAGGGTATCAAGGGATATGGACAAAGGCGGGTAGATGGAGTTAAGATACAGATCAGCCATGATCTAATTGAATGGCGGAGCAGGCTCGAGGGGCTGAATGGCCTCCTCCTGTTCCTAACATTCCTAATATCTTTAAGGGGAGGTAACCTGACTCCAGTCCCACGTAATGTGATTGATTCTTAATGAAGTCGCCCAACAAGCCACTTGGCTGCAGAACAATTGCTATTCAAGAAGAAGGCCCACTACCAACTTTTCAGGACAACGAGAGCAGGGCAATAAATATGACCATGCCAGTGTTGCCCACATCCCAGGAACATAGAATGTACAGCATAGAAACAAGCCATTCGGCCTAAATGGTCCTTGCTGGTGTTTATGCTCCATACAAGCCCTCTCCCACCCCTCTTTATCTAACCCTATCAGAATAACCTTCTATTCCTTCCTCTCTCTCTCTCCATGTGTTTATCCACCTTCCCCTTAAATGCATCTATGCTATTTGCCTCAACTATTCCTTGTGGTAGAAACTTAGGAACAGGAGTAGGCCATTCAGCCATTCGAGCCTGTTCCCCCATTCTCTGAGATCATGGCTGATCTGTATCCTAACTCCCTCCACCCACCTTGGCTCCGTATCCTTTAATATACTTGGCTGGCAAAAATCTATCGATTCTAATCTATTCTAACCACGCTCTGGTAAAGATATTTCTCCTGAATTCCCTATTGGATTTATTAGTGACTATCTTATATTTTGTTCTCCTGCACAAATTAGGAAGACTTTTTTTTCACTCCCACATAGTAGACATGTGGAACAGAGTCCCACCAAAAGCAGCTGAACCCGTGTCTCTCAACTTCCATTTAAAAGGAAGCAGGAAAAAGAAACTGGGAGTACGAGTCTGTTGCTGGGATAAGGGAGGCAGATGTAAATGCTGGGAGCCGGTTCACTTTGACTGATTTCCCGTTGAATTAAAATGGCGTCAGTGGAAAGGCAACTAAAGACAGGTTAATATTTCAGGTGGAGATCCTTCCTCAGGACTGGCAGAATCAGGCTGGAGACCCTCGCCCCAAAGGCTGGAGACCCCCGCCGCAACCACAAAACCCCCTCCCCTCAAAGAGAAATGGAGGGAGGGGAGCGGAGAGGAGCAGGTAGAGGCCCATAGTTCAAAAATGCTACACAGGCAACAGCAAACTATCGCTGAATGGATTTTAAAAATGTTGGAAAGTAGGGTAAAGTGCTGTGTGCTGTCCAAAGGTCATCTCAACCCGGCATTTGGAAACCCATTGCAAAGCCAATGTGGTGAGTCAGTCACATATCTAAATACAAGAGAAGGCAGTGGAATGTAAACAGCATCGACTGGGAAAGTCCAACCAGAATAATTGGTCTGCAATGTTAACCTGTCTCAGTTGCTGACTGACCTTCTTCTAAAATACTGGCTTTCACCTCAGATTTCCAGCATTTGTGCCTCTTATGTCCTGTAGTTACCTCGCAATATCCGATATCTCCCGATACGATAGTGTAAGATGGTCATAACAACTGAATACTGTGCCTTTTGCTCCTGTCCCTCAACAACAACCAGAACAACTTGTAGTTATATAGCACCTTCAACAGAGTAAAACATCCCAAGGCGCTGCACAGGAGCGATTATCAAACAAAATTTGACACCAAGCCACATAAGGAGATATTAGGACAGCTGACCAAAAGCTTGGTCAAAGAGGTAGGTTTTAAGGAGCGTCTTAAAGGAGGAGAGAGAGGCGGAGAGGTTTACTGAGGGAATTCCAGAGCTTAAGGCCCAGGCAGCTGAAGGAACAGCCGCCAATGGTGGAGCGATTAAAATCGGGGATGCTCAAGAGGCCAGAATTAGAGGAGCGCAGAGATCTCGGAGGGTTGTAGGGCTGGAGGAGGTTACAGAGATAGGGAGGGATGAGGCCATGGAGGGATGTGAAAACAAGGATGAGAATTTTAAAATTAAGGCATTGCCGGACCGGGAGCCAATGTCGGTCAGCGAGCACAGGGGTGATGGGTGAACGGGACTCGGTGCGAGTTAGGATACAGGCAGCAGAGATTTGGATGAGCTTAAGTTTACGTAGGGTGGAATGTGGGAGTCCAGCCAGAAGTGGGTTGGAATAGTCAAGTCTAGAGCTAACAAAGGCATGGATGAGGGTTTCAGCAGCAGATGAGCTGAGACGGGGCGGAGATGGGCGATGTTACGGAGGTGGAAGTAGGCGGTCTTAGTGATGGCGCAGATCCAGTCTTTCGATAAGCACAATTGATGAACACTCTAGTAAGGCGAGCTTGATGGGTCAGAAAGGTGGGTTATTTCGTAAAGTACTCAACAACAGTAACAATTCCAGACTCTTTTAAACTTCTCCAACCACGCTTCCCATAACAACAGAAAAATACAAAAACATGCTACGCTATCTTGAACAGCAGACAGAATAATTTCTTTGTTTTAGTTCCTTTCGGTTCAGCTTCTAGCTGGGAAACCCGACCCACTAGTCCTACCTCAACCCAAGACCTGCCTTCTAGATGATACTGATCCCGAAAATATTTTTTCTCTCTTCTTTTTGATAATTCTGATCAGCGAAGGCAGAAAGCGCACTACATTACCCTGGCAACTACCCCTGCTGAGCTTAAATGAATCAAGTCATCTCAACCCAGAAAAGATGTGAATAATTTCAGGGGTGTCCAAAGTAACTTCCATTGTCAGCAGCACGCGGGTTCCGACTCCCCGTCTGAACCGTAATCTACGGCTCCACTTTTCTGCGAATGTAACCCCTTGAGAGCTAAGTTTAACTCAAAAACAGATTGGTGTAATATATGCTAAAAAAAAACAAAGCCACATGTAGTGGCACAATCAGAAATCCCGAAATGTGACAGAATGTAATTTTCTGTGTTTTTTTTTGCCTCTCCCGGAAGATTACATGGCTGCGGAGAGCGGGGGCGGGGTTGTGGGAGGAGGAGCGAGGGAGGATGTGTTTAGTCATGATGCTCTGGCCATGAGTGTGGGGCAGGCTTGGTGGATCATGCTGCTCTTTCCCTGCTCATCAATTTCGTATGTACGTGTGTACGTGCGGGTTGCCATTGCAATATACATCACTGGAGGGTCTAATTTGTGTTTAAAATGTTAAAAGGATTGGATACGGAGAAGCTATTTGCTCTGGTGGGGGAATCAAGAACAAGCAACATAATCTTAAAATTAGAGCCGGGCCATTCAGGAGCGAAATCAGGAAGCACTTTTTCACACAAAGGGTAGTGGAAATCTGGAACTCTCTCCCCGAAAAGGCTGTGGACGCTGAGGCTCAATTGCAGCTTTTAAGACTGAGATCGATAGATTTTTGTTGGGTACAGATATCAAGGGATATGGAGCGAAGGCGGGGAAATGAAGTTGCGGTTCAGATCCGCCATGAGGGGCTGAACGGCCTCCTCCTCTTCTTAATGTCCCTATCAGGAATGTAAAAGGCAAAAGATCTGACAATATTTTCCATCAGGTACCAAGTACAGATATATTCCTTTTTTAAGATGAGGGTGAGGGCAGAAACTATCTGGAACTTCTAGAGTTTTCTTCCCATTAACAAATAATTTCTCATTGTATAACTAACCTGCTATTGCTAGCTCTGGTTTGTCTTATTAATATTTTTCACTGCCAAATACCATCTGACATTCATTTCACAAGGTGCTAAGTGTCTGTAGACCTCTTTACTCTCTATACCATAGTCACATCATAACATTCTTAAACATATGATGAACTTTGAGGCCCAGTTACAAATATTCCATTCCATGTTTTAAGAGCGACACATCCATTTCATTAGGTTTACTAAATTCTGTTCCATGTTTTGTGCCAAACACAATCTGCCAAGTAATTGCTATGGGACGTAGTTCAGAGAAGGTGTGAGCTCGGGCCACATGACTGCAGAAGATGGCACAGTGGGGTGTTTGAAACAAAATCATGTGCTTTATTCCTTAGAATCTAAAAATATAAAACACAATTGCTTCTTACTCCAATTTTATATCATCTCCCCTGATACTCCATATTCTAAAATGAGGTCACATTGTGTCAGTTTGGCTCAGTTGGTAGCACTCTCATCTCTGGGTTGTTAATTCAAGCCCCACACCAGTGCTTGAGCCCATAACCTCGTACATGGCTGGCAGTGCCGCCCTTTGATGAGAAGGCCTGTTTTGGTATTAAAGATCCCATAGCACTGTGTACAGTGAGATCTCCAAGTCTCCTCACCAACATTTCTCCCACAGCCAATGCCAGAATGATACCAGAATTGGGAGGTTATATCTGCAAAGCAGAGAAGTTATGTTAAACTTGTACAGAAACTTGGTTAGACCACACTTGGAGTACTGGGCACAGTTCTGGTCTCCATATTATAAAAAGGATACAGAGGCACTGAAGAAGGTGCAAACAAGATTTACAAGGATCTTACCAGAACTGAGGGGTTATACCTATCAGGAAAGATTGAACAGGCAGGGGCTATTTTCTCTAGAAAAGAGAAGGCTGAGGGGTGACCTGATAGAAGTCTTTAAGATAATGAAAGGGTTTGATAGGGTAGACGCAGAGAAGATGTTTCCACTTGTGGAGGAGACCAAAACTAGGGGCCATAATCAATGTTCCCCGTAGTTTTTCTTGATGCTGGGGGCTGCGCGGGCCATTCAAAATACCACGCTTGTGCAGCTTTTGCACTGAAAAGCCGGCAAGCCGGCTACGCGGATTCCCTGGAGCGCTGTGCCGCCACGCAGTTTAAAGGGAACATTGGCCATAAATATAAGATAGTCATTAATAACTCCAACAGGGAATTCAGGAGAAACCTCTTTCCCCAGTTGAGTGGTGAGAATGTGGAACTCGCTACCACAGGGAGTGGTTGAGGCGAACAGCATAGATGCATTTAACGGGAAGCTAGATAAACACACGAGGGAGAAAGGTATAGAAGGATATGCTGATAGGGTTAGTTGAGGTAGGGTGGGAGGAGGCTCGTGTGGTGTATAAACACCAACATGGACCAGTTGGGCCGAAAGGCCTGTTTCTGTGCTGTAAATTCTATGTAAAGACAGAGTCACATCATTGTCGTTTGTGGGACATTGGTGACGCAGAATGACTAACAATTGCTTCATTGTGTGAAACGCTTTGAGGCATTTCGACCTGATAAGGTGCAATATATATGGAAATATTATAATCTCTTACATAACCTGAACTATTTATGGCTCCATAACTAATAGAGAAGCTATTTAAAACATACCTTCACTTAAATGTGCTTTTTATATGGGTTATAATGAAACTGTTAGAAAGAGGGATGCCTAATTTTAAGTGGGCTTTCCAATTTTATGGTGCGCAATATAATTTATAACATAATTTATGGTGGCATATAAATTAGTTAAAGGCACCACGGTTATAGTCACAAGGCAACTACAAAAATAACCAACAACGAAAGAAAGATCAGAGAGTCTTTTTATGATGAAAGATCATCGACCTGAAACATGAACATTTTCTGTTTTTATTTCAGATTTCCAGCATCCGCAGTATTTTGCTTTTGTCTTTTTTATGATGTTGCTCGGTTATGATAGAACCACAAAAAAGAAAGACTTGCATTTATATAGCGCCTTTCATGACCTCAGGATGTCCCAAAGCGCTTTACAGCCAATGAAGTACTTTTGAAGTGAAGTCACTGTTGTAAAGTAGGAAACCCGGCAGCCAATTTTGAGCACAGCAAGGTCCCACAAACAGCAATGTGATAATGACCAGATAATCTGTTTTTTTTGAGTGATGTTTACAGAGGGCTAAATATTGACCAGGACACCGGGGATGACTCCCCTGATCTTCTTCAAAATAGGACCATGGGATCTTTTACATCCACCTGAGAGAGCAGACAGGGCCTCGGTTTAACGTTTCATCTGAAAAATGGCACCTCCAACAGTGCAGCGCTCCCTCAGCACTACACTGGAATGTCAACCTAGATTTTTGTGCTCAAGTCTCTGGAGTGGGACTATGAACTCACAACCCTCTGACTCAGAGGCAAGAATGCAACCAACTGAGCCACAACTAACCTTTACAGAACTTTACAGCACAGAAACTGGCCATTAGTCCATCAAGTGTTTT
Organism: Squalus acanthias; assembly: GCA_030390025.1. Classification (NCBI taxonomy): domain Eukaryota; kingdom Metazoa; phylum Chordata; class Chondrichthyes; order Squaliformes; family Squalidae; genus Squalus; species Squalus acanthias. Next base: position 60,485,060 of record CM059440.1, on the reverse strand, counting down.
CCTCTATGAGTCATCCAGTCAAATCCCCCACTCTCTCCACACCATTTAATATTCTACTTTTTCAAGCAACTATCTAATTCCCTCTTAAAAGTATACATGGATTCTGAATCGTAGAATCATAGAATGATACAGCACAGAAGGAAGCCATTCGGCCCATCGTGCCTGTGCTGGCTCTTTAGTCGAGCTGTCCAATTAATCCCACTCCCTTGCAATTTTCCTATGGCCCTGTAATTTTTTGTTCCCTTCAAGTATTTATCCAATTCTCTTTTGAATGTTACTATTGAATTTGCTTCCACCACCCTGTCAGGCAGTGCATTCCGGGTCACAGCACGTCGCTGTGTAAAAAAAAAATGTTTCCTCATGTCACCTCTGGTTCTTTTGCCAGTCACCTTAAATCTGTGTCCTCTGGCTACTGACCCTTCTGCGACTGGAAACAGCTTCTCCTTATTTACTCTATCAAAACATTCATGAGTTTGAACAGCTCTATTAAATCTCCTCTTAACCTTCTCTGCTCTAAAGGAGAACAATCCCAGCTTCTCCAGTCTCTCCAAATAACTGAAGTCCCTCATCCCTGGTACCATTCTAGTAAATCTGATTCTGCTTTTAACAATCGTTTGTGGCAGAGAATTCCACTTTCTAACCGACCTCGGCCCAAATAAGTTTTTTTCTGAGCCGCCCCTGCAATTCTTTTTGTGATGAACTAAAATTTGTGTCCTTTTTTCACCGTCTCGCTGACTAATGGAAGAAATCTGTTACTCATTACCCCCTGAATAACCCTTCATAATCTTCTAAGCCTTTATTAAGTCATCCCTTAACCTTCTCAGTTCCAGTGAAAAAGGAAAGAGCTTGCACTTATATTGTGCCTTTCACGACCTGATTGCTCAGATAATGTGGAAAGAGGCCATGGAGGGACTTGAAAATGAGAGTATGGACGGCGAACAATATGCTGGGGGACAGGGAGCCGGTGGAACTTATCAAAGGCAGGTGGGGGGCGAGGGATGGGGTGGGTGATGGTTACTATTGAATCTGCTTCCATCACCTTTTCAGTCAGTGTATTCCAGATCATAATAACTCACTGCCTAAAAGATTTCTCCTCATCTCCCCTCTGGTTCTTTTGCCAATTACCTTAAATCTGTGTCCTCTAGTTACCCACCCTCCTGCCTGTGGAAACAGTTTCTCCTTATGTACTCTATCAAAATCCCTCATGATTTTGATCACGTCTATTAAATACCCCCTTAACCTTCGCTGCTCTAAGAAGAACAAACGCAGCTTCTCCAGTCTCCCTACGTAACTGAAGTCCCTCATCCCTGGTACCATTCTAGTAAATCTCTCTGCACCCTCTCCAAGACCTTGATATCCTTCCTAAAGTGTGGTGCCCAGAATTGACACAAGAGATGTGATGAAAGTGAAATACTCAGGTACTTATATCAGTATTTACTGACCTTTCACGTCGAACATGCAATAACAACAACAACAAAAAGAACTTACATTTATATAGCACCTATTAAAACTGAAGAATATACTTGCCATAGAGGGAGTGCAACGAAGGTTCACCAGACTGGTTCCTAGGATGGGGGGATTGTCCTATGAGGAGGGCTTGAGCAAACTAGGCCTGTATTCTCTAGAGTTTAGAAGAATGAGTGGTGATCTCATTGAAACATACAAAATTCTTACAGGGCTTGACAGGGTAGATCCAGGGAGGATGTTTCCCCTGGCTGGGGAATCTAGAACCAGGGGTCGGCCATTTAGGACTGAGATGCGGAGAAATTTCTTCACTCAGAGGGTGGTGAATCTTTGGAATTCTCTACCCCAGAGGGCTGTGGAGGCTCAGTCGTTGAGTATATTCAAGACAGAGATCGATAGATTTTTGAATATTAAGGGAATCAAGGGATATGGGGATAGTGCAGGAAAGTGGAGATGAGGTAGAAGATCGGTCATGATCTTATTGAATGACGGAGCAGGCTCGAAGGGCCAAATGGCCTACGCCTGCTCCTATTTCTTATGTTCTTATGTTTCACAGGAGCGTTATCAAATAAAATTTGACACCGAGCCACATAAGGAGATATTAGGACGGGTGAAAGAGATAGGTTTTAAGGAGTGTCTTAAAGGAGGAGAGAGAGAGGTAGAGAGGCGGAGAGGTTTAGGGAGTAATTCCAGAGCTTAGGGCCCAGGCAGCTGAAGGCATGGTCACCAATGGTGGAGCGATGAAAATCGGGGATGCGCAAGAGGCCAGAATTGGAGGAGAGCAGAGATCTCTGAGGGTTGTAGGGCTGGAGAAGGTTACAGAGATAAGGAGGGGGCGAGGCCATGGAGGGATTTGAAAACAAGGATGAGAATTTTAAAATTGAGACGTTGCAAACATGCTGTCTCCTCCCCAACATAATCTCTGAAGGTGTTTTTGGTTCTTTGCAACATAATACCATTCCAACTGCCGTATCAACTACTTAGCGTGGACATGTGAAATGAAAGAAAAACCCAACAAATTAATTCTCAGGAGAATGCATTGTGTACACAATGAAAATCTCTGACGTGAAGGGGTTCAGGAGACGTGACAAAATGTCCCTTGTTCCAGCTGCATAGTCCTGCCACATGCAGCCCAAATGCATTCCTCACCAGACAATGTCCCTCTTGTTATCCCTAATGAGCTGTGCCTTAAAGCCATCAAGAAGAAAAGAAAACACATTCTTCTTTTCACATTGTCAATACCACTCTGTCAAAAAATGAGATCTAGTCAATGAGAGTGTCCCTGCAATACCCAAGCTCAGCTGTCATATTTACCTATTGGCTTGGAAACATCACACTGCACCACTTAACTCACACCCCCCACCTACTCCTCCCATTCCCAAACCTTTACAAACCTATATTTAGCCTGGAACAACATGCCTCCTGCACAGCATTACCTTACATCTGTTTGTCTTCTGATGTTCTTAATTTTATATATCATCGCTACATTCCACGAGCGGTATCCCAGCGAAATTCAGATACGGTGTGCTGGCTCTTAAAGCTCAGGCAATCACAAGGGTTAAGCAAGAATTAGATGGACACTTCATGCGGAAAAATACTAAAACATTTGTTAAAAGAAAATCGAGGTTAATGCTTAGGTGCATAACCCACCTGACAATTCAGTCGTCGTTTTTGCGCCCAAAAAATTGGATTATCCAATAATTTAAATTAAGCAATGTAAATAACAGGGCAAAGTGAGGATTTACTGCGAAGAAGCTGAATTATCATGTAATTCGAATTAAGTAAATCCAGAAATAAGGTGAGGAGACCATAAATTTCATCAAGCAAAGGGCTGGCACTCAAACCATTACTTGTGTTTTGTACTTTCATCGGCTGATCATTCCAGTGACTTCACCTGGATTCATTGCTTTAAGCAATAAAAGTAAAAAGAATCTCAGGAATGGAGAGATTATGGGGTAAAAATTCACTTGGTTGCGCCTCCTGTTAGCGCCTTAAGAGGGCGCTAATGGGGCGTTAAGCCGCTAACGCCCGGGCGCAGCGCTGTTTGCGCCGCTCGAGAACTTAACTTGAGATTGTGCGGCGGCGCTAAAACTTACCGCTGCGACCACCTGCGCGCGCAGATTGTGACGTCATTCCATGGTGCAACGCCCTTGGGGCGCCCCGTAGCGGAAATTGAGTGGCGCCCCCTGCCTTACCGCCTGGCGCTTCCAACGACTGGAAGACTGGAACGTTATCAATCGGTGTGGGGCTGGGGGGGGCGCTATTTAAAGGGGGCCTCTTCCTGTCTTTTTCTGTGGTCGACATTTATGCACCACTCGTTCTGAGAGAGAGAGAGAGATTCGGGGAGAGAGAGAGAGAGACTTCTACATTGACTCAACGCTTTGTGAGGTAGTTTTGCCTATTCATCCTAACTTTGTTGCTACTTTAGTTGCTGTACCTCATTACTTTTCTGGCAAAGAGAATATGGGGGCTGCAATGATTGGGGGCGTCGTCCTGCTCCAGCTGAATCGGAGGATACAGAGACGCAGACAGAGAGTGGCAATGATGGCCAGACGGAGGAGGGCCATCAGGCGCATGTACAGGAGAGCTTACCCTCCCAGGGTATATCGTGAACAGCTCTCCTACATCCATATGTCCGAGGAGCTGTGTTTGCGGAGGCTGCGATTCAGCAAGGAGGTGGTCACTGAGCTCTGCCACCTGCTGCAGCCAGATCTGCAGCCTCAGCTGAGGTCCAGGACGTCTCTGTCGGTGGCAGTGAAGGTCACAGTGGCTTTGAACTTCTACGCCACTGGCTCATTCCAAGCTGCTGCTGGGGACCTCGCCAATATCTCCCAGTTTGCGGTGCATCGCTGCATCCGTCAGGTCACCAATGCCCTCTTCAGAAGGAGACGAGACTTCATCTCTTTCCCTATGACCCCAGACAAGCAGCGTGACCGTGCTCTGGGCTTTGCGAGGGTAGCGGGCTTCCCCATGGTGCAGGGCGCCATTGACTGCACGCATGTGGCTTTGCGTGCTCCGCGAGAGAATGCAGAGGAATTCAGGAACAGGAAGGGGTTCCATTCCTTGAATGTGCAGTTGGTCTGTGACCACAGACAGGTGATACTCGCTGTCAATGCCCACTATCCGGGCAGCTGCCACGATGCTTTCATCCTGCGCCAGACTACTGTGGCAGAAGTTTTCGAGGCACCGCATCAGCCAGTTGGTTGGCTTCTGGGGACAAGGGGTACGCATTGAGCACCTGGCTGATGACACCGCTCTGTACGCCAAACACCCCTGCTGAGCTGCGGTACAATGAAAGCCATCAAGCAACCAGGAACATTATTGAGCGCACAATCGGCGTGCTGAAACAACGGTTCCGCTGTCTGGACCATTCCGGAGGAGCCCTGCAGTACTCGCCTGAGCAAGTTTCGAACTTCGTAGTCGTGTGCTGCATGTTGCACAACATGGCAATCCTCAGGACCCAGCCAATGCCACCAGGCCTTGTAGCACCACCAGAGGAGGAGGAGGAAGAGGAGGAAGAGGACGAGGACGATGATCATCAGCAGCACCAAGGCGGGAGGGCGGCCCACAATGGTCAAACTGCAAGGGCCGTCCGTCAACGACTAATAGCAAGCCGCTTCTAGGGCCCCTGCCATTGCTACAAACACTAATCAACCCAGCACGCAACCCCTAAGCCGGCCAAGGCACCATTAATTCCAAGCACCAGCCATGTATATTTTGAAAACAGAAACTTATTTATTTTACAAACTCTGTGTGTGTCAATTCCTCATGACAAACTCATAGAAATAAACACAAAAAAACAGTCAATAACATAACTGGTTCTCACAACCTGGAGATAATGTCCAAAACACTAAACAAAAGTTGGACCACGACCCTCGGCCTTTAATAAAAAAATGACCAGCATTTTGGCACACCTCCTACTTTTTGCCCTTCGAGGGTGATCTCCTTCCCTTGCGCACTTCCCCACTTCCAACCCTACTGCTCCTCCATAATGGGACCTCAGTGGCTGCAGCAAGGCTGGTGGAAGGCTGCTGCTCGTCAGACCCTGACACTGCAGATGCCCCTGAAGGACGGCCTCGACCACTTCTGGGCCTGGAGGGCCCGGCTGCAGACTGCACCAACTCTGCATGGGCGGCAGCAGTCTGTCCTACAGGCGGTGGCAAGTGCAGTGGAGAAGTGACAGTGTTGGCAGCAGGAATGCTGTCATCGTGAGAGAGGACAGCAACTCCCTGCTCGCCCGACACACTGGCACTCCCACGGGGCAGCACTTCAGCATCCGGAGCAATCTGCCGGAGAACAGATTGCTGGCCTGCTGCGGCGCGGTGACAGCCCCGGGGACATGTGCACGAACCATCGAGGTTGGCAGCAGTCTGTGCTCGCGTGGCCTCCATCTGAGTCTGTATGAGAGCAGTCAGAGGTGGGATCACGGCAGCCAGTGACTGAATTGCAGCACTAAGCGTTAGTGTGGCATCCGCCTGTGCTACAGCGAAGTGCTCCACACTCCTTGCCAGTGACTCAATGCATTCGGGCACCCTTCCCACTGCACCCATGAGCTCAGTGTGCATGCCCACCGCCTGGCTGTTCATTTCTGCAATCAGCCGCTCCTCCTCTGCGTCCATTGCAGTAGGAGTGTCTGGCATACTCTCCCTCTGGGGAGAAGGCCCCCGTTCTTCCCTACCCCCCCCCATGGCGTTGCTGCAGCCCGCTGGGTCCTGGAGCTTCACCATCATCAGCCCCTTCCCCCCTGCTCCCCTCCGGGGAAGGCGTGTTCCCAGTGTGGGCATGGGCTTCCTCGGGAGAGGGTGGCACTGATGCTCCGGCTTCCTCTTCCTCCTCGGCTGCAGCATCACTCCCAGTGGCAGCTTGAGGGCCCGTCTCCTCAGCTGGTGAATCACCATCTGAAAGCAGGGAGGTACAAGAGTGGCTTTAGCGTGAGGACAGGGTGGCAGTAAGGGAGGAATAAGTGCAGCGAGTTAGCAAGTTGGATTGAAAGTGTCAAAGGCTGGTATTGTGAGGGACAAGTGGAAGGACAGAGGACAAAAAGGTGATGACCTTACCATTGCTGTCCACAACGGGGTCGGCGTCTCCAGTGGCGACGGGACCGATCACCCGGCTTGCCACAATCCTGTGGACGCGCTCCTCCAGATCGCTGAGGGGTTGCAGCTGAAGCCGCCCTCCACCCGTCCGTTGCTGCTGTCTCCGATTATGAGCCAGCTTAGCCTGCAAGAAAAAGGACAGCATCTGAGTAAATATACAGCCATGGTCTTGCCTGATGTGCCTCCCATAGGTGAATAGCCCTTACTGTATGCAAAGTGTAGAATGTGTGTGTGTGTTTGATGAAAGGGCCATAGGTGTTGGATGAGTGTTGTGCATTGGGGTTTTAAGACCCTCTGGCCATAGAGTGAGGTTGAGATGGAGGGATGGAGAGGTATTGAGAAAAAGCCACTCACCCTGACGACCCGAGTGAGGTCGTTGAACTTTTTGCGGCATTGAACATGGGTCCTGGGCACCATGCTCTTGGAGGAGACGCTCTGAGCCACCTCCCTCCACACTCTTCTGAACTCGCGTGGCAAAGGCCTCCTGCCACTCTCCAGGAACAGCATGCATCGTCTGCGCTCCACTGCATCAACCAGAGCATCCAAGGCCCGCTCGGTGAAGCGATGAGCGCGTTCTCTCACCCTCTCCATGCTTGGCAGCAAAATGGATTACAGGTCTCTCCAGGCTGAGATTCAAGGCTGCAATGAGCAGGGTGTGGCTGGGGAGCAAGTGGCCCCCCCCGCTTTAAGAAGTGGCCGGCGCCAGTGTGTCTGTGTTCCCTCGCTAACTGGCAGCAGCTGCGCTGCGCTCGTGCGCTGAGTTAGCGCCTCACTCCTTGGCCTTTGCGCCTTAAGAGAGGTGTGCAGCGCCTGCTTTAGCGCTCCACTCACCTCCCGGGGCGGTAAAAGTGAAGTTTCCTGACAGTGCCGATAATTAGCGCCAGGCGCTAATATTTGCGTCCGGACGATATTTGCGCCCCAAATGGGGCGCAACCTAATTTCTACCCCATGAGTCAGGCAGGTGTGTGAGTTGCTGAGAATTCTGAATATTGCTACACATGAGCCTAGAAATTCGATGGCACCGTGCCTGGTTTACAGGCGTAAAACGGGCACCTAAGGGTCCAGTATGGCAGGCAGTGTGTGCACACTCATTCCGTGCCAATGGTGCTCTGCCCGCCATATTAGAAAGAAAGACTTGCATTTATATAGCGCCTTTCATGACCTTGGAAGTCCCAAAGCGCTTTACAGCCAATGAAGTACTTTTGAAATGTAGTGACTGTTGTAATGTGGGAAACACAGCAGCCAATTTCCACACAGCAAGATCCCACAAACAGTAATGTGATAATGACCAGATCATCTGTTTTTTTTTAGTGATGTTGGATTGAAGGATAAATATTGGCCAGGACACTGGGGATAACTCCCCAGTTCTTCTTTGAAATAGTGCCATGGGATCTTTTACATCCACCTGAGAGAGAAGACGGGGCCTCGGTTTAACGTCTCATCTGAAAGTCAGCACCTCCGACAGTGCAGCTCTCCCTCAGCACTGCACTGGAGTGTCAGCCTAGATTATGAGCTCAAGTCTCTGGAGTGGGAGTTGAACCCACAACCTTCTGACTCAGAGGTGAGAGGGCTACCCGCTGAACCACAGCTGACACTAACTATTGGTTAGTAGGTGTCTAGGACGCACGCCTGAAAATAGAGTTAGGCCCAACGCATATGTAAATGCGGGGGGGGGGGGTGGAGGTGTGTGTGTGGGGGGTGGTGAGGGGGTAGCGGGGGAGGTCTAACGCCTGTTTCTTTGTCAAATTGGTCTGTGAATGGTCGCAGTGTGCGCCGTGCATGCTGTGATCATTTTCTTCAGGCGCTCAGCAGCTGAACCAGAAAGGGCTGCCGAAAGTTTGTTACCTACTTATTGTGGAGCCAGCGGGAGCAGGAGTGCTCCTCCCATCTCCACATTAAAACCGCGGCCCATAGCCGGCCATCACTCCCCCCGCCCTCCCCATTACTTCTCCCCCCCACCCCACTCCCCAGTCCCGCACTCTCCTAAGGCCCTCGGCCAGCATCCTGAGCTGAGCCATCTTGCTGTCCCCACCCCTACTTCCCAAGACGGAGGAGCTGCCTCTGGGGCCATGACTGTCCTAATGAGGCTGGCGGACCAATTTAACGTGATCCTGCTGCGGGCCTCATTAGGCGCGCGCAGTGTGAACTGCGCTGGGATCGCGGCCCGATTCGGGCTCAATCCATTTTCTAGGCCCATGTGTACACAAGAACTACTTATAACAGGTAAACAATGCCACGTGGACCTGATTACGATGGTACAGTCCTCACCACGTACACCCTCCACACTTAGCACGGGCGTCTGCCTAGATCAGGAAAAATGGCACTAACCATTTGCCGTTATCATAGGCGTCAATTACTAAGGCGTAGGTTAAACCGTATTAAGCGGGCCGACTATTTCGTTCAGTTCAGTACTGATTTCAAAGCTCCACTAATTTCAGGCAAAGTCAGGTCTTGAATCAGCTGTTTGATCTGTTAACAGTTACTTCATGGTTACAACCTATTATGGTTTTACCATCCACCGTGTATAGCAGGCAAATCATGATCACATGAACAAGCCCACTATACGAGGTGTGGACTGTACTCTAATCGCTGGGTCGGAGGGCAGCAATTGACCAGCTGTAGGTTTAACTCCCGAAGTTAAGTGCACTAGTTAAAGCATTTGCATTAAGTTCTTGTCTGTGCACAGTTGATTGTAAATGGGTTTAAAATCTGAACTAAATTCAACTAAAATGCATTAACCAGTGCCCTACAAATAGCACATAAAAACTTCCATGGTCTTGTGTTCCTTCAGTTCATGACAGCATTTGAACCCCTCAAGCAGATTACGACTTATAATCACTCCCAGATATTCATTACGCTATATATAAACCATCTCCAGTTAAATGATTAGATGAGCACCAGTAATCACTCCCAGAGATCCTTTTTTCTATATATAAACTGTCTGATTAGATGACTTTGGTGTAATCACTCCCAGGCAGCCACTATTCTTTGTACTTCTTGTGTCACCAAGTTACTTGAAAATTGGCTTCTGCCTATTTTGACCTTTTTAAAAAAAAACAGTTCACAAGGTGATAGGAAGGCTGTGATTCTAGAAAAGTATAAAGGATTATCATAGGTTTTAAATATTAAATCTGTAACATTATGCACTGGCACTGTATCATAGAATGCAAGCGGTAGACCTAAAGAAAACACGACACAGAGAAATACACAGGGGGAGAAATTCGGTATCGCCCCGTTTGGGGCGCAATTATCGGCCGGGCGAAAAGTTTAGCGCCTGGCGCTAATTATCGCCTCTGACTGCAAACTTGGCTTCTATCGCCCCTGGCAGTGATTTGAGCGCTAAATCAGGCGCTACACACCTCTCTTGAGGCGCTAACGTCGAGGAGCGAGGCGCTACCTCAGAGCGCTGGCGAAGCTCTTGTGATGTCAGTCAGCAATGGAACACAGACACACTGGCGCTGGCCAGTTCTTAAAGGGGAGGGTTGATCTTGCTCTCCATCCACACCCTGCTCATTGCAGCCTTGAATCTCGGCCTGGAGAGACCTGTACATCAATTCTGCTGGAAAGAACAATGGAGAGACCCAGGGAAAGAGCTCAGAGTGCAGCCCCCACAGTCTCTTCTAAATCGATGCAAGGAAGGTCAAATCAAAATGAACCTGCAAAGTGCTGCTCAGTACCCAAAACTCCTTCACACAGTGTTGAATCTCTCCAGAAATCTCTCTCTCTCTCTCAGAATGCGTGGTGCAAAAATGTCACCGACAAAAAAAGGCAGGAAGCAGCCGCCTTTAAATAGCTCTCCCCCAGTTGCTTCCTGATTGCAAAACGCTCCCCTCAACCTGTCATTGCTAGCAGCAGGCGGAAAGGCAGGGGGCGCCACTCAATATCCGGTCCGGGGCGTTACCGAGGCGTTGCACGCTCGACTGCCGTCACGATCTGTGGGCGCAGGAGATCGTGGCGGTAGTGTTTAGCACCGCCACAAAATATCTGATCAATTTCGCGAGCGGCGCAAACATTGCCGTGCCCGGGCGCTAGTTGCTTTGTGCCCCATTAGCGCCCTCTTAGGGCGCTAACGGGAGGTGCAAAGCAACCGTATTTTTCCCCCATACAGTATAAACGATAAAAGGGAGTTGGACTAATATCTGTTGGGAAGGGGATTCATGGTTAATTATATAGAACCATAGAAGTTTACAGCACAGAAGGAGGCCATTTGGCCCATCATACCTGCGCCGGCTCTTTGAAAGAGCTCTCCAATTAATCCTGCTTCACTGCTCTTTCCCCATTGCCCTGCAAATTCCTCCCCTTCAAGTATTTATCAAATTCCTTTTTGAAAGTTATTATTGAATCTACTTCCACCGCCCTTTCAGGCAGTGCATTCCAGATCATGTCAACTTGCTGCGTAAAAAACATTCTCCTCATCTCACCTCTGGCTCTTTGGCCAATTCCCTTAAATCTACGTCCTCTGGTTACTGACCCTTCTGCAGTGGAAACAGTTTCTTCTTATTTACTCTATCAAAACCCTTCATGATTTTGAAAGCCTCTATCAAATCTCCCCTTAACCGTCTCTGCTCTAAGATGAACAATCCCAGCTTCTCAAGTCTCTCCACATAATTGATATAGGACCATAGAAGATTACAGCACAAAAGGAGGCCATTTGGCCTAATGTGTTTGCACAGCTGTTTGCTCTCTTCTCCCCCGGTTTCCCTATACTTTCCTCTGCTTCATCTATTTATCTGTGCTGCAATGCTTGTTTTTTTGGGAAAGGGACTCAGAGTTCCTTAAAGTAGGGATCAACGGACAGTTGTGAGTGATGGGTAGCCCATGATTTTGTGACTGGAAGCCTGTGTCCAGTGGTGTACCGCAGGGATCAGTGCTGGGTCCTTTGCTGTTTGTAGTGTACATTAATGATTTAGATATGAATGTAGGAGGTATGATCAGTAAGTTCGCAGATGACATGAAAATTGGTGGAGTGGTAAATAGCGAGGAGGGAAGCCTCAGGCTACAGGACGATATAGACGGGTTGGTTAGATGGGCAGAACAGTGGCAAATGGAATTTAACCCTGAAAAGTGTGAGGTGATGCATTTTGGGAGGACTAACAAGGCAAGGGAATACACAATGAATGGAAGGAGCCTAGGAAGGACAGAAGATCAGCGGGACCTTGGTGTGCATGTACATAGATCCCTGAAGGCAGCAGGACAGGTAGATAAGGTGGTTAAAAAGGCATATGGGATATTTGCCTTCATTAGCCGAGGCATAGAATATAAGAGCAGGGAGGTTATGATGGAGCTGTACAAAACGCTAGTTAGGCCACAGCTGGAATACTGTGTGCAGTCCTGGTTGCCACACTATAGGAAGGATGTGATTGCATTGGAGAGGGTGCAGAGGAGATTCAGCAGGATGTTACCTGGGCTGGAGCGCTTCAGCTATGAAGAGAGACTGGACAGGCTGGGGTTGTTTTCCTTAGAGCAGAGAAGGCTGAGGGGGGACCTGATTGAGGTGTACAAAATTATATGGGGCATAGATAGGGTAGATAGAAAGGAACTTTTCCCCTTAGTAGAGGGGTCAATAACCAAAGGGCATAGTTTCAAGGTAAAGGGCAGGAGGTTTAGAAGGGATTTGAGGAAAAACTTTTTCACCCAGAGGGTGGTTGGAATCTGGAACTCACTGCCTGAAAGGGTGGTAGAGGCAGGAACCCTCACAACATTCAAGAAGCATATAGATGAGCACTTGAAATGCCATAGCATACAAGGCTACGGACCAAGTGCTGGAAAATGGGATTAGAATAGACAGGGCTTGATGGCCGGCGCGGACACGATGGGCCAAAGGGCCTCTTTCTGTGCTGTATAACTCTATGACTCTATGATACACGAACTCCAGATGGAGCGGCTTTGATGGGCCTGAACTTCATATTCACAAAGCAAAATCTGTCATCTTGACACCACGATGCTCGCTTGCACCAGATGTGGGTGTGTGGACACTTTAGGGCTGGATTTTGTCTTGGGGTCGGGTTGGGGTCGTGTTACCCGCATTTCGTGTTCCCCCCCCGACTCCAGAGTAATGTGGATGAATGATGCAATTTTAACTTAATTGGGCAATTGAGTTCCAGCATGTGGGAACCCATGAACCAATTAGTGGTTTCAGTCTGAAAGTCGCCTCTGATGATGTCATCATTGCAGGTCAGAGACTGAGTGCCTGGTCTTTGCTGTGAGTGGACCTGCCTGACTTTTGCTGTGAGTGGACCTGCCTGACTTTTGCTGTGAGTGGACCTGGATGCAAAATGAATAGCTCAGAGAGAGAGAGAGAGAGAGAGAGAGAGAGAGAGAATTTTTTTTCCATCCAGGTCCTCTCACAGCAAGGCCAGGCAGTCTCTGAAGACATTCAATGCAGCAGCATCAGAGGCGACTTTCAGACCTAATACTACTACTACCTTCATCACATCTCCATTGTAATAGTGGACCTGCAGCTGATAGTCAGCTATCCACTTGTGCTCCCGCCAGGTTTCACTGGAGTGCTTCACATCAGGCGTACTTCACGTCGGAAAAGGGTTAAACTAGCTAAAACATTTCAAAATGGCATTACAGAGCCAATTTAGGGCTTGTTAAGGGCTTTAATGGCCTCTCCCGCCTCTTGGAGGTGTGACGGAGTCGGGAGCCCCACGACCGATTTTGTCAAAATTGCGTGGAGGCATGTTGGAGTCGGGATGGGGTCGGGACCCCCGACCCCGCAACTTTAACCCCCCACACGCCTCCAAATCCGACTCCATGGGTCATTGAAAATCCAGCCCTTGATGTGGTGCACGAAACTAGTGTACACAGGTTGTACTGATTTTCTACAAACACTGGGCAGTGGGGGAAAGAAAATCTGGTGCAAGTATGAAGTGCGCAATGGAAAACCTTCACAACCATCTCCATGTTGGACCAAGGCGTTGACATATTGAGCCCCAATTCCCCTTCCATCTCCCGTGAATGTGCCCTGAACTGTTAGGCTGGCTTTTAAAGGTATTCTAGAAGCTAGGCACTGCTTCCAGCTGCAAGTAATAATTCCCACATGTGTTATTTGTAGAATTTGTTCCTGAGAATTAACTCTCCAGTGGTTTGTGACTATTTGGGGCAAACAACAACAATTTCAGAGGTGAAAGGAAGCTCTAACCCGTTACCCTGATATTGAAGCTCTTAGAAAATGGATGATCCAGTCCTGTGTGTTTATGGAGATGTAGCACTGTCTTCATCTGACACGAACGTCCAGGGACGGACACTCAACAACAAATTGCATTTATATAGCGCCTTTAACGTAGTAAAACGTCCCAAGGCTCTTCACAGGAGCGATTATCAAACAGAATTTGACACTGAGCCACATAAGGAGATATTAGGACATGTGACCAAAAGCTTGGTCAAAGAGGTAGGTTTTAAGGAGTGTCAAAAAAGGAGGAGAGAGCGTGTGGGGCGGAGGTGGAGGGGGGGAGGGGGTGGGGTGGGGAGGGGAGTGGTGAGCAGTCGTGGTGGGTTAAGGGCTTCTTCCACCCACTCCTCTTTCCCAATGCCAGTTTGGGGGAATGTCTATTGGGGAATCTCCAGGCACTCCAGAAAACTGAGCCAGAAACAATTCCTTTTATGGCCAGTGAGATGTATGTCTGCAGAAAGCAGCTGTACATGCCATAACAGGTTATACCTAGCAGGAGAGATTGAACAGGCACAGAGTCATGGGTTCAAGTCCCAATCCAGAGACTTGAGCACATAATCCAGGCGGACACTCGCAGTGCAGTACTGAGGGAGCGCTGCATTAATTGCTGTTTGTGGGACCTTGCTGTGTACGAAATAGCTGTCACGTTTCCTACATTAAAACTGTGACCACACTTCAAAAGTACTTAATTGGCTGTGAAGAGCTTTGGGATGTCCTGTGGTCGTGAAAGGCACTATATAAATGCAAGTTCTTTCTTTTCTAATCTGTATTTCATGATGGTTTTTGTGCTGTTCAATGTGGAGGATCAGACTGTGCGAGATTGGAACGATTATCTACTTTTGGCACATGGTGTCAGCATTAAGTACTGATGTGAGATGTAGAATGTGCAGAGTAAAGCTTCTTCTACACTGTTCCATCAAACACTCCCAGGGCAGGTACAGCACGGGTTAGATACAGAGTAAAGCTCCCTCTACACTGTCCCATCAAACACTCCCAGGGCAGGTATAACAGGGCTTCTCAACCCTTTTGCTTCCGAGGCCCCCCTCCTGTGTTATAAAAATTCCACGGACCCCCTGTAACACAACACAGCTATCTTTTCTGTATAAAATTCTCAGCGCCACTCCTACTCCCAACGTTACTGGTGGTGCTATCCCAGCACTGCAGAAAATACTGGTCCCCACGCCCGTCTCACTACCTCTTTCCCTCCACATGAGCCCCAATCACCTGACCCCCCAGTCTCCCTCTTTCCCCCCAACTCCCTCACCGACTGTTCCCGGCACATCAGCCGGTCCCGGTTCTCTGCTCGATTGTCAGTCAAACAGCCTTTTTTTCCCCACATCTCCAATATTTTTATAACGAATAAACAAAAGTGTACAGTGAAAATGAAAAAACACATTTTTTTTGAGGCCCGTATGATTTTTCTCCCCAATTGCTCGCAGCAGTGTCCAGATTAATGTTTTATTCCTGGTGACTCCAAGACACTCCTGGAAGGTTGAAATCCTCGCTGGAGGCCAACACTGGGTGTGAACAATCAGGTCTGCCTGTGATGCCCTCCTTGGTAGAGCAAGACTGCTAAGACTCAAGGTATAGGCTCGCAGGTGAAGAATCAGCGAGATTAGGCACCAAAGGGCAGCCAGCACCCTTGTAACTATACTACAGCGTGAGTCAAGACTCTTGCTAAAATCTATCGGCTAACCGGGAGTTTCCGATATTGCGCAGAATAAGGTAAGGGTGCAGTCGGACGCTTTTGGTCGCGAGTCTAGACGTTGAATCGGTTGGACACGTAGGTGGCTCCGGCGGCGCTCTGCTGGTTATACTGCAACTGTTCGGCCAGCAGGCCAGACCGCCCGTATATACGGCGGGACCTGGCCAGAGGAGAGCGGAGGACGGAGAGCTCGAGCCAGGGGATCTGCGCTCAGCGACCACCGTCTCTCTCCGTACCCAGCGAGCGGGTTCCTGGGGTCATTGGCAGCTGCCACCGTCATTGCACGGACATTCTGGAGGGGGGAAACAGAGGCCCGTGTCGGGGCTGGAGCCGCCAGTTTGCTCAGCTCGACCCTACCTTTACAAGACAGTGTATTTTAATTTCTTTTTAAATCCCGGAGCTATTTATGGCGGACCCCCTGAAACCTAGGGGTCTGCGGACTCTCGGTTGAGAACCTCTGGAGGAATAGTATGGGTTATACACAGAGTAAAGCCCCCTCTACACTGTCCCATCAAGCACTCCCAAAGCCAGGAGGCTGTGCGCTGAAATTCTGCCTTACTTATGGCTGATCTGTAAATTCATGGTTGATCTGTAACTCAACTCCATTTGTCCATCTTTGCTCCGTTTCCCTGGATTCCTTTACCTAACATAAATCTATCCATCACAGTTTATACAGGGGAAAAGCAGGTTAAATATACACCTCACAAACCAGATGCTAGAACTGAGAGGTTATACCTATCAGGAAAGAGAAGACTGAGGGGTGATCTGATAGAGGTCATTAAGATTATGAAAGGGTTCAATAGGGTAGACATAGAGAGATGTTTCCACTTGTGGGGAGTCCAAAACTAGGGGTCATAAATATAAGATAGTCACTAATAAATCCAAAAGGGAATTTAGGAGAAACTTATTTAACCCAAAGGGTGATTAGCATGTACAACTTGCTACCACAAGGAATAGTTGATGCGATTAGCGTTGATGCATTTAAGGCGAAGCTAGATAAACACATGAGGGAGAAAGGAATAGAAGGATATTTTAATAGGGTTAGATGAAGAAGGGTGGGAGGAGGCTTGCATAAACACCAGCATGGACCAATTGGGCTGAATGGCCTATTTCTGTGCTGTACATTCTATGTAATTCTGTACACCAAGCAGAAAGGAAGGAAGAATGACGAAAGCAGGGCTCTGAGTTTTCAGCCCAACTGGCCCTTGACCCCCATGGAATGTAGAAGCAAGCTGTCGCTCTGAAATTACGGCAGCTCCACTGGGCAGGTGCCCATGTAGTGCCACGAATGGCATGGGCACCCGTCCCTCCGGTATAGAGTAATGACCCCCATCCCTGCGATTTGGAGCAGAGTCACTGGGCAGAAGATCTGTCCCTCCCCACATGTCGCCAGCAGAATTTTTTTTATCCTAAATTGCCTTACTACCACCCTCGACGAGATCAGCCAACTTAGCACAGACCGATGCTTGAATCTGGACCCGTCCTGGTCTGACTGCTGAGCCCCACCACTGGCGCAGTGCACTAAGGCATCAGAGAAATAAAATCATTCTCAGCATCCTCCATTTTGGAGTTGTTGACAGCAGAGGCCATTTTGAGATACACATGGTTGACGTGCTTCTGCATCGTGACCCCTGCCCTTTGACTTGTAACCTGGTAGTGCAACGATCTCCTTAACACTGAAGGTATGCTTGCGTGTGTGAAGATTCATCAGGTTAAGCAGTTTCATTAGAAAAACACAAACTGCTGTGGTATTTGAAAAATGATCTCGTGCCATGCAACTATATGCCAGAAAAGAATTTCAAACCCACAGGAAAACATTCATCGCTTGATGAAAGAATGTGCTCAGTCTATCAAATATTGATTAATGGCAAAAATTTTGTTGGCAGTAACTGTTGCACTCAGAAAATGGTGTCATACACCTGACTGGCCTCTGGGTCTTGCTCTCATGTGTATCACGGGCTAAATGTGTTTTTCTAATCCATGCACGAATTGAGATACCAGCACTGAACTATGTATGGAAATATACTGGGCCTTAATGGCTTCAGCGAGTTACATTCCTGGCATGTAAACCTGGGTCCTTGCAGAATATTCCATTACTGGCTGGAAATCAAAGGATTTTACTCCAATGAAAGTTAGGGAAACGTCAATTGACTGCGAGAAATTAGAACTAAGAAGGGAAGTCAGAATTTTTTATTCCGCAACCAAAAGAGTAGCGGAACAAGTTAGTAAAAAAATCCATTGGAATGTAAAGTATGAATGGGTTCAAGAGACAATTACATGCCGTTGTGGAGAGAGAGAGAAAGAAAGAAAGAGGAGGCAATGAGAAAGAGAATAAAGCGAAAGAGAATAAAGAGAAAGAAAGAGAGGAAGAGAGAGAGAAAGAGAGAGAAGGAGAGAAAGAGGAAACAAAGAAGGAGAAAAAGAGGAGACAGAACAGGAGAGAAAGAGAGAGCGAGAGAGAAAGAGAGAGAGGGAAAGAGAGGGAAAGAGAGAGAGAGGAGAGAAAGAGAAGGAAAGAGAAGGAGAGAAAGAGGAAACAAAGAGGAGAGAAAGAAGAGGAGAGAAAGAGAAAGCGAGAAAAAGAAAGAACCTGCATTTCTATAGCGCCTTTCACAGCCTCAGGGCGTCCCAAAGCGCTTTACAGCCAATGAAGTACCTTTGAAGTGAAGTCACTGTTGTAATGTAGGAAAGGGTCTGAGAGTTATGGTGGGAAGGTGGAATGTGGGGTTAATCTTTGAAAAAGGACCATGATTGTTAGGCCTAATGATCTTTCCCCATTCATAAAATATTCTTAGGTTCTTCAGTAAACACTGAAATTTACAAAAACAAATGTGACTTCAAAAAACGCCAATAAAGTCAGCAACTACCATTTTTAATTTCTTTGGTTTCAATGTCAGTCCATAAAATTTGAATATTTACAGGGTCGTTGTAAAAATTTTGGTCCACATCTTTCTGGTCTTTGCATGAGCCTGGGTCTATATGACTCATGTAAAAGATCCTTTATATGTAAACATCACAGGCAGAGGTGAACACAGATATTTTTCTTGTAATATTAGACAGCATTTCTCCCCAGGTTTCTTCCTCTCCTGAAGATGTGGGTGCCAGCAACCCTCTGGTATCTGACCCAAATCGCTATTCTTCACCTGTGAACCCAACGTTGGCTGTGGACGGCATCGCCACCAGGCCTGATCTTGCATATTCACTCGATGCTTGTAAAAAATGTACCTTCCAGCAAGGATCACTGAATCACAATAAGAAATGGGACACCAATCTTGAATTAAAATAGAAGGAAGGGATATTAAGAGTATATGGGGGAGAAATTCGGTATCGCCCCGTTTGGGGCGCAATTATCGTCTGGGCGCAAAGTTTAGTGCCTGGCGTTAATTATCGCCTCCGACTGCAAACTTGGCTTCTATCGCCCCTGGAGGTGATTGGAGCGCTAAATCAGGCGCTACACACCTCTCTTAAGGCGCTAACAGCGAGGATCGAGGCGCTACCTCAGAGCGCTGGCGAAGCTCATGTGATGTCAGTCAGCAATGGAACACAGACACACTGGCGCCGGCCAGTTCTTAAAGGGGAGGGTCGATTTTGCTCTCCATCCACACCCTGCTCATTGCAGCCTTGAATCTTGGCCTGGAGAGACCTGTACATCAAATCTGCTGGAAAGAACAATGGAGAGACCCAGGGAAAGAGCTCAGAGTGCAGCCCCCACAGTCTCTTCTAAATCGATACAAGGTCAAAACTAAATGAACTTGCAAAGTGCTGCTCAGTACCCAAAACTCCTTCACACAGAGTTGAATCTCTCCAGAAGTCTCTCTCTCTCTCTCGCTCTCAGAATGCGTGGTGCAAAAATGTCGCCGACAAAAAAAGGCAGGAAGCGGTCGCCTTTAAATAACGCTCCCCCAGTCCCTTCCCGACTGCAAAACGCTTCCCTCAACCTGTCGTTGCTAGCGGCAGGCGGTAAGGCAGGGGGCGCCACTCAAAATCCGATCCAGGGCGCTACCGGCGCAGGAGATCATGGCGGTAGTGTTTAGCGCAGCCACAAAATGTCTGGTCAATTTCGCGAGTGGCGCAAACATCGCCGCGCCCGGGTGCTAGTTGCTTTGCGCCCCGTTATAATGGGAGGTGCAAAGCAACTGAATTTTCCCCCTATGAATTATGTGGTAGATAAAACCATTCCTTTCATGGAGCATGAAGAGTCTATCCCTCCATGATGGGCTACATATTGCAGGGTCCACTATTCAAACCTAAGCTGTTGCCCACATCCCCAGCAACAGAGGACCAGTGTCCCATGTAGTAATTGATCACCCGAGACTGTATATATCCCTACACTCCCAACCACATATTTATCAAGCTCTTTCTTAAAAGGGAGTTTGCGCCAGGTGCAGTATAATCAAGTCTGAGTCAAATAGGCAGCTTGCGTCTATAGAGAGAGGAAAGAAAACAAATAGTGGTCAGTCATGAAACGTCTTGAACTGAAATAATAAAAGTATGTTGGAGATTAGGAACATTGGAATAAAATATCACGCAATGTACAGCCCACATGAGAACAAGCCACGCATAATATGTTCACTTATAGGGGAAACATCTCCGGTTTCCTTGAAGCAGCTTGTTTCTGCTGCCTGCAGGAATGTGACGGAGTTGTCAACGGTGCACTGATGCCTGCTCCAAAGTTGCCATAGGGTATTTGACAACCTTTCAGTGTGTGGGAGGCAGCCTGACTCGACATGGTTTGGATTCCTTTCCACAATTGCATTTCGCATTATTCCCAGCTTCTCATGCAACAGTCACCTTCGTGCTTTCAGAAACGTGGCAGACACGAAACAGACTCTCAATGACAGGAACGACAGTTAACAGGACATTACCATGGAATCAGAGGGGACTCCAAAATTTTAAGCATCTTATTAGAAACAATACTGCGGTTAACAGGTGTAGAGGGTCCCCCTTTCCGACTGACAATGAGCTGCTTTTTAAACAATGCAAACTTGCAGCAAGAAAAGTCTTTTAGGCAGGTCTCCCCAAAGACAACCACGGTCCACTCCATCACAGACTTCACCCCAGTTACTTCACCTCCAGAGAGAATCTCCTGCCCCAGGTGTCGGCCTCCGAGCCTTGACAATTCGGCCTTCCTCCGAGAACTCTGTGTTCCTCCAACTCTGGCCACTTGCGCATCCCCCACTTCCTTCACCCCACCATTGGCGGCCGTGCCTTCAGCCGTCTAGGCCCTAAGATCTTGAATTCCCTCCCTAAACCTCTCCACCTCTTCTCCCCTTCTCCATGATACTCCTTAAAATCTACCTCTTTGACCAAGTGTTTGGTCACCTATACTAAAGTCTTCTTCTTTGGCTCACTGTCAATTTTTGTCTGCTAACGCTCCCATGAAGCGCCTTGGGATGTTTTACAATGTTAAACGCAGTATATAAATGCAATATTTTTTTTGTGTAGTCCCCATAACCCAGTCCTACGTGCACTTGTACTTCTTATTTGCTGCTCAGTCCTGTTCAAATTTGGCAGGGTTGGAGGTTTCAAAAGAGCTATTCTTAGCACTGTTGCCTCATTGATGAATAAATCCTAATCAAGAACACCAAGATCTGGTGGTAACAGCTAGTTATACCTGCAAATTAATGGGAACACTGATTTAAACTTTACACATGGCCCGAGGCTCCATAATACACACCTATGCAGCCCGTGAAGACCAAAGCTTAGACATCCCACTCCACGTCATCTCTGGCCAATCTCCAAAGTTACTTTGCTGCCCCTGCAACTCTCCCTCTCCCATCTCCACTCTGACCTATCCAATTTTGGCCTCTTCCACTTTTGCAACTAAATTATAGGGTACGGTAGCATAGTGGTTATGTTACTGGACTAATAACCCAGAGACTGTGAGTTCAAATCTCCACCATGGCAGCTGGGGGATTTAAATTCAGTTAATTAAATAAAAAATCTGGAATTAAAAAGCTAGTATCAGTAATGTTGACCATGAAACTATCGGATTGTTGTAAAAACCCAACTGGTTCACTAATGTCCTTTAGGGAAGGAAATCTGCCGTCCTTACCCGGCCTGGCCTATATGTGACTCCAGATCCACAGCAATGTGGTTGGCCTTTAACTGCCCTCTGAATTTTTTTTTTATTCGTTTATGGGATGTGGGCGTCGCCAGGTGATTCTCACCTAAAGAATAGCCCCTTGGGTGAGATGCTGGAGTGCAGCTGGTATTTTTTTAAAATTTGTTTATGGGATGTGGGCGTCGCTGGCAAGGCCAGCATTTATTGCCCATCCCTAGTTGCCCTTGAGAAGGTGGTGGTGAGCCGCCTTCTTGAACCGCTGCAGTCCATGTGGTGATGGTACTCCCACAGTGCTGTTAGGGAGGGAGTTCCAGGATTTTGACCCAGCGACGATGAAGGAGCGGCTGATATACTTCTAAGTCAGGATGGTGTGTGACTTGGAGGGGAACTTGGAGGTGGTGGTGTTCCCATGCGTCTGCTGCCCTTGTCCTTCTAGGTGGAAGAGGTCACGGGTTTGGGAGGTGCTGCCGAAGAAGCCTTGGCGAGTTGCTGCAGTGCATCTTGTAGATGGTACACACTGCAGCCACGGTACGCCGGTGGTGGAGGGAGTGAATGTTTAAGGTGGTGGATGGGGTGCCAATCAAGCGGGCTGCTTTGTCCTGGATGGTGTCGAGCTTCTTGAGTGCTGTTGGAGCTGCACTCATCCAGGTAAGTGGAGAGTATTCCATCACACTCCTTACTTGTGCCTTGTAGATGGTGGAAAGGCTTTGGGGAGTCAGGAGGTGAGACACTCGCCGCAGAATACCTAGCCTCTGACCTGCTCTTGTTGCCACAGTATTTATGTGACTGGTCCAGTTAAGTTTCTGGTTAATGGTGACCCCCAGGATGTTGATGGTGGGGGATTCGGCGATGGTAATGCCATTGAATGTCAAGGGGAGGTGGTTAGACTCTCACTTTTTGGAGATAGTCATTGCCTGGCACTTCTGTGGCGCGAATGCTACCTGCCAATTATCAGCCCAAGCCTGAACGTCGTCCAGGTCTTGTTGCATGCGGGCATGGACTGCTTCATTATCTGTGGAGTTGCGAATGGCGCTGAACACTGTGCAGTCATCAGCGAACATCCCCATTTCTGACCTTATGTTGGAGGGAAGGTCATTGATGAAGCAGCTGAAGATGGTTGGGCCTAGGACACTGCCCTGAGGAACACCTGCAGCGATGTCCTGGGGCTCTGATGATTGACCTTCAACCACCACAACCATCTTCCTTTGTGCTAGGTATGACTCCAGTCAGTGGAGCGTTTTCCCCCTGATTCCCATTGACTTCAGTTTTACTAGGGCTGCTTGATGCCAGACTCGGTCAAATGCTGCCTTAATATCAAGGGCAGTCACTCTCACCTCACCTCTGGAATTCAGCTCCTTTGTCCATGTTTGGACCAAGGTTGTAATGAGGTCTGGAGCCCAGTGGTCTTGGCAGAACCCAAACTGGGCATCAGTGAGCAGGTGCCGCTTGATAGCACTGTCGATGACACCTTCCATCACTTTGCTGATGATTGAGAGTAGACTGATGGGGCGGTAATTGGCTGGGTTGGATTTCTCCTGCTTTTGTGAACAGGACATACCTGGGCAGTTTTCCACATTGTCGGATAGATACTAGTGTTGTAGCTGTACTGGAACAGCTTGGCTAGAGGTGCGGCTAGTTCTGGAGCACAAGTCTTCAGCACAATAGCCGGGATCCATAGCCTTTGCTGTATCCAGTGCGCTCAGCCATTTCTTGATATCACGTGGAGTGAATCGAATTGGCTGAAGACTGGCTTCTGTGATGGTGGGGACCTCAGGAGTATGCCGATATGGATCATCCACTCAGCACTTCTGGCTGAAGTTGGTTGCAAATGCTTCAGCTTTTGCACTCACGTGCTGGGCTCCACCATCATTGAGGATGGGGATATTCTTGGAGCCTCCTCCTCCCGTTAGTTGTTTAATGGTCCACCACCATTCACGACTGGATGTGGCAGGACTGCAGAGCTTTGATCTGATCCGTTGATTGTGGGATCGCTTAGCCCTGTCTATAGCATGCTGCTTCTGAGCATGCATGTAGTCCTGTGTTGCAGCTTCCCCAGGTTGGCACCTCATTTTTAGGTACGCCTGGTGCTGCTCCTGGCATACTCTTCTACACTCGTTGTTGAACCAGGCTTGGTGGTAATGGTAGAGTGAGGGATTAGCCGGGCCATGAGGTTACAGATTGTGGTGGAATACAATTCTGCTGCTGCCCCACAGATGCCCAGTTTTGAGCTGCTAGATCTGTTCTGAATCTATCCCATTTAGCGCGGTGGTAGTGCCACACAACACGATGGAGGGTGTCCTCAGTATGAAGAAGGGACTTCGTCTCCACAATGACTGTGCGGTGGTCACTGCTGCATCTGTGACAGGTAGATTGGTGAGGACGAGGTCAAGTAGGTTTTTCCCTCGTGTTGGTTCACTCACCACCTGTCGCAGGCCCAGACTGGCAGTTATGTCCTTCAGGACTCGGCCAGTAGTGGTGCTACCGAGCCACTCTTGGTGATGGACATTGAAGTCCCCCACCCAGATTACATACCATGCCCTTGCTACTCTCAGTGCTTCTTCCAAGTGGTGTTCAACATGGAGCAGTACTGATTCATCAGCTGAGGGAGGGCGGTAGATGGTAATCAGCAGGATGTTTCTTTGTCCATGCTTGACCTGAAGCCATGAGACTTCATGGGGTCCGGAGTCAATGTTGAGGACTCCCAGGGCCACTCCTTCCCGACTGTATACCACTGTGCCACCACCCCTGGTGGGTCAGTCTTCTGGTGGGACAGGACATACCCAGGGATGGTGACGGAGGAGTTTGGGACATTGGCTGAAAGGTATGATTCTGTGAGTATGACTATGTCAGGCTGTTGCTTGACTAGTCTGTGGGACAGCTCTCCCAATTTTGGCACAAGTCCCCAGATGTTGGAGAGGAGGACTTTGCAGGGTTGACTGGGCTGGGTGTGCCGTTGCGTGTCCGTACCGAGGTCAATGCCGGGTGGTCCGTCCGGTTTCATTCTTATTATTTTGTTTCGTAGCGGTTAGTTACAACTGAGTGACTTGCTAGGCCATTTCAGAGGGCAGTTAAGAGTCAACCACATTGCTGTGGGTCTGGAGTCACATATAGGCCAGGTAAGAACAGCAGATTTCCTTCCTCTAAAAGGACATTAGTGAACCAGATGGGTTTTTAATGACAATCCACTGATACTAGCTTTTTATTCCAAATTTATTTAATTAACTGAACTTAAATTCCCCAGCTGCCGTGGTGGGATTTGAACTCAGGTCGCTGGATTATTAGTCCAGACCTCTGGGTTACTAGGCCAGTGACATTACCACTACGCTACCGTTCCCGGTACTCAGTTATACCAAACCACTGCGACAAAGTCAGCGCTGTGGGTGTACCTTCACCACAAGGACTGCAGCGGTTCAAGAAGGCAGCTCGCCACCACCTTCTCAAGGGCAACTAGGGATGGGCAATAAATGCCGGCCTTGCCAGCGACGCCCACATCCCAGGAATGTATATAAAAAAATAAAAGAAAGAAAGGAACACATGATTTTTTATATAACGCCTTTCGTGATCTCAGGACTTCCAAAGCGCTTTACATCTAATGAAGTACCTTTGAAGTGCAGTCACTGTTGTAATATAAATACAGAACCTAATTTGCACAACAAGGTCCCACAAACAGCAATGTGATAATGATCAGGTAATCCGTTCTTTTAGTGATGTTGGTTGAGGGATAAATATTGGCCTGGACACGAGGGAGAACTCGCCATCTCTTCTTCGAAATAGTGCCATGGGATCTTTTATGCCCACCTGAGAGGGCAGAGGAGACCTTGGTTTAACGTCTCATCTGAAGGACGGCACCTCCGACAGTGCAGCACTCTCTCGGTACAGCACTAGAGTGTCAGCCGAGGTTTTGCGCTCCAGTTTCTGGAGTGAGACTTGAACCCACAATCTTCTGACCCAGAGGCGAGAGTGCTACCACCTGAGTCACAGCTAACACTTCAGCTACAGGGTAGGATAAAGAAAAAAAGGGAGGCTTATGACAGATACCGAGGGCTCAATACTGCAGAAACTCTAGAGGAGTATCAAAAGTGCAGGGGTGCAATTAAAAAGGAAATTAGGAAAACAAAGAGAGAGAGCATGAAAAAATGTTGGCAAGTAAAATCAAGGAAAACCCAAAGATGTTTTATAAATACATTAAGAGCAAGAGGATAACTAAAGAAAGAGTAGGGCCTATTAGAGACCATAAAGGTAATCTGTGTGTGCAGGCGGAAGACATGAGTATGGTTCTTAATGAATACTTTGCGTCTGTTTTCACAAAAGAGAGGGACAATGCAGACATTGCAATCAGGGAGGAGGAGTGTGAAATATTAGATGAAAGTGTTAAGGGGCTTAGCAGCTTTGAAAGTGGATAAATCGCCAGGCCCGGATGAAATGTATCCCAGGCTGTTAAGAGAAGCAAAAGTGGAAATAGCAGAGGCTCTGACCATCATTTTCCAATCCTCTCTGGCTACAGGTTTGGTGCCAGAGGGCTGGAGGACTGCTCACGTTGTACCTTTGTTTAACAATGGAGAAAGGGATAAACCGAGTAATTACAGGCCAGTCAGCCTAACCTCGGTGGTGGAAAATTATTGGAAAAAATTCTGAGGGACAGCACGGATTTGTTAAGGGAAGGTCATGTCTGACTAACGTAATTGCATTTTTTGAGGAGGTAACAAGGAGGGTCGATGAGGGTAGTGCATTTGATGTAGTGTATATGGATTTTAGCAAGGTTTTTGATAAGGTCCCACATGGCAGACTGGTCACGAAAGTAAAAACCCATGGGATCCAGGGCAAAGTGGATCCAAAATTGGCTCAGAGGCAGGAAGCAAAGGGTAATGGTTGATGGTTGTTTTTGTGACTAGAAGGCTGTTTCCAGTGGGGTTCCGCAGGGCTCAGTACTGGGTCCCTTGCTTTTTGTGGTATATATCAATGATTTAGACTTGAATGTAGGGGGTATGATAAAGAAGTTTGCAGATGATACTAAAATCAGCTGTGTGGTTGATAATGAAGAAGAAAGCTGTAGACTGCAGGAAGATATCAATGAACTGGTCAGGTGGGCAGAACAGTGGCAAATGGAATTCAATCCGAAGAAGTGTGAGGTAATGCATTTGGGGAGGGCTAACAAGGCAAGGGAATACACATTAAATGGTAGGACACTGAGAAGTGTAGAGGAACAAAGGGACCTTGGAGTGCATGTCCACAGATCCCTGAAGGTAGCAGGCCAGGTAGATAAGGTGGTTAAGAAGGCATATGGAATACTTGCCTTTATTAGGTGAGGCACAGAATACAAGAGCAGGGAGGTTATGCTTAAACTGTATCAAACACTAGTTAGGCCACAGCTAGAGTACTGCATGCAGTTCTGGTCACCACATTACAGGAAAGATGTGATTGCACTGGAGAGGGTACAGAGGAGATTTATGAGGATGTTGCCTGGACTGGAGAATTTTAGCTCTGAGGAAAGATTGGATAGGCTGGGGTTGTTTTCTTTGGAACAGAGGAGGCTGAGGGGAGACTTAATTGAGGTGTATAAAGTTATGAGGGGCCTAGATAGAGTGGATAGGAAGGACCTATTTCCCTTAGCAGAGGGGTCAACAACCAGGGGGCATAGATTTAAAGTAATTGGTAGAAGGTTTAGAGGAGATTTGAGGGGAAATGTCTTCACCCAGAGGGTTGTGGGGGTCTGGAACTCACTGCCTGAAAGGGTGGTAGAGGCAGAAACCCTCACCATATTTAAAAAGTGCTTGGATGTACACTAGAAGTGCCGTAACCTACAAAGCTACCGATCAAGTGCTGGTAAGTGGGATTCGGGTGGATAGCTCTTTATCAGCCGGCGCGGACACGATGGGCCAAAATGGCCTCCTTCTGTGCTGTAAATTTCTATGATTTCTATGAGGACTTCGTCTTTCTCCATAGCGCTCGACAGCCTTCTGACTCAAACACTGACTTTAGCAACTTCGGACCTTACTTTGGGTGTCAGCCGTGGCTCAGTTGGTAGCACTCTCACCTCCGAGTCAGAAGATTGTGGGTTCTCCAGAGAGCCCCATAATCCAGGCTGATACTTCCAGTGCAGCGCTGAGGGAGCGCTGCACTGTCAGCGGTGCCGCCTTTCAGATGAGACGTTAAACCGAGGCCCCGTCTGCTCTCTCAGGTGGGCGTAAAAGGTCCCATGGCACTACTTCGAAGAAATGCAGGAGAGTTCTGCCCGGTGATCTGGCCAACATTTATCCGTCAAGCAATATCTTATTGCTGTTTGTGGGACCTTGCTGTGCGCAAATTGGATGCCATGTTTCCTACATTACAACAAGTGACTAAACTTCATTAAAAGTACTTCAAATGCTTCGGGATGTCCAGAAGTTGTAAAAGGCGCTATATAAATGAAAGTTCTTTCTTTCTTTCCTACCTGTTTCATCCATTTACCACTTTATCCCTTCCATTTTGGAGCTGTTCTCACCCGTCTCCTCTACTTTTTGTCTGTCTGATGCCTTTTCCCTTCACGACATCATTTAGCAATTTCCTACCTATAGTTGTCAAACTGCCATGGTGGGATTTGAACTCACGTTTTCCGGATCAGTGGCCCAGTAAGAACATAAGAACATAAGACGTCGGAGCAGGAGTAGGTCATTTGGCCCCTCGAGCCTGCTCCGCCATTCAATAAGATCATGGCTGATCTGATCTTGGCCTCAACTCCACTTCCCTGCCCACTCCCCATAACCCTTGACTCCCTTATCGTTCAAAAATCTGTCAATCTCCACCTTAAATATATTCAATAACTCAGCCTCCACAGCTCTCTGGGGAAGAGAATTCCAAAGATTCACGACCCTCAGAGAAGAAATTCCTCCTCATTTCCGTTTTAAATGGGTGCCCCCTTATTCTGAAATTATGCCCCCTAGTTCTAGATTCCCCACGAGGGGAAACATCCTCTCCGCATCTACTCTGTCAAGCCCCTTCAGAATCTTATATGTTTCAATAAGATCCCCTCTCATTCTTCTAAACTTCAATGAGTACAGGCCCAACCTGCTCAACCTTTCTTCATAAGACAACCCCTTCATCTCCGGAATCAACCTCATGAACCTTCTCTGAACTGCCTCCAATGCAAATAAATCCTTCCTTAAATAAGGAGATCAAAACTGTACGCAGTACTCCAGGTGTGGTCTCACCAACGCCCTGTACAGTTGTAACAGGACTTCCCTACTTTTATACTCCATTCCCTTCGCAATAAAGGCCAACATTCCATTTGCCTTCCTAATTACTTGCTGTACCTGCATGCTAACTTTTTGTGATTCATGTGCAAGGACCCCCAGATCCCTCTGTACCTCAGCATTTTGTAATCTCTCCCCATTTAAATAATAATTTGCTTTTTTATTTTTCTTACCAAAGTGGATAACCTCGCATTTTCCCACATTATACTCCATCTGCCAGATTTTTGCCCGCTCACTTAGCCTATCTATATCCCTTTGGAGATTCTTTGCGTCCTCCACACAATTTGCTTTCCCACCTATCTTTGTATCATCAGCAAATTTGGCTACATTACACTCGGTCCCTTCATCCAAGTCATTAATATAGATTGTAAATAGTTGAGGCCCCAGCACTGATCCCTGCGGCACCCCACTAGTTACAGATTGTCATCCTGAAACTGACCCATTTATCCCGACTCTCTGTTTTCTGTTAGTTAGCCAATCCTCTATCCATGCTAATATATTACCCCCAAGCCCGTGAGGTCTTATCTTGTGCAATAACCTTTTATGTGGCACCTTATCGAATGCCTTCTGGAAATCCAAATACACTACATCTACTCGTTACATCCTCAAAGAACTCCAGCAAATTTGTCAAACATGATTTCCTTTTCATAAAACCATGCTGACTCTGCTTGACTATAATATGATTTTCTAAATGTCCTGCTACCTTCCTTTATGATGGACTCCAGCATTTTCCCAATGACAGATGTTAGGCTAACTGGTCTATAGTTGCCTGCTTTCTGTCTCCCTCCTTTCTTAAATAGGGGCGTTACATTTGTGGTTTTCCAGTCTGCTGGGATCTCTCCAGAATCCACTCCACTCCGAAACCCTGATCTTCTCACTATTCCCTTCAAATGAACTGTTTTGGCCTTCAGCTGATCCCTAGCAACCCTGGATTCCTATTAGATGTGGGAATGATTACAATCTGGTATTGCGTAAGATTTGGATCACAGGTCACACACCGATACCCAAAGGGTCTTAGGAGTTTGAAGGTATTTTATTAAACCGCTACAGTTCAAAGCATAATCAGATATTACATGTGGTTAAGATAAGCATCATCGACACACAACCCATGACAGTAGAGAGCGATCTACGACCCCTGAAGCGGAATGCCATGACCGGACGGACAGAAGGTTAGATGCCCGATGAGACAGCATGGAGGTCTTGGGTCAGTGGATCTCTGCAGCCTGCAGCAGTAGTCACTTCTGTTGGATCATCCCTCGAGCTGTTGGAGGTGTTAGGCCGTCAGTCAGCATCGATCCACCTCAGAGGCTAAACTTGACCAAGGTGTTAGGCATAAACCAGCATTGATTGCCACCTCGAGGAAGCCTTCGCCCCTAGCTGCCTGGTTTCCTCTCTCGGTCATCTGCTTTTATACTTTAATTTGCTGAGCTGGTGATTGCCTGGTGTGAATCATTTTTACCCATCCCATTGTTCAATTACAAGGGGGAGGGTATCTCTGACAGCACCCTCCCAGCCTCATAAGGTAATTTCCCTCCTTATCTCTGTTCTAAAGGTCTTGTTATGTTTCTTTAAGAACACTTTATGACTTCCTGGTTCATGTTGTCTTGAATTTTTTGACTTCCTCATCACTTCTGTGTCCTGGCCTCGGCCATTTGTCATTTGTGCTTGTTATCTGACCTTGCTGCTGTTTATTTCCCTGTTCTATTTCTTACAATTGTTCCGGCACACAGACAAAAAAAAAGACACACAAAGTGTTCTGACAGCACTTCGGCATTATTTAAATATTTTACTGGAACTCCTACCTGTTCCAGGTCAGAGTTTCCTGTGCTCACCCCCAGGCGAGTTCAGATGCAGATGGGCAGAGACCCGATATCATCAATCTCCACCCTTTATTCGGTCCATTACAGGAGAGGGGCGATGAGGAGAATTCTTTTTTTTTACACAACGTGTTGTTATGATCTGGAATGCACATCCTGAAGATGTGGTGGAAACAGATTCAAAAGTAACTTTCAAAAGGGAATTGGATATATTCTTGAAAAGGAAACATTTGCAGGGCTATGGGGAAAGAGCAGGAAAGTGGGACTAATTGGATAGTTCTTTCAAAGAGCCGGCAGAGGCAAGATGGGTTGAATGGCCTCCTTCTGTGCTGTAAGATTCTATGATTCATGAACTAGCACACAAGGGTCATAAAGGACACAAAATCAGCCCCACTGCATAATTCCAACATTTTCTCTTTATATTTCTAAGTTAATCACGGGAACCACCAGTATATTTATCATCCCCCACATCTTCACCAGTGAACATTGGTTGGTTGTTCTTCACAGAAGACATTTCCGAGCCCCCAGCACACAGGAACCATGGCATCCGTGAAGCCTTGTGCGTATCCCCAATTTAAAATCGCTCCACCATTGGCGGCTGTGCCATCAGCTGCCTAGGCCCTAAACTCTGGAATTCCCTCCCTAAACATCTCCACCTCTTTCTCCTCCTTTAAGACACTACTTAAAACCTACCTCTTCGGCCAAGCTTTTGGTCATCTGTCCTCATGTGGCTCGGTGTCAAATTTTGTTTGATAACGCTCCTGTGAAGCACCTTGCGACGTTTTACTATGTTAAAGGCACTATACAAGTACAAATCCCTATAAAAACATTTGCCTCTACTTATCCCCTATTTAAAATGAGTACCTTTGTCTGTACCTGTCTCTGTAATCTTGAACTCCAATCCTTAACTAGTTCTTTTTAAAGAAATAATAAATTGACACTGCTTTATCCGGGAGACAGCTCGACACATGCACTACTTTGGGATTGAATAAGTTCTTGGAAACTCTAGCCTCTCGCTAGATACTTACCAGTTTTATTTTACTTGTGTTTTCCAGTTCAGGGCATTTAGTCTAAGTTAAGTATCCTGCTTACATTGATCTTATCTATTCCTGCTAGCAGTTACAAACCCTGAATCACACTGCCCTCTCAACCTCTCCTCCAGTAAAAATATTTCAGTTCAGCCAGTCTTTATAACCCATGGGCGGAAGTTTTTCAAACCAACTTCATCGCTTTTCATGGACACGCCCTTGTTAACTGATAAAGTCCGACTTTGTACCTCTTCAAAATCAAGACCAAAAGGCTGAACAATCAAGGTATTTGCAAATCTGTTAGTGGACCTCCCGCTTCGTTGCTCAGAGTGAGTCAGATATGGTGGGAGTTTGAGAGAGATGTATCACTGCCTGGGCGGTAACACGGGCGGGGCAGATCGCACGACCTTCTACGGAAAATTAATTTCAATGGAAAGGATATCTGGAGGGTTCTGCAAATGGAGTGCAATCCTCCCCGTCCTACCAAATTAACTCCCAGGGGGCAAAGACGAATATCTACCCGGAGTGAAGTAAGTAAATCATACAGCACAGGAGGAGGCCATTCGGCCCATCGTGTCTGTGCCAGCTCTCAGAAAGTTCTATCCAATTAGTCCCACTCCCCCTGCTCTTTCCCCACAGCCCTGCAAATTTTCCTTTTTACGTTTATATCCAATTCCCTTTTAAAATTTACCATTGAATCTGCTTCCGCCACCCTGTCAGGCAGTGCATTCCAGATCTTAACAACTCATTGTGTAAAAAGATTCTCCTCATCTCCCCTCTGGTACTTTGCCAATTATCTTAACTCTGTGTCCTCTGGTTACCGACCCTCCCGCCTGTGGAAATAGTTTTTCCTCATCTACTCTATCAAAACCCCTTTATAATTGTGAACACCTCCATTGAATCTCCCCTTAACCTTCTCTGCTCCAAGGAGAACAATCGCAGGTTGTAAAGTGTTTATGATCAGCCCAACTTCCCATGAACCAATAAAAACATCTTGACAGGTTTTATCTGTGCTTGTAAAGTGTGATGTGTGTTGTACACAAGCCCTTTTAATATACTACTAATAGATCTCCTGTGGTATTGCTCCTGGCTAATCTAGTGGCCCTGCTCCTCTAAGCTTAATTAGAT
This sequence comes from Squalus acanthias, assembly GCA_030390025.1. Taxonomy (NCBI): domain Eukaryota; kingdom Metazoa; phylum Chordata; class Chondrichthyes; order Squaliformes; family Squalidae; genus Squalus; species Squalus acanthias. The sequence goes on along the minus strand of CM059440.1, from coordinate 60,452,352 downwards.
CAGCAGTTGCCTGTCAACTCTTGAGGGCAATCAGAGGGCAATTGCAACTGCTGGGAAATTTCTGTCTCCAGGTCAGAAAAATCCATCATGAAATGCTTGGCCTTTTAAAAAAAAAAATGATTGCTATGCAACTGTAGCAGAATGTAATGTCTGGAATGTGGCATACAAGGACTTTTATGTGTATCATCATAGATGTAGCCAAAAAGGTGATATCATAGTATACAAATATTCCAACTGACATACTTAAAATAAGCAAGTATTGAGTTTGTGAGTTATGTGCTGCATTAAGAAATACTAAACTGTCCTGATTGAATTCCTTTTTGTAATTAAGATGATGATGCCAAAGAATTAAAGGGACTAAAACAAAGCTGCTTTTTGTAAAGGTGCTGAATCATTTGAAGGACATGTTCGGAAAACCTAAACCGCATTCCATGAAAGTCAGTCTCAGTCGCACTGACTAACCATTGTTATTAAGAAATGAATTGTAAACAAATGCCTAACTGATTTTAACATGAGCAAGGTCTCAGATAGTCTTAGAATCATAGAATCTTACAGCACAGGAGGAGGCCATTCGGCCCATTGTGCCTGTGCCGGCTCTTTGAAAGAACGAGCCAATTAGTCCCACTCCCCTGCTCTTTCCCCTTAGCCCTTCAATTTTCTCTCCTTCATTGTTTTTATCCAATTCCCTTTTGAAAGTTATTGCTGAATCTTCTTCTACCACCCTTTCAGGCAGCGCATTCCAGACCATCATAACTCGCTGCATAAAAAATATTCTCCTCATTTCACCTCTACATCTTTTGCTAATGACCTCAAATCTGTTTCCTCTGCTTGCTGACCCTCCTGCCAGTGAAAACAGTTTCTTTTTATTTACTCTATCAAAACCCTTCATGATTTTGAATGCCTCTATTAAATCGCCTCTTCACCTTCTCTGCTCTAAGTAGAACAATCCCAGCTTCTCTGGTCTCTCCAAGTCTAAATGCAAATGGGAACTTTCCTAACTTTAGTAATTGGTTCTCACAGGAACAAGGTATTTAATTAAAAGTCCAACTTCAAATCTTACAGCAATTTTACCTTTATCTTACATCTCACTTTCCTTTGGTATTGCAGAGCTGCATCACCATTGCTGCAAGGTTGGCAGATTGTACAGAACACCATCTGTATGCTTCACGGGAGTAGGCCATTCAGCCCCTCGAGCCTGTTCTGCCATTCAGTCAGATCATGGTTGAGCTACACCTCAATTCCATTTACCCGCCTTTGATCCATATCCCTTGATACCCTTACTTAACAAAATCTATCGATCTGAGTCTTGAAAATTTCAATTGATCTAATATCCACAGCATATCCTCCAAATCTCTTATTGTGTCAATTAGTTAATTTCTACCACTGTTCACCTATGTGTGCCACCCCCCACACCCACCCCTGTAGTGCTAGCCAGCTCTACACTTTGCTCATTATTAGCACTGGAATAAAGTCATGGTCAGTTAATCCATGCCAGTTTGATGCATCATGCTTTGAACAGGGAGGCAGCCTAGAGCTAGTTTAAGAACATAAGAAAAAGTCAAGAACCAAGACAAGGCCAGTTGGCCCATTAACTCATTCCTGTTGGCACGACAATACACCCAATCTAGTTTATTGAATTTTGAACTCTTCTAATGTCTTTGATTCCCTAAACTTAACATTCCAAATTATTAATGCCAGTGGAATGAAGGAATTGTTTGTAAGATATGTTTTGAATTACTTCCCACGATTTAAATTTATGACTACGCTCTGGCCTCAATTCACTTGACATAATATCCTGGCTCACTTGAATTGCCATAATAGGTCAACAACTCCATTATCGTTGTATTGTGTGACTACCAGGATGGGAGAAGGCGAACGCGATGGACTTTGGCCTTTCTCCGTCCAGCAATTCCTATGTTCCCAGATTTTTCCTGCCCATTGCCCCAATTGAGGTGGACAAGCAATCTGCTGCCAAGAATCTACCAATCATGCTTTTGCACCAACCATCAGGGGGAGCAGAGTGGTGCGAGTTGGAAGGCTGTCTGCTTTCAATATCCCACCCCCTTTCTCTCCGCCCAGAAACAATCATATGCCTCAGACAGTCCTCACCAAGAATGGCGATTCACATTGGTAACCTTGGTTTTTAACCGTTATTTCACCGATAGAATTCATTGATTATTTTTTAAAAACTGACCATGTTGAGGCTGCCGCGAAACACGAATTAAGACTGAATCCATGTGTGGAAAACAAAGGCTTTTTAATACAACTGCACGGTCCAAAATGGCTGAAAACAACTGCCCCCAGAATTCTCTGGAAAAATCCTGAGGCCCCGCCCACTCCTTTTCTCCTGCCTTAAAGGCAAGGTGCCTTAAAGGCAAGGTGCCCGATATTTTGTCCACGGACGGAAAAGTGGATAATGCCTGTTTAGGTGGCGATCCGCCACACAGCTCCCCCCAGAATCCACTTAGGAGGTGGACGAGCTACAGGGACCTGCTCACCGGGCTCCAAGTGTGCTGGCTTGAGTCGGTCAACCGACACTTTTTCGGTCCTGTCGCCCACTTGCAGGGTGAAAAATTTGTCCCCAGCCTATAGCACCTTGTAGGGCCCGTCGTACGGGGGTTGAAGGGGTCCGCGGTGGGTGTCGTGCCGGACGAAAACGAACCATGCCTGGTGCAGGCTTAGTGGGACGTGTGAGGTGGATTCGCCGTGTTGGGCAATGGGCACCGGGGCGAACTGCAGCGCCAGTGAGGCGAAGTCGTGGCGTTGCAGGTCGGCTGACCAGGGTGTCGTGGCGGTGGGCAGGAACTCGCCAGGTACGCGCAGCGGCTGACCGTACACGAGCTCTGCTGCCGATGCATGGAGGTCTTCTTTAACCGCGGTGCGCAGGCTGAGGAGGACCCACGGAAGTCGGTCGGTCCAGGCGCCGTCCTGGAGGCTGGCTCGAAGAGATGCCTTCAAGGATCTGTGGAACCGCTCACACAGTCTGTTGGCTTGGGGGTGGTACGCTGTGGTGCGGTGAATGGTCACCCTGCGATTGCGTGTGACGGCAGTCCAGAGTTCAGAGGTAAATTGCGGACCTCTGTCCGACGTCATGTCGGAGGGGACGCCGAACCGTGCGACCCAGGTGCTGACGAAGGCTCTGGCGATGTCGGCGGTGGTGGTAGAGGTCAGTGGAATTGCCTCGGGCCAGCGCGTGGTGCGGTCAACGATCGTCAGCAAGTGCGTGTGGCCTTGCGACGGCGGCAGGGGCCCGACGATGTCCACGTGGATGTGGTCGAATCTATGCGAGGGGACGGTAAACTCCTCGAGGGGTGCTTTCGTGTGTTGCTGTACCTTGGCCCGTTGGCAGGCTAGGCAGGAGTTGGCCCAAGTACGCACATCCTTGTGAAGGCCGCGCCAGACAAAGCGGTTGGCTACCAATTTGATGGATGCGCGGGTGCCGGGGTGGGAGAGGTTGTGGAGAATGTCGAATACGCGGCGGCGCCAGGATGCTGGGACGACGGGCCAAGGTTGACATAGGGATATGTCGCACTTGACCGTGACTGCGGTCGGGCCACAGGCGACGTCGGCCAGGCGTAGCCCTGGTAGGTTGGTAGGTGCGGAGAGCAGATCAGGGTCGGTAATCTGGTCTGCTGCGAGTTGAGCGTAGTCGACTGCCAGGTGTACGGCGTGGATGGCGGGGCGGGAGAGGCAGTCGGCTACCACATTGTCTCGGCCAGAGACGTGTTGGATGTCCGTGGTGAACTCGGACACTGCCGCGAGCTGGCGCTGCTGCCTGGCGGACCAGGGGTCGGTTGTCTTTGCCATTGCGAATGTCAGGGGCTTGTGGTCGACAAACGCAGTGAAGGGGTGGCCCTCAAGCAAAAACCGAAAATGGCGGACCGCCAGGAACAGCGCGAGGAGCTCGCGGTCGAAGGTGCTGTACTTGACCTCCGGGGGGCGTAGTTGGCGGCTGAAGAAGGCAAGTGGTTGCCAGGCGCCGTCGACCAACTGCTCATACACGGCGCCGACCGTGTGGTCGGAGGCGTCCGTGGTGAGCGCTACCCTGGCATTGGGCCGTGGGTGCGCGAGCAGGGTGGCGTTGGCGAGCGTGGTCTTGGTGGAGTCGAATGCGGCGGACCCGTCTGCCGTCCATTCGACCGCCATCTTGCCGCTCCTGCCCCGGAGGGCTTCATACAGGGGCCTCATGAGGGACGCCGCTTTGGGGATGAAGCGGTTGTAGAAATTCACCATCCCGAGGAACTCCTGGAGGCCTTTGATGGTGGTGGGGCGGGGAAATTGTTGGACGGCCTGCACCTTGGTGGGCAGGGGAATGGCCCCAGCATGGGTGATGTGGTGGCCAAGGAAGTTTATCTTGTCCAGGCCGAACTGGCATTTGGCTGGGCCGAGGATGAGCCCGTGGTCGCTGAGGCGCCCGAACAGGATGCGAAGGTGTTCGAGGTGTTCCTGCTTGGAGGAACTGGCTACCAGGATGTCGTCCAGGTAGACGAACAGGAACTTCAGGTCCCGAAGGACCGAGTCCATGAACCGTTGGAATGCCTGGGCCGCGTTTTTGAAGCCGAAGGGCATCCGCAGGAACTCGAACAGGCCGAAGGGGGTGATTACGGCCGTCTTGGGGACGTCCGCGGGGTGGACGGGGACTTGGTGGTAGCCGCGCACCAGGTCGACCTTGGAAAAGACTGAGCGGCCGGCCAGTCTAGCCGAGAAGTCCTGAATGTGCGGCACGGGGTGCCGATCAGGGGTGGTGGCGTCGTTGAGGCGGCGGTAATCCCCGCAGGGGCGCCAACCCCCGCCTGGTTTGGGGGCGATGTGGAGTGGGGAGGCCCAGGGACTGTTGGAGCGGCGGATGATGCCGAGCTGTTCCATGGTGGCAAACTTGGTCCGCGCGATCTCCAGTTTGGCCGGGTCCAGCCTGCGGGCGTGGGCGTACACTGGAGGGCCTGTGGTGGGGATGAAGCGTTCCACCCCGTGTTTGGCGGCCTCCGCGGAGAAGGTCGGATTGGTAAGGGCCGGGAATTCGGCCAGGAGTGCCGAGTAGTCATCCGTGGCCCGGGCGTGGCACTGTGACGCCATGTCGGCGGGTTGACGGGGGGCCATGGCGCCCAGGATGGGGGACATGGTGTTCATGTCCACGAGGCGGTGACGAGGGATGTCTACTAGTAGGCCGTGGGCGCACAGGAAATCTGCGCTGATGAGAGGGGAGAGCACCTTGGCAGTGATGAACTCCCATCGGTAGCGGCGACCAGCGAGGTCGAGGGTGACTGTCCGGGTGCCGTACGTCCGGATTTCTGAGCCGTTAGCCGCAGCCAGCGCCGGTCCTCGTTCGCCCTTTTGGATGTCGAGGGAGGAGGCCGGGATGATGCTGTGCTGAGCTCCAGTGTCGCACAGGAACTGGCGGCCGGTTTTGTCATCCGTGACGTACAGCAGGGAGCCCGCGTGGCCTACGGCCATCGCAGGGGCTGGTACGGGGGCGTACTTGAAAGAGCAGGGAGGTGTGCACCGTTGTGCCCTGGTGCCGAACCATGCGTGGTAGTAACAGTGGCCCAGGTTAGTGGGGCGCGAAGGCCCCATGGGCCTGGTGGCTGGTCCTTGTGGCCGCGTGGCGGCCGGTGAGGGGCGCGCCCAGGCATTGGCTGCCAGGTCCGGAGTGACGTCGCGGCTGGAGTGAGCGGACAGCAGCTTGTCGGCCTCATCGGCCAGGGCTTCCAGGTTCGTGAGGCCGGACGCCACGATCGCTGGGCAGATGCTGAGAGGGAGCTGGCGGATGAACAGCGTGTGGAAGAGGGATCCGGGTGGGCTCTCGTCGGTGAGGGAGAGCATGTGGGAGAGGAGGTCTGACGGTGAGGCATCACCGAGGCCTGGAAGGTCGAGGAGGTGGCAGTTTCGCTGGTATGCCGAGGCCGTAAATTTTTTAAGGAGCGCTGCCTTAAGATGTGCATACTTGCCTTCCTCTGGTGGGTTCTGCAGTGCTGTCCAAACCTTTGAAACTGTGGCGCTACTGGGTGATGTGACGAGGTAGTCGTACTGCATCCCATCTGTGGTGATGTTTCGCAGCCGGAAGCGGGATTCAGCTTGGAGAAACCAGGCTTCGGGCTGGTTTTCCCAAAACTCCGGCAGTTTCACGGAAACTGCGTTCGTGTCCGCCATTGCAGTGCTCGGAATACGTTCTGAGCGTCGGGGTCACCAATGTTGAGGCTGCCGCGAAACACGAATTAAGACTGAATCCATGTGTGGAAAACAAAGGCTTTTTAATACAACTGCATGTTCCAAAATGGCTGAAAACAACTGCCCCCAGAATTCTCTGGAAAAATCCTGAGGCCCCGCCAGCTCCTTTTCTCCTGCCTTAAAGGCAAGGTGCCTTAAAGGCAAGGTGCCTGATATTTTGTCCACGGACGGAAAAGTGGATAATGCCCGTTTAGGTGGCGATCCGCCACAACCAGCCCAGTGGGTGTAATGCTCAGAATGTCCTGCTGTTTTACCAACATACCGAGAGTTACCCGAGAATGCCAGTAACAGAGCTACTGCATGAACGAGCTTCATTTTCTTTCCTCACCACACACCCTTTGCCTGAAGGTGCTGCCATGCTGGGTGTCATTGCACAGCTGTTGACTGCCCAACTGACCATGCTTCACCTGGGAGCTTAGGCAGTGAGTGTCAGCAAGCTAATAAACTACAGGAGCCATCAAAGCCAAGCCTGATCTGAACCTTATCAAATGTACACATGTGCGCAATTTAGGAATCACTAAATAGCGATCAGGAGCAGGAGGTCTGACTATTTTTTTCTTGCCCTAGCCCAGGGATGCTGAAATCAATTGTAGCACTCTTACTATCAGCCTGGCTGCAATCTGCTAACTCAGCACAGACCAGCGATCCAACCTCTAAGCTTCGGAATCGGTATGGCTTGGTTCCACACAGGGCGGGTCATTTGGGGAGTGCTTAGTTTTAATTTTCTACCTTTGTGGTGTCAGCTGTGGCTCAGTCGGTAGCACTCTTGCCTCGGAATCAGAAGGTTGCGAGTTCAAATCCCACGGCAGGGACTCAAGCACTAAATCTAAGCTGAGACTCCGGTGCAGTACTGAGGGAGTGCTGCACTATTGGAGGTGCCGTCTTTCGGATGAGATATTACCGAGACCCCGTCTGCCCTCGCAAGTGAATGTAAAAATTCCCGTGGCACTATTTCGAAGAAGAGCAGGGAGATCCCCCCACCCCTGTGTCCTGGCCAATATTTATCCCACCATCAACATCACTAAAAACAGATTATCTGGTCATTATCACATTGTTGTTTGTGGGACCTTGATGTGTGCAAATTGGCTGCCGCGTTTCCTACATTACAACAGTGACTACACTTCAAAAGTACTTTATTGGCTGTAAAGTGCTTTGAGATGTCCGGTGGTCGTGAAAGGCGCTATAGAAATGCAAGTCTTTCTTCTTTCATTGGCTATAAAGCGCTTTTGGAGGGCCGGAGGTCGTGTGAGGTGCAATAGAAATGCAAGTCTCTTTTTTTCACAACATATTAAGATGAAACCTGGTTAAGACCAACAGGAAAAACGCGTCTAAGAGGCAATTCCAAAATGCTGGAAAGTCATGCTTGGCCACAGAGATAAGTAGTTCCTCAAGTAGCTATACAAATGTGAAAAGCTTGAGGTAGATCTGGAGCCTGCCGGTCAATTCTAAACCAGCTAGACATTTCCTGAATGAACCAGGTCAATAAAGATGCATATGCGCTGATCTTTTCATTAAAAAAACGTGAAGGCAGCAGAAAACAAAGAGCCTCAGTTGTCAAACACTCCTCAAACAATGACCCTGCAAGTGCGTCTTGTACTTGTGATGAAGCTTTCTCAAGGAATTAGGTAAATTGGCTTTTGTCCACCTGTTGCAATTGTCGTTCAATGCTCTTTTGTGTAGGTGATTTGGAAACACAGTTTGTGTCACTGGAGGGTGACGATTGCACTGTACCAGAGTCAGGAAGAAGCAGGAGCAATGCAATGGCATCAAGTCACATCTTCGTCACTAGAAGAGTTACAGACTGAAAAATTGGATCCCTACATCTGGATTGCTAGCAGCACATCAACTGTCAAAGAGTAAATTCATTTTACTTTTTTAAACTTGTATTTTATTTTAAGGTGTCAGCCGTGACTCAGTTGGTAGTACTCTCGCCCTAGAGTCATGGGTTCAAGTCCCACTCCAGAGACTGAGCACATAATCCAGGCTGACACTCCCAGTGCAGTCGGAGTTGCCGACTTTCGGATGAAACGTTAAATGGAGGCTCCGTCTACCCTCTCGGGTGGATGTAAAAGATCCCACGGCACTATTCGAAGAACAGGGGAGTCCTGGCCAATATTTAACCCTCAACTAACATCACTAAAAACAGATTATCTGGACATGATCACCATGCTGTTTGTGGGAGCCTGCTGTGCGTAAATTGGCTGTCGCTTTTCAACAGTCACTACGCTTCAGAAGTATTTCATTGGCTGTGAAGAGCTTTGCAATATCCTGTGGTTGTGAAAGGCGCTATATAAATGCAAGTTCTTTCTTTTCTAATTTATATTTGTGCTGTTCAGTGTGGAGGATCAGACTGTGTGAGACTGGAACCATTATCTATTTTTGGCACCTGGTGTCAGCATCACGTACTGTGAATTGAGATGTAGAATATGCGGAGTAAAGCTCCCTCTACACTGTCCCATCAAGCACTCCCAAAGTCAAGAGGCTGTGGTTCCAAACCCCAGTTCCAGGACCTTGAACACACAATATGTGCTGACATTCTAGTGCAGCACTGAGGGAGTGCTGCATTGTTGAACACTTCCCTTTGAGGTCCTGTTATAGGTCTTCTCAAACAACTAGAAAAAAAACGTCCCCAATATTCTTCCACCAACCAACAGCAGATTACCAAATTATTAATTTCGTTGCTGTATGTGGTACTTTACGATGCCAAATCACTGTCAGGTTTGTTTACAACGAGTGCTCTTCAAAATAATTACATAGGATATGCGGCACAGAAACAGGCCATTCGGCCCAACCAGTCCATGCCGGCGTTTATGCTCCACGCGAGCCTCCTCCCATCTTTCCACATCTAAATCTATCAGCATACCCTCTATTCCCTTATTCCTCATATGCTTGTCTAGCCTCCCCTTAATTGCATCTATACTATTCGCTTCAACCGCTCATTGTTACGTTCCCGAGAGACATGACAAAGCATTATATAAATGCATGCCTTTATTTCTCTCAACAGCATTCTTTGACCAGTAACGCTAGAAGACCCCTACAACACAAGTGGAGATCCCCTTAACATACGTACACATATCTAACATCTTTATGACCTCTCTGATAACGGACCATGTTATTCTGTAACAGTTTGTGCTGAACTAGGAGCAGTTTTGCGCTATGGACTCACTTGAACTAGGAATTAGGTTGTGACAACTCCAATCTCATTTCACGTAGGCTCCTTGCAGCCAACGACAAGGTGAGAGTTTCAAGGTAAGAGCTTTCACTCCTGTTTTTATTACAGAAACAGTGGTTATTCAGTGTCAGCTTGTTAGGTATTGATAAGCTGTCCTAGAATCAATTCATGATCAATGTCAAGGCTGACGGTAACAATAAAGTTGTGCAAGAAATTGGATAAGCAAATTGCAGGGGTAATCAGAACAACTCTGGGGAGGAGAGGAAATAAGAAGGAAAGTGGAATTAGAAAATGAAGCAGGGGAAAAGTGAAATGTTTTAAGACTAGCGGATTTCCTGTCATTGAATGTACTGACAGGAATGTTATACCATGTAATGTGCAATACTTTATTTTTCTGCAACGGTGACTCTCTGTGCAAGTGGCTCTTACGAACGTATGAAATTGATGGTCAGGAAAAGACCAGCTGGTCCATCGAGCCTGCCCCACACCATGCTAGCCAGAGCTTCATGACAAAACACTTCATACTCCCCACACAGCCAAGTAATCTCCTGGGAAAGGGCAGGGGAAAGAAACAGAAAAAACCCAGGGCCAATAAGGGATAAAATACTCTGGAAAATTCCTCTCTGACCCCCTCAAGCGATGGAAACCAATCCAAGAGATCACATGGACCAACTTTTATCTATAAAGCCTCTTATCTTCTCTATGATACAATCTCTCCCCTAGTCAAGAACCCTCTTGAAGGCATAGAGAGAGTCATCACCCACCACACCAGCTGGCAATGTATTCTAGAGGCTCACTGCTCTCTGGGGAAAGAAGAACCGCCCAACGTTCAGTCTATTCCTACTCTGACATAGTTTAAACTCATGTTCCCCGGCACCCCTCCCCCCCCAACCCCCAACCCCCAACCCCCCACCAACCCCCAACCTGTTAAACTGGAATAATCTATCAATAGGGATGCTATCCAGCCCTTTAATTATTTTATAGACCTTTATCTGGTCACCTGCAAGTCTACACTGCTCTAAAGTAAATAAACCAAGGTCTTTGAGCCTACCTGAGCTGCTGAGGTTCTTTAAGCTAGCAATCATTTATGTAGCACTCATTTAAGGCCACAAAGTCAAACAGCAGTAAATAAGTATTAGCTTAAGGCCAATTACAACTTAATTCCTCTTGTTGGGGCAAATTGACAGATTGATTGGTGCTTGGAAAATACTGGTTCCAGGTAAATCTGCAAACTTCCCTCACAAACAGCAAACAACTTGTAATCGAACCTCAACATGAAATGACTGTCTTTCTTTTATAACATTTTGAGAGTTTTAAAGAAACCTTAAGTCATTTTTGCATGACTTCCAGTACTTGACTGCTCTTTGTCTCCTAGCTTTCAAGTATATTTAACTGTGATGGCACCTCTCCAACCCATTGTTTTCGGTCCCCGCCACAAACTCCGTTCCCTAGCCACCGACTCCATCCCTCTCCCTGGCAACTGTCGGAGGCTCAACCAGATTGTTCGCAAACTTGGTATTTGACCTCGAGATGAGCTTCCGACCACATATTCACGCCATCACCAAGACCGCCTATTTCCACCTCCATAATATTGTCCGACTCCGCCCCTGCCTCAGCTCATCTGCTGCTGAAACCCTCATCCATGCTTTTGATACCTCTAGATCTGACTATTCCAGTGCCCTCCTGGCCGGCCTCCCATCTTCCACGATCCATAAACTTGAGGTCATCCAAAACTCTGCTGCCTGTGTCCTAACTTGCACCAAATCCCGTTCACCCATCACCCCTGTGCTCGCTGACCTACATTGGCTCCCGGTTAAGCAACGCCTCGATTTTAAAATTCTCATCCTGGTTTTCAAATCCCTCCATGGCCTCGCCCCTCCCTATCTCTGTAACCTTCTCCAGCCCTAAACCCTCTGAGATATCTGCGCTCCTCCAATTCTGGCCTCTTGAGCATCTCTGATTTTAATTGCTCCACCATTGGCGGCCGTGCCTTCAGTTGCCAAGGCCCTAAGCTCTAAGCTCTGGAATTTACTCCCTAAACCTCTCCGCCTCTCTACCTCTCTTTTCTCCTTTAAGACCCTCCTTAAAACCTACCTCTTTGACCAACATCTGCCCTAATATCTCCTTATATGGCTGAGTGTCAAATTTTGTTTGATAATCGCTCCTGTGAAGCGCCTTGGGACGTTTTATTACGTTAAAGGCACCCTATCAATACAAGCTGTTGTTAAACCCATGTGGAACTATTTTGAAAGATAGGAACGATGAGAAGTGAGATTTGGGAGTCATTTTAACTCAAATTGTTAGAAAAGCTAAGAGGACAATAGAAAGTCCGATTATGAATTTTGGCAAGAAGGAGCTAGTATTTTTTGGCTATATCCATGGTAGATGGAAGGTAAAAGACTGAATAGGGTTCACTGGAGGATACCAATACTTGGGATAAAAATATGATAGAGTTGAGGAAATGGCAGGAGTGTTAAATGAACAAGTTTTCACAAATCAAAAACTGGATCCAAATCTCTTAGCCGAGGAATCTACAACATCAGTAATGCATGTACAATGAAGAAACACAAAGAATTAAGTGTGTACAGTGCACTTAGACCACAAGATCGCAAGTTAAATACAGACGAGAAAGGCAAGTTGCCCATCTTTGCTCGCCCATCCAGAAAGAATCTGCACTTTCCTATCACAGCATCCAACTTGAATAATACCAAGGATTTGCCTCCATGACTCTGCCAGAAGTTCAGATGGAATGCAGCCTAGAATGGAGTTATACAGGAGATAGAATTAAGATCTGGAAGATAACAATATTATCCCAATCCTCAAAACGGGAATGAGGCATGAACCTGGAAATTATAGAATGGTCTAACAGTGGCCATGGGAACAATGACTCCAGGCATTTTACAGGATTCTATCAATGTTGAGCTAAAGTGCACAGAGGCCATTATGGATAGTCCACAGGGGCTTTGGAGCAAAACCCTGTGCCTCACAAATCAACTGGGATTATTTGAGGAGGCAACTAAATTGGTTGATGGAGACTATCTAGTGGATATTTTCAGAAGGCTTAGAAGTTAACATTTGTGGACTTTATAGACAATCAGCCAACTGGACTGAAAAGTGGCCTTGCAACAAAAAACAGAAAGTGATCATAAATTGGAAAAGCTCAGCTAGAAGAGGAGGTACTGATCAGTAGAGTTCTAACAGGTTTATGTTCTAGATTCTAGGCAGAAGTCAGGAGTGTGTTGGAATACTCTCCACTTGCCTGGATGAGTGCAGCTCCAACAACTCACAAGAAGCTCGACACCATCCAAGACAAAGCAGCCCGCTTGATTGGCACCCCATCCACCACCTTAAACATTCACTCCCTCCACCACCGGCGTACCGTGGCTGCAGTGTGTACCATCTACAAGATGCACTGCAGCAACTCGCCAAGGCTTCTTCGGCAGCACCTCCCAAACCCGCGACCTCTACCACCTAGAAGGACAAGGGCAGCAGGCGGATGGGAACACCACCACCTCCAAGTTCCCCTCCAAGTTACACACCATCCTGACTTGGAAGTATATCGCCGTTCCTTCATCGTCGCTGGGTCAAAATCCTGGAACTCCCTCCCTAACAGCACTGTGTGAGTACCTTCACCACACAGACTGCAGCGGTTCAAGAAGGCGGCTCACCACCACCTTCTCGATGGCAACTAGGGATGGGCAATAAATGCTGGCCTTGCCAGCGACGCCCACATCCCATGAACGAATAAAAAAAAAATCCAATTGTGCACCATCTTCAGAAAGAGAAGCTACTTTTTAGAACCTATATTATATTTAAACTTCTTAAAAGTGAATTGACTAAGGAATGGAAAATGTAAGAAGTTGTTCGGTAACTTTGCCGCACGGCAACACCATGAATGGTTGAAGAGTCTAATTCTCAAGGGACAGTCCTTTCCACAGATGGTGCAGATGATGAATCCTGTGCAGTATTAGCTCTTGAAGCTTGATGCGCTTTCCTCTTTGCTCACTTCTATTTCCTCTCTCTCAGCCACCTCTCTTCAGCCTCTATGGCTCCCTGATTTAGCCGAGTTTCCCATTGCGACCTGTTGTTAGCCACAACTTCCCAGCTTGTGGTACTGATGTTAAAAGTTTTCAATTCCTTCTTGCAAACGTCCATATTTCTAATGGGAACTGCCGATGTAAAGTTATCACATTGTAAGTACACACTCCCACCAGTGGGGATGCTGCAGCACTTCAGTTCTGCAGCTCCCAACTCCTCAGCCTGCAATGCAGAGAAACTCCTGTGGTCCAATCAAAGTATTATACAAATGTAAGGACTTTAAAATGGTGACTGAATTATGGCTGCATGCACTGATCCAATTACCCCCTAACCCAGCTTCAATTGAAAACTACACATGGTCTCAACTGCTCAGTGGGGGGGTGGGGGGGGGGGGGGATGCCACTAGGCTAATATAAAATCAGCTGATGACACCAAGCTCTTGGTTGGTTGGAGGGTATAAAAGAGAAACAAAGCACGGAAATGGATTTGGACCAATGAAGTGAATTGATTAAGGAATGAGAAAATGGACATGGATAGGGAATTAAGCAAATTAACAGGCAGAAATTATGCACTTGAATTTTGGTTAAGAAGCGTGCATTGCTTTCTGCTGATGGGAGGTGAGATCATGAAATTGTTGCTCCATGATTCACAGGCTCTTGAAATTCTGGCCTTTTGCAATGCTATGTCTGTGTCAATCTGAACTTCTCTTCGTCTCTTTCTCAACTGCACTGTCCGAGGTGCCGTCTTTCGGATGAGACGTTAAACCAAGGCCGCCCTCTCAAGTGGATGTAAAAGATCCCACGGTACTATTTCGAAGAAGAGCAGGGGAGTTCTCCCCAGTGCCCTGGACAATATTCTTCCCTCAACTAGCGTTACTAAAAAAGATTATCTGGCCATTTATTTCATTGCTAATTGTGGGAGCTTGCTGTGCCCCTGGTATCACCCATGTATGGCCGTTGCCCCCAACAACTCCCTCTGTAGCTGTGCATCAAACACACCTGATGTTGCCACCCAAAATGACCCTTTTCATGCTGCAGCCCCTGGTGTTGTTACCGTTTGGTGGTGGTGCAACAGAAATAATGTTAACTTCTTCAGTTTGACCTCCTCTCTTCTCTCAGTATTAAAACACACTGCTCTTTCCTCTAGCTTATACATGAACATGCACTTTTGTCTTATCTACAAAAATCAGAATACCTGAGTGTTCCCTCAATCCACATTCCCGCGTATGTTCCACAACAAAAATAGACACCGTTCAGTATCTGCCTTGAGCAGGGGAGGTCTCCACGGTGCCCTGGCCATTACTTATCCCTCAACCAACATCACAAAAACAGATGATCCTATTACTTATCTGAGTGATGCTTGTGGTACCTTGCTGTGCGCAAATTGGCTGCTGCGTTTCCTACATTACAACAGCTTAAAAAAGAGCTTCATTGGCTGTAAAGTGCATTGGGATGTCCTGAGGTCATGAAAAGCGCTGGAGAAATGCAAGTTCTTTCTTTCTTTTACCTGTTGAATGCTTATTTGCCATCAGATTTTTGACAATGTCTATAAAAGGGCGGAGACCTGGTATAACCATGTCCTGTCCCACATTCTAGTCCCTCCTGCTCAGCTCCAGCCTTAAAACTACTCTCAGCATCACAAGAATTTCAGACTCGATGCTTGTTTTACATTATGTGTGAATTTATTCTGGATTCTTGATCCTTATCACTGTTTACCATCTCAAATGGAATTTTTTCTTCTATTGCAATGGGTTTGCAGTTAGTGCTAAAATGGTTGGTAATGAGTGAGTGCCAAACCCAAAGGATTGGTACAGACATTTCAGAACCATGAGGTGATGGCTACCATGGTGACAAAGAGGTGGACGAATCAGCTGGTTAGATCCTGATTTGAAATAACACAAGGGAAGTGAGATCACTAAACGGTTGCTCCATGATTCATAGGCTCTTGAAATTATGGCCTTTTTTAATGTTATGCATGTGCCAATCTGTGAAGTCTTTGTCCTTTTCTCAACCTCCTGTCGGAGGTGCTGTCTTTTGGATGAGACGTTAAACGGAGGCCCCGTCTTCCCCTCAGATGGACGTAAAAGATCCCATGGCACTATTCGAAGAAGAGCAAGTGAGTTCTCCTGGTGTCCTGCCCAAGATTCATCCCTCAACCGACGTCACTATAAAAAATTATCTGGTCATTTATTTCATTGCTGTTTGTGGAGCCTTGCTGTGCGCAAATTGGCTGCTGCGTTTCCTACATTGCAACAGTGACTACACTTCAAAAATACTTCATTGGCTCTAAAGCGCTTTGGGACATCCTGAAATCTTGACAGGTGCTGTACAACCAGAAGTTATTTATTTCTTTTTAAAGAGTCTGTTTAAAGAGTGAATTGCATGATGGATGGCGCTTTTGATATGTCCAATAAATGGTTTGATTCTTGTAACTGTGTCTTGCACTCTACAGAAACCAATGGAAGAGATAGACACATTGAACATAAACACTGAACATTCAATACCAGGCTCCTGTGAATTCTTGTTACATAAATGTGATAAAAACAAATTCAATATAAAGGCATGTTTCACCAATGCGGAGATTGTTTTTCTATTTGCTTAGTACCGAGCCCAATTAACCTTTCCAGGTCCGGCCTTACGGGTGGGTGAAGTGGGCGATATGGTCGGAGGGGGCGCTGTTGTCAAGAGGGTCTGACATTAACAGCGTCGACCTCTGCGAAGAACTTGGCTATCTCCAAAGTTTGCTTCCAACAGACTGTAGTGCTCCTCAAGGAGAGCAAACTTCAACTTTCAAGAGCAAGTTCCCAAACACTTGGATAGCACTCAGGATCCTGTTAACAGTGGTCTGCACAGAGCGGGATTAAACGGAGTGGACTTGAACAGCGTGTTTTATTTGGGAATTTGGAAAGAGTGGGAATTTGGAGAAGAGGGGGAAGGACTTGCTGCTTTTTGCCTACACTACTTGTAGTGCTTTGTGTTACAGGTAGATATTTAATTTCAGTACCCTTAACTTAATCTAGAGCAAGTAAGTCGTCAAGAAACTACACTGCAAACTAAATAATCTCATTACAAATGTAATTAAATTAAATTAAATAAAACAAGGTCATATAGGGATGGCGGTGCAGGTGGTGTGCCGCAACTGTAGCACGTGGGAGTTTGTGGAGAGCATTGTGATCCCGAACAAGCACGTTTGCAGTAAATGCCTGCATCTTGAGGAACTTCCGCTCAGAGTTTTTGAGCTGGAATCATAGAAAGTAGAATCATAGAAAGTTACAGCACGGAAGGAGGCCATTTTGGCCCATCGTGTCCACGCCAGCCAACAAAGAGCTATCCAGCCTAATCCCACTTCCCAGCTCTTGGTCCGTAGCCCTGCAGGTTACAGCATCCCAAGTGCACATCCAAGTTCTTTTTAAATGTGGTTAGGGTTCCTGCCTCTACCACCCTTTCAGGCAGTGAGTTCCAGACCCCCACAACCCTCTGGGTGAAGAAATTTCCCCTCAAATCCCCTCTAAACCTTCCACCAATTACTTTAAATCTGTGCCCCCTGGTTTTTGACCCCTCTGCCAAGGGAAATAGGTCATTTCTATCCTCTTTATCTATGCCCCTCATAATTTTATACACCTCAATAAGGTCTCCCCTCAGCCTCCTCTGTTCCAAGGAAAACAGACCTAGCCTATCCAGTCTTTCCTCATAGCTAAGATTCTCTACTCCCAGCAACATCCTTGTAAATCTCCTCTGTACCCTCTCTAGTGCAATCACATCTTTCCTGTAATGTGGTGACCAGAACTGCACGCAGTACTCTAGCTGTGGCATAACTAGTGTTTTATACAGTTGAAGCATAACCCCCCCCGCTCTTGTATTCTATGCCACGGCTAATAAAAGCAAGCATTCCGTATGCCTTCTTAACCACCTTATCTACTTGGCCTGCTACCTTCAGGGATCTGTGGACATGCACTCCAAGGTCCCTTTGTTCCTCTACACTACTCAGTGTCCTACCATTTAATGTGTATTCCCTTTCCTTGTTAGCCCTCCCCAAATGCATTACCTCACACTTCTCCGGATTGGAGTCTGAGGTGCAGACATTGCGGGGCATCAGGGATGGGGAGAGTTACCTGGACACTTTGATCCAGGAGGCAGTCACACCCCTTAGGTTAGGTAGTGGTACAGGTCTGGTTAGTGGTCAGGGACAGGAGGGTGTGACTGCAACTCAGGCAGGTAAGGGGACCCCAGGTGCAGTGCTGGAGGAGCCTCAGCCTTTGCCCTTGTCCAACAGGTATGAGGTTCTTGCTGCCTGTGTGGATGAGGGAAAAGCCTGCAGGATGGATGAGCAGACTGACCATGGCACCATGGTGCAGGAGACCATTCAAGTGGGGGGAGTGAAAGGGAATGTAGTTGTGGGAGGGGACAGTATAGTCAGGGAGATAGATACTGTTCTCTGCAGCCGTGACTGCAACGTTGTGTTGTCTTCCCGGTGCCAGGGTTAATTCCATCTCCTCGCGGCTGGAGAAGAACTTGGAGTGGGAGGGGGAGGAGCCAGTTGTCGTGGTCCACGTAGGAACCAACGACATAGGTAGAACTAGAAATGAGGTTCTGCTGAGGGAGTTTGAGGAGTGAGGATCCAAATTAAAAAGCAGAACCTCAAAGGTAATAATCTCTGGATTGTTACCTGAACCACGCGCAAATTGGCATAGGGACAAACAGATTAGAGGTTTAAATGCGTGGCTGAAAGAGTGGTGTGGGAGGAAGGGGTTTCAATTCATGGGGCACTGGCACCAGTACTGGGGAAAGAGGGAGCTGTTCCGTTGGGACGGGCTCAACTTAAACCGGGCTGGGACCAGTGTCCTGGTGAACTGAATGACTAGGGCAGTAGACAGGGCTTTAAACTAATGAAGTGGGAGGGGGGGGGGGGAGGGAGGATTCAGGAAAGCAGCGAGAGAAATGTCAAGGCTCCAGCGCAGAGTACAGTTTTACGGAAAAATAAGCAGAGTGGGTCAGAAAGGGACAGAGAGAGTAACAAAGCTACTAAGGCATCAGTGACTAAGGTGACATCAGGGAAAAATAGAAAAAAGTCAAAGCTAAAGGCACTATATCTGAATGCACGAAGCATTCGCTACAAAATCGATGAATTAATAGCGCAGATATGAATTAACAGGTTTGATCTAATAGCCATAACGGAGATGTGGTTGCAAAGTAGTCACGGTTGGGAACTAAATATTCCAGGATACTTAACTTTTAGAAGAGATAGGCAAAATGGAAAAGGAGGCGGGGTAGTCCTGATAATAAAGGATGGGATAAAGACAGCAGAGAGAAAGGATCTTAGCTCCGAAAATCAAGAAGTAGAATCCGCTTGGGTGGAGCTAAGAAACAGCAAGGGGCAGAAAACATTGGTGGGAGTTGTTTTTGGCACCCAAACAATAGTTGTAATGTAGGGCAGAGTATAAATCAGGAAGTTAGAGGCGGATGTAACAAGGGCAAATACAGTGATCATGGGGGACTTTAATCTACATATAGACTGGGCAAACCAAATTTGCAGTAATAGTGTGGAGGACGAATTCATGGAATGTATGCAAGATAGTTTTCTAGATCAGTATGTTGAGGAACCAACTAGGGAACAGGCTATTTTAGATCTAGTATTGTGCAATGAGAAAGGGTGAATTAATAACCTTGTAGTAAAGGGGCCTTTAGGGACGAGTGACCATAATATGATAGAATTTTATATTGAGCTTGAAAGTAATTTAGTTAAATCTGAAACTAGGGTCTTAAATCTAAACAAAGCAAACTACGTAGGTATGAGGGGCAAGTTGGCTAAGGTAGATTGGGAAACTACATTAAAAGGTATGACGGTAGACAAGCAATGGCTAGCATTTAAAGAATTAATACATAATTTACAACAAATATACATTCCTTTAAGGCACAAAAACCACACAGGAAAAATGGTCCAACCGTGGCTAACAAGAGAAGTTATAAATAGTATTAGATCAAAGGAAAAGGCTTATAATGTTGCCAAAAAGACTAGTAAGCCTGAGGATTGGCAGGATTTTAGAATTCAGCAAAGGAGGGCCAAGAAATTGATAAAGAAAGGGAAAATAGAATATGAGAGTAAACTAGCAAGAGACATAGAAACTGACTGTAAAAGCTCCTATACGTATATAAAAAGGAAAAGATTAGCAAAAGTAAATGTGGGTCCCTTACAGGCTGAGACAGGAGAAATTATAATGGGGAATAAGGAAATGGCAGAAAGATTAAACAAATACTTTGGGCTGGATTTTGTCTTGGGGTCGGGTTGGGGTCGTGTTACCCGCATTTCGTGTTGTCCCCCCGACTCCAGATTAATGTGGATGAATGATGCAATTTTCACTTAATTGGGCAATTGAGTTCCAGCATGTGGGAACCCATGAACCAATTAGTGGTTTCAGTGGGAAAGTCGCCTCTGATGATGTCATCATTGCAGGCTGCCTGGTCTCAGAGGTTGCCTGGCCTTTGCTGTGAGTGGACCTGGATGCAAAATGACCAGGAGAGAGAGAGAGAGAGAATATGAATATGAATATTTAGGCCTTGTTAAAGGCTTTAATGGCCTCTCCCACCTCTTGGAGGCGGGACGGAGTCGGGAACTCCGTGACCGATTTTGTCAAAATTGCGTGGAGGCGGGATGGAGTCGGGACCCCCGACCCCGCAACTTTAACCCCCCACACGCCTCCAAACCCGACTCCACAGGTCATTGAAAATCCAGCCCAGAGTGTCTGTCTTCACAGAAGAAGACGCAAAAAACCTCCCGGAAATAGTGGAGAACCAAGGGTCTAGCGAGAATGAGGAACTGAAACAAATTAATATTAGTAAAAAAATAGTACTGGAGAAATTAATGGGACTGAAAGCCGATAAATCCACTAGACCTGATGGTCTACATCCTAGGGTTTTGAAAGAGGTGGCTATAGAGATAGTGGATGCATTGGTTGTCATTTTCCAAAATTCCATAGATTCTAGAATGGTTCCTGTGGATTGGAAGATAGCAAATGTAACCCCACTATTTAAGAAAGGAGGGAGAGAGAAAACGGGGAACTACAGACCAGTTAGCCTGACATCAGTCGTAGGAAAAATGCTCGAATCTATTATGAAGGACATGGTAACAGGGCACTTAGAAAATAATAATAGGATTGGGCAGTGTCAACATGGATTTATGAAAGGGAAATCGTGTTTGACAAATCTGTTAGAGTTTTTTGAGGTTGTAACTAGCAGAATAGGTAAGGGGAAACTGATGGATGTGGTGTATTTGGATTTTCAGAAGGCATTCGATTAGGTGCCACACAAGAGATTATTAAACAAAATTAGGGCTCGTGGGATTTGTAAGGGGTGACCTGCGGCTCTGTGCTTAGCCTGGGTGCTAGTGCGAGGTTAGGCCTTGTTGCCTGTTCTGGTCTCCAGCCAGCCTGGTAACACTAGACACCTGTGAGTGGTTCGACCCACTCGCCCTTACGGTTCTGACACTGGACTTAGGTGCGAGAGCAATAATGCAGAGAAAAACTCAGGTAGACCCGGTTGAATAGTGCGAAATGGAAAATCTTTATTGCATATTATTCAAGATTACGAGATACATGTCATAAGCACAGATTAATGACAGTACAATCTTACACACAGTTATGTAACTAATTTTAGGGAAACGAGGAGCGCATGACACATCGTAAAAAGGGACACACATTATACTTATCCTTAAAACTTAAACCCTCCCCTATCAATACCTGTCCTAATCTAGATTTGTAGGATCGAGACTCATGCTCACCACTCGTGATAACTCGGAGAATTCCGAAACTCTGCTCGGATGTTTTTACCGCAGCACCTGACTATCCACGTGTTGATCAGGGGTCTCTGTACCCCACTTGTTTACTCGTTTCTGCTCCGGCTAGCAGGCTGGACCGTCTGCTGTCATGAAGATCTGTGTTGTCCTCGGAGTTCCGATACTACTTGAAGAAGAGTCTTCCTGTGCCCTCACCAGTTTGTAAAATTCAAAGAAAAGTCTTCCTGGGCAAGGAAGTGTTTATTCGACTTACAGGCGCGGTCGGGGCTTACTGACCGTGGCGATACGTATTGTCATCTTCTTCTCTTCTCATCTCATCTCATCTCATCTCCTCTCGGGGCTTCGGTTCCAACACCGTTTACCGACTTCTCGGGATGGTGTGCCCGTTACAAGGCCTCACAGCCCAGTTCTACACAGATCTTCGCGGCAAGCCATGAGGTTGATCCGAGCGGATCAGAGTCCAGAGCCGTCAGGCAAGAGAATAAAAGTTCAACAGTCTTCCAGCGAGTCAAAGCAGCAAGTGCAAAAAGAAGCAGAGACAACAGTCAGCAGCAAGAGTAGCAAGCGAAGAGCGAAAGATGGACGGTTGTACCTTACAGTTATAGTGCTGTAATTCCTCCTTTTCCCGCCCAATCTTAATGTCTATCTTTTGTCAGGGTTTTGGCGCTCAAACTTCTTGTATAGGGTGATCTCAGTATTTAATGGGTTTCGGTGATACTTGTAACTGTCTGAGTACCCGTTAATACTTCTCCCATTGTGGAACCGGCTAGTAGTCTCCCTGGAGGGGTTTTGGGGCTTCCAAATGCTTTCTGTAACTACCCGCAAACGGCTCTCTCATCGTAGAGTCGTGGGGACTTTGCATATTAATGTCTTTGAATGGGTTCTTGATCGCTCGGTACAATAGCCCTTATTCGCACCTGGGAGACCGATTCCAGTATTTATGTATAAAATGCAAACCCATCATGTCTTGTCAATTATCTCAAATGTGCTGAGTCCTGTACGATCTTGCACAAATGTTTATTGGAACGCCATCTTGTCTGCCCATTGAAAGTCTAGAACGTTCTGCCATGAGGCGTGGCGGCCATTTTACAGGCTGTTTGTGTCCGCTTTGAAACCTGACAGCATTCTGCTGAAATAAAGCTGTTTGTACGAAACTTTATGTCTCCTTCTTATTTTATAAAATCGCGATAATTTTGCGAATTCTACAGATTGGGGCTAATATACTAGCATGGATTGAGGATTGGTTAACGGACAGAAAAGAGAGTAGGAATAAACGGGTCATTTTCGGGTTGGCAGGCTGTAACTAGTGGGGTACCGCAAGGATCAGTGCTTGGGCCTCAGCTATTCACAATCTACATCAATGATTTGGATGAGGGGACCAAATGTAATATATCCAAGTTTGCTGATGATACAAAGCTGGGTAGGAATGTAAGTTGTGAGGAGGATGCAAGGAGGCTTCAAGGGGATATAGACAGGCTAAGTGAGTGGGCAAGAACATGGCAAATGGAATATAATGTGGAGAAATGTGAAGTTATCCACTTTGGTAGGAAGAGTCTATATGGGGTAAAAATTCACTTGGTTGCGCCACCCGTTAGCGCCTTAAGAGGGCGCTAATGGGGCGCAAAGCCGCTAACGCCCGGGCGCAGCGATGTTTGCGCCGCTCGAGAACTTAACTTGAGATTGTGCAGCGGCGCTAAAACTTACCGCTGCGACCACCTGCGCGCACAGATTGTGACGTCATTCCATGGTGCAACGCCCTTGGGGCGCCCCGTAGCGGAAATTGAGTGGCGCCCCCTGCCTTACCGCCTGGCGCTTCCAACGACCAGAAGACTGGAACGCTATCAATCGCTGTGGGGCTGGGGGGGGCGCTATTTAAAGGGGGCCTCTTCCTGTCTTTTATTGTTGGTGGCATTTTTGAACTACGCATTCTGAGAGAGAGAGGGAGAGACTTCTGGAGAGATTCAACGTTGTGTGAAGGAGTTTTGGGTACTGAGCAGCACTTTGCAGGTTCATTTTGATTTGCCATTCCTTGTATCGATTTAGCAGAGACCGTGGGAGCTGCACTCTGAGCTCTTTGCCTGGTGCTCTCCATTGTTCTTTCCAGCACATTTGATGTGCAAGTCTCTCCAGGCCGAGATTCAAGGCAGCAATGAACAGGATGTGGATGGAAAGCAAGATTAACCATCCCCTTTAAGAACTGGCCCGTGCCATTGTGTGTGTGTTCCATTGCTGACTGACATTACATGAGCTTCGCCAGCGCTCCGAGTTAGCGCCTCACTGCTCGGCCTTTGCGCCTTAAGAGAGGTGTGCAGCGCCTGCTTTAGCGCTCCACTCACCTCCCGGGGCGGTAAAAGTGAAGTTTCCCGTCAGTGCCGATAATTAGCGCCAGGCGCTAATATTTGCGTCCGGACGATATTTGCGCCCCAAATGGGGCGCGACCTAATTTCTACCCCGAGAGTCATAGAGTTATACAGCACAGAAAGAGGCTCTTCGGCCCATCGTGTCCGTGCCGGCCATCAAGCCCTGTCTATTCTAATCCCATTTTCCAGCACTTGGTCCGTAGCCTTGTATGCTATGGCGTTTCAAGTGCTCATCTAAATGCTTCTTGAATGTTGTGAGAGTTCCTGCCTCTACCACCCTTACAGGCAGTGAGTTCCAGATTCCAACCACCCTCTGGGTGAATTTTTTTTCCCTCAAATCCCCTCTAAACCTCCTGCCCCTTACCTTGAAACTATGCCCCCTGGTTATCGACCCCTCTACTAAGGGGAAAAGTTCCTTTCTATCTACCCTATCTATGCCCCTCATAATTTGGTACACCTCAATCAGGTTCCCCCTCAGCCTTCTCTGCTCTAAGGAAAACAACCCCAGCCTGTCCAGTCTCTCTTCATAGCTGAAGCACTGCAGCCCAGGTAACATCCTGGTGAATCTCCTCTGCACCCTCTCCAATGCAATCACATCCTTCCTATAGTGTGGCGATCAGAACTGCACACAGTATTCCAGCTGTGGCCTAACTAGCGTTTTGTACAGCTTCATCATAACCTCCCTGCTTTTATATTCTATGCCTCGGCTAATGAAGGCAAGTATCCCATATGCCTTTTTAACCACCTTATCTACCTGTCCTGCTGCCTTCAGGGATCTATGTACATGCACACCAAGGTCCCTCTGATCCTCTGTCCTTCCTAGGGTCCTACTATTTATTGTGTATTCCCTTGCCTTGTTAGTCCTCCCAAAATGCATCACCTCACACTTTTCATGGTTAAATTCCAATTGCCACTGTTCTGCCCATCTAACCAACCCGTCTATATCGTCCTGTAGCCTGAGGCTTCCCTACTCGCTATTTACCACTCCACCAATTTTCGTGTCATCTGCAAACTTACTGATCATACCTCCTACATTCATATCTAAATCATTAATGTACACTACAAACAGCAAAGGACCCAGCACCGATCCCTGCGGTACACCACTGGACACAGGCTTCCAGTCACAAAAACAACTTTCGACCATCACCCTCTGTCTCCTGCCACTAAGCCAATTTTGGATCCAATGTGCCAAGTTGCCCTGGATCCCATGGGCTCTTACCTTCTTGACCAGTCTCCCATGCGGGACTTTGTCAAAAGCCTTACTGAAGTCCATGTAGACCACATCAACTGCACTACCCTCATCCACACACCTAGTCACCCCCTCGAAAAATTCAATCAAATTGGTCAGACATGATCTCCCCCTGACAAAACCATGCTGACTATCCTTGATTAATCCTTGCCTCTCCAAGTGGAGACTAATTCTGTCCCTCAGAATTTTTTCCAATAATTTCCCTACCACTGATGTTAGGCTCACTGGCCTGTAATTCCCTGGTTTATCCCTACTACCCTTCTTGAATAATGGTACTGCGTTAGCTGTTCTCCAGTCCTCTGGCACCTCCCCTGTGGCCAGAGAGGTTCTGAAAATTTGTGTCAGAGCCCCTGCAATCTCCTCCCTTGCCTCACACAGCAGCCTGGGATACATCTCGTCTGGGCCTGGGGAT
The DNA here is from genome assembly GCA_030390025.1 of Squalus acanthias. Classification (NCBI taxonomy): domain Eukaryota; kingdom Metazoa; phylum Chordata; class Chondrichthyes; order Squaliformes; family Squalidae; genus Squalus; species Squalus acanthias. The sequence goes on along the minus strand of CM059440.1, from coordinate 60,427,108 downwards.
TTATCTACTTTTAAGCCCGCTAAAACCGCTAGTACCTCCTCTCTCTCAATACTAATTTGTTCAAGTATATCACAATCCCCCTGCCTGATTTCTATGCCTACATCGTCCTTCTCCATAGTGAACACAGATGCAAAATATTCATTTAAAACCCCACCTACATCTTCTGGCTCTACACACAGATTGCCACTTTGGTTCCTAATGGGCCCTACTCTTTCCCTGGTTATCCTCGTGCCCTTAATATACTTCTAAAACACCTTGGGATTTTCCTTTATTTTGCTCGCCAGTGTTATTTCATGCCCCCTCTTCGCTCTCCTAATTTCTTTTTTAAGTACCCCCCTGCACTTTCTATACTCCTCTAGGGCTTCCTCTGTTTTTAGTCCTTTGTATCTGCCAAAAGCCTCCCTTTTTTTCCTAATCCATTTTCGTATATCCCTTGACATCCAGGGTTCCCTGGGCTTGTTGGTCCCACCCTTGACCTTTACGGGAACATGTTGCCGTTGTACTCTCTCTATTTCCTTTCTGAAAGACTCCCACTGCTCTGATGTGGATTTTCCTACAAGTAGCTGATCCCAGTCCACTTTGGCCAGATCCTGCCTTAACATATTAAAATCGGCCTTCCCCCAATTTAGAACCTTTATTTCCGGTCCATCTTTGTCCTTTTCCATGATTACCTTAAATCTCACCGAATTATGGTCACTGTGACCAAAATGCTCTCCTACTAACACTTCTACCACTTGCCCGGCTACATTCCCCAGAATTAGGTCCAGTACCGCCCCCTCTCTTGTAGGACTTTCTACATGCTGGCTCAAAAAGCTCTCCTGGATGCACTTTAAGAATTCCGCACACTCTAAGCCTTTCACACTCTGACTATCCCAGTTAATATTGGGGATGTTGAAATCCCCTACTATTATTACCCTATTATTTCTACACTTCTCTGAGATTTGCCTACATATCTGTTCCTCTATCTCCCCCTGACTGTTTGGGGGCCTATAGTACACTCCCAGCAAAGTGCTTGCCCCCTTTTTGTTTTTAAGTTCTACCCATATGGCCTCATTCAAAGAACCTGCTAAGATATCATCCCTCCTTACAGCAATAATTGACTCCTTGATTAATATTGCGACACCCCCTCCTCTTTTACACCCCCCCCCCGTCTCGCCTGAAGATTCTATACCCCGGAATATTGAGCTGCCAGTCCTGCCCCTCCCTCAACCATGTCTCTGTGATAGCAACAATATCATACTCCCATGTGTTCATCAACACCTTCAATTCATCTGCCTTACTCGCAAGACTCCTTGCATTAAAATAAATGCCATCCAGCCTTGCCATAAATAGGAAAAATAGAAAAGCAGAGTATTTTTTAAATGGTGAGAGATTGGGAAATGTTGGTGTTCAGAGGGACCTGGGTGTCCTTGTATATGAATCACTGAAAGTTAACATGCAGATACAGCAAGCAATTAGGAAAGCAAATGGTATGTTGGCCTTTATTACAAGAGGATTTGAGTATAAGAGTAAAGACATCTTACTGCAATTATATACGGCCCTGGTGAGACCACACCTGGAGTATTGTGTACAGTTTTGGTCTCCTTACCTAAGGAAGGATATACTTGCCATAGAGGGAGTGCAACGAAGGTTCACCAGACTGGTTCCTGGGATGGGGGGATTGTTCTATGAGGAGACTAGGCCTATATTCTCTAGAGTTTAGAAGAATGAGAGGTGATCTCATTGAAACAGACACAATTCTTACAGAGATTCACCCAGGATCAGTCAGTTTGCAGTTTACTGTTTGATTGCGCAGGTCAAGATGCTTGTGTTAAGGGCAGAGAAGGGGAGGAACTTCTGAAGTGTGTTCGGGAGAATTTTCTTGATCAGGATGTTTCCTGTCCAATGAGGAAGGAGCCATTGCTGGATTTAGTCCTGGGGAATGAAGTGGGTCAAGTGGAGGATGTCACAGTTGGGAGAATCTCGGGAATAGTGATCATAGTATCGTAAGGTTTAGATTAGTTATGGAGAAGGACAAGGAGCAATCTGAATAAAAATACTGGAGGGGGGCTAATTTCAGCGAATTGAGAAGGGATCTGGCCCGGGTAAATTGGAGTCAAAGACCGGAAGGCAGAAATGTAATGGAGCAATAGGCGGCCTTTTTAGAGGAGACGGTTTGGGTACAGTCTAGATACATTTCCATAAGGGACAAAGGGAGGGCAACTAAAGCCAAAGCTCCCTGGATGACAAAGGAGTTAGAGAGCAGGATGAAGCAGAGAAAGGGGGCATATGACAGATGTCAGCTTGATAATACAAGGGAGAATCAGGCTGAATATAAAAAGTACAGAGGATAAGTGAAAAAGGAAGAGAGAGGGGCAAAGAGACAGTTGGCAGCTAACATCAAAGGGAATCCAAAAGGTCATCTATAGACATATCAACAGTAAAAGGGTTGTCAGAGGAGTGGTGGGGCCGATTAGCACCCAAAATGGAGATCTATTGGTGGAGGCAGAAGACATGGCTGAGCTACTAAATGAGTGCTTTGCATCGGTGTTTACCAAGGAAGAGGACTTTGCCAAAGCTATGGTAAATGAGGAGGTTGCCAGGATACTGGATAAGATAAAAATAGATGAAGAGGAGGTACTAGAAAGGCTGGCAGTACTTAAAGTGGCTAAGTCACCTGGTCCAGATCGGATGCATCCAAGGTTGCTGAGGGAAGTAAGGGTACAAATTGTGGAATTGCTGGCCACAATCTTCCAATCCTCCTTAGATTCAGGGGTGATGCCACAGGAGTGGAGGATTGCAAATATTATACCCTTGTTCAAAAAAGGGGAGAAGTATAAACCTGGAAATTACAGGCCAGTCAGTTTATCTTTTTATTATTCAAGTATATTAGTACTTATACAACTCATCAGTTACACAGTAAACCATTACATTCATTGATCACAATAAACAATAAAGCCTTAAAAACAGCTTTATGATTAACAATATAAATGCAATGATGAAATTGGCCAGTCAGTTTAACGTCGGTGGTGGGGAAGCTTTTAGAAACAATAACCCGGGAGAAAATCAACAGCCACTTGGACAAGCATGGACTAATAAAGGAGAGCCAGCACGGATTTGTTAAGGGCAAATCGTGTTTGACTAACTTGATTGAGTTTTTGATGAGGCAACAGAGAGGGTGGATGAAGGCTGTGCGGTTGATGATGTGTATGGGGACTTTCAGAAGGCATTTGATAAAGTACCACATATTAGGCTCGTTAGCAAAATTGAAGCCCATGGGATAAAAGGGACAGTAGCAGCATGGATACAAAATTGGCTAAGGGATAGAAAACAGAGAGTTGAGGTGAATGACTGGAGGGAGGTATACAGTGGAGTTCCCCATGGTTCAGTACTCGGACCACTGCTGTTTTTGACATACATTAATGATTTGGACTTGGGAGTACAGGGCACAATTTCAAAATTTGCAGATGACACGAAACTTGGACGTGCAGTAAACAGTGAGGAAGATAGTGATTGAATTTCATCCTCATGAAGTCTATGTAGAAAAGTGTGAGGTGATACATTTTGGTAGGAAGAATGAGGAAAGACAATACCTGCTAAACGGTACAATTTTAAATGGGGTACAAGAAGCGAGAGACCTACGGTGTTTGTGCACAAATCTTTGAAGGTGACAGGACAGATTAACAAAGCAGTTAATAAAGCATACGAGATCCTGGGCTTTATAAATAGGACTTTATAAATAACTTCACCTGAGGAAGGAGCGATAGTTCCGAAAGCTTGTGATTTCAAATAAAACTGTTGGACTATAACCTGGTGTTGTGCGACCTCTCAATTTTATAAATAGAGGCATAGAGTACAAAAGCCAAGTTATGCTAAATCTATAAAGAACACTAGTTCGGCTCCAGCTGGAGTATTGTGTACAATTCTGAGCACCACACTTTAGGAAGGATGTGAAGGCTTTGGAGAGGGTACAGAAAAAATTCACTAGAATGGTTCCAGGGATGTGGGATTACAGTTAAGTGGATAGACTGGAGAAGCTGGAGTTGTTTTCCTTGGAGCAGGGAAGGCCAAGAGGAGATTTGATAGAGGTGTTTAAAATCATGAAGGGTTTAGATAGAGTAAATAAAGAGAAACTGTTTCCAATGGTTGAAGGGTCAATAACCAGAGGGCACAGATTTAAGGTGATTGGCAAAAGAACCAAAGGCGACATGAGGAAAAACTTTTTTACGCAACGAGTGGTTCGGATCTGGAATGCACTGCATGATAAGGTGGTGGATACAGATTCAATAGTAGCTTTCAAAAGGGAATTGGATAAATACTTGAAGAAAAAATTGCAGGGATATGGGGAAAGAGCGGGGGAGTGGGGCTAACTGGATTGCTCTTCGAAAGAGCCGGTGTAGATTCGATGGGCCGAGTGGCCTCCTTCTGTGCTGTACTATTCTATGATTCTATGCTGGTGAATTATGCGATTGAGCCTCCAGAAATGCAGACAGTGAGGTGGTGGACTCCTGCAAGTACCAAAACCAGACTTAAAAGAAAAATTCTCGGGATATCGGCGTTGCTGGCAAGGCTGACATTTATTGCCCATCCTTAGTTGCTCTCGAGAAGGTGGTGGTGGGCCTTCTTCTTGAACCGCTGCAGTCCGTGTGGTGAAGGTATTCCACAGTGCTGTGGATAAGAAGTTCCAGGATTTTGGCCCAACTATTGAGACATTGTTTGTACACTAAGAATAACTTTAACTCGGGAACAGTCAATTTGTAGCACTAGATGTGACAGGTGACCATTCTATCACTAATGTCATAATTTTCCAACTATAAATATGTCTGACGTCTTTCAAAATGCTTCACCTAGACAACACCGCCCCATTAAAAGCACAAAAACTAATCACCAGAAAAATAACCCATTAAATTTAATTAATTTTTGATTAAAAAATGGTTTTGCAAAAAGGGCAAAGGGGTTAAAAGTAATTCACTTCCTGTGCAAACTCCACTTTATTATAAAGGACACTCAATTATCGAACAATCTTTGTTAGATGATAACTGGACCTTGCTTTCTGATTTGTTTACATTACATGTTAACTGTTATGGGCCATTCACTGTAGCACTCACCTTGTTACTTTGCACATTGTAGTTGGAACCCAAGGACTTTGGGTTGGACTGTGCTAATTTTAGGACAAAATCAGTGTGATGGTGTAAAGTGAGCCATATTGAATTAGCCGCCCAGTATACAGTCTGCCTCATTTTCCATTCCATTCAGTTCGATGGAAAGAAAAATTGGGAGAGATGTTTGCCAATTCAGTAGCACCCATTTTACACCAAGCCCAATGTTAAAATTACTCCCATGGTAAAAGCAGATTCAACCCACCAACAATTTTTTGTTGGATGGATGCTAAACATTTCAAAACTTGTTCAAAGAAAAGCATGGCGTGCTCCCAGTGTCCCTCAACCAACACCATCAGCAACAGGTGATGGGGGATGGTGCTGCTGGGTTTGCCTAGAGAACAAGAGTCATCCCTTCTTTCCATGGATTTGGTGCCTTAAAAAAAAAAAAAATTCTAGTTGAACCAGATGCATTTCCTGGTTGGAAGGACATCTGGTTTGATCAATCTGGTTTTGCTGTCTGCTTTACATGGCATTGCCAGGATTTGAGACTTAAAATGGGAGATGAAAGGTGACACACAACTTAAATTTACCTAGAAAGTCCATACTTCCCTCCATAACTTTTAGACGAGATGATCAGCACCAAAGAAAGTGCATCGCTAGCATTCAGCTCCCACATCTGAAGCCATAGTTGCCAAACAGTAAGGTATTTTTATTGTACATAATTAATATTTTACATTGTTAGTTTAAGGCAGACATTATTGATAGCCTTGACTAGGGCCACATAACTAGCTTATCATCTTATTCCTATTTTTAATCCTTGATCTCATGCATACAGATCTGTAAAAACAATCTAATGAATATCAGAATGTTCTGACATTTTTTTATACACACACTGATACAAAGCATTCCCTGTTCCTGGGCTCCTTGTAAAATCAAACTAAGCTAAAGTTGTAATGTTTATTATTAATGTTCCACCAGCATAATATTTAACTAATAATTTACAAAATATGTATCTCAGGGTGGAGCCCAGTTTAAAATATTTGATGAATTGGTTGTTGTCTAATGATGATAAGGTGAAGTTGACAAGGCAATGTCCATGATACGTCTCTGCCAACACCACCATGATTACTCTCCTCCATCCCAACCAGTCCAAGGGTCTCCCCGTCACTCTGATCAGGACATTGCCCCGTGTGCAGGTGGTCACAGGAGAAATCACATTCTTGATCTTCTGTACGTCCTTATTGATCTTAAAGCAGTCATGAAACAAGGTTATGACCCCATTTGGTTTCCCAGCACTAAGAATGAATATAAAATTAGCCTTTTACCAGTCCATCCCTTCTATATTAAGTAACCTGTTCCTGCTCCGGGGTTAGTTTTAGTTGGCATGCTATAAAATACTGCTTTTGGTTCTGGAGGGTCTATACTTTCCGGATATTCTGATTAAGGGTCCAAATTGATTGTTTTCTCTTTCAGATGCTGACTGACCTGCCCTGCATATCCTCCATTTATTTCAGATTTCAGGCATTTTTCTCTTTATATTCCCAATCCAGAAATTAGAAGATATTTCACTCTTAAGATTTAGCCCATTATTGATATTCTACTCCAGCCTCAAATGTAAGCTCCAGTGTTCAGAGAGTGTTGATTTGTCAAAGACGCGCAAGACATAGACTTCTTTATTTTATATGATTTTAGATAGTCAGGGTAAAGACAAATGGAAAAGTAGGGACTTCAAGGGGGCATAACCTTAAAATTAGAGCGAGGCTATTGAGGGGTGATCATAGAATCATATGTGATGTCAGGAAGCACTTCTTCACACAAAGGGTTGAGGAAACCTGGAACTCTCTCTCCCCTCAAAAAGTTGTTGAGGCTGGGGAGCAATTAAAAATTTTAGAAACTGAGATTGATAGATTTTTACAAATGCAAAATACTGCGGGTGCTGGAAATCTGAAATAAAAACAGAAAATGCTCGAAATACTCAGGTCAGATTTTTGTTAGGCAAGGCTATTAAGGGATATGGAACCAAGGTGGGTAGATGGAGTTAAAATACAGATCAGTCATGATCTGATTGAATGGCAGAACAGGCTAAGGAGGTTGAATGGCCTCCTCCTGTTCTTATGTTCTCCTGATATTCCAACCAACATCCCTCTCTCAACCAACACCACCAGAAACATGATTTGGAATGTCATGTTATTGCTCTTTCTTGTGCAAAATGGCTGCCATATTTGTGTATAGAAGAGACACTGTACTTCAGATCAATTCATTATATGTGAAGAGTATTGAGATGTTTTTGAAAGAAAGAACTTGCATTTATATAGTGCCTTTAATGACCTCATGACATCCTAAAGTGCTTCACAGCCAAATAAATACTTTTTTTGAAGTGTAGTCACTGTTGTAATTTAGGGAAACGTGGCAGCCAATTTGTGCACAGCAAGGTTCCACAAACAGCAATTAGATAAGTGACCAGATAATCTGCTTTTTAGTGATGTTGGTTGAGCGATAAACGTTGGCCAGGACATCAGGGAGAACTCCCCGGCTCTCCTTCAAATAGTGCCATGGGAACACTTATGTCCATCTGAGAGGGCAGACAGGGCCTCGATTTAACACTTCATCCAAAAGCCAGCACCTTTGACAATGCAGCAGTCCCTCAGTACTGCACTGAAGTGTCAGCCTAGATTATGTGCTCAAGTCTCTGGAGTAGGGCTTGAATCCACAACCTTCTGACTCAGAGGTGAGGTTGAACGATACGATATGGTGCTCTATGAATGCAAGTTCTTTCTTTTTTTAAATCTTTAACAAGTAAAACAATTCTCCGTGGTGGCAGATATGCTGCAGCATATTCTAGTTTCTGTTGTGTGGGATCCAGGCTATTTCAGCTTCGGATGGGTTTTAGTGTGGTTAATAGTTCAAGCAAAGTTCATGAGCAGGTCTGAGAACTGCATTCTAAGAATGCAAAGCAGCACAGTCAGTAAATACAGTTTGGAGTTTGAAACTTCCTTTTAAGACAAGTTCAAGGCAAATATCAGGTGCATCAATAAGAAAGTGGCAACAAGTGGAATGTACATCTCCTGCTACTGCAAATTGTGGGGAATTTATATCCATGGAGCTGGCAGTAGATCAAGTAAATTGTAGCTAATGGAGTGGAGAGATATTAAATACTGATTTTGATGTAGCTGTAATAGGAGCTTGTTAGATTAGTCATATTAAACATTTAGTGCGTGTGGGTTGAACATGAACCTTTCAGTTAAGATTTCCATGACACAAAAATCATGGGAGCCAAACAATTACTTTAGTATAAAACATATTGCATTCTGTTGGTAATTCACTCTTTATGCAATGCAACACCATACATAGGACTAGAAACAGAAAATGCTGGAAATACGCAGCAGGTCAGGCAGCATCTGTGGAGAGAGAAATAGAGTTAACGTTTCAGGTCGATGACGTTTCGTCAGAACTGGAAAAAGTTGGAGATGCAACAGGTTTTAAACAGGTGCAGGGGCAGGGAAAGGGGGGAGGGGAGGAAAGAACAAAAGGGAAGGTCTGTGATAGGAGTGATTAAATGACAAAAGGTGTGATAGTACAAAGCAAAAGGAGATGGTAATGGGACAAGTAAAGAAACAAAAGATGATAAACCAAACATGGCAATCAATCTCTTATCAATTAGTCTACATGATGCGGAGATGCCGGTGTTGGACTGGGGTGGACAAAAGTGAGAAGTCGCACAACACCAGGTTATAGTCCAACAGCTTTATTTGAAATCACAAGCTTTCGGCGCGCTGCTCCATCGTCAGGTGAAGTCTTCCGAAGGAGCAGCGCTCCGAAAGCTTGTGATTTCAAATAAAGCTGTTGGACTATAACCTGGTGTTGTGCGACTTCTCACAATTAGTCTACAGCAGACCTAGACATGAGGCGAGGAAAAACCCCAGTGGTGGAGAGCTTTGGGAACCATAGGTCCAAAGTCACCTGTTCCTTCCAAGCACGCTACACTTGTCTCAAATTACTCCTATACTGTAACCCCAAGTGTAATTTTCAGAAAGAAATCTATCTAATTTGCATACGTTGCAATCTGAGGGTAATTTACTCTTTACGCAATACCACATGGAACAGCACTAGTAATTCAGAGTAGACATTCTGAAACGAGACTGAACATTAAATGCTACAATGGACTACTTATCAAATCTATTCTGGTCAACTATTCCCCTCTGTTCAATATAACCCCAACTTGCATTTATTTAGCATTTAATGTGGTAAAATGTCCCAAGGTGCTTCACAGGAGTATTAGAAGACAAAAAATTTGACACCGAGCCACATAAGGAGAAATTAGGGCAGATGACCAAAAGCTTGGTCAAAGAGGTAGATTTTAAGGAGCGTCTTAAAGGAGGAGAGAGAGGTAGAGAGGCGGAGAGGTTTAGGCAGGGAATTTCAGAGCTTAGGGCCGAGGCAACAGAAGGCATGGCCACCAATGGTTGAGCGTTTATAATCAGGGATGCTCAAGAGGGAAGAATTCGAGGAGCGCAGATATCTCGGGGTTGTGGGGCTGGAGGAGATTACAGAGATAGGGAGGGGGCACGTTCATGGAGCAATTTGAAAACAAGGATGAGAATTTTGAAATCGAGGCGTTACTTAACTGGGAGCCAATGTAGGTCAGCGAGCACAGGTGTGATGGGTGAACAGGATTTGGTGCGAGTTAGGACATGGGCAGCCGAGTTTTGGATGACCTCAAGTTTATGTAGGGTAGAACATGGGAGGCCAGCCAGGAGTGCATTGGAATAGTCACATCTAGAGGTAACAAAGGCATGGATGAGGGTTTCAGCAGCGGTTGAGCTGAGGCAAGGGCGGAGACGGGCGATGTTACGGAGGTGAAAATAGGCGGTCTTTGTTATGCTGCGAATATGAGGTCAGAAGCTCATTTCAGGGTTAAATATGACACCAAGGTTGCGAACAGTGTGGTTCAGCCTCAGACAGATGTTGGGGAGAGGGATGAGTCAGTGGCTAGGGAACGGAGTTTGTGGTGAGGACCAAAAACAATGGTTTCACTCTTCCCAATATTTAATTGGAGAAAATTTCTGCTCATCCAGACAAGCAGTCTGACAATTTAGAGACCGTGGAGAGGTTGAGAGAAGTGGTAGTGAGGTAGAGCTGGGTGTCGTCAGTGTACATGTGGAAAGTGACGCTGTGTTTTCGGATGATGTCGCCAAGGGGCAACATGTAGATGAGAAATAGGAGGCGGCCAAGGATAGATCCTTGGCAGACACCAATGGTAACGATGCGGAAGCGAGAAGAGAAGCCATTGCAGGTGATTCTCTGGCTACGATTAGATAGATAAGAATGGAAGTTCAATGAACTTCACAGAAAAGTTTCTCTATCTCAAAACTTGATTTCCTTTGATGATGTCTGCACGAGGTAATGTTTCATTTGTTATAACTTTGTTCCAATTCTAAATAAAGCTTTAGTAAAAAATGAACATGGAACACATAAAGAGGTAAGTACTTTATACTGATAAGGCCAACTGCATGAGAAATGACTTGGGTATCTCCAAAATTGCAATTGTCATCTCCAATGGAAATCTAATCAGTTCACCTTTGCCATTGGAAAAATCCATTTTTGTACTCAAACATCTTGCAGGAAACACGAAAAAATTTAAACATGTACAAGAAAAAACACTGAATTTACCACAAAGTTCTCAGGATTACCTACATGGTGTACACACATCACTCAATCTCAATTGCAGTAATGATGGGACTGCTTCATTAAAGCAGTAAATTGTAAGGAGTGGGGAGGAAGGAATGAAGCAGTTATGTTTTAACTCAGATACTTCTCTCATCTTCAGTGCCAATGGCTCACTCCCATAAGGAGAGCCCATGCTTCCTATGAACCAGATTGTACCTTTATGTACTTGGATATTTGGTAATGTAGCAAGTCCAGGGATTAAACAGGAACCCTCATCACTGTGCTCAACTTACTGGATATGTTACAAAGCCTCTCATGATCTGCTAGACTTCTGAAAGTGATAGAATAAATACTCTGTCAGACTGTGGCTAAGGTTATAAACTAACCCAAGCAGTAGCAATTACAATAGTTTACAGAACATATCTTTCCCCCTCGGACATAGAAAGTTAGAAACAGACACACCCCTTCACCGAGACTCTTATTAATGCTAGACCTGAGAGAACATCTCTGAACAAAGGCCTAGAAATTGGAATAGGCCGGAAACCACCGCAGGCCGAAGTTAACGACCGCCTGAAATAACAGCGCAGGCAGCACCAGTATTTTGTTGCTGCCTGGTAATTTAAATTAGCACAGCGCAAAACCTGGAGTGCAAGACTGGTTTTTCGGCAGTACTCTCATCAGGAGGTCCAATGTAATGTGGCCGTAGCGTCCCTGGAGCAAGAGCAGTGCTGTCTTAAAGCGAGCCTGTCATTTTAGAAAGCACTGTCAGTCCCTTAAAGGGGAACGGCCTTCTAAAATGAAAAAAAGTAAAAATCATTTCAAAATAGGCAGTCTTTAGCCCTTAGAGCTCAACTGCCTTCTGAAAAAAAAAATAAACATTAAAAATAATTCCCAAATGGCAGTCTTCAGCTCTTAAAGCTGAACTGCTTTCCACACCTAAAAAAATGGTAAAAGTGCTTCAGCACGAACACAAATGGCTCAACAAGCCAGGGAAGGGGCACCCAGGATCTTGCACGCAGCACTCCAGCTTTGTGCAGGGGGTCAACACTGAGAGAGAGGTCCTCTGTCCAGAGGGGCCAGGAGGCCCTCCAGAAAGAACGAGGTGGGACCAGATCACCAAAGCCATCACTGCCACCCCCATGACCTGGCTCCAGTGCCCAAAGAAGCTTCATGACTTCAGACCAATAGTCAAGGTCAGTGAATGCATCTTCAAAATCCGTCTCCTACCAACTGCACCACTAGCCTCTCTCACTTCTCAATGCATGACTTCTCCACCCCCCGCCAATCACTCACCTATCAACAATCTGTACCAAACATGAGGCACACCTCCCATTCCTAGCTTCACCTCACCTTCTTGGAGCAGATGGTGCTGGCCATTCTTGGCAGGGGCATGACTAAGCCCTGGACCAGCAGAGGTGCTGAAAGGATACAAGATGCTCGTTTCCTCATATGTTATCCTCCTCCTTACATCCCACAATATCTTCTGATTTACAAGGTGCACATGGTGTAAGCATGTGCACCTTGTAAATCAGAATCTTGCTTTCCAGCCCTCCCCTCACCACAACTCCACCCTTGTGCCTTCCTCATTTCACACACCCAAGAAATCCAGCTTGCCCAGCCAGCAGCAGCAGCGGTGGTGGTAGTAGAAGACGATTCTTGATGTCATATTGGATGGATAGATGTATAAAGTTGGATTGGAAAGTTGCTTTGTGGTAGTTTTTATTTCAGCATTGTGGCCAAGAGGACACTGTGATGGTCAGTAACAGAGGGAAGGTAAGGTGTGGAACAAATGTTGAAAGGGGAATTGGGGTTGTGGTCACTGGTACCACAGGCAGATGATTCCATTCCAGATATCCTGGCCAGAAAGGGGCTGTCTGGGTTGCATCCTTCCTTCTTCTCTTCCTCTTCTTGCTTCTTCCTCTTCCCTCGTCGAGCGGATGCTGGAAATCTGAAATAAAAGCAGAAAATGCTAGAAATACTCAGCCGATCAGGCAGCATCTCGACCTGAAACCTTAACTCTGTTTGTCTCTCCCCAGATGCTGCCTGACCTGCTGAATATTTCCAGCATTTTCTGTCTTCTCAGAGGCCTTCCTTTACTATCCAAAGCCTTGCAAGCATCCAGCAGCACTCCCTGCACTCTTTAAAAGCTTTCAACATCTATTGCACCAAGCCACTACTTCATTAAAATATTTTTTTAAATCCCAAAAGCTTAAATCCAAATTTACTTGAAAGATGTGTGCGTCCCTTTAAGACGCGCTGACAGCATCTCTGCAGGGTTGCTTCATGCATGCTTTTCTGGGCATGCTTCGGACCCGGCCTTGAACAGAGTTGAAGTTTGCAGACGTGGTGTCAAGTTGGCGTTGCCCGCCGATTGACATCACGCCTTGTTCATCTACATTTCAGCGGACAGCGCCGTCAATGGCAGCACTATGGCCCTTACCAAAATGGTGGCCGCCATGTCCCGCACCGGAGGCGGGCCGGCCATCATTTTTTTGCAGCAACCCAGCGATAACGTTCAGCGCAAATTTCTAGGCCAATAACTTTACATTAGATTCTTTGTTATTTTCCTCCAAAGAACCTCTTGATGACATCAGAAGAATTGTGATCTGGGAGCATTCTCCAAGATATACCACTGGTGGCCTTCAAAGTTCAACCAGAAATAAATGAAACCAAAATTGTATCTTTCAAAATCAAATGAAGCTGCCAATCATACGAATACTAAAAACACAGACTTGATGATTCCTACTATATGAACATAGGAACAAGAGGAGGCCATTCAGCCCCTCAAGCTTGTTCAGCCATTCAATTAGATCATGGCTGATGCGTATCTTAGCTCCATTTACCTGCCTTAGTTCTGTAACCCTTAATATCCTTGCCTAACAAAAATCAATCTCAGTTTTGACATTTTCAATTGAGCCACCCAGCCTCAACAGCTTTTCAATCACTTCACTCATGATTAGGAGGAGGCTGATGGGGTGGTAATTGACTGAGTTAGTTTTATTGTGTGGTTTTATGGATAGGACCTACCAGAGCAATCTTTCACAATGTTGGGCTGTTTCCAGTGTGTCTCTCGTCAAGGATGTTCAGATCATTAAAAGTTTCTCAGGTGCTAAGGTGCGTCTGATGGTGACTGATGTTGTCAGAAGCATGAGCCTTTTGACACTGTTTGCAGGGTGCAATGCTCTGGTTGGAGTGAGGTGATTTCTACAGCCAGTGTGATTTAATGGTTTTCTAGTCGACTCAAACAGGCATTTGTGCAAGAAAGCAACACTTAGGGCAACTCATCACCATAGCCTGTCCAGTGCTGGGTCCTCTTAGTCACCAGAGGGGACACTGCCCGTCTCTGGACAGGTCAAAAGAAGACACTGGCTTTGGAAGCCTACAATCCACTCAGTGTGACTGCCATCAAAAAAGAGCTTCCTTATTTGATTGGAGTTTACTGTAATGCAGCCATCAGCTGAGCTGCTGCAGTGCCCACGTGTGTCCAAGAAAGTAGGGGCAAGCTTCTGTTCATTCGTGGTTTTGGCTGGTTATTTAGAGCTTGTAAAATCCAAGCATTCAGGAAGTTGAATACACAAAGAACCAAACCTCCATGGTGGCACACAAACCCCTTGGAACCAATTGGAAAACAGGACAGGAATCCCCCATATACACCAATAGGGAATACAGCTCCGATACCTGTGCTTCACCAGGCATTGGGTGCAGACACCTCATTGTAGACCTCCAACCCCAACAAACGAAAGAGGCGCATTCCCAATATAATGCCAGCGAAAGGGAATGTATACTCTAGCATTACGGTGGCATAGTGGTTAGCACTGGTGCCTCACAGCGCCAGGGACCCGGGTTCGAATCTGACCTCGGGTGACTGTCTGTGTGGAGTTTGCACATTCTCCCCGTGTCTGCGTGGGTTTCCTCCGGGTGCTCCGGTTTCCTCCCACAGTCCAAAAATGTGCAGGTTAGGTTGATTTGGCTATGATAAATTGACCCTTAGTGTTAGGGGGGGATTAAATATGTGGGGTTATGGGGATAGGATCGGATATGTTAGGGGGAATTAAATACGTGGGGTTACGGGGGTAGGTTGGGATATGTGTACTGTGGGGATTAAAGCAGGGACAGGGTACTGGATTTGGATGATCAGCCATGATCGTATTGAATGGTGGAGCAGGCTCGACGGGCCGAATGGCCTACTCCTGCTCCTAGATTCTATGTTTCTATGTTTCTATTAGACTATGAGGAATTCAATCACACCAACTAAGTTGCCAGCTCCTCTACTACGTTACCAATTTTGACCATTTTCAAAAAGCTCACTTGCCTACCACTAACTAGAAACTGAAGTGAGATGCACAACATGTTGGTGAACATGTGTGATGGTGCAAAATGCCCCATAGTGCCAGTGCATGATAATAAGAGATGGAGTTTGCAGCAGGAGGCGGCCATTCGGCCCATCGAGCCTGTGCCAGCTCTTTAAAAGAGCTATCCAATTAATTCCACTCCCCTGCTCGTTCCTCATAGCCCTACAAATTTTTCCTTTAAGTATATATTCAATTCCCTTTTGAAAGTTACTGTTAAACCTGCTTCTACCACTCTTTCAGACATTGCATTCCAGATCATAACAACACGTTGCATTAAAAAGTTCTCATCTCCCACCAGGTTCTTTTGCCAATTATCTCAAATCTGTGTCCTCTGGAAACAATTTCTCCCTATCTACTTTATCAAAACCCCTCATAATTTTGAACACTTCCATTAAATCTCCCCTTTAACCTTCTCTGCTCTAATGAGAACAATCCCAGTTTCTCTAGTCTCTCCACAGAACATGTTCTTCATTGGTTGTAAAGTGTTTTGGGACATCCCGAGGTCGTGAAAGGCACTATATAAATGCAAGTCTTTCTTTTTAATTGAAGTCTCTCATCCCTGGTGCAATTCTAGTACACTCCTCTGCTCCCTCTCCAAGGCCTTGACCTCCTTGCTGAGGCCTGACCAGTGATTTATAAAAGGTTTAAATGATTGTACAGAGATATTTTCATCCTTTGTACGTGCTTGCAATTTCTTTTTGTTTTGTTTTGCTATCAGCAACTGAGTCTTTTAGAAGTGGCCAAAACCATCTCAATTCAGGCTCCGTTGAGTCTGGAGGCCGTGTCAGCTCCCGTCCCTAAAGTGAACGGTTGCTGCTACTCGCAGAAGAACTTAAGTCAAAAACTTTGTGTGGTTATTTTTCTTGGCTAACCTGCTCAGGCACTGTGGGGAATTATCTTAGTGGTGAAATTTTTTTGTGTGCTGTGTGTGTGGTATACAAGACGTCTGGTTGCTGTTCACATTGGGATAGAAATATTTTTAGGGTATAGTGGCTGTGCAAAAAAGCTGACCCAGGCACAACTCCATGAATTATTTGCTGCCATATCACTGCTCCACTAAAATAACAACAGGCCACAATAGGATTCATTTGTCATTGCTGGAATCCAGATGGGACAATTACTCCTTTACATTATAGCACCGCTGCTGACAGCATCCCTCACTCTGTACTGCAATGCTAAACAAGACCTTCGAAAGCATCAAGAGCTACCTAAAGAGGCAAACGTAAAGCGCCGACTGCCTTTTCTTTTTGCTTCTGAACACTCAGCCCTCTGGACAGGCCAGCGACCCAGTTTCCCATCCCTGGCCTGCGCAGATGCTCCCTCAGCTGTGAGGACAGTCCAAGAGCCAGAAACAAAAAGTTGCAAACCGTGACTTTCACACTATGATGCAGGAATAATTATTTGTCCATTGCCCTGGTGCTGCACAACTGATGAAAGAGACAAAGAACTTGCATTTATACAGCGCCTTTCACAACCTCAGGACGTCCCAAAGCACTTTACAGCCAATGAAATACTTTTGAAGCGTAGTCACTGTCGTAATGTAGCAAAACGTGGCAGCCAATGTGTGTCCAACGAGGTCCCACAAACAGCAAATAGATAAACAACCAGCTAATGGCGGGGAGCGGATTTTAACCCCGCACACCTGGCAGTAACCGGGCAAGTGAGCAGTTAGCCAATGGATCCCACCATTACTAAATTTAAGTGATTCTTCTGGACAGCCCGCCCTTTGCCAGTGGAATCCTAATTCAACAAAGCGGATTGGGGTCCGATGGTATTATCAGGCCCCGCCAGCAGTTTTACCTTTGGTCTGAGCAGCTTTCCTGCCAAATGTAGGCCAGCCTGAAGAGGATCAGGGAAGCTGAAGAGGCACTCAAGGGACATTTCTACTGTGCTTTCTTGGGCCAGGAGTGCTCCTCTGAGCTCCATAAGGAACGTTTAGGCCTCCCCTGCCCTGGAGTTCCCCCTCCCCTGAACCCTTTCTCCCCACACTTATCCGAGCGCCAGCAGGTGCCCCTTCACCTTTTTAGGGCACAATTGTGGTTAAGTAAACAGAATCTGAGGTCATTTAGGAGTTTAATTGCTGCTCGTTCAGGGAACTTTGAAGGTTGGAATATGCTAGTCTGTTGGAGGTTAGAAGTGAAGGTCAGAATCATCTAGTATTTTAAGATTGTTGTGCATCTGTAATAACAGGAGTCTGGAGCGTGACCTCTGCGTAAACTAGAGGTACCATTTTTTCTTCTCACAGGGAAACTAGAAATGGGCAATAAATGTGGCCCTCCCAGTGTCACAAACATCCAGAGAACAAATTAAAAAAAATATCCAGTGTACAAATGATTATCTGTTGATTCCTGGGATGAGAGGGTTGTCCAATAAGGAGAGATTGAATAGAATGGGCCTAGATTCTTTGGAGTTTAGAAGAATGAGAGGTGATCTTAAAACATATAACATTTTTAGAGGGCTTGACAGGCTGTTCCCCCTGGCTGGAGAGCTTAGAACCAGGGGTCACCATCTCAGGATAAGGGGTCGGACATTTAGGACTGAGATGAGGAAAAATTTCTTCACTCAGAGGGCTGCAAATCTTAGGAATTCTCTACCCCAGAGAGCTGTGGATGCTCAGTCAGTGAGTATATTCAAGACGGAGATCAATAGATTTTGGGCACTAAGGGAATCAAGGGATATGGGGATCGGGCAGGAAGGTGGAGTTGAGGTCGAAGATCAGCCATGATCTTATTGAATGGCGGAGCAGACTCGAGGGGCCGTATGGCCTACTCCTGCTCCTAATTCTTATGTTCTTAAATCTCCCTTTGTTCCGTCCTAACAATGGGCGTGAAATTGGACTTGGCCGGAGACACAAAACAGGCAGAATTGCTTTTGACGCCCGTTATACGACATACCCGATATTCAATTCTATTGAAGTCAACAGAACTGAATATCGGGCAGAGCATATAACGGGCAAGCAATGCAATACCACCCGCTATGTGCCCCTGCCCATGTCCTAATTTCACCCTCTTCAACTTAAACAGTGTGTCCTCCACTGCATGAGGCTAGCACCTCCATGCCCACAACAGCATTTCTGTGGCCTCTCCAAGTTTTAGGCTCAGTGTTCTGTACAGAGCTAATTGCTACGAACTGTGCCATGGGTTAAGAGTAGGGTTCTGCAAAGTATGCGCTATTGTGAGATATGAACTCTGATTACAAAATAAGGGTTAGGGTTCTGTAAGATAGACTTTGTGAAATGGAATGTTTATGACGCAGCATGCCGAGGGTTATGGGTAATGTTCTGCAAGACATGCATTATTGTGAAATGGAAGATTAATTTACAAAGTATGTTGCAGGTTAGGATCAGGGCATGGTAAGATATACTCTATAAAATATACAAGCTCGGTTACACATTAGACTTAATTTTCCTTTGGGGCCAATGGGTAAATGCAAACATTTTCTCCAGGTTGTGCCATATATAGGCCCAAAAATTAGTGTCTCTACGCGAGAGTATGCACTGTGTACTCTCGCGTATTCTTTCTCCAATTGCCGGTTTTCTGCATGCACTGCGCATGTGCTGAAAACCGGCACTTGGTGATTTCAAAAGGGGGCGGTTCCTAGGTGAACCGCGTGCGCGCTACAGGCTGCGCGCACGCAGTGCACTTAGTGCTTTGAACGCGCAGGTAAGCATGGAAGATTTTGCACATAAAGAAAGGAGGCATAAGACCCTCTTTTAACAAGGTAAGTAGTTAATTAAGTATTATTTTATTTTGAATTTTTTTCAACAGGTATATCTTTTTTAGAGACTTTAAAGAAAGGTAAGTTTATTTTTATAACTTTTTAAAAGATTTTAAATTTTTTCAAAAATTAAATTTTTTGTTTAAAGTGGTTAATTTATTTAACTATACTTATTTTATTAATGTGATGGTTTTTAAAAAAATTTAATTGAGGTTTAGCTGTTCTTTTGAGGGGGTATAGATTCATAGCTTTCACAGCACTTGCTGTGAAAACTATGAATGAAAGATGGTGTGCTGCCATTGGCTCTAACTGAATCACGTGATCCCACAGCTCGCACGAATTAACTGCGCCTGTGGGATACGGAAGCACTGCACAGCTGCTGTCTAGAAAATCAAGTTCGTGCGAGCTCGGAATGAAAAGGCAGGCGCGCAGTGAGATATCGCGGGGAAGCCTTACCCCCGCACGAAGGCTCCGTCATTAATTTCTGGGCCATTATTTCTGCCCCCATGACATGCACATGTGCACAGGCAATGCATCTACCTGTTTTTGTGCACCACTAAAGTATGAACTGGGAGTGAAACTAGTAGTTTCACCCACTACCGGCAATCCTCGCTGCCAATTTCACATGTTAATTTCATTTGCTGCTAAATAACAATAAGCATAGTAACAAAAACGGCCATAAAAAAAGCAAACAAAGCACTGGGATTCATTTCTCGAGGGGTTGAATTGAAAAGCAGAGAAGTTATGTTAAACTTATATCGAACCTTGGTTAGACCACACTTGGAGTACTGTGAACAGTTCAGGTCTCCATATTATAAAAAAAAGAATATAGAGGCACTGGAGAAGGTGCAAAAAAGATTTACAAGGGTGATACCTGAACTGAGAGGTTATACCCATCAGGAAAAACTGAACAGGCTGGGGCTCTTTTCTCCAGAAAAGGGAAGACTGAGGGGGTGACATGATAGCAGTCTAAGATTATGAAAGGTTTTGATAGGGTAGACATAGAGAAGATGTTCCCACTTGTGGGGGAGACCAAAACTAGGGGCCATAAATATAAATCCAATAGGGAATTCAGGAGAAACTTCTTTACCCAGTTGAATGGTTAGAATGTGGAACATGCTACCACATGGATGCATTTTAGGGAAAGCTAGATAAACACATGAGGGAGAAGGATATGTTGAAGGGTGGGAGGTGGCTCGTGTGGAGTATAAACACCGGCATAGACCTGTTGGGCCAAATGGCCTGTTTCTGTGCTGTGCATGCTATGTAATTCTATGTAAAACTGTGCACAAGATAACGAGACTGGTTACAGCACTAAACATATGGGTTAAGGCAGAAGGAGTAACTAAGGGGGAAAAATTTGGTTGCTTTGTGCCTCCCGGGCGCTAATGGGGCGCAAAGCAACTAGCGCCCGGGCGTGGCGATGTTTGCGCCACTTGCAAAATTGACCAGCCATTTTGCGGCGGCGCTAAACACTACCGCCATGATCTCCTGCGCCCGCAGATCGTGACGTCAGTCGAGCGTGCAACGCCCCGGACCAGATATTGAGTGGCGCCCCCTGCCTTACCGCATGCCGCTAGCAACGACAGGTTGAGGGGAATGTTTTGCAGTTGGGAAGGGACTGGGGGAGCGCTATTTAAAGGCGGCCGCTTCCTGCCTTTTTTTGTCGGCGACATTTTTGCACCATGCATTCTGAGAGAGAGAGAGAGAGAGAGAGAGAGAGACACACACTTCTGGAGAGATTCAACGCTGTGTGAAGGAGTTTTGGGTACCGAGCAGCACTTTGCAGGTTCATTTTGATTTGACCTTCCTTGCATCGATTTAGAAGAGACTTTGGGGGCTGCACTCTGAGCTCTTTTCTTGGGCCTCTCCATTGTTCTTTCCAGCAGAATTGATGTACAGGTCTCTCCAGGCCGAGATTCAAGGCTGCAATGAGCAGGGTGTGGATGGAGAGCAAGATCGACCCTCCTCTTTAAGAACTGGTCGGCGCCAGTGTGTCTGTGTTCCATTGCTGACTGACATCACATGAGCTTCGCCAGTGCTCTGAGGTAGCGCCTCGCTCCTCGGAGTTAGCACCTTAAGAGAGGTGTGTAGCGCCTGATTTAGCACTCCAATCACCTCCAAGGGCGATAGAAGCCAAGTTTGCAGTCGGAGGCGATAATTAGCGCTAGCCGCTAAACTTTGCGCCCGGCCAATAATTGCGCCCCAAAAGGGGCGATACCGAATTTCTCCCCCTAAGAGTGTAAAGAATGCTGCAGATCGGGCAAACTACTGGGATTTTCAAAGATTTCATTTGTCAAAGTCAACAGCTCTTTGTCCGAGTTCATGCTCCAAGAATGTTCTTTCAGTTACTTCTGCATGCAAGGGACAAGAGTTCCAGACTATGACACTGACTGGAAGTTCCACAGGCAGGAAGCACATCACAGGCGTGATGTTGCAGTTTGTGGGACCTTGCTGTACCAAATTGGCTGCTGCGTTTCTCTACATTCCAACAGCGACTAAAAAGTACTTAATTGACTGTAAAGCCCTTTGGGATGTCCTGAGGTTGTGAAAGGCATGATATAAATACAAGTCTTTCTTTTTTTCTTTTTGGTATTCAATGCTGATTTCTCAATCAATAATATTGAGGCGCAGCTACGGCAGTTTTTGTAACTCTGGCGTAAACATAAATCACAACCTAGGATCTACCAATTCATGTGTTGCTGCTCTAGTCATGGGTTGTAGATGGTCAACAGCTAGATAGCATCCCTCCAATGGTGGTTGGACCTGGCTGGGAAAAGACCATTCACACCCTCTAGACCTACAGGTTTTGGACTGTGTCGAACCCAAGAAACATTGGTTTCATCAGCAGCCTCCCAAACATGGCTATGATAGTTCATCACCTGTTTTAGAGAACAGAGCTTACTGATGGTGATAATTAGGATTCCATGTTTTTCACCAGCTCCTCAAGGCATCTTTGCCATCTGTTTTTTCCCCCCTGGCGTAGGTCAGAGGTCGTTGCCAGTGAGCAGCTGAATGCTTGCAATTGCTAAGACCTTAGTACCCTGATAGAGGGCAAGTAATTACCTGCAGTAACTTACGTGTCTATTTGGTCCACTTGGTAGCACATTCGCCTGTGAGTGAGAGGTTTGTGGATTCAAGCCTACCTTCCCTGGGCCTTGAGCGCGTAATTTCAGAGGTACCGAGGGAGCACTGCTTGTCGTTGGCACCATCATTTCAGATGAGGTGTCAAACTGAGACCCTGTCTGCTTGTTCCAGTGATTCAGGCGACACCAACTTGAAGAGGAGAAGGGAGTTCTCCCAGTGTCCTGGCCAATATTCCTCCCTCGAATCAACACCACAAAAAAACAGATTAACCGGTCGTTTATCTCATTAACATTTGTAGATTCCTGCTGTGTGGAAAAAATGGCTGCCACATCATTGAACTCCAAAGTAATTCTTTGCACATGAAGGACTTTGAGGCACTTCCAACAAATCCGGTCAATTGCTATAAAAATTCAAGCAGTTTTTCTTAAACTAATTTCACTGAAACACTTCCTTTATACATCGTCACCCAAATGAATACAAAACAACCCAAGTTTAACATCTCTATTCATAGACATACATAGAACAGTACAGCACAGTACAGGCCCTTCGGCCCTCGATGTTGTGCCGAGCATTGTCCGAGACCAAGATCAAGCTATCACACTCCCTATCACTCTGGTGTGCTCCATGTGCTTATCCAATAACCGCTTGAAAGTTCCTAAAGTGTCCGACTCCACTATCACAGCAGGCAGTCCATTCCACACCCCAACCACTCTCTGAGTAAAGAATCTACCTCGGACATCCCTTCTATATCTCCCCCCATGCACCTTATAGTTATGCCCCCTTGTAACAGCTGCCTCTACCCGAGGAAATAGTCTCTGAACATCCACTCTATCTATCCCCCTCATCATCTTATAAACCTCTATTAAGTCGCCTCTCATCCTCCTCCGCTCTAAAGAGAAAAGCCCCAACTCCCTCAATCTTTCCTCATAAGACCTCCCCCCCAAACCAGGCAGCATCCTAGTAAATCTCCTTTGCACTCTTTCCAATGCTTCCACGTCCTTCCTATAATGAGGTGACCAGAACTGCACACAATATTCCAAATGTGGTCTCACCAAGGTCCTGTACAGTTGCAGCATAACCTCACGGTTCTTAAACTCAAACCCTCTGTTAATAAACGCCAACACACCATAGGCCTTCTTTACTGCTCTATCCACTTGAGTGGCAACCTTCAGAGATCTGTGGATATGAACCCCCAGATCCCTCTGCTCCTCCACGTTCCTCAGAACCCTGCCGTTGACCCTGTAATCCTTATTCAAATTTGCCCTACCAAAATGAATCACCTCGCACTTATCAGGGTTAAATTCCATCTGCCATTTTTCGGCCCAGCTCTGCATCCTATCAATGTCTCTTTGCAGCCTACAACTGCCGTCCACCTCATCCACTACTCCACCAATCTTGGTGTCATCAGCAAATTTACTGATCCACCCTTCAGTCCCCTCCTCCAAGTCATTGATAAAAATCACAAACAGCAGAGGACCCAGCACCGACCCCTGTGGCACACCGCTGGTAACTGGTCTCCAGTCCGAAAATGTTCCATCCACCACCACCCTCTGTCTTCTATGAGATAGCCAGTTACTTATCCAATCGGCCAAATTTCCCTCTATCCCACAACTCCTTACTTTCTTCATGAGACGACCATGGGGAACCTTATCAAACGCCTTACTAAAATCCATGTATACGACATCAACTGCTCTACCTTCATCTACACACTTAGTTACCTCCTCAAAGAATTCAATCAAATTTGTTAGGCAAGACTTACCCTTCACGAATCGTGTTGACTATCCCTGATTAAGTTGCCCCTTTCCAAATGGTCATAAATCCTATCCCTCAGGACCTTTTCCATTATCTTACCAACCACCGAAGTAAGACTAACCGGCCTATAATTACCAGGGTCATTCCTATTTCCTTTCTTGAAGAGAGGAACAACATTTGCCACTCTCCAGTCCTCTGGCACCATCCCCGTGGACAGTGAGGACCCAAAGATCAAAGCCAGAGGCTCTGCAATCTCCTCCCTTGCCTCCCAAAGAATCCTAGGATATATCCCATCTGGCCCAGGGGACTTATCGACCCTCAGGTTCTTCAAAATTGCTAAAACATCTTCCCTCAGAACATCTACCACCTCCAGCCTATCCACCTTTATCACACTCTCATCCTCAAGAACATGGCCCCTCTCCTCGGTGAACACTGACGAAAAGTATTCATTCATCACCTCTCCTATCTCTTCTGACTCCATGCACAAGTTCCCACTACTGTCCTTGACCGGCCCTACCCTCACCCTGGTCATTCTTTTATTTCTCACATAAGAGTAAAAAGCCTTGGGGTTTTTCTTGATCCGACCCGCCAAGGACTTCTCATGCCCCCTCCTAGCTCTCCTAAGCTCTTTTTTTAGCTCATTCCTTGCTACCTTGTACCCCTCAATCGACCCAACTGAACCTTGTTTTCTCATCCTTACATACGCTTCCTTTTTCCTCTTGACTAGACATTCAACCTCTTTTGTGAACCATGGTTCTCTCACTCGGCCATTTCCTCCCTGCCTGACAGGGACATACCTATCAAGGACACGCAGTAATTGCTCCATGAAAAAGCTCCACTTTTCGTTTGTGCCTTTCCCTGATAGTTTCTGTTCCCATCTTATACTCCCTAATTCTTGCCTAATCGCATCATAATTACCCCTCCCCCAATTATAAACCCTGCCCTGCCGTATGGCCCTATCCCTCTCCATTGCAATAGTGAAAGTTACCGAATTGTGGTCACTATCTCCAAAGTGCTCTCCCACATACAAATCAAACACTTGGCCCGGTTTATTACCCAGTACCAAATCCAACGTGGCCCCACCTCTTGTCGGCCTATCCACATATTGTGTCAGGAAACCCTCCTGCACACACTGTGCAAAAACTATCCCATCCGAACTGTTTGACCTATAAAGGTTCCAATCAATATTTGGAAAGTTGAAGTCACCCATGACAACTACTCTGTGACCTCCACACCTATTCATAATCTGCTTTGCAATTTCTTCCTCCACATCTTTATTACTATTTGGGGGCCTGTAGAAAACTCCTAACAACGTGACCGCTCCTTTCCTATTTCTAACTTCAGCCCATATTACCTCAGACGGCAGATCCCCCTCGAACTGCCTTTCTGCCGCTGTTAAACTATCCTTGATTAACAATGCTACTCCTCCACCTTTCTTACCAACTTCCCTACTCTTACTGAAACATCTATACCCCGGAACTTCCAACAACCATTCCTGTCCCTGTTCTAACCATGTCTCCGTAATGGCCACCACATCGTAGTCCCAAGTACCAATCCACGCTCCAAGTTCTCCTACCTTATTCCGGATGCTCCTTGCATTGAAGTAGACACACTTCAAGCCATCTTCCTGTCTGCCGGGACATTCCTGCGACCTTGATACCCTCCTCAGTACCTCCCTACACTCACCACTGGCTCGTGGACTACAGCCCTTTTTCCCATCCCCCTGACAAATTAGTTTAAACCCCCCCGAAGAGCCGTAGCAAATTTCCCTCCCAGGATATTGGTGCCCCTCTGGTTCAGGTGCAAACCGTCCTGTTTGTACAGGTCCCACCTTCCCCAGAATGTGCTCCAATTATCCACATAACTGAAACCCTCCCCCCTACACCATCCCTGCAGCCACGTGTTTATCTGCACTCTCTCCCTGTTCCTCAACTCGCTAACACGTGGCACCGGCAACAAACCAGAAATTACAACATGGTTTGTACTGGCTCTCAGCTTCCAACCTAGCTCCTTAAATTCCTGTTTTAAATCCCCGTCCCTTCTCCTACCTATGTCGTTGGTACCGATGTGTACCACGACTTGTGATTGTTCCCCTTCCCCTTTGAGGATTCTGAAAACACGGTCCGAGACGTCACGGACCCTGGCACCCGGGAGGCAACATACCATCCGTGAGTCTCTTTTGCTGCCACAGAACCTCCTATCTGTCCCTCTGACTATTGAGTCCCCAATAACTATTGCTCTCCTGCTCTCCCCCCTTCCCTTCTGAGCCACAGGGACGGACCCAGTGCCAGAGATCCGGTCACCGTGGCTTACCACTGGTAAGTCGTCCCCCTCAACAGTATTCAAAGCGGTATACCTGTTACTGAGGGGAACGACCACAGAGGATCCCTGCACTGACTGCTTCCTCCTAGCCCCTCTCACCGTCACCCATCTATCTTCATGCTTTGGAGTAATTACATCCCTGAAGCTTCTATCTATGACCTCCTCTGCCTCCCGAATGATCCGAAGTTCATCCAGCTCCAGCTCCAGTTCCCTAACACGGTTTTCGAGGAGCTGGAGATGGGTGCACTTCCCACAGGTGTAATCAGCAGGGACACCTACGGCGTCCCTCACCTCAAACATTCTGCAGGAGGAACATTTCACTGCCTCCCCTGCCATCCCCTCTAGCTAACTTGCAGATTAAACTAGAACAAAAAAGAGCTTACCTGATAGTCACTCACCTCCTTTAGGTTAGAGGAGGAGGAAGGGTGGGGGACACTACAAGCGTAGTGTCTCGGGTTTAGGAACCGCCCAACTTATATATAGGTAAAAATTAATCACCTACCCAGCAACCACTGCGTCCCGCACTTTTAAAGCCTCTGTGGGCCTACCTGGTCGCCGCCGCCTCGAGTCCAAAAATGTGCGGGTTAGGTTGATTTGGCTAAGATAAATTGACCCTTAGTGTTAGGGGGGGATTAAATATGTGGGGTTACGGGGATAGGATAGGAAGGGATATGTTAGGGGGAATTAAATATGTGGGGTTACGGGGATAGGGGGGGGTGGGATATGTGTCGGTGCAGGCTCGATGGGGATTCTGTGTGAGAAAGCAGGGACAGGGTGCTGGATTTGGATGATCAGCCATGATCGTATTGAATGGTGGAGCAGGCTCGACAGGCCGAATGGCCTACTCCTGCTCCTAGTTTCTATGTTTCTATGCCTCGCTGCAGCCGCTCCACCCAGGTCCGCCGCCTCTATTCAATTGTCATCTATTTACTAAAAGAAATAATATTTACATAAGTGGCAGAGTGATGGGCGTGCAATAATGGGCATGGACTATCAGCAATATTTCTTATTGCAAATTTTATTGATAACATTGCTCCTGGATCTTTACTCAAGACATTCGCCATGACAATTATTGTTCTCCTATTAACGCTGACTCAATCGAACAAGTTTATCTCCAGGGAGTTAGTGTTTAATAACTGCCCTCAAGATATAGATTATATTGCCTTTCAGAAAATAATTTAGATTTGCTCAGGAACTGATAAAGCAATGCAACAGCAATTTACTTTCTCCTGTCACCAGGTCAGGAATTCCAGAGAGTGATTCAAACTTTCTGTTGGGAAAGCAAGTAAATCACACAGCACCAAAGCATGTTGCTGAAAAAGTTTGCCCGGATAATGAGGCCTATCCCACACGGCGGGGCCTATCCCACACGGCGGGGCCTATCCCACACGGCGGGGCAGTTTCCACACGGCGGGGCCTATCCCACACGGCGGGGCCGTTTCCACACGGCGGGGCCTATCCCACACGGCGGGGCCTATCCCACACGGCGGGGCCGATCCCACACGGCGGGGTCATTTCCTCACGGCGGGGCCTGTTCCACACAGCGGGGCCTGTTCCACACAGCGGGGCCGTTTCCTCACAGCGGGGCCGTTTCCACACAGCGGGGCCGTTTCCACACAGCGGGGCCGTTTCCACACAGCGGGGCCGTTTCCACACAGCGGGGCCGTTTCCACACAGCGGGGCCGTTTCCACACAGCGGGGCCGTTTCCTCACAGAGTAGCCGTTTCCTCACAGAGGGGCCGTTTCCACACAGTGGGGCCTGTTCCACACAGTGGGGCCTGTTCCACACAGTGGGGCCTGTTCCACACAGTGGGGCCTATTCCACACAGTGGGGCCGTTTCCACACAGTGGGGCCGTTTCCACACAGTGGGGCCTATTCCACACAGTGGGGCCTATTCCACACAGCGGGGCCTATTCCACACAGAGGGGCCGTTTCCTCACAGCGGGGCCTATTCCACACAGCGGGGCCGTTTCCACACAGCGGGGCCGTTTCCACACAGCGGGGCCTATTCCACACAGCGGGGCCGTTTCCACACAGAGGGGCCGTTTCCTCACTGTGGGGCCTATTCCACACAGTGGGGCCTATTCCACACAGTGGGGCCTATTCCACACAGCGGGGCCGTTTCCACACAGAGGGGCCGTTTCCTCACAGTGGGGCCGTTTCCTCACAGTGGAGCCTATTCCACACAGTGGGGCCTATTCCACACAGTGGGGCCTATTCCACACAGTGGGGCCTATTCCACACAGTGGGGCCTATTCCACACAGTGGGGCCGTTTCCACACAGTGGGGCCGTTTCCACACAGTGGGGCCGTTTCCACACAGTGGGGCCGTTTCCTCACAGTGGGGCCTATTCCACACAGCGGGGCCTATTCCACACAGCGGGGCCGTTTCCTCACTGTGGGGCCTATTCCACACAGTGGGGTCTATTCCACACAGTGGGGCCGTTTCCACACAGTGGGGCCGTTTCCACACAGTGGGGCCTATTCCTCACAGTGGGGCCTATTCCACACAGAGGGGCCTATTCCTCACAGTGGGGCCTATTCCTCACAGTGGGGCCGTTTCCACACAGTGGGGCCTATTCCACACAGTGGGGCCGTTTCCACACAATGGGGCCTATTCCACACAGCGGGGCCGTTTCCACACAGCGGGGCCGTTTCCACACAGCGGGGCCGTTTCCACACAATGGGGCCTATTCCACACAGTGGGGCCGTTTCCTCACAGTGGGGCCTATTCCACACAGTGGGGCCTATTCCACACAGTGGGGCCTATTCCACACAGTGGGGCCGTTTCCACACAGTGGGGCCTATTCCACACAGTGGGGCCTATTCCACACAGTGGGGCCTATTCCACACAGTGGGGCCTATTCCACACAGTGGGGCCTATTCCACACAGTGGGGCCTATTCCACACAGTGGGGCCTATTCCACACAGTGGGGCCTATTCCACACAGTAGGGCCGTTTCCTCACAGTGGGGCCTATTCCACACAGTGGGGCCGTTTCCACACAGAGGGGCCGTTTCCTCACAGTGGGGCCTATTCCACACAGTGGGGCCGTTTCCACACAGTGGGGCCGTTTCCTCACAGAGGGGCCGTTTCCACACAGTGGGGCCGTTTCCTCACTGTGGGGCCGTTTCCACACAGTGGGGCCTATTCCACACAGTGGGGCCTATTCCACACAGTGGGGCCTATTCCACACAGTGGGGCCTATTCCACACAGTGGGGCCTATTCCACACAGTGGGGCCTATTCCACACAGTGGGGCCTGTTCCACACAGTGGGGCCTGTTCCACACAGTGAGGCCGTTTCCTCACAGTGGGGCCGTTTCCTCACAGTGGGGCCGTTTCCACACAGTGGGGCCTATTCCACACAGTGGGGCCTATTCCACACAGTGGGGCCGTTTCCTCACAGTGGGGCCTATTCCACACAGTGGGGCCTATTCCACACTGTGGAGCCGTTTCCACACAGTGGGGCCTATTCCACACTGTGGAGTCGTTTCCACACAGTGGGGCCTATTCCTCACTGTGGGGCCGTTTCCACACAGTGGGGCCTATTCCTCACTGTGGGGCCGTTTCCACACAGTGGGGCCGTTTCCTCACAGTGGGGCCGTTTCCACACAGTGGGGCCGTTTCCACACAGTGGGGCCTATTCCACACTGTGGGGCCGTTTCCACACAGTGGGGCCTATTCCACACAGTGGGGCCTATTCCACACAGTGGGGCCTATTCCTCACTGTGGGGCCTATTCCACACAGTGGGGCCTATTCCACACAGTGGGGCCGTTTCCTCACAGTGGGGCCGTTTCCACACAGTGGGGCCGTTTCCTCACAGCGGGGCCGTTTCCACACAGTGGGGCCTGTTCCACACAGAGGGGCCGTTTCCACACAGTGGGGCCTGTTCCACACAGAGGGGCCGTTTCCACACAATGGGGCCTGTTCCACACAGCGGGGCCGTTTCCACACAATGGGGCCTATTCCACACAGCGAGGCCGTTTCCACACAGCGGGGCCTATTCCACACAGCGGGGCCGTTTCCACACAGAGGGGCCGTTTCCACACAGCGGGGCCGTTTCCACACAGTGGGGCCTATTCCACACAGCAGGGCCTGTTCCACACAATGGGGCCTATTCCACACAATGGGGCCTATTCCACACAGCGAGGCCGTTTCCTCACAGTGGGGCCTATTCCTCACTGTGGGGCCGTTTCCACACAGTGGGGCCGTTTCCACACAGCGGGGCCATTTCCACACAGCGGGGCCGTTTCCACACAGCGGGGCCGTTTCAACAC
Organism: Squalus acanthias; assembly: GCA_030390025.1. NCBI lineage: Eukaryota > Metazoa > Chordata > Chondrichthyes > Squaliformes > Squalidae > Squalus > Squalus acanthias. The sequence goes on along the minus strand of CM059440.1, from coordinate 60,396,852 downwards.
AGCGGGGCCGTTTCCACACAGTGGAGCCTATTCTGTACCCCTCTTGCATCACAACAAAAATCTGTTAAGCATGCATTGCAAGGTGGAAAAACAAATTTCTAGAATATGCATTTTAGCCTCGTTCGGTCTTGGTCCATTTCTTTTGCAGTGTCGGAGAAATATATCATCTGAACCTCCATCTCCTGTATTGTAGATACACTCCAGTAAATTGCCCAGTTATTTTATAAATATATAATTTTTATATGGACAAGGTTATGAAAGATTTGGGAGTGGAACTTCAGAAACTTGCTCTGGAGAATTTGCAACATCACTGAGAGAGTTGAAAATGAAATGGGAATGTTGACATAAAAGCTTGCAGTGGAAAATTGTGACAGAAAAGCCTGAACAAAAATTGTAACAAGAAGAAGTAAATTTTATGGATAGAAAGTCCTAGTGAACCTACTTTATATTAAAAAGAATGAATTTTCATTTATACAGCACCTTTCACGACCTCAGGATGACCCAAAATGCTTTACAGCCACTGTTGTAATGCAGGGTTCACGGCAGCCTATTTGTGCACAGCAAGCTCCCACAAAGGGATAATGACTAGGTAATCTGTTTTTAGGCGTTGGCTGAGAGATAAATATCGGCCAGAACACCGGGAGAAACTCCCCTTCTCTTCTTTGAATAGTGCAATGGGATCTTTTATATTCAACCTGAACAGGCAGACGGTGCCTCAATTTAACATCTCACCCAAAAGGATGAATATTCTTTTCCCTCAGTACTGCCCTGAAGTGTTGACTCAGAATATGTGCTTAAGTCGCGGAATCGGGTTTGAAATCATGAACTTCTGACTTAGAGGCAAGTGTGCACTCAGTGATCCACGGCTGACTGCGTTTAGCTAGCCAGCCAGGTTGGCTTCATTGTCGATCTGTGAACCACACAGGTCACAGGTCAATACTATTATGTTGCTGTTGGAAAAGTGGTTAAAGCATAAAATTCTGAAAGGCCTCCCCTGTATTTTGATTTCAGCCTTTACTCAAAGTACAATAAATAAGTGTCGGGGATGGGATACATTTTCCAGCTACTGCTGATCTTGTACATAGGTTTAATACAATCGTACTAAGTTCCACTGGACTGCTAAAGCAAGTGTGAACTTGTGTAATTTAAATGAGTTAAGGCCTGCTTTAAGAAATTCGGAGAGGAATTTAGCCTGCGTGCCCTAGTGTTTGTACAGGAATGATGCGGGACAGGAAATATGTGCCAGACTCAAATCAATGACATAGTCATGACAGTTGACATAATGTCACATGGTCCTCTGCTGTGGTTTGAAATCACTCAGTGCAATATTAGAACAATGCAATATCATACGAAACATTGAAATTAAAGCATTACCATCGCCGAATCCCCCACCATCAACATCCTGGGGGGGTCACCATTGACCAGAAAATTAACTGGACCAGCCACATAAATACGGTGGCAACAAGAGCAGGTCAGAGGCTAGGTATTCTGCGGCGAGTGTCTCACCTCCTGACTCCCCAAAGCCGTTCCACCATCTACAAGGCACAAGTAAGGAGTGTGATGGATGAGTGCCTGGATGAGTGCAGCTGCAACAACACTCAAGAAGCTCGACACCATCCAGAACAAAGCAGCCCGTTTGATTGGCACCCCATCCACCACCTTAAACACTCACTCCCTCCACCACCAGCGTACCGTGGCTGCAGTGTGTACCATCTACAAGATGCACTGCAGCAACTCGCCAAGGCTTCTTCGGCAGCACCTCCCAAACCCACGACCTCTTCCACCTAGAAGGACAAGGGCAGCAGGCGCATGGGAACACCACCACCTCCAAGTTCCCCTCCAAGTCACACACCATCCTGACTTGGAAGTATATCGCCGATCCTTCATCATCGCTGCTCAAAATCCTGGAACTCCCTCCCTCACAGCACTGTGGGAGTACCTTCATCACATGGACTGCAGCGGTTCAAGAAGGCGGCTCACCACCACCTTCTCAAGGGCAACTAGGGATGGGCAATAAATGCTGGCCTTGCCAGCGACGCCCACATCCCATAAGCAAATTTTTTTTAAAAACCCATTTTATGGGATCTTGCTGTGCGCAGATTGGCTGCCATAATTCCTACATTACTACAGTGACTACACTTTAAAAGGGCTTCATTGGCTGTAAAGTGCTTTGGGGTGTCCTGAGGTCATGAAAGGCGCTGTATAAATGCAAGTCTCTCTATAATAGTGGGCAAAGCAATCTCACTTGTTGCTAATTTTACACAGCCTGAGTTCAGTTCATGGTTAGGCAACAGATATCAGCCAACAGATATTTTCGGGAAGAGTCACAGCTCATAAGAAGCCTGGAGGCATATGACGTCAGAGTGCGATGTTCCTGACTGGCAGTGTCCAAACAGTCCACACCAGTGGTATCACTGAAATACTATTCATGAAATCACAATTATAGACCTACAGCAGAAAGAGTCAGATAACATCAGAATGTTTTCCTACAAAAATTAAATACGACTTTGAATTTTGGGCCGAATGCAATACTGGTGATAAGACCTTACATTATAGGACCTTCCCCTTCCTGTTACCTTCTCCAATGCAAAGGTCTCAATGCTTAGATCTTCCAGACAATCTTCTCTGAAATGCATACAAAGTTTGCTTCATCATATAATGGATCTTGATCAACCACACCTCTTTGTAATTCCTCAAGCCCGCATCTCCCCGACATACATGACGTAGTTGAGCACAGCATAGTGAACGAGCCTGCTCGCCACTTTATCTAGTCAACCAAAAATAGCCAGATCAGGGCTGATGGTATTTTCCTGTGCAAAATACATATCGTTCTCAAATAAAATTAAATTTGGTTTCTTTCAGAGGAGGGGATCACAAATTGTCACATATGCAATATAGAATGCAACAGGTGTTTCACAATTGTTCACCATCTCAGTAACAGTCAAACTGTGCAAACATTAATTTAATTTTTTTTTTTAAAAAAAAGCTTTCAACCATTACCTCCTGAGTAAATTTTGTTCATAATTTACAGAAAGGCTCATACAAGTTACAAGTGCCAGCTTTGCAAACAGCAGGTTCAATAGCAAAACAAGATGGAAATAGAAAACCGTACTAGTCTTCTCAAGGTTTAGGGTCCCATCACTCTCGTCCAGGTTTCATAGGCAACCAATTGTTGGTCTGCAAAACATGCCATTATTCTCCTGATAATAGAATCCTACAGCACAAAAGGAGGCCATTCGACCCATCATGCCTGTGCCGGCTCTTTGAAAGAGCTATCCAATTAGTCCCACACCCCTGTTCTTTCCCCATTGCCCTGCAAATTATTACTTTTCAAGTATATATCAAATTCTCTTTTGAAGGTTACTATTGAATAAGCTTCCACCACCCTTACAGGCAGTGCATTCCAAATCATAACAATTCACTGCGTATAAAAAGTTCTGATATTCCCCTCCCCCCCCCCCGGATTACTAGTTAATTAATCAGTTAATTAAATAAATCTGGAATAAAAAGCTAGTACCAGTAATGGTGACCATGAAACTACCGGATTGTTGGAAAAACCCAGCTGGTTCACTAATGTCCTTTAGGGAAGGAAATCTGCCGTCCTTACCTGGTCTGGCCTATGTGACCCAGACCCACAGCAATGTGGTTGACTCTTAACTGCCCCCTGAAATAGCCGAGCAAGCCACTCAGTCTTATCAAACCACTACAACAAAGTCAGCACTATGGGAGCACCTTCACCACACGGACTGCAGCGGTTCAAGAAGGTGGCTCACCACCACCACCTTCTCGAGGGCAATTAGGGATGGGCAATCAATGCTGGCCTTGCCAGCGACACCCACATCCCGTGAACGAATAAATAAAAATAAAAATATTGAACATCTCTTAAATCTTCCCGTAAACTTCTCTGCTCTAAGGAGAACAATCTCAGCTTCTCCAGTCTCTCCACATAACTGAAGTCCCTCATCCCTGGTATCATTCTAATAAATCTACTCTGCACCCTCTCCAAGGCCTTGACATCCTGATATTTTAAATTTTATCTTTATTTATTCATTCTTGGGATATGGGCATCGCTGGCAAGGCCAGCATTTATTGCCCATTCCTAGTTGCCCTGAGAAGGTGGTGGTAGGCCTTCATCTAGAACTGCTGGTAATGGTTTTGATTCAACAGAGTGGCTTGCTAGGTCATTTCAGTGGCTAGGTAACTTTCAACCATGTTGGTTTGGAACTAGGAGTGAGATACGGGTAAGGATGGCAGGTTTCCATCCCTGAAGGACATTAGTGAACTATTTGGGTTTTTATGACAATCTTACAGCTTCATGGCCACTTTTACTGATACCAGCTTTTTATTTTTCAGATTTTCAAACTGAATACAAATTCTCAAACTGCCATGGTGGGATTTGAACTCTCACTCGCTGGATTACTAGTCCAGTAATATAACCACTACACTACTGCACTTGGTATAACCAAAGTAAACCATCAGCATACAAACATCTAACAATTAATTAAATTTAAACATTTCTTGAATCTACTGCAATACCCAAACATTTCCTATACTCTTAATCGAATAGATAAATTGAACCCCTGTAATATGTTGAGGTTCATAAACTCGAGAACCAGGAGATGTGTGTTCAAACCTAAAAATGGGAAGATGCACAGACAGCTTGGACTAAACTACTTTATGCAGAGGGAGGTAAATGTGTGGAATGGAGTGCCCAGGGAGGCAGACAGTATGGAAATATTTAAGGGAGAATCGTGTCGCTATTTGAGGGAGTGGATGATTGAGGGATAATAGATTTTGGGACTGGCCGGATGGTCTCAAGGGTCTTTTCCAATCCTGCACTTTCCCATCGTCTTATACAGCTTGAAGGAAACTGTGGTCAAACTGGGATAGGAAAAATAACCAACTATCAAGTGAAAGGCATGTTTTGGACTGATGCCAGCAAGTTCTCCCTTTGCACAGAGCGATCAACACCGAAAATGGACTTTGCAGTTGGGTAGTGGAGACAAAAACCCTGGAATCGTTTAAGAAAGAGTTGGATGTTATGATAGGGGAGCCTATAGAACATTTCTGGATGGACAATCTAGGATGGGCCGAATAGTTTTCCTCATCTATATGCATCTTGTGATAATAATCAGTTCAAAAGAAGAAACATTCAACTTCAGCTTGATTAAGGTAACCAACATGTATGGGTGTGCCCAAGTTGAACATGTTTTGGGAGACAGGTTGTTTGTACTTCCCCCCCCACCCCACCAATATTACGTGTGAAATACAGGTACGCGCTGCTTCTTACCGGGCTCAGCCTGCATGACCTCAGGTTGACACTGCAGTGGCATTTCCTCATTGGTCCGGTTTCCATGGTTGACAGCGTTAACTTCTTTGACTGTTGTAGATAAAAGGGAACAACTTTAACGTGCCCACCAGGGGAGAATATCGTGGAAGCTCGGGCGCGCCCCGCACAATATTCCGTGGCTCCACGTAGGGAGCATATTCGGAAAATTGGCCCTTGAACATAGTGAATTTGAGAAATCAATCTTTAGTGGTTTGTCAAAACTAAAGACTTTGACAAATCTTCAGATAGAAGCCCTTAAGTGGTCATCATGTTTAAACATCTCCAATCAAGTTTCTGCCCCTGCCACAGCACTGAAACGGCCCCAATCAAAGTTACAAATGACATCCTCTGTGACTGGCTGTGCTGCACAATCCCTTTTCCTTCTTCTCGACCTCTCAGTAGCCTTTAACACTGTTCACCAAATCATCCTCCTCCAACGCCTCTCCTCCGCTGTTCAGCTGACTGGGACTGCCCTTGCCTAGTTCCACTTACCTATCCAGTCATAGCTAGAGAATCTCCTGCAATGACTTCTCTTTGTGACCCCGCACCGTTACCTCTGAAGTCCCCCAAGAATCTATCCTTTGCCCTCTCCTAATTTTAATCTACATGCTGCTCCTCGGCAACATCATCCAAAAACATGACATCAGGTTCCACATGTATGCTGACACCCAGCTCGACCTCACCACCACCGCATTCAACCCCTCCACTGCCTCTTTATTGTCATGCTGCTTGTCCGACATTCAGTCCTGGAGCAGAAATTTCCTCCAATTAAACATTGGGAAGACGGAAGCCACTGTCTTCGGCTCACGCCACAAACTCCATTTCCTAACCTCCAATTCCATCCCCTTCCCTGGCCACTGCCTCAGGCTGAACCAGACTGTTCGCAACCTTGGCGTCCTAATTGACCTTGAGCTGACCGTCGGACCCTATATCCTCTCCATCACAAAGACTGCTTACTTCCACCTGCGTAATGTCACCCATCTCCGCCCCTACCTCAGCTCAAACCATCATAGAATGATACAGCAGAGGAGGAGGCCATTGGGCCCATCGTACCTGTGCCGGCTCTTTGAAAGAGCTCTCAAATAGTCCAACTCCCCATCTCTTTCCCCATAGCCCTGCAAATTTTTCCCCTTCAAGTGTTTATTCAATTCCCTTTTGAAAGTTATTATTGAATCTGTTTCCACCACCCTTTCAGGCAGTGCATTCTAGATCATAACAACTCACTGTGTAAAATTTTATTTCCTCATTTCGCCTCTGGTTATTTTGCAAATTATCTTCAATAAATTAATTCTCTGACCAGGAATCAAACCCGGTCCATAATGGTGAGAACACTGAATCCTAACCACTAGACCACTACAGAACTACTTGAATGCTTTTGTTGCCTCCAGACTTGACTATTCCAATGCTTTCCTGGCTGGCCTCCCACCTCCATAAACTTGAAATCATCCAAAGCTTGGCTGGCCACATCCTAACCCACACCAGGTCCTGTTCACCTATCACCACTGTGCTCGCTGATCTACATTGGTTCCAATGTTCCTGTTATGCTGCACAGCGGTCTGGCGGTCCCACGCAGGCCACTCAACGGCTTCACAATGGAAAAACCGCACATGTGCGGAAATTTGAGTGGGCCGCGCACCCAATAAAAAATTAGAGGGAACATTGATTGGCTCCCAGTCCAGTAACACCTTGATTTTAAAATTCTCATCCTTGTTCAAATCCCTCCATGACCTCACCCCTCCCTATTTCTGCAACTTCCTTCAGCCCTACAACCCTCCAAGAACTCTGTGTTCCTCCAATTCTGGCCTGTTGTGCATCCCTCAGTCCTTTAGCCGTCAAGGCCCTAAGCTCTGGAATTCCATCCGTAATCCTTTTGGTTTCTCCACCTCTCTCTCTCCTCATTTAAGACCCTTCTTTTAACCTACCTCTTTGACCAAGCTTTTAGTCATTCATCCCAATATCTCCTTCTTTGGCGCAGTGTCAATTTTTGTTTGATTACGCTACTGTGAAACACCTTGAGATGTTTTCCTATGTTCAAGGTGCCAAATAAATGCAAGCATAAATACAACAACTTGCACTTACTCAGTACCTTTAACATGGATAAATGCCCTAAGGTGCTTTACAGATGTATGAGAAAAAAAAGAGATGCTAAACCACAGAAGGAGAGATTAGAAGTGGTCAAAGAGGTAGATTTTAAAGAGGATCTGATAGGAGAAGTGGGAGGTGGAGAGGCCAAGGGTCTTAGGGTGGGAATTCCAGGATGTGAAGCCTAGGAGGCTGAATGCACAGCCGCTAATGGTGAGATGGGGATGGGGGATGGACAAGAGGCTGAAGTCAGGGGAATGGAGAATTTGAGGGGGGTAGGTTGTAGGATTGGAGGAAGTTACAGAGATAGAGAGAGCGAGGCCACGGAGGGATGTAAACACGAGGGTAGATTTTAATTTTACTGCCTGAGTGGTAACCTGGCAGAGCTGATCGCTCATCCTTTATAGAACCCGTCTGCTTTCGATTCCAGATTACTGCTTCAGCAATGTCAACAAAAATCTACTCCAAGGATGAGAATTTTAAATTTGAAACATGTCAGATCAGGAGCCAATGTAGGTCAACGAGAACAGCTGTGATGGGCAAGTGGGACTTGGTGCAAGATAGGGTATTACAGCAGGTCTTTTGATGAGCTGAAGTTTATGGAGTGTGTAGTCCAGGAGAGGATTAGAGTAATCAATTCTGGATGTGACAAAGACATCAATGAGGCAAGATTGAGGCAAGGGCGGAGGCGGGTGATGTTACAGGAGGTATAAGTATGCAATCTTTTTGATGGCGAGGATATGGCGTCGGAAGCTCAGCTCTGGATTAAATAGGATTAGGAACATAGGCACATAGAGCCTCGGTGGCTACAGGCACGGCCGCCAATGGAAATCGGGGATGTGCAAGAGGCCAGAATTGGAGGAGCGCAGAGATCTCAGAGGGTTGTAGGGCTGGAGAAAAGGAGGGGCGAGGCCATGGAGGGGATATATTACAATGGTTTGTTTGCAACACAAAGAAAAGCAACCATTTTGTGGTTAACAAATAAGACAATAGTCTTACTGACTAGCTTTCTAAAATTCAACAGTGTGGTGTTGACAAATTCCCCGATCTTGTTGACAAAATGTTGATCAAATGAGCCTCAGCCACCACAGCAAGGTGCCAATCTAGATTGAAACTAATGGGTGTATTGTCAATACCAAATCTGTTGCTTCACAATGACTTTCATTATTTCACAATGTGTCTTGTATTTAACTACCGGAAGTGAAAGGATACAACACACTACATGATGGTAAGAAACCAGAGGGAACTGTATATAGCGTTTATACATAGATTTCATTTCTATGGAACTGCTGGTATGACATTACTTGCATTCCTTTAAGGCACTGAACTTGGCAGTGACTGAACAATATCAACAACTTTTAATGAGCTGGGTTTTTTCCTGGCACTAACAGAAACAGGGTTGTAACAGCAAGATGCTAAAAAAGCAATTATATTCAACTGTGTAAAGTATTAACAACAGCAGCTTTTGTTTATATAGGATCTTTAAATGGAGCAAAACCTCCCAGGGCGCTACAGAGAGACACAGAGAAGAGTAGGGCAGGCGACCAAGGGATGGCGAAAGAGGGCGGTTTGAGGAGGCTCTTGAAGGTAGCGAGAGAGAGGTAGCAAGGTGGAGGGGCTTAGGGAGAGCACTGAAGAGTGTGGGGTCAAAATAGTTAGAGGCTCTGCCACTGACAGTGGAGCAGAAGGAAGGGAAACGGGAGGGAAGCCAGTGTCACAAGAGTAGAGGGTGTGCGGTGGCATGTAGAGTGGTTTTCAGAAGTAGGGATGGGTAAGGCATGGAAGGAAAAAGGTCTTGAATTCAATACATTGGGGGGCCATAGAGGGACACAAGAGAATTATGGATGAGGAATGCCATTTGGCCCATCTTACATAGAGGTATACATAGAATTCACAACACAAACAGGCCATTTAGCCCAACTGGTCTATGCTGGTGTTTATGCTCCACACGAGCCTCCTCCCACCTCTCTTCATCCAACGCTATCAGCATATCCTTCTATACGTCGTCAGGATGGTATGTGACCTGGAGGGGAACTTGGAAATGATGCTGATCATATGTTATTGTGGCTCTTGCCTTTCTTGGTTATAGAGGGTGTGGGCTTGGAAGGTGCTGTTGAAATAAGCTTGGCCTGTTGTGAGTCTGCAACTCCTCAGACAATGAAGCAGTCCATGCCCGCATCCAGCAAGACCTGGACAACATTCAGCCTTGGGCTGATAATTGGCAAGTAACATTCGCCAGGCAATAACTATCTCCAACAAGAGAGAGTCTAGACACCTCCCCTTGACATTCAATGGGATTACCATCGCCGAATCCCCCACCATCAACATCCTGGGGGTCACCATTGACCAGAACCTTAACTGGAACAGCCACTTAAATACTGTGGCTACAAAAGCAGGTCAAAGGCTGGGTATTCTGCGGCGAGTGAATCACTTCCTGACTCCCCAAAGTCTTTCCATCATCTACAAGGCACAAGTCAGGAGTGTGATGGAATACTCTCCACCTGCTTGGGTGAGTGCAGCTCGGCACCATCCAGGACAAAGCAGCCCACTTGATTTGCACCCCATGCACCACCTTAAATATTCACTCCCTCCACCACCGGCACACCGTGGCTGCAGTGTGTACCATCTATAAGATGCACTGTAGCAACTCGCCAAGGCTTCTTCGGCAGCACCTTCCAAAACCGTGACCTCTACCGCCTAGAAGGACAATAGCAGCAGGTGCATGGGAACATCACCTCCAAATTCGCCTCAGAGTCTCGCACACCATCCTGACTTGGAAATATATCGCATTCCTGCATCGTCACTGGGACAAAATCCTGGAACTCCTTTCCTCAGTGGGTAGCACCCTTGTCTCTGAGTCAGAAGGTTGTTGGTTCAAGTCCCACTCCAGGGACTCGAGCACAAAAATCTAGGCTGACACTCCAGTGCAGAACTGAGGGAGTGCTGCACTGTCGGAGGTGCCGTCTTTTGGATGAGACGTAAAACCGAGGCCCCGTCTGCTCTCTCAGGTGGATGTAAAATATCCTATTTCTAAGAAGAGCAGGGGAGTTATCCCTGGTGTCCTAGCCAATATTTATCCCTCAATCAAAATCACAAAAATAGATTATCTGGCCATTATCACATTTCTGTTTGTGGGAGCTTGCATTGCGCAAATTGGCTGCCGCGTTTCCTACATTACAACAGTGACTACACTTCAAAAAGTACTTCATTGGTTGTAAAATGCTTTTGGACGTCCGATGGGCGTGAAAGGCGCTATATAAATGCAAGTCTTTCTTTCTTTTCCCCCTCACAGCACTGTGGGAGTACCTTCACCACACGGACTGCAGCGGTTCAAGGCGGCGGCTCACCACCACCTTCTCAAGTGCAATTAGGGATGGGCAATAAATGCTGGCCTTGCCAGTGATGCCCACATCCCAAGAATGAATAAAAAAAATCTGATTATCAAACATAACCCTTTGGAAACAGCCAACAACCTTTGTAAGCAAATTAGTGGAAAGTTAATTTATTGGTGCAGAGGATGTTATACAATCTTTTTACTTCAGTGTTGATATAAATGTGACTAGATTTCCAAGTCGTGTTAATATAATTCCTTCTAATAAACAAGTGCTTTATTAGTTTCTTCCACCCAGAATGACCCTCAAGGACTCCCTTTGCAGCATGCAATTGGTTCTTAATGACTCCCAGGTTTTTGTCTCCATCATTCTATCTGGAATTCCATTCATTGTATTAATCAATCTTTATGTGAAGATGAACTTCCTGATATCAGTCTTAAAATTACCATATACTAGTTTGAACCTGTGGCCCCTTATCCAACTCTCACAACTTAATTTAAAGTAATTTACTGGATTTGGCTATACGTGCCATTCTTATAAGATTATCTCTGAGGTCATTGCAAGGCTGAAAAGCCCAAGGCCTAGAAATTGGGCCACTTACCGCCACGGGTTTTCGCTGCGACCCGGTCTAAAAATGGCAGCCGCCACTCTAGCGCCCTTCTGTGGTGCGGGTCTCAGCGGCCACCAATTTGGTGAGGGCCTCAGCATTGCCGATAGCAGCGCTGGCCTTGGAAATGTAAATTAAGGGAGGGTGATGTCAGACGGCGTGCAATGCTGGCTTAACGTCACCTCAGTACACTTGGACCTTGGCGCAGAGTCGTAAGCTCGCCATGAAAACCCAGCATCCAGCAGACCGACAGAAACGCTGTCAGCACCTCTTAAAGGGGCACACACATCTTTCAGGTAAGTTTGCATTTAAGCTTTTGGACTGGATTTTTTGAAATTTTATTGAAGTAGTAGCTTGGTACATGTTATAAGTTTTTTTTAAAGTGTGCAGGGAGTGCTGCTGGATGCTTGCAAGGCCTCGGATGGTAAAGGAAGGCCTCTGAGAAGACAGAAAATGCTGGAAATATTCAGCAGGTCAGGCAACATCCTTGGATCGAGAAAGAGTGTTCACATCTCAGGTCGAGATGCTGCCTGATCTGCTGAATATTTCTAGCATTTTATGCTTTTATTTCACATTTACAGCATTCGCTCACAGAAAGAAGAGGAAGAAGCAGAAGAGGAGGAAGCAGAAGGAAGGATGCAACCCAGACAGCTTCTTTCTGGCCGGGATATCCAGGATGGAATCATTCACCTACGTGACCACAACCCCAATTCCCCTTTTAACATTTGTCCCCACCTTACCTTCTATCTGTTACTGACCATCACAGCGTCCTCTTGGCCACAATGCTGAAATAAAAACCACCACAAAGCAAACTTTCCAATCCAACTTTATACATCTATCCATCCAATATGACAAGAAATCAACTCATCACCCTTATTCATTCCCTTAGTGACTGTCTTGCGTGTGCCTTTGCGTATCCTACTGATGTCACGCAGTGCTACCCCAGTGGCTGCAGTATGGCTGGTGGAAGGCTGCTGACTTTCAGTGGGGGACACTACAAATGGCCTTGCTGGTTGACCTTGAGGAGCTGGTGGCTGGGAGTGTCAAATCGACTGACTATGTTTCTTCTTTTTCTTCACTCTCCTCTCCTTGTTCAACCACTGGCTGGGCAGGCTGCATTTCTTGGGTGTGTGAAATGAGGAAGGCACAAGGGTGGAGTTGTGGTGAGGGGAGGGCAGGAAAGCAAGAAGTGCATGCGAGAAGGAGGATAACGCATGAGGATACCAGGATATTGTATCCTTTCAGCCCCGCTGCTGGCCAAGGGCTCAGCCATGCCCCTGCCAAGAATGGCCAGCACCATCTCCTCCAAGGGGGTGAGGTGAAGCTAGGAATGGGAGGTGTGCCTCGTGTTTGGTAGAGATTGTTGGTAGGTGAGTGATTGGGGGGTGGGGCGCTGTGCATTGAGAAGTGTGCAAGGCTAGTGACGCAGTTGGTAGGAGACGGCTTTTGAAGATGAATTCACTGAGCTTGACCTTCTTTGGGCACTAGAGCCAGGCTGCTGGCAGTAACGGGCTCAGTGATCTGGTCCCACATCATTCTTTCTGAAGGGCCTCCTGGCCCTTGTGAGTAGAGGGCCAGTCTTGCAGTGTTGACCCCCTGCACAAATCTGGAGTGCTGCGTGCGAGACCCTGGGTGTCCCTTCCCTGGCTTGCTGAGGCATTTGTGATTATGCTGAAGTATTTTCCCCATTTTTTTTTTAGATGCAGAAGGGAATTCAGCTTTAAGAGCTGAAGACTCCTATTTGGAAATTCTTTTTAATGTTAATTTTTTTTTCAGAAGGCAGTTGAGTTGTGAGGGCTAAAAAATACATATTTCTACATCATTTCAGAAGGCATTGCCCTTTTAAGATCCCACAATGCTTTGCGAAATCACAGCCTCGCTTTCAGAGGCTGTTGAAGCAGCAACGCTGCTTGGGCCACGCCATATTGGGGCCTGATGCCGGGACGAACGCCACCAGGAGGGAGTTACACGGTGAGTTTAGCACTGGGCTAATGATCATTAGTCCCCAGCGCCAATTTTGCAGTCCTGCTAGTGCCACCATTTTTGGTGGCCATTGTCCCCCCGGCCGCGATGGCACTGGCAGTGTTCGTGGCAGCCACGAATTTCTAGGCCTAATTTCTCTGGTCGTTTCTCATAACTTAGACGTTGAAGACTTGGAATCAGCTTTGTAGCTTTTCTTTTGCACCATCTCCAACACTTGAATGTTTCCCTTATTTCTTGTTGTTCTCAGGATGTGGGCAATGCTGACAAGGCCTCATTTACTGCCCATCCTTAGTTACCCTGAGAAAGTAGGTGGTGGCTTTAAGAGTCAACCGTGCAGTAGGAGACTGACCTTGTGTGTCGGCCAGACCAGGTTAAGAATGGCAGCTTCCCTTCCCTGAAGGACATTAGTGAACCAGTTTGGTTTTTACAACAATCCAGCAGCTTTCATGGTGCCAGTCCACACATGACCAGACTTGCTAATTCAATTGCACAATTTGAACTCGGGCCTTCTGGTTTGTTAGTCCAGTACCATACATGACCGTACCCTGCTGCTAAATAATCTCGGCAAAATGTAATGCCACTGGGACAATTTGGCATCACAGCTAAAGAAATTCACCCATTTCTTATTGTTTAACCCAAGAGGAAAAGTTGTATTATATTGAAGGCAAGCTACCCTTCCCAAGCTTGGCACTCAATAATTACTACTTGATTTAGCTCACCTTCTCTCTTACTCTTTTCAGTCTTGGCGATGTTCTGCATTAAGGCCGTGGTATTTACAGGAATTCTCTCCATTCCGTCTACTCCAAATAAAAATGGCAGACACAAAATCCAGCTCTTTTCGGCTTTCACAAGTGAAACATGATACCCACTAAATACTTTTATAGTACCATAAAATGTAATGCATGCGTCATTTGGCAATTAGCTGTCAATAAAACTTCCATGAATTGTACTAGTTAATAAGTCGCAGTTTCATATGAGGACATCCTCACTGTATTGAGATCAAGACTTATTGCGCTGTCCCCAACTCCAACTTATTCTTTCTCAACACTTCAAAACTGTGGAACTACTTCCCCCCCTCCCCTCCTACAAGCTACAGTCTTTTAAAAGCTTGGTGTCACAAACACTATGGCTGGAATTTTACCGGCGCTGAGGGGGTGGGATTGAAGGCGGGTCAGCTGCCAAAATAGAAAAGATTGACAGCGGGTCGGGAACCCGTTGTCAAGTCGCCCCCAAGTGAGTCTCCCAGGTGTCGGGTCTGTCAGCGCTGAACAGACCCGACACCAAGCGGCGGGGGAAACAATTCAGATCATTAAATGCATTGTTAAGAGGCAATTAAGTCTTATTTTAAGCTTACCTTTAGATTTTTAAGAGTTTGCCAACGGCTTCCCCACTGCTCGGGGATCACGTCAAGTAAAGAGGTCGGGTGTTGTGTCAGCATGGGATGATTTACTAACTTGACAGCTGCAAATGTGCTATAAAAGCTCCCATTTCATAGGTCTTCACTTTCCAAGGTTAGGAGCTCTTGCTTATTGCATTCGGAAGACAGATTGAGGTTTATGCTGAAGGGATTATTACTAGTCCTAGCCCCTTTAGGGCTACTCCGGATCAGGCGTATTCCCCAGACGTTCACTTTCAACTAAAGACGCTTAATTGGGTCTAAAGGTCCAGACCATCTCTCCCTAAAGGAAAGGAACAACCTGAAGATGTTACCATCTCCAGATAGCACTTTTAATAAGTTTAGCTAGACTGTAACATTCCGGATATTATGAGGGTCCTTTGGTGAGGAGAATTCTTGAGGATGTTTCCAATAGGGTGGACAGGGGGGAACCAGTAGATGTGGTGTATTTGGACTTTCAGAAGGCCTTCGACAAGGTCCCACACAAGAGATTGGTGAGCAAAGTTAAAGCACATGGGATTGGGGGTAATGTGTTGACGTGGATTGAGAACTGGTTGGCACACAGGAAACAAAGAGTAGGAGTAAATGGGTACTTTTCAGAATGGCAGGCAGTGACCAGCGGGGTACCGCAGGGTTCGGTGCTGGGACCCCAGCTGTTTACATTATATATTAATGATTTGGACGAAGGGATTAAATGTAATATCTCCAAATTTGCGGATGACACTAAATTGGGAGGCAGTGTGAACAATGAGGAGGATGCTAGGAGGCTACAGAGTGACTTGGACAGGTTGGGTGAATGGGCAAATGTATGGCAGATGAAGTACAATGTGGATAAATGTGAGGTTATCCACTTTGGTGGTAAAAATAGAGAGGCGGAATATTACCTGAATGGTGGCAGATTAGGGAAAGGGGACGTGCAACGAGACCTGGGCGTCATGGTACATCAGTCACTGAAGGTGGGAATGCAAGTGCAGCAGGCAGTCAAGAAAGCAAACGGAATGATGGCCTTCATAGCAAGGGGATTTGAGTACAGGAGTAGGGAGGTGATGCTACAGTTGTACAGGGCCTTGGTGAGGCCACACCTGGAGTATTGTGCGCAGTTTTGGTCTCCTAACTTAAGGACATTCTTGCTATTGAGGGAGTGCAGCGAAGGTTCACTAGATTGATTCCTGGGATGGCCGGACTGACATATCAAGAAAGATTGGGTCAACTGAACTTGTATCCTCTGGAGTTCAGAAGAATGAGGGGGGATCTTATAGAGACATTTAAAATCCTGACTGGTTTAGACAAATTAGATGTGGGCAGAATGTTCCCAATGGTAGGGAAAACTAGAACCAGGGGTCACAGTCTAAGGATTAAGGGGAAGCCATTTAGGACTGAGCTGAGGAGGAACTTCTTCACCCAGAGAGTGGTGAATCTATGGAATTCTCTTCCACAGAAGGTTGTTGAGGCCAGTTCGCTAAATATATTCAAAAGGGAGTTAGATATAACACTCACAACTAAGGGGATCAAGGGGTATGGCGAGAAAGCAGGAATGGGGTACTGAGGTAGCATGTTCAGCCATGAACGCATTGAATGGCGGTGCAGGCTCGAAGGACCGAATGGTCTACTCCTGTACCTATTTTCTATGTTTCTATGTTTCTAAAGAGCGTTCAGAGATTGAGTTCGCGAGTTTGATACAGAAGTACTATGTGAGACAATTCTAAAAATATATAGCTTTATTAAAGAACCGACATGTAATTTACAGTTGGTGATTCAATCGCAACATTAACAGTTCCAAAAACAGAAATCTTACAATTCTATCAGAGACCCTTATTCTCAAATCTTAACTTCGTTACATTTTTACAGTTCTTATTCCAGGATATCCACCAAAATCAAATACAATACCTTGATCCCCGAGATACAAAGAGTTGAAGACTTACAGAGCTAGCTCTGAAGCCGAGAATCGCTTTGCCCCTTTACAGCGAATCTATCATCCCATTTGAAAGTTTAATTTTTATACCCTTTTGCAGTGGTATTTCCTTTGAAGTTTTCTGCTGATGTAAGCTAATTATCTCTCGTCATTTTTCTGCTGACCCCTGCTATTTTTACAGTCAGTTCAGCTGGTAGCATTAAGAATCATGTCTCTACCTTTAGGTGTTCGAAGCTTATCATAAAAACAATGTGATGGCTGGTGCATCTATTTAATATCATTCTTACCAAGGTCTTCTGTTTGTATCTTTTTACGATGTGTAAATTAAAACAACCTCAACCAGGGTGATCTATGCAATTCTTATGTCACCTCAGCTGGTTGCAACACAGAATCGTGTCTCCTGTCCGTAGGTGTTCTAAGTTTAACATAAAAACAATTTGATGGCAGGTGTTTCTTTTACTTGATGTCAATTTTACGAAGGCATATGTTTCTTAATTTTTCTGTGCTTCTTTCCAAAGTGTAATTTAAGACACCTTAACAGGGTATACCATTATGTTCTTTCCAAGGCTTCAGACTATCAGGAACCTCCAACCTCCTGTTTCAATAAGGCTATTGATTCAGTGTCAACAACTTATCTTATCAATAGCCTGTATACTGTTTACAGCTTCTCCATTGTTAGGGTTTTAGATTTTCAAGCCCAGATTGTCATGTTACAAAGGCCAGAATTATTTCATAGAATGGTTTATTTTTCTGAATATGGCTTATTCCTTCACAATGCAGCTTGCAAGTGTTTGGAGCAAACTCTGTATCCAGTGTCACCTCATTGGAACAACCTCTCTCACCATTGACAGATTGCTTCTGTCATCTCAATCTCACCTGCCATCTATTCAATCAGCACTCTTGAAAAAATCTCACCTTGGTCCTCAGAATCCCACCATGATCAGCCCCAACACCAGCATCACCAGGCACACCAGCAGCACCAACATCAACACCAACCTTCTCCGCAATCAACTGATGCTGCACAGGACACAGGGCATCAGCACCCGACCACATTGCTGCCCGAGACGCCAGGAATGGCCTCACCATGGCCAGATTTACTTCACTTGACGTTGCACACCCTGGCTGCCACATGATGCACCAAGTTGGCACCACCCCACACTAGCACTATAAAGCATCCCTACAATGCCCAAGCCATTCCTTTCACACTCATCACCATTGCGGGGGTGGGGGGTGGGTACCCTTAGGTCTCACCATTCACAGCAACTCACTAAGCCACTTCCAAAGGTGCACACAAATCTGTCCAAGAATGCAAAGTGTTGAAAATAAAGCTTTCAATGATTGACAGCACATTACCAGAAACTTCACATGAACATTGGCTAAACCACCCAAGTGCCTACCCTTGTGTATTGTTAGTTGGCATGCTTGTAGCAGGATGAGGGTGAGTGTGAGGGGTGGCTCGTGAGATGGGGAAGTGATAATGTTGATAGAGAGGGATGGGTGGAGGTGCAAGGTAAGTTGGTGAGAGTAAAGATATGCAGGAGTAGGTTAGGGAAGGCAGAGTGATGTGGATGTGATGAGTGGCACAGCAGGATGAGGTTGAGTGTGGCTTGGCAGTAACGTTTCGTGGTCTACTGAGATCATTGAAAGGTTTGCGCCACTGCAGCCTGGTCCTCCTGATGACATCCCTGCTTGTGCTCTCCTGTGCAATGTGCAACCAGGCTGCGTTGATCTCCTGGGGAGGTCTCTTCCGCCCATTGGAAGGGAAGAGAACCTCCCTGCGTGCTGTGACTCCCTCCATAAGTATATGGAGGGAATCATGGGAGAGCCTGGGTGCAGCCATGCATCTCTGTGCAGTGCTCGTCAGTGTTTGCAGCACCTCAATGCTGTAGAACACTGACAGCACAACTGTCAAAATCAATTTGGACATGGCCCCTTTAAGGAAGCGGCTGATGACGTGTCATCAAATTACGTCATCAGACCCACTTCCTTTTAATTGGCTGGGAACCTCGCTGGGCGGGCTTAACAAGCCCTGTTAACGAAAATCACTTGGAGAGTGTGGGCTGCAGTAGGTAGCGGGCTGGGACTCGCCTCAGTTGGAGAAATCGCGGCCTACATCTCAATCTACCTTCGCTGCTCTCCAATTCTATTCTGTCTTGCTGCTGTTCTGTGCTCTGGAAATATCCACCATAAAAAGAAAAGTAGGGAAATAGGAGTAAAGCCAACCACCAATTGTGCCAGAAAGAAAGTGCAAGAGAAATACCAAAAGCGAAGTTATTTATTTATGAACAGAGGAAATTGAAGGGCAGGAAAAGACCAGCTGGTCCATCAAGCCTGTCCCACACCATGATGATTGGAGCAACATGACTAAACACTGCCCCCCCTCCCTCCTTCCCCCGCACCCCCCTCCCCAAGCCAAGTAATCTCCTGAGAGAGGCAAAAAAAACCCATAAAAGAATATGAAATGAAGGTTCATAGAGACGGCCAAAGGTTCCTTTCACCCTCCAGCAGTTGTGGGGTTTACCTGATACCAGTCCACTTCAACAGCAGCGAATGATCTCAGATTTACAATCCACCCATTGCAATGTTAATTATAGTCTTAAAAGCTGAATACATTTCAGACATACACAAGTTTCTCTGTGACGTGTTCTCAGCTTTAGCCATTCCAACAACAACATGGATTTATGTAGAATCTCACAGCACTGAAGGAGGCCATTCGGCCCATCATGCCTGTGCCGGCTCTTTGAAAGAGCGAGCTAATTAGTTCCACTCCCTTGCTATTTCCCCACAGCCCTGCAATATTTTCCCCGTCAAGTATTGATCCAATTCTCTTTCGAAAGTTACTATTGAATCTGCTTCCACCGCCCTTTCAGGCAGTGCATTCCAGATCACAACAATTCGCTGCGTAAAAAGAATTCTCAGCATCTCCCCTCTGGTTTTTTTGGCAATGACCTTAAATCTGTGTCCTCTGGTAACCAACCGTCCTGCCAGTGGAAACAGCTTTTCCTTATTTACTCTACTCCTCACTTTTTATTACTATATAACGCATTTAACATCGGAAAACTTCCCAAGAAGCTTCACAGAAGCAAAAATCAGACAAAAATGGACACCAAGCCAAAAAAGGAGACATTAGGATAGGTGACCAAAAACTTGGTCAAAGAGGTAGGTTATAAGGAGGGTCTTAAAAAGGAGAGATATGTGGGGACACAGAGACGTTTAGGGAAGGAATTCTAGAGAGTGGGACCTAGACGGCTGAAGGGATTGGGGAATGCTTAGGAGGCCACAGTTGGAGGAACACAGAATTCTCAGAAGGTGGGAGGGCAGAAGGAGGTTACAGAGACAGGGAGGCATTTCACAATAACTGTTAACAAAACACTGGCCAGAGAGTCTAGAAATCAGAAATGGACAGATAAAAAAAAAATTGGAATTGATCACTTTTTTAAAAATTGGTATTGTCCCACCACCCCTAACACAGTTTAAAAAAAATAATTATTCATTTTATGGGATTAGGGCGTTGCTGGCAATGGCAGCATTTATTGTCCATCCCTAGTTGCCCTCGAGAAGGTGGTGGTGAGCCGCCTTCCTGAACCGCTGCAGTCCATGAGGTGAAGGTACTCCTACAGTCATGTTAGGTAGGGAGTTCCAGGATTTTGACCCAGCGACAATGAAGGATCGGTGATATACTTCTAAGTCAGGATGATGTGTGACTTGGAGGGGAACTTGGAGGTGGTGGTGTTCCCATGTGCCTGCTGCCCTTGTCCTTCTAGGTGGAAGAGGTCGCGGGTTTGGGAGGTGCTGCCGAAGAAGCTTTGGCAAGTTGCTGCAGTGCATCTTGTAGCTGGTACACACTGCAGCCACGGTACGCCAGTGGTGGAGGTAGTGGATGGGGTGCCAATCAAGCGGGCTGCTTTGTCCTGGATGGTGTCGAGCTTCTTGAGTGTTGTTGGAGCTGCACTCATCCAAGCAAGTGGAGAGTATTCCATCACACTCCTTACTTGTGCCTTGTAGATGGTGGAAAGGCTTTGGGGAGTCAGGAGGTGAGACACTCGCCGCAGAATACCCAGCCTCTGACCTGCTCTTGTTGCCACAGTATTTATGTGGCTGGTCCAGTTAAGTTTCTGGTCAATGGTGACCCCCAGGATGTTGATGGTGGGGAATTTGGCGATGGTAATGCTGTTGAAAGTCAAGGGGAGATGGTTAGACTCTCGCTTGTTGGAGATAGTCATTGCCTGGCACTTCTGTGGCGCGAATGTTACCTGCCACTTATCAGCCCAAGCCTGAAAGTCGTCCAGGTCTTGTTGCACACGGGCATGGACTGCTTCATTATCTGTGGAGTTGCGATGTACAGTTAATGTATAATTAAAAAAGAGCCTGGTTTACACTGCAGGCAGGAGAATACTATGGTCTCAATAGATCTGAATGTAAATGACTCATTGAACGTGATGTTCCCAGGGTTTGGACTGAATGCTGCCTCTCAGTCAATTTGCAGGATCCAAGGTATAAATTACCTGCTTGGCATATACCCTGTTAATTGTCCTTGATTAGGTCTGGGCAGAGATTTGCATTTGGCTACTTCCACCAGCCGGATGTCAGCCGTGGCTCAGTGGGTAGCACTCCTGCCTTTGAGTCAGAAAGCCGTGGGTTCAAGTCCCACTCCAGAGAGTTGAGCTCATAATCCATGTTGACACTCCCAGAGCAGTGGAGGGAGTGCTGACTTTCAGATAGAGACATTAAACCGAGGCCCCGTCTGCCCTCTCAGGGAGACGAGAAAGATCCCATGGCATTATTTAAAGAAGAGCAGGGGAGTTCTCCCCAGTGTATATTCATCCCTTAACCAATACCCTTAAAAACAAATTATCTGGTTGTTATCACATTGCTGTTTGTGGGACCTTGCTGTAAGCAAATTGGCTGCTGTATTACAACAGTGACT